>JABFTP020000001.1:5158776-6358776 GCA_013387265.2 Cryptolaemus montrouzieri
CCTTTGTGCAAATTTGAGATCTTATTTTTTTGGTTCAAACTTAAACATTGTCAAACACATTGAATCCCATTAACTTTTAAATTTGGATAATTGTAGAATAGAAATGTACTACCTCTTGAATAAACAGAAACAAGGAAAATTCAATTTGAAATGACACGGTCATATTGAGATCCAGCTTCAAATATTTTAATAAGATATAACTTTTAGTGGATAGCTTTCAATATTCATATGATACATACTCTACATGACCTAACGAAAACTTTATCGAGTTCCTTCCAGAAAAAATACTATTATACAAAAGAGCTCAATACCTATCAATAGCAACTCAAAGGATATCCCATCATTTTGTAAGATCCTCAAATTGATTCGTTAAAAATCCTAGTAATTCCAGAACATTTTTTCTACGCATAGAGGTTAAAATAACCATGAAAGAAAAATGAAATAAGTAAATTCTGAGTATATTTCTTGAGCATGCCTAAAAAAAGATATACATTAAAATACATGAATAAACCTCAAATTACATTAACTTACCTTTCAAACACTATTGTGAGTCTCCTTCACTCCTTTTTATTATAAAAATCCGTTTGAATCATATTGTTTAGGTTAGAATAACCACAAAATGTTGAATTTATGAATTTTGATGGTATGTCGTTTCTTTCCTTTAACAAAATATACATTAACATGGATAAAATAGACATCAAACTACGATCATTTACCTCTAAAAGTTTATTTCAAGTTTCGTCAAACTTTTCATTCAAATAAAATTCGGAATTACTTATTTTGACAGATCGAATATAAGACTAATTGAATTAAGGTTAGATTCGATTGTCACTCAGAAGAAGAGAGAACACTATATTCTAGATGTTGTTAGTACCGAAATTATGTTGGTTAGTTACTAACTATTTCCATCTCACTATTTTTGTTCAGAAGAGAGAGCATTAAATTTTACACATTGGTAACGCTCATTTCCGACATAGAATAGCGATATAAGAGGCAGAAAGAGGTGACTGGCTCCGCCCCCGTGTTTCCGGTCTCAAAAATCGTCCCAAATTGGAAAATTAAGTCTTACAGTAACGATTTCTCTTCGCGGACCCGATCTCGAGATATGTAGGAATCGTTCGAAGGTCGAATCCTTTCGCCCGATGACCCGTTTAAGTAGAATGGTTAAAACAAAACCCGTATTTTGACAGCTCGTTATTTGTTAATTTCGCGAATTTCTGGCCGTCGGAGATTTTCGGAATGAGGAAAGAAGAGCGAAAATTTGCGAAAGTCGGTCGATAGCCCTTCGTTCGATGGAAGATTTTTCCGTTTTCACGTGGTTTATGAGAATCTAACTATTGCAGCGCAAAATGCGAAACTCGAAGCTTTTGCGTCGTCCAGGTTTCGTAGCGATCGAAGGCGATAGAAATATTTTGTATAGCTACGAAAGTCCATAAAATTATCCACTCCATACCGGAGATTTCGGAGACGTATTTTATTTTCGCTTTTTCAGACCTTTCTCCCGGAATTTTCGCGATTGACCTCTTCGATCGCCCTCCGAAAGATCCGAGTTATCGATTCCGAAGAAATCTCGCCGTTTCGACGTTCCGTTCGCCCGGGCGACGTTGTTCGAGCTAGGAACTCTGAATTTCGCGCGGATCTTCCTCCGACGTTTCTCTACCGAAAAAGATTATTCTCTTTCCGCGCTGCCCTTTCTTCCCGCCCGGTTCGAACTCAAAACGTCCCTCCACTTTCCTCGAAATAAGCCTTACTGCTTCAGTATTATATGGATTAATTTATGTAATGTAACATGACCCACAGTAACCCCCAAGTTCAAAGAAATAACCTGTCAGGAATTAATCAAAACTGCCGAGGCGATCTTTCTAAATTTTAATGAAAAATTCATGTTGTGAAGTCTAAATTTGGGTTTTTCGGAAAGATAGTAAAATAACTCATGGAATTTCTTCTTTTGGAATGATTGTACTAGCTTCAAAAACAATACCCGTCCTTCTGCGAATTCTGGGTTTTCCGCATTCATGTTAGAAATAGTGAATGCATCATTCTGAATGGAATAATCGGAAATATTGCTTTGATTCATGTGATTGCTTTCGAGATATAACTTGGAATATTACGAAATTTCAGTTTGGTTTTTTTTAAGGAATTCAATGGTGTCTCTAACTTTATATTATCTTTGGTAAGGAAATCCCAGCGAATCTACTTTCCTTTGCTGAAGCAGTTTATTGGGTTATCCATTGAGAATATGAAAATTATAAAACTAGATACTTTGTGGATTTTGTTTAGTTAAACATGTGTTCAGTACTTTATTATTTATAAGTAATTTTAGTTAGAGCAGCTTTCGTTCTGTTACTCTAATGTACGTATGTTTTTCGATATTCTTCATCTAAGCTTGGTTACTTCAAATCGGTTGAAAAATTTGTGTTTGATATTCTGTGTTTAGTGACTAAGGTTACTATGAGTTGTACTAATATTGTTAATGAGCGAGGAGTGCTATCTACGACGTTTTTCAATCTGTAACACCGCAAACTATTGAGTGAACGTTATCGGGAGTTTATTCACGATGTTTCCTGGAAGAGCTCTACCGAAAATCAGTTTATAATTCTTATGATTCCTAATTTCAAGATTAGTTTACTCAAACTATTCTCAATAGTTAATTGATTACGCCGTTACCACGTGATAGCTGGTTATAATAAGAAATTAAACATTGTATTCAGAATTGCAATTTCGGTCTCTCAGCCATATTCAGCTAACAAGTACTGAACTAAAGTTGAAATACATCCATAAACAGGTAGATACTAAATTAATGATAATAAGGTATTGAACGAATTATAATAAAGGAAGGAATTATACAATACAAACTCATTTGTCGGATCATTATGCTCAGAAGATGACAATTGAAATTGATATTGCACCGGCTTTAACGTATCCTCATAAGATTAGTTAGTTAGTTAATCTTTATTTGATCATTGATACCTACTAGGTGTTGATCGTGTCAATACAATGAGAAAAAATGCACAATTCACAACTAAAATAAAAACACTACACAAACCACTATAGTAAAATACAATATAAAATTAGAATACATAATAAGCAGTGTAGAATCAGCTAAGTGTATACAGTGTGTTCCAACGAAAATTTGACCCCCCCTATAACTCCGAAATGAGTAACATTAGCGAAAAACACCAAGACACGTCGTTTTTTGTTTCGAGGGGAGCATTTTCGAAATAATTCGAAACTTGTCAGATCAACCCCTACCCCAGCAACCCTAATTTCGAAATTCATCATAGGAATAAGGGTCGAGTGGCACCTACTGTAAAGGTCTGTCAATTCTCCATTCTGATTTGTCATTTTAGAATTTTAAATTAACATACAGGGTGTCCCAACCGAGGGTAAAGTTGAATTCCTGCAAATCCCAAATACTAAATGAAATCGATTTATTTTGGCATAATGCAAGCGCAGGTTTATGCTCGGTCTAGAAAAACGACCTACACTTGTGAATTTGGAGTTGGTGCAATCAACCCCTATTTCCAGCATCCCCAACTCAAAATCATTCGATCGAAAATAGGTCAAGTGGCACCTCGTTGGAAAGGTATTTCAATTTTCTCTTCGAATTTGGTATTTTCGAAATTCAGAATCAGCATACAGGGTGTCCCGGAGCAGGAACACTGAAAACCCAAATAACTTTTGAAACTGGTTCATTTCGGTATAATACGAGAACATTAACTTATCATTAACTTTTAAATTTGGATAATTGTAGAATAGAAATGTACTACCTCTTGAATAAACAGAAACAAGGAAAATTCAATTTGAAATGACACGGTCATATTGAGATCCAGCTTCAAATAGTTTAATAAGATATAACTTTTAGTGGATAGCTTTCAATATTCATATGATACATACTCTAAATGACCTAACGAAAACTTTATCGAGTTCCTTCCAGAAAAATATTATTATACAAAAGAGCTCAATACCTATAAATAGCAACTCAAAGGATATCCCATCATTTTGTAAGATCCTCCAATTGATTCGTTAAAAATCCTAGTAATTCCAGAACATTTTCTACGCATAGAGGTTAAAATAACCATGAAAGTAAAATGAAATAAGTACATTTCTTGAGCATGGCTAAAAAAATATACATTAAAATACATGAATAAACCTCAAATTACATTCACTTACCTTTCAAACACTATTGTAAGTCTCCTTAACTCCTTTTCATTATAAAATCCGTTTGAATCATATTTTTCAAGTTAGAATAACCACAAAATGTTGAATTTATGAATTTTGATGGTATGTCGTTTCTTTCCTTTAACAAAATATACATTAACATGGATAAAATAGACATCAAACTACGATCATTTACCTCTAGAAGTTTATTTCGAGTTTCGTCAAACTTTTCATTCAAATAAAATTCGGAATTACTTATTTTGACAGATCGAATATAAGACTAATTGAATTAAGGTTAGATTTGATTGTCACTCAGAAGAGAGAACACTATATTCTAGATGTTGTTAGTACCGAAATTATGTTGGTTAGTTACTAACTATTTCCATCTCACTATTTTTGTTCAGAAGAGAGAGCATTAAATTTTACACGTTGGTAACGCTCATTTCCGACATAGAATAGCGATATAAGAGGCAGAAAGAGGTGACTGGCTCCGCCCCGTGTTTCCGGTCTCAAAAATCGTCCCAAATTGGAAAATTAAGTCTTACAGTAACGATTTCTCTTCGCGGACCCGATCTCGAGATATGTAGGAATCGTTCGAAGGTCGAATCCTTTCGCCCGATGACCCCGTTTAAGTAGAATGGTTAAAACAAAAACCCGTATTTTGACAGCTCGTTATTTGTTAATTTCGCGAATTTCTGGCCGTCGGAGATTTTCGGAATGAGGAAAGAAGAGCGAAAATTTGCGAAAGTCGGTCGATAGCCCTTCGTTCGATGGAAGATTTTTCCGTTTTCACGTGGTTTTATGAGAATCTAACTATTGCAGCGCAAAATGCGAAACTCGAAGCTTTTGCGTCGTCCAGGTTTCGTAGCGATCGAAGGCGATAGAAATATTTTGTATAGCTACGAAAGTCCATAGAAATTATCCACTCCATACCGGAGATTTCGGAGACGTATTTTATTTTCGCTTTTTCAGACCTTTCTCCCGGAATTTTCGCGCGATTGACCTCTTCGATCGCCCTCCGAAAGATCCGAGTTATCGATTCCGAAGAAATCTCGCCGTTTCGACGTTCCGTTCGCCCGGGGCGACGTTGTTCGAGCTAGGAACTCTGAATTTCGCGCGGATCTTCCTCCGACGTTTCTCTACCGAAAAAAGATTATTCTCTTTTCCGCGCTGCCCTTTCTTCCCGCCCGGTTCGAACTCAAAACGTCCTCCACTTTCCTCGAAATAAGCCTTACTGCTTCAGTATTATATGGATTAATTTATGTAATGTAACATGACCCACAGTAACCCCAAGTTCAAAGAAATAACCTGTCAGGAATTAATCAAAACTGCCGAGGCGATCTTTCTAAATTTTAATGAAAAATTCATGTTGTGAAGTCTAAATTTGGGTTTTTCGGAAAGATAGTAAAATAACTCATGGAATTTCTTCTTTTGGAATGATTGTACTAGCTTCAAAAACAATACCCGTCCTTCTGCGAATTCTGGGTTTTCCGCATTCATGTTAGAAATAGTGAATGCATCATTCTGAATGGAATAATCGGAAATATTGCTTTGATTCATGTGATTGCTTTCGAGATATAACTTGGAATATTACGAAATTTCAGTTTGGTTTTTTTAAGGAATTCAATGGTGTCTCTAACTTTATATTATCTTTGGTAAGGAAATCCAGCGAATCTACTTTCCTTTGCTGAAGCAGTTTATTGGGTTATCCATTGAGAATATGAAAATTATAAACTAGATACTTTGTGGATTTTTGTTTAGTTAAACATGTGTTCAGTACTTTATTATTTATAAGTAATTTTAGTTAGAGCAGCTTTCGTTCTGTTACTCTAATGTACGTATGTTTTCGATATTCTTCATCTAAGCTTGGTTACTTCAAATCGGTTGAAAAATTTGTGTTTGATATTCTGTGTTTAGTGACTAAGGTTACTATGAGTTGTACTAATATTGTTAATGAGCGAGGAGTGCTATCTACGACGTTTTTCAATCTGTAACACCGCAAACTATTGAGTGAACGTTATCGGGAGTTTATTCACGATGTTTCCTGGAAGAGCTCTACCGAAAATCAGTTTATAATTCTTATGATTCCTAATTTCAAGATTAGTTTACTCAAACTATTCTCAATAGTTAATTGATTACGCCGTTACCACGTGATAGCTGGTTATAATAAGAAATTAAACATTGTATTCAGAATTGCAATTTCGGTCTCTCAGCCATATTCAGCTAACAAGTACTGAACTAAAGTTGAAATACATCCATAAACAGGTAGATACTAAATTAATGATAATAAGGTATTGAACGAATTATAATAAAGGAAGGAATTATACAATACAAACTCATTTGTCGGATCATTATGCTCAGAAGATGACAATTGAAATTGATATTGCACCGGCTTTAACGTATCCTCATAAGATTAGTTAGTTAGTTAATCTTTATTTGATCATTGATACCTACTAGGTGTTGATCGTGTCAATACAATGAGAAAAAATGCACAATTCACAACTAAAATAAAACACTACACAAACCACTATAGTAAAATACAATATAAAATTAGAATACATAATAAGCAGTGTAGAATCAGCTAAGTGTATACAGTGTGTTCCAACGAAAATTTGACCCCCTATAACTCCGAAATGAGTAACATTAGCGAAAACACCAAGACACGTCGTTTTTGTTTCGAGGGAGCATTTTCGAAATAATTCGAAACTTGTCAGATCAACCCCTACCCCAGCAACCCTAATTTCGAAATTCATCATAGGGAATAAGGGTCGAGTGGCACCTTACTGTAAGGTCTGTCAATTCTCCATTCTGATTTGTCATTTTTAGAATTTTAAATTAACATACAGGGTGTCCCAACCGAGGGTAAAGTTGAATTCCTGCAAATCCCAAATACTAAATGAAATCGATTTATTTTGGCATAATGCAAGCGCAGGTTTATGCTCGGTCTAGAAAACGACCTACACTTGTGAATTTGGAGTTGGTGCAATCAACCCCTATTTCCAGCATCCCCAACTCAAAAATCATTCGATCGAAAATAGGTCAAGTGGCACCTCGTTGGAAAGGTATTTCAATTTTCTCTTCGAATTTGGTATTTTCGAAATTCAGAATCAGCATACAGGGTGTCCCGGAGCAGGAACACTGAAAACCCAAATAACTTTTGAAACTGGTTCATTTCGGTATAATACGAGAACATGTTTATGTTTGATTCGAGAATAAGACTCTCTTGCGTGAATATGGAATTTTTGCAATCAATCTCTTCCATTCAGCATCCCCAACTCAAAAAATCATACAAGTGATTACAGGTTGAGTGGCAAAGTTCCAGAAAGATTTTTCTATTTTCTGAATCACTGAGGCATTGGTTTCAGTTTGGCAATCGAGGTTTTCTGGCGTGAGGATCAGGATGAGGGATGATGGAGAAACTGATTGGATGCTCATCTAAACAGGAAAACGAGATTTATTGAACTTGTATTCAATTTAAAACAAAAACTAACTTGATTATTACAACAATTGTTCAAAATGACCTCCGCCCACCTCCATACAGTTATACAGACGATTTTCGAACTCTCTTCTCACATTAGCGAAAACTTCAGGAGTCAAAAGTCGGCATTCTATAATAATCCTCATCCGCAGCTCCTCCAGGTTTTCTGGTCTTGTGGCATAAACTTTAGATTTTAGATGGCCCCACAAAAAAAATCTAGGGGATTTAAATCTGGTGACCTGGCTGGCCACTCAACAGGTCCTCTTCTACCAATCCACCTTCCTGGGAAATTTTCGTCTAAATATTGGCGCACCCGAGCATCATAATGCGGAGGAGCACCGTCTTGTTGAAAACGCATTTCGTCCTCAGAAAGAGTTGGATCGTTCTGTAAAATTTCTGTCAATCTAGGATGTATGTGTTCCTCTAACAACTGTAGGTAGCCATTTCCATTCAGATTACCCTCAATAAAGAAAGGCCCAACTAGATGATTGCCAAAAATTCCTGCCCAAACGTTCAACTTCTGAGGCCTTTGCGTGTGGGCCTCTCTAAACCAATGAGGATTCTGTGTGTCCTAATATCGACAATTATGTCTATAGACTTCACCACTGAGCATAAAGGTGCTTTCATCAGAAAACAGATGTTATTCAGAAAATTTGGATTAGCGTTTAGGTTTTCACTTAGATTTTCACAAAACTGTAAACGACGATCTGGATCATCTTCGTTTATTTCATGCACTAATTTTACCTTGTAGGGTGAAATTTGTGATGTTTCACGATTCTATGGACAGTTGTAGCTGATACACCAGTCAGACGAGATAGTTTTCTGATCGAAGTAGTATTCTCCATTTGTAGATGACCCACTACTGCCACTTCCGTTGCCTCATTTCTGACAGGACATGCCACTTCATGTTTTTGTTTGCCACCGAACCCGTAGCTAGGAATTTGTCAACCAAATATTTAACGTACTGGTGACTGACTCCCTTTCTCTTTCAGGATGGTTCCTATCGAATATCCTTGCCGTTTCTTTGGCACAACTGTTATTTCGAAAATACGTCGATACAATTTCGACCCTTTCCTCAGTGGAATAAACCATTTTCAGATTAATTTCAACTGACGAACAACAACAATAATGAGGAACTGATCTGAATAATAATAATATTTCATTGCAAAATGAGAAATAACAGATGACTGCACGCCAGATGGAAATGAAAAAATGTGAACATTTTCAATGCAGAAATCAGCTTTATTTCTTCGTAATTGATGCTCAACACATCGTACCCCAATACTTTTAACAGTTTCGAATTAATTTTAGTTGATAATTTCAAATGACGATATTGAATTTTTCGAAAGCGACATCCTGTATGGAGAGCCGAACTGAATGAAATGCTTTAATCATTCTGGAATTCAAAAACCTTTCTGAAGATATGCCACTTGAATTATTTGTATGATTTTCAAGTTGGGGATGCTGAATGGAAGGGGTTGATTGCAAAAATTCTATAACCACACAAGAAAGTCCTATTCTCGGATCAAACATGTTCTCGTATACCGAAATGAACCAGTTTCAAAAGTTAATTGGATTTTTAATGTTCCTGCTTCAGGACACCCTGTATGATGATTCTGAATTTCGAAAATACCAAATTCGAAGAGAAAATTGCAGTACCTTTCCAACGAGGTGCCACTTGACCTATTATCGATCGAATGATTTTTGAGTTGGGGATGCTGGAAATAGGGGTTGATTGCACCAACTCCAAATTCACAAGTGTAGGTCGTTTTTCTAGACCGAGCATAAACCTGCGCTTGCATTATGCCAAAATAAATCTATTTCATTTAGTATTTGGGATTTCAGGAATTCAACTTCACCCTTGGTTGGGACACCCTGTATGTTAATTTAAAATTCTAAAAATGACAAATCAAGGTGGAGAATTGACAGACCTTTTCAGTAAGGTGCCACTCGACCCTTATTCCCTATGATGAATTTCAAAGTTAGGGTTGCTGGGGGTAGGGGGTTGATCTGAGAAGTTTCGAATTATTTCGAAAAATGCTCCCCCTCGAAACAAAAATCGACGTGTCTTGGTGTTTTTCGCTAATGTTACTCATTTCAGAGTTATAGGGGGGGTCAAATTTTCGTTGGAACACACTGTATGACAATCACAAACAAATCGATTTATGAGAAGGAACAACTAATCATGGAGAGATCACTGAAATCTGTAGTTTCAAAAAACTCTCCCACACTGTAAAAGGATTTTCGGATCAAGAATTGATCATTCATCTTCCTCTGTAGTAAGGATCTAAACTCATGCGGAAACTTGTCCATGTGGGAGACATTTTTCTGTATGTACGTGTGTTTGCCCTATTTAAAATACACACACCACAAAAATTGACTCATCCCTAGTATTCTGAATTCCACAATCGATTAAGCAACTCGATCGCAGTTTCTCTGTCAACATATGTTTTTGGACATATGAGGGAAAAAATCCTATCTATGTAGTAACATTTGTTTTCATATGATCTCAAACACGTCTGAAACAAGAATAAGTTTATTTGACTATCAGTATTCATTCAATTTCTTTTCGGTTTCAAGCTAAACTAATGCAAGTTTTCTGTGTTTCTTGTTGATTTTCGAATCTTTGTATTCATTGTAATGGCTGCTGAACGTCCTGGATGCTATTTGAGTGATCATGAAGTGGTAAGAATAGTAACACTTCTAGAGGAGGGGCAAAACCAACGTTACGTGGCTAACTTGTTGAATGTTAACCAAAGCACTATTTCAAGAGCAATTAATCGGTGCCACGAAACAGAGGAATATGGAAGAAGGGCCGGACAGGGAAGAAATCGGATAACAACACCATTTGATGATTGTTCGCTTCGTTTAACTGTACTAAAAGTTCGGCACTGTACGGCTAGAATGCTACAAAATGAACTTGCACTTTCCAGAAATGTGCATATTTCATTGCAAACTGTTAGGAACAGGCTCAGAGAAGACGATATCAGAGCAATGGTGGCTTCTACCGGCCCGCGTCTCACCAGAGAGCATCGAGTTGCAAGACTTCAGTTGGCGAGGGAACATGCAAATTGGGGTATTCCAAAATGGTCGAATGTTCTCTTTTCAGACGAGTCCAGGTTCTGTCTAGTATCAAATAATGGATGCATGCTTGTATACAGACGACCTGGGGAACGGTATCACCAATGTAATATCCTGCAAACCGAAAACTTCGGAGGGGGCTCAGTAATGGTGTGGGGAGGCATTTCTTTCCATGGTAGAACTGAGTTAGTCCTAGTGAATAATGAAAGAATGACAGCGTCCAGATATATCGCAGATATTCTTGAACACCTTGTTATACCCTTGACTTCGCCCATTGATTGGCGAAAACTTCATTTATATGCATGATG
The DNA here is from genome assembly GCA_013387265.2 of Cryptolaemus montrouzieri. NCBI lineage: Eukaryota > Metazoa > Arthropoda > Insecta > Coleoptera > Coccinellidae > Cryptolaemus > Cryptolaemus montrouzieri. Next base: position 5,169,805 of record JABFTP020000001.1, read on the forward strand.
ATGCTCGACCTCATGCAGCTAGAGTAGTTACAGAATTTCTGTCAAAATTGATATTTTAAGATGGCCAGCCAGAAGTCCCGACTTTAATCTCATAGAACATGTTTGGGACAACATGGGGTGGCAAATTCAGCAACGTAGGGTGCCTTATAGAACACTCCAACAACTAGAAAATCTGCTTCCTGAAATTTGGTACTCAGTGACTCAAGAGTACATCCAAAATTTGTTTGAGGGGCTTCCGAGACGTATACTGGCAGTAATTAGGGCTCGGGGAGGAAACACTCGATTTTGAAAATGATTAGTAACCATTCGATGCTAGTTGATTGGTCTATTCGCGAATGTTTGAAGATGATTGATTTTTTAAATTTTTCATTAACTCGAAAATTGTTGATATTTTCCATCATAAACTCATCTCTTTTGAATGATATCTTTTTATTTTACACTTCTGAAAGTTACCAAGCGACTCTTGAATGACCAATCTGAAAGTTTATATAGCATTGTCGTGGGGTGATGCGACAATTTTTGTGGGAAGTGTGTATTCATGTCTTCCCCAAGTACCATATGAATGACCTGAAACTCTTTCCCCAATCATGGATTTATTGGAATGGAAAAACAGCACACACATAAATATATATGGTGCGCCAGAGAAAACCGGACGATTTTTTTTCCGTTATAACTTTCGCAATTTTAGAGCTAGTTCATTCGTTTTTGCTTAGTTGGAAAGCCAAAGGACTAGGTGTTTCTGAAATTGTATCGAAATTTTACCTTCAGTGAAATCTAATATGGCTGACTCATTGGAAATGAGCAATATTTTTAGGTCGCTGGAACGTTTTTTTTTCACTGAAAAATTCGAATGGGGCATTCAGTCTTCTCTGAACAATTTGACATATTGATCTTAAAAAATATTCCAAGAATTGGTAAAAAAGTAGCGTGAAGAATTTTTTCATTCTGATTTTGAGCTGAAATCGAAATATTTTTTTCACCTCATGGCGTTGGCATTCCTGAAGTTGTTGTGGTTTTTCATGGATATTCTAAGAAGACAAAGAACCATTTTTTACTAAAACCAACGTAAATTTGATTTCCGTTCGAATTCAAAATGGCCGACTTCCTCCAATAATAACAATTTTTCCAGGACATTGAAAAACTTTTCGCGGTCGTTATGAATCAACTGCGTAATTCAATAAATAGATTGAACCTTTCCCATAATTTTGAGGGGTCGAACTCGAATATTGATTCAGAATTGTCCCAATAGTCGTCATTAATGTTTATCTTCTTCACCATCGTATGGTTGTGAAACGTCTGAACATTGAGTGCATGATAAACAAAAAGTAATGAAATATCTTCGAGTTTCAGATGGCATCTGGTTTAAACTCGAATTTAATCTTGGTGTTGCTTGTTTTTGAAGTTGTTAACAATGTTTTTAACAAATGAGGAAAAGCGTTTAATTGAATTTTTTTTTGAGCGTGGCTATACTGCTAGGTAAAGATATATAGAAGTACAATCTATGATATTGAGGAAAAATTTCGGACAACAGGGTCATTAGGAAGAAGATCAGGATGACAGTTTCCCAAATATCCCAGTGATGCCAACTGTTGAAAATATCTGCGAAAATAATAATACGACATGATTTTGTTTAACAATTTACAAGAGTAAAAACATTCAACAAAAAGAATCAAGTACTCAGAATGGAATATGACCTCCATGGGCATCCACAACCATCTGCACCCCTCTTCTCCAGTTCTCTATGGATCTTGAAATTACTTGTTGATCCAACATTCTTGAATTTTTTGCCTCAGCTCCCCACAATTATTGAAAATAATACAATTTTTATACACCGTTTCTTACAAGTCACCCCACAGAAAGTAGTCGCCCGGATTAAGATCGGGACTATTTGTGGGCCTTTTGTTCTATATCGTCTACGCGTTATCTTGGATAATCCATAATATAGTGACTGGTATGACATCTGGCTCCATCATAAAATCAATTGAATTAGATTTCAATTATCATCTAATTTGATACACCCTGTACACTGACGGCCAGATGGGATAAAGTAAAGTTTTTTTGTGAATAGTAATGATTGTTCTTTTCTTTGACAAACGTTGTCAGAAGAATATGGAAAAAAGTAGAATTCCAAAGAAGATTTGAATCAATAAAAACCATCCAAAAAGTTACTCATTTTCTCAACCGTTCATTTTCAGCTGGTGGCAACTGTACTTATTCATGTAAAACATGATTATTATTATTAGGAGAAGCTGTTACAATTTTCCTATTTCATGCGGAAACCCTGCTTCTTTCTTTCGCAAAGATACAATATGATCGAAAATATATGATACGATGAAATAAGTAAGAGAAGAGACTTACCAATTGGATGTACAGGAAATGAGAGAACAACAAAAAAAGGAAAGCAATGACAGTCTTTCGTTGTCTTGTAGAAGAATTTTCCACGATTCGGCACTTTCACTCACACACCGGATGCTCTATTATCGCGAAAGGCTCACCTGGACCACCAGGTATACGACCATCCATTAGGAGGTGTGGAAACAAATCGGAACCAATCAACATATGGACTGGACGAGTCTGATCATTCTCATTGTAATTATCTGCCATAATAAGATTTGAAATGTATGATAATTTTGGAGTAGAAATATTAGGCATATCGCCACAAATTTGCTCAACAATAATTGCATCGACATCGAGAAACTTATCTGGATTTAGTAAGGAAGAAATTTGACAATGTATTCCAGACTTAGATTTTGTCGACATATTCTCAAGACCCTGTATAGATATGAAAATGTTCGATTTTTTGAAGCCCAATTTATTAGTAAATGTTACTTGAGAACCTTAGTCAATGATTCCTCTAACTTTGTGTAAATTACCAAAAGCATCCTTGATATTCAATGAAGCTGTAGCGAGCAAAACGCTTTCTGTATATGATGACAACCCAATGAAATTAGAAGAAACTACTCGGGATGAACTAGCTTGTGTATGATCTTCATTATTTTCTGACACCCCCTGTACATTTTCAGTATGCTTATTCGGCTCTTTATATCGAAAACATAGTAAACTATGATGTAAACCTCTGCAATGTTTACACCTTTTTGAAGAAAGACATTTCTTCGTAGAATGAGAACTTGTGAGTAGACAGTTAATACAAGCGTTGAAGTTTTTGGCGATTTCGTATCTTTCTTTCGGTGACTTAGAAATGAACTGTGGACATTGGTAGGCTGCATGAAACTGATTACAGACAAAACTAGAAGGATAAGAGGATCTAGATGGACCCTCGGACTTTAAATCTGGCAACATCTTCAAAGATTCCGGTTTATTAACAAACAGTGCCTTTTTAAACGGTTTTATTTAGCTCACCCCGTTTGTTTTATTCATTCTTGGGTCAAATTTAGTAATTCAAATTTCACCCTCTTCCTGTCAACCGATTAATCTGAAATTTTGTATACACTTTGGATTTTGGTGACAATACAATTATATTCATTCATTATCATTATAAATACAAGATGGCCGCCGCTACAAAATGGCGGATAATTTATGTTTTATTAATCCCATCAATATGGGTATTAAATGAAAGGGCTCAACAAGCAGAATACAATATACTATAAAAAATTGAAATCCAAGATGGCAGCCGCTACAAAATGGCGGATAACTTAGCTTTTATCAATCCCATCAATATGGGTATCAAATGAAAGGGCTCAACAATCAGAATACAATATACTATAAAAAATTGAAATCCAAGATGGCGGCCGCTACAAAATGGCGGATAACGTAGGTTTTATCAATCCTATCAATATGGGTATCAAATGAAAGTGCTCAACCAGTAGAATACAATGTATCCAGCCTGAATTCACCACCCAAGTCAAGATTTTGTATCGTGTTGAGGACTGTGTGGCGTTAGGGTGGCTAAAAATGATACGGAGTACATCTTATACACCCGAAAGCCATACAGTTTCCAGCTAAGTACAATTATGGGACAGCTGAAAGAAGAATGTTGCCTTTAATACTATCATGGGCTGCTACAATACATAAAATGCAGGGCAGCATTGTGGATCACGCAGTCGTATACTTAGGTGCGAAACTGTTTGAAGAAGGTCAAGCCTACGTGGCTCTTAGTAGAGTAAGATCTTTGCAGGGACTACGTATAGAGGAGTTGGATTGCAATAAACTAACGGGCAAGAAACCTTACAATAATGAAGCACTAAATGAATTAAAAAGAATGCGAAATAAAAACTAAAAACTAGAAAATAAAAATAGGTAAAAAAACTTTTTAAGTTAAACGGTTTTATGTTAAACATACATTGCACTGTTTGAGATAAATGTACTAAAACCAAAAATAATAAAATAGATACAGTCGTGGGAATTATAAACATATGCATAGACTAGACTAAAATAAAACCGTGGGGCACGTCAATTGTCTACAAATTATCAACTTAATGTGCGATAGAAGAATCGTTTAATTCGTCGTTAGGCAGTTGGCCCGCAGACGGTGAGGAAATTATTTACTATTTTCTTGCTCATGGAAATTCTAATAGTTATACACTCCATGTAAATAAAAGAGATGTTTTAACTAGTTTATCGTTGGACATTCACACTGCTGGCTGGCGAGGAATCGTTTCACTGCTTGTTGTTTGTCTTTAATCGACAAAACATATGACAAAAGTACTACTCGCTCACCACTATGAAACCCTAAAACTCGCTTATAATCGAGCTTGCTAGCTTGTTTCCACATTCTAGCCCTACTTATCACACGTCCATCGTTGTCGGTTGCACAACTGCTTAATAATTGTAGTGTAACATTACAAAACAAACATTTTAATCAACGATTGTAGACAATTGACGTGCCCCACGGTTTTATTTTAGTCTAGTCTATGCATATGTTTATAATTCCCACGACTGTATCTATTTTATTATTTTTTGGTTTTTAGTACATTTATCTTAAACAGTGCAATGTATGTTTAACATAAAACCGTTTAACTTATTATTGAATTGCTCGTCTTTAGAAAATGAAAATTTCGGAATCTTTTTTGTTGTCATCGTAACAGCGTCTATTGCATTGCATTGTTTGATAAGGGAATCTTTCAATTCTTGATAAGTAGGTATCTCATTAGACTTGAAACCCATTTCGAAAATAGTTTTAGTATGCTCATCCAACCTATCCAACATCATAGTGGTTATAATAAAATCCCATTGCTCTGTTTGTAATCCAAGTGCCTTTAGAGCAGATAAATTTTCATCAAATGCATCGATCAAGTGCCATAAATTTTTAACCCCGATATAGGTTGACAGGATTCTAATTCCCTCCAATAGGAAGCCGCTATAATACGTTTATTATTGAATCGTTTATTAAACGCATCATATGCGATTTTATAATTATCTCCTAAAATTGGAACACTTCTTACTATAGACAACGCTGAACCTTTAATAGAAGATATCAAGTAATTAAACTTCTCAATATTTGAAATTGTGTTATTTTTGTGTATAAGGGCATTGAACATTTCGATATAAGTTGGAAAGTTTTTAATATCACTGTCGAAAGTAATTGAATCAAGTTTGGGTAGTTTCACATTAAATTGATTCGTATTGGATTGATCTAAATCATCATTTCGCTCAAAAATGTCTGAATACATAGCTTCAATTGTTTCGCAGTTATTCAAAAAAGTATTGCAAATTTCTTGTTCTGCAGGAAGGAAAGTATCTGCGTTTTCTTGTAGTGCCAAAACAGCAATAAGGCTCGTATGTAGTTTCTCAAAATCTTTCCTCCATTTTTCAACGTTCCGACATTTAACTTTAAATTTGGAAAAGTTTTCAGGTGTGTCCATCAGATCAACCGTGTAATCGGAAACTGCTTGAATATTATCGAAAATATTTTACGCAAGGCCTTAAAACGAAGTATTTTTCCTTATCCGTTCCCGGCATAAAGAAGTACGAATAATATAGCGCTAAAGAAATATGAAATGTACTTAAAAGTAAGTGCGAACAGTTGAGTAAATACGCTCTTACAAACTGGCAACAATGTAGGCAACCCGAAGTCGCGGAGATTTGAAATTGGGAAATGAACAGGTGTGCTTATAATTTTATCGCAAAAAAAAAACGAAACAATATTTTATTTATCAGATGTAAATGAATTCTCTAACAACGTAAAATTCGCCGACAAAGAAGGAGAATAATGAGATGGAAAGGGACGCCCAATTCCAAACGTAATTTTTGTCAACGGATCTACTTTGAGAAGTAAAAAAGTAAATAGGTTTCTGAAAAATTTATGTAAAGGTAAAATGTATCGTATATCGTTTTTGTTTTCTGATTGGAATAAAATAAATCAAACTCTTCTAACCACCTGCACAAGTATAGAAGTCTTTTCGAATGATCGAATCAGGGTTTGAGCACAATAGAAAATAGAAATATCCGGCTCGAAGGACCAAATGTTTAATTGACGATTTAGCGGACTGTTTTTTTTTTATTATGAGAAGCTGTTACAATTTTCCTATTTCATGCGGAAACCCTGCTTCTTTCTTTCGCAAAGATACTCGTAACAATATGATCGAAAATATATGATACGATGAGATAAGTAAGAGAAAAGACTTACCAATTGGGTGTACAGGAAATGAGAGAGCAATAAAAAAAGGAAAGCAATGACAGTCTTTCGTTGTCTTGTAGAAGACTTTTCCACGATTCGGCACTTTCACTCACACACCGGATGCTCTATTATCGCGAAAGGCTCACCTGGACCACCAGGTATACGACCATCCATTAGGAGGTGTGGAAACAAGTCGGTACCAATCAACATATGGACTGGACGAGTCTGATCATTCTCATTGTAATTATCTGCCATAATAAGATTTGAAATGTATGCAATGACAGTTTTTCGTTGTCTTGTAGAAGAATTTTCCACGATTCGGCACTTTCACTCAGACACTGGATACGTTTTAAATTGGGAAATATTAATTTTATTTCGTAATGTAAAGAAAATTTCAAGAAAATGTGGTTCGTCTTCTTGCGTGCGTATTCTTTCTCCTCGTGTGTTGTTGTATGCAGTTTCTCTGCTCCCTTGATGTTGAGCAGTGTTGCCAAGATGTAAGGAAGAAAGGTAGAAAGGAAGTAGGTAAATCGAAATTTTGAAAAAAGATATTTTTAATCAAATATATGAAATTAAGCCAAAAGTTTGATTTGAGAACCGGCCGCGACATGTGTAAGTGGTTGAAAAATAAAAGAAAATATACTGAATAATAAAATTTCGAAATATTAATAAGAAAATGAAAACTATAAAATTGAAATAAAAAATGATCATTGCTTTCACAAAGTGAGGTGAACAAACACAAATATTCTTTTGGGACACCTTGTATTTCTCATTCAAAAGAAACATTATATTTTCGTTGAATAATTAGATAGAAATTGGCGAAGATAAAAAATCGCTCTTTTTATTTTCATGTATTCCATTTGGAAAAATTAGCTTACATAATTTTAATTTAATCTAATTATTTGAATAATTGTATAAGCCAACAACTTTTCAGATATGTAATAACAAATTTGTTATAAAATACAAATGATTTTCAGAACACAAATTATTCTGAATGAATTACTTTGTTTATTTAAAAATGTCAAGGTTTTTGATATACGACTTAAAAATTAAAATGGCTTCTTCGAAGTTGATAAATGAATATAAATATATTATCGTTATCGCAATACGTTGAAAAAGGTTAAATAGTGAATTTTCCTGACATACTTCTTAATTTCTTGTAGAAATAGTGAAGCACTTTTTCCGTAGTGAGTATTTTGAATACTATATTTAGACAGATATGATATGATGAAAATGAATATTCTTTTGAGACTCGCTGATCGATCGAAAGCAAATGTGAAAATCTGGGGCCAATATTATATGCAAAAATGTTACAAAATAAATATCTTCTTCTTTCAATATTATGTCAAGAAATTTGAAATTTTTTTTCTAAATATGTTCACAATAGTTCCTTTTCTAATTCGGGATTCAGATTACCATACGCTTGTCATAAATAGCAATATTACGTTCAGACACTCATCTTTCACGATATGAGAACGAGTCTTCTATTGAACTGAAGTTAGTGGCTAATTATGGTTTACACTTTTTATACTCTGGAGAACGAAATTACATAAAAGTGTAGTATATTTCTTATACCGGGTGGGGCAACTGAAACGAAAAAGACTCAATAACTGCTAAACTATTCGTTTCTGGACAAGAAGCAGAAACAGGTATATTTTTTGTCTGAAGGGGACATCTTTTATTGTCATTGTTAATTGACTTTATTGAACAATTCATGAGGACGAGGAAGAAAACAAATTACAATTCATTTCATTTTCACAGGGCGGAGTTCAGAGAGTTGCCATGGGCACCATCTGCTCTTCCACTCAAACCCTGATGTAAAAAACAAAATTATAATATTACCTATTATGACGGAACTGCAATCAGTTAAGATGCACACACTGTTTCTCGAATAAGATCATCCAAGCACGATACTTAAACGAGGCATTCGATGAGGACCTGTAGTATTCAGCTATGAATTCATGAAAGAGTTTATAGATGCTGAACGAGAAAGATCTCTCGAAAATGACAAGTCTGTGCATAGGAGGAGAAATGAGACCTCTATTCTGGTGTTTAGACAATGATCTAAAAGTGATTTTCCGGTGCAAATAGGAAGGCTTTCTGGTAATCATTATTTTGTGATATAAAATCAACGCTGCTTAATGAAATCTATTGGTCATTTTGAGCCACTTGGCTATCACTAACTTGTGACGCGAACAGGAGTTTTGAATCTTCTGAATAGTGTACATTGATTGTTGATCAAGGCAAGAATAATAAACTTGCGAGCAATAATTGAAACTGGATAGCACAAGGGTATTGCATAAGGATATTTTCAATTTTAGAGGCAGTGATTGTCTATGTGGATACAGAAGACGTAGAATACTCAAAGACTTACAAATACAACTGGCAATTTGCGCCCGATATCTAAATGAATTATCCGTAATGAGACCCAGGTTACGAACTGACTTTACAATTGAGATGTACTCTTCACCGATACATAGCCTCATGATATCTCCCAAATGATTACACTTTACTTCGTTGCCGAATAGAACAGCTTTGGTCTTGTTAGGGTTAATATTTCATCTATGAACTTCGGATACTCTAACAATATTAGCAAGATCTTCTTGTACCTTACTAACAGCGTCTTCAAAATTCTCAGGGCTGAAACTATAATAAAGTTGCGTGTCATCAACACAAAAATGAACTTGTCAATGTTTCAAGTAGCGTTGAAAGCTGTGAGTATAAAGCACAAAGAGCAGAGGACCTAAAATGCTACCCTGGGGTACACCAGCAGTAACAGGCAAAGTACTAGATGGACTGTCGCAGATCTTTGTTTGTTGGGTTCTGTTGGACAGATAATTCTTGGTGAGATTTGTTGCACCTCCAGAAAAGCCAACGAAGGACACAATCACTACAAGTATATCATGATAGATCAAATATATCAAATGCTTTGGAATAGTCTAATAAGACCATTATAGTTATACAGCCTAGATCCATAGCTGTCAGAATGTCATCGGTGATCGTTAGTAAACTAGTTGTGCACACGGTGATTTTATTTCACATCAACTGTCTAAGCAGGGGTGCACAAAACTCAATTTTGTTGAATAGGGAAGATATGTAGTGATACCTCATTAGAAAGCTCTTTTGATTCTCAACATAAATATGTAATAATTTTTGAGTTTTGACATATTCGGAAGAAGATACTGGCTGGTTTGTCAGGAGACGAGTTATTTTCAGTGATTGCAAAATCTGTCGATTTCGAATGAACATTCACCGAAATACTGTTGTATTTTGGGGAAAAAATTTCTTTGAGCAGTGGTGCTTCCACTACACCCCCTCAGACATTCCCTCAGATAAGGGCGTCAACGCTCAAATCTTCGAATTGATCAGTTAGTCGGAGTTATAGCTCATTGGATATTTATTTAGAATTATCTGAATACAGTGAATGAATCTTCAAAGCCGATTATATTTCAATGAGGATACAGGGTTGATCATGGAGAAATTCATACACAGTATAATAGAAAAGAAGTGATGATCGCACCGTGTCATCGGTTGAATCGCAAAAAATAGTCCCCATCCGTGGACTGATGAAACGCAGACATGTAAAGAAAACCATTAGGTTGCCGGCTCGGTGGCGTATGGGATATGATGCTCGTCTCCTACGCAAAGTTACCTGGGTTCAATCCCCACAAAGTCGGTGAATTTTTTCGGATTCTGGGAATCGCTTGAGTGTCCATCTTTCGGAGGAGATGTAAAGATGTCGGTCCTGTCTAACCGAGATGTGTTGGACATTAAAGATCCCTTCCCTCGACACGAGAGGGGTTCGGCAAAATTTCTGGGTTAGTGAGGTGACAGAATTCCCCGGCGTGTCATAAGCCGAAAGACAGAAATAGAGCACGTTAAAGGAAAAACAAACAAGCAAACAAAAACCATCAGGTAATGACCCGCAAGCCTCACGACCGCATACGCAACCGATCGTCGTATGTGAAAAGTCATCAGCATGGTATCCAAGGTTGGCATGAAACAAACTCAAGTAATGTTCTCGTGACAGAAAAATATTCATCCGAAATCACACAGGTGTAATGCAGATTTCTCAACAACAAATGCGGCAGTTTTTGTTCTTTTTTTCCAGATTGCTTGTATCTGATGAATGAAATTCGAATTAGTTTGTCTATTTATCTAGTGCTTTTCACACCCACGTGTTGCATCCTTACCAGTATAACGGTTTTTTCAATTGCTGAAAGAGTAGTTTTTGAAAATTTTCAGCAATAATACTCGTGCAAATAGGGCAGCAAGTTCAATAAACGCCATGCCAAATGTGATAAGAACATTTTGGAGTTGGTGGCTCTGTTCAGAATCGCAAACAATCCCCATTTTCTCTATAATATTTGCTTCTCCGATGAAAGTACTTTTTTATTGAATGGCATTGTAAATCGTCATAACTGCCGGTTATGGTCGGACTCTAATCCCAGAATCTTTCGTGGTGTACATAACCAATACCCTGTAAAATTGAATGCTTGGGTTGGCATCTTTCGGAATCGTCTGGTTAGACCATTTTTCTCACCAGGAAATCTGACTGGAGAAATGTATCTCCAACTACTTGAAGAAGTAATCAATCCGGCCATAACTGAAATTTTAGATGATCCTAGCTACACTCGGAGGCAAAATTAGCGGAACACTCGAAAATTTAACCAAATTCGAAGTCCGATATTTTTCCTAATTCTCAACCGATTTAGATGATTTTTTCGGCAAGTTATAGATCAACTCTTCTGCTTTGAAGAAATTATAAGAGAAAACAAAAAAAATTTGAAAAAAATTTTATACGGGGGCAAAACTAAAAGTGTTTTTTTTTGGTCAAAAATTCGTAACACTCTGTGGAATTTCGTGGTCCGAGTTGAAACGTACAATATCATGGTCTGTCAAAACACATCTTCCTACAGTAACGCCCTTCTTGTTTTATGCATTTATCTCTATTTTTACAAGAGATATCCAATTTGAAGCGGAAAGTCACAAATTTCAAGAGTTTATTTTTAATCTTGCGTAGGTGCATAACATCGGAGGTTAGCCAAAAAATAAAATCGAAATTAGAGAAGCGGAAATCTAACGAAATGAAAATTTTTGAAATTCACTGGCCAATTTCACGCTCCGGGAGAACTCGAAGTACACTGGAAAAATTCGTTGATTTTGCACAATTATTTTTGAATTTTTTTGTGTGACACTCTATAATAATTATCATTCCTGTCCAAAATTGAGAGCAGGTGTAAATGTTACTCCCAAACTTAAATTATGGAACTACAAATTTGATTATAAATAAGATATTGATACTAAATTAGGCGAGTTAGTGTGGTAATATACTTAAACAATGACATCAACAACGCATATGTGACAAACACACAGACACGTGAAACCGGTTTTCTTTCTATTTTTTTTTCTTGATAAACTTTTTCGAAAACACATAATTGGATCTTTTGGATGATCTCAACACATTTTCCTTGCGGAATAATAGAAAATAAATTATGGCCTATCACCTAATTTTCAAGAACTCTAAATCAGAAAAATTCCAGTAGCCAGTTGCCATTTAGTCATTATTCAAAGGTATTGTTTCTTTTTGTTTGGTGTCTTGAGTTGATTCTTGTTCAATTCAACGATTTAAATTTCTCTTTTTCATAAGATGAATGCACATTCTCATCATAAACTGACTGACATTAAACGAATGCTCGAATGCAGAAAAAGTGCTTTGCTATCGCTTATCCAAGACTATGTGTAACTGCTAGTTTCAAGCAAGAGTATAAGTTAAAATTTAAAAGAATTTGAGTCCTGGATATTATTGATGAACATCCGGAATCAAATCTGTAAGGATTTGAAAGAACAACGGTTCCTTCTTGCCTATGATACTTATCTTCACAGATGAAACAAAATTTTCTAGTTATACACTGCGCCATAAAATTAAAGTACAAAACCAAAAATTCAAATTTATTCAGAAGAAGTTTCAATATGTTGAAAAATTATTTTTCAGTCTTCGTAAAGCACTAAGGAATGCTTGGGAACAATCGAAAATGGTTCTCGTACAAATTGAAATAATACTAATAATAATAATAATGAAAATGTAAAACTTATATCCTTAAAATCTGTTAATATTGGGTATTTTCACCTCTGTCGAGAATTATTGCAGGACATCTACGATTCATACTGAAACTCAATGATAGATCAGTCTATTCTGTACCTCATTCACGGTATCTGTCGGGTTTTGTTGTCTTCTTAATCTTCCATCGAGAATGTCGCAAACAGGTTTGATGGGATTGTGGTCTGGACTTCATGTAGTTCCTAACCAATGGATATGTTCTCAGACAAAATTCATTCGGGAAGCGTTGCAGTGATAATTGAAATAACGATCATCGATCGCTGTTGTTGCTTGAGGTCGGCCTTGCCAAGGTTTCATTTCATGGCTACCACATACCACTGATTGAGGACTGCCGGGGTTAAATTTCGTGATTCGCGTAACATTATTAAAATTGTCAAGAAGAACAAACGATACTCACAAAAATTGATCAACAACTTGTGTTATCTATATGTGGTAGTTTCTGGCAAAATCTCAGTTTATCTCTTTCATTTTAGTTCTCATTAGGGAAACATGCACTGAGAAAAAACAACGGATTTTATTAGCATCTGTTCAGACATAACCGAAGAAAACCATTAATTGCCTACAAAAAAATATATTCGAAATATTGAAATTATGCATTAATTTCTTGGGGCAGTGTATTATGAATTTCTCCAATAGCTATTTGTAGATGTGAAAAAATCCACATGCCATCTAAAAAGGCAGAATAAATCAATCTTTAAGTATTAGTACAGAACCAAATGTTTGTCAAGAGCATTTACTGTAACATTTGAAAGACATATCGCTTTGATACGTTGTAATATGTGATATACGTACCCTTCGTGGAGTACAGAGTGTCCCAAATTGTTTGAATTTGAAGATTTCATTCATTTTTAGAGGAGAACAGAATGATTCGGGTAATTAGTGGGCTAATTTGCGAAAATTATGACAGATGCACTTTTCTATGGTTGCGGCATCATCGACTATACTCCTATTTTCTGTGTTTGGTATGATGAAGCTTTCAGGATTACGCATACACAAGACAACATGAAATCTAACCTAACCTAACCTAACCACCGTATTCATCTGATATAACTCCTACCAACTTTTTTCTTTTTCCAAAACTTAAATTTTCACTTCGAGGTACCCTTCATCTATCGATTCGATACAAGACATAAAGGAAAATTCGTGGCGACAGCTGAAATCATATTTTGTGTTTCAAAATTTCTCGAATTTTGGGAGAATCGTCCTTCGCGAATATCTCGATCATCGTCAAAGTTACATAAAAATAAGTCTGACGTTCTACAGGCACTTCTTTGAGTAAAATACAGTGCTGTGTAAAAATTTTTTGTATCTCAGCGGTTTTCGAGTTATAATGCAAACATGCTTTTTTTTAAATACGAACTATAGAAAACCCAACCTCTATTGGTTGCAGTAATTGTTTTTCTTTTCGAAAATATATAACACTTGTAGGCAATTATTGCGTTTAATACCTTTTCTCAGAGAAAAACCTGAAATTGCCACAATTAAATTCATTAGGTGCATGCTCATCAACGATTCATATTGTTCTATGACTGAAAACCACAGACTTTAAGGATCCTATCTAAGATCATGGTTATTTCTATAGTTTGATTCGATTTAGACCATGGTAATCAACTGTTTGACACTTACGATTTCAGTTTCAGTATAGGTATTAATGTTTATATCGAAAATATAGCTGCTTATTAGTTGTATGTTTCTTCTATTGAATTTAAGAATTTGTTCACCTGAGACTTTTGTTGTTTCAAGATGCAGAATAGAAATCATAACTATGGAAAGTTCGATAATAATTAATGAACATTTGTGGTCCGATGTGAATCCTCAACGCCATATTGATTTGCAGCATCAAGAAAGATATGGTTTTAATGTGTGGTGTGCACTGAAAGATAGTCGCGTTTTGGCGTTTGAAATTTTTGATGAAAATTTGAATGGAGCACGTTATGAAGGAATTATCAACAATAATATCATTGAAGAATTTCTCGATCTACTTCCGTTAGCACAAAGATCACATTTTTTTTCAACACGATGGTGCCCCTTTCCACCAAACAAGGGCCATCACTGATCTGTTGAATTTGCATTTTGTACATAATTGGATAGGGACTAAAGGTCCTGTGAGATGGCCGCCTCGTTCCGCTGACTTGACGCCACTAGATTTTTTCTTTGGGGTTATGTAAAGAATTCACTCTACAAGAGGAACAATAACAATTTAGAAGGGTTGAAAAAGAATGTCAGGGAATGTCTCGCTTTTATCAGCAATATCCATATTTACAAGGCCTGCCGTAGTGTTTCTCGGCGATGTAATTTGTGCATTGAAAACAATGGCAATAGTTTTGAATATTTGCGATAAAGTAGTTTGTCCCATTTGTATCTTTACGACTATTTGTTTCTGTTAAAGATTTTCGAATGTGTTTTTGGTTTTCGTTTGAGAAAAGTTTAATATCATAGGTCTTGTTTTTCATAATAATATTTTTTTTACTCGCATAATTTTCTAATCATTCTAATAGAATATTACCAAAGCAACATGCATGGGTGGGCAAGTTTCAAAAAAAGTAATGTTCATCTGTAATTCGAGTCAAGAAGAGTAAAAGTGATTGTCGAACACAGTTAATTACTACGGTCTAAATCGAATCAAACCATAGAAATAACTATGATCTTAGATAGGGATCTTTAAAATCTGTGGTTTTCAGTGATACAACAATATGAATCGTTAACGGATATGCAATTTCAAGTTTATTTCTGAAAAATTGAATGCAATAATCGACAACAAGTATTCTATATTTTGAAAAGGAAAAAGGATTGTGTGGTTTTATGAAACCACGGTGAAAGTGAAACTTGTTTCACATTATAGACATGTAACTAAAAATTTTGGGAATAATATTCCATTAAGGTATAAAAATAGCTTTATCAATCTTAATTTCATACTTGAAAAGTTGGAATGATAATGGGTAATGATAAATGTCTCCAAATAATAATTTCATTGAACTCTGTATCTTATTATTTAGATTATATACACATTAAAAACTGAAAACAATATTTTATTATCGTTGAGTCATTTAGATCCGTTTTTTAATTATTTTCAATTCTATCTTCATCATGAACTTCACAGTTTATAAATGTAACCTTTATTTTATGGTAACTAAAATACGTGAACGGTGACTTACATTCGATATTAAACACTGACGAAAAGCATGCAGCACTGGCACAAATGAGTAATAGTCTATACACTACACGGTCAGCTGAACTATAGGAGCCGCCATATTGGCCTTGGCTGCTTTGACGAGCGCCTTTCACTTTATCCCTACTCCGCGGTCGACCATCACGCGACATGCAACACACAGACGAAAAAGTTTGAGACGATATAATGAATTTTTCAATTTAAAAATTGCTGCTTCGATTACAGGTAACATTTCCTATGGTTTGTATTCAAAAAAATCATGTTTGCATTAAAACTCAAAAACCGCTGGGCTGAAAAAAAATTTCTCACAGCACTGTATTTTATGCAGTGCTTGTAGAATGTCAATTTTATTTTTATGTAACTTTGATGATGGTCGATATCCGCGATGGACGATTTTCACAAAATTCCAGAAATTTTGAATAAGTCCAGAACGGAAAGTTCCTGAAAAAAAGATCGAGAGAGGGGGGGTTCATTTTTATCTATCTGCAATATTTCTTATAGCTGCCGTACATGTACATCGATCACAATATTCAAGAATTATGGCGAATAAAAGATTTGGTACAGAATCATAAAATAGCCTTCATCTTCGGAAATAATGGCCTTACCAAATTTTCTTGGTCGCATTACTAACTCCACTGGGTGTTTTCTATCTACCATCGGAATATTTGCATTCATTCCTGGGACACCCTGTATCCTAGAAGAATATATCGTAATCTAAAAAAATCCTAATCGATCAGAATCTGAAAATGTTATGATATCAAGAAACAGTATAAACTGCAATAAATAATTGATGACTTGAAATCAAACATCAAACTCCACAATCATAAAAGTGATTCAGATCTAATAGCTAAGGTCATTGATATTCGCATGACTTCTTGCTCAAAACATAATTTTCATAGTTTGTATTTAAAAATTTAAAAGTATTGAGGTCTTATATCAAGTATTTTTGATTCCATTTGATTCCAAAACATATCACTTTTGTTGGGAGACCCGATGATTCAAAAAAGTTAAACGTCTTGAATTATTAAAATAAAAATTTCGAATTTATTGACTTTATTCAGATACATTCATTATCAATTCGTAGGGTTCAAATGCTATAATTCAGTGGTGGAATTTCCTCATTTGATTTTATCTTGATTCTATCAAAAGCGTTTACGTTTTTATTATCAATAGAAATCATGAATCAATTATCAAGAAATATTTTACACTTCGTCGTGTAGTGTTGTGTAATATCGTTATTCCAGTAAAGGATTTGAGTATTTTCTCAATTAGATAATAATAACAATTTATATGTAATTTCGAGCGACATAATTTAAAAAAAATCTATGTTTCAATTAGAGTGGTTTATGGATATAAAATTGTCGAAATTGACAATTTTATTGAAACATTGATTCATATTATTATGTTTGAATTTATCGATTTTTCATACCATTTTTCAGAACAATCATATCTAAATGCCAGTGGTAAAACATTAAGAACTAGAACGAAAGCGAGCCATTGTAGAAAATAAAAATTTTAACAACTGGTTACAACTTTCATACTCACATTTCTGCAAAGTCTTATCTTATCGATTGTCATATTTTGGATCCAAATATTTTGATAAGTTGCACTTTTTCACGTATCATATGTATTCTTGCTAGGTGACCAGATAAACATGGCATCTAATGTGGATTTTCTTTTAATTGGTAAGTTTATTTCCTTCAAATTTTCCATATTAATTGATTAATTAATGTTTTTCCAGTTCTGCTCTCCATCTCAGTTGCACATGCATGGAATTATAGAGAACAGGGTAAGTTAAACCAACTTATTTATGTGTACAAAGTTGAGCAATTGAAAACAATCATAAAAATTAATCGCTTTTCCAATCTTTAATTGATCGTTTCGATTTGGCCATAAGAAAGAAATGATTTTATTGTTGATCATTTCTGTAATTTATTGGGGAATGATCGATTCAAATTCTTGTAGATGCTGAATATTTATTGGAATATTAAAAATAAATATTTGTTCGAAAAGTTTGGAAGAGTCAATTCACTTTTACATTCTTCAGATCGTATAAAGTATTTTGACTGATACGAAAATGTTTGATTAAGCGCAGTATAGTCTACTTGGCAAAGACGTTGAGTATTGAAAGCTCATTGAGTATGCAAATCCCTTAGGAATGTGGTACGAAGGTAAATTCCAGAATTAATGTAGTTTCTACAATTTCATTTTGGAGCTCACACCAATTTATTGCCAGATTTTTTATAGAAACCCTCGTATAACTCTCCTGGAAGACTACAACTCCCTGACTACGATCTTCTTTGTCTTTTTTGTTGCATGCGAATATTGCTGTCCTCGTTTTAAATAAAATGTTTACTTTATACGTCTCAAATTCCTAGTCAGTAGACGAATATGTGTTTTAGGCTTCTCTTCGAGAATGAAATTGAATCATTTAAACACTAATGTATTCAAAAACCATTATAATTTAATGTGAATATCTAGATAGTTACGTTTACCAAAATAATCATTTCATGAATTTCAGGCATACTCAATTTAGGCTTAATTCTATACTATTGTATAATTTTATATTAATCAAATAATGTTTATGATATTTCAGATAACTCAATAATTTAAGTATATATATATATATATATATATATATATATATATATATATATATATATAGGGTTTTACCCCGACTAGTTACCCATATATCTGTTCATGCAATCAAAGTGATTTCATGAAGAAATATAAATCCACAACCCGGTAATCAATACCATTGCCAGGCAATGATTATAATCAAAACATATCCTGGAATAATTATATATTAGGATAACGTTAAATGTTATGAGAATATATCAATCTACCAGAATATATACATACTATAGCATCATCAGACAATGATATCAATGTACCAACGAGTAGTGTCAGAGGCTTTCTCCCGGAAAAATCCATTGTACGGACCTTAGTCAAGTAACACTGAATGTTACTCATTAATAGTTTCCTTTGTGAAGTGGTGAACGATCGAATAGAATACTGCTCTGAATATAAATATGACAAAATTGTCAGTTAATTATATTACATTTATATAAACAAATAAATAAAATATGAAATGAGATTCTGAGCAGTATAAACTGAAGAGAAAACCTATGAGTCTACCTCATTATTTTTTCGGAAAGAAACCTACGAAGAATATTACAAAATTTGATGACTGTTATCTTTTGTAACTGTTCAAACAAATTTTCTTCAGACCCAAAATCTCAATACTTTTGTGAAGATTCCTAGGAATAACACCTGTTGTAGAAATAATAATCGGTGGAATAAATATTTTCTTCATTTTCCACATTTTCTAATCTCGTCGCCAAGCATCATATATTTAGAAATTTTTCATTGTATTTATTTTGTATATTATGTGTGTCGGGTATAGCAATATCAATCATATATGTTATTTGATTCTGTTTATCATTGAGAATGATATCTGGTCTATTGTGTTTTACAGCTCTGTTGCAAAGAATTGTTTTATCAAAATGAAGTTTATATTTGTCATTTTCACAAATAATCTCAGGTTCATATTTGTGAAACTTTTTTCTTTTGGGAATTAGGTCATGTTTAATTCCTAGATTGAAATGAATAATATTAGCGACGGCATTATATCTTTCTAAATAATCTGTTGAAGCAAGGACTGAGCAAGATGATAATATATGAGAAACTGTTTCTGAAGAACAGAAACATCTACGGCAAGAATCATCTATATTTTGTTTGATGATATGTTTTCTATAATTCCTCGTGAAAACAACCTGATCCTGGATCGCAATTGCCAAGCCTTCTGTTTCAGCAAACAATTCTCCAGATACTAACCATTTATTCGATGCAATTTCATCAATATAATCATTTTCAATTCTTTAGGTGCTTTCCGTGTAATTCCTTCTGCATCCAACTTTCTCTTTTAGAATTATCATCAAATCTATCAAAATCTACCTTTTGCATTGTCAACTTCAGAGGTGTAAGATTATAATCTGAAGCAACAATGATATCATGTAATTTAGACGTTCTCTGTTTATCATGAAAATGGGAACGTAAATGAAAAATCTGTTTACTATGAAGATTATTCAAATCAGTTAATCCACGACCTCCAAGATGTCTAGGTAGTGTAACTCTCTGAACAGCTGACTTTGGGTGGTGCTTATGATATTTACAGAGCATTTTCCTCGTTTGACATTGTAATTCATTTAGATCAGTTTTAGACCATTTAATAATTCCAAAAAAAGATGTAAGAATAGGAACTGCATAGGAGTTGATAGCTCTGAAAAGGTAATATGAACTTCTAATATTTTCTTTAGTGCTGCTATGGTTAATTGTCTTCTCTTGACAAAATCCAAGATATTTATGTATATCTCCTTGATACATTGGCTCGATTTCGATATTGGAAATCTTTATATAATCAGAGGTGATCTTTCCTTTTTCAATAGAAAGATTTTTACATTTTGGAAGCCCAAATTTCATATGAATATCATTGGAATAGTTGAAAGTAATCTCAAGTAGACTTTTAAATGTGATCTGGTTCCGGCATATAATTTAATATCATCTAAATAAATTAAGTGACTTAATTTGAATTCAGTTGATAGACTCTTTATTTTGAAGCCGAAACTAGTAGCATTTAATTCATGAATAATGGATTAAGGCAAAGACAAAACCAAAGAGCACTTAAAGAATCACCTTGAAAAATGCCTCATCCAAACGAAGACAAGGGCGAAAGGAAGGGGGTTTGGGACAGGAATCTGTAACAATGGGAAATGAAAACCAGCAGAAAAATATTTCAACAATCATACTTCTTATATGTCTAAACAAATCTAAGAAAAGATTTTACATAGCAAGCAAGGTCATTATGAGCTATAGATGTTTTAGAATCATTCTGGACTCAATAATCTGGGTTGACATCGCCCATATATTATTTCTTCGTGGAACTTGTTTAATTTAAAGAAAAATTTGCGAGAAAATTTTGCGAGAAAATTTTGTCGAAAAATGTGACAAATGTCATATGGAAATGAACATTTATTTTATAATACAGTAGACTTAAACATAAGTTTTCCTAACAGAATGTCAAACAATTTCATGACTTTACAAAACGTCTAGTTTTTAATTAAATTTCTTTCTGCACTTTAAAATCATAAAATCAAATAATGCTCTTCAAATGCTCATATATATTTTAAGCTGCTATATTTTATTGAAACATTTACATTTCATCTTCTGATGATGTATCTTCATCACCTAAATTCACTATAACAGGATCTATCATAGCATCTATAATATGATTCAGTTCCCACTTTTTATTTTTTCTTTTAATGTCTATACAATTTCTCCAGTTTTGATATGATACACTTTTTACTGCACTGTTGAAATGAAGCTCGACGTCTTTCATCTTAAAACTTGTGTTCTTTCTATCCACTTCGCCTAAGATGGGCCCATATTAGTTCAATCAAGTGGAAGGTGGCGAATACTTACTCCCTGTTTTAAGCCATTTCGTCAAACTTATATTTTTTGTATAACTTTCATTGAAAATTACAATTGATAATAATTATTTTTCCACCATATTCTCTTCAAAAGAAATATTTTATCCGTCAGCCATTTGATGATGTCTGCTTTACGCCATGGTTGCCTGCGTTATCCATTATTATAACAAACCCTAGTAGAATCAAATCCAACAATTGTTCAAAATATTCGTCGAAAACACCCGCATTCATGTCCTCATGATAGTCTCCAGAACTTTTACTTCGAAATGATAATAACCCCCCATTCATTTTATGGTATTTGTGGAACATCTTTTCGTCTCATGCATACATATTTGGAGAGAAGAACGCAGCAAGTATGGTGGAAACATTCATTATCAGGGGAAAAGCAAGTCAAATTTGGAGTTCCCCAAGGTTCTGTCTTGGGACCATTACTTTTCATTTTATTCATAAACGATATGAACATAACCATTAATGGTAGCCATGCTTCTGCATCAACATTTTTGTTTGCTGATGACACCACCTACAGCTTGGGGGCCAGAAAAATGGAGCAATTGAAAAGTATAGAGGATGAGGTGATAAACATGTCTGACAACTGGTTTAAGAGTAATATGCTGCATATTAATGATGACAAAACACAATATATCAGGTTTGGAGTTCCCACTAACGAAATATCAAGCCTAAAATTTCTCGGAGTGTATATCGACTCAAAGTTAAACTGGGAAACCCATATGGATAAAACGACGAGCAGCACTCTTTTCCTTAAGAACACTAAAAAAATAAGTTCATGAGAAGTTGTACTTACAGCCTAATTTGGGTATTTTCATGCTATCATTTCGTTTGGCGTTCTTCTTTGGGGCACTTCTCCACGAGCCAAAGACTTCTTTCTATTGCAGAAGAAGGCTATTCGAATTATTCTAGTCCTGAAACAAACAGACAATTGCAGAGGGGCTTTTGAACAACTTAAGGTATTGACCCTACCATCAATATATATTATGGAATGTGTGAGATATGTACATGGGCACCTGAATTTGAAACAAATGGTCAATTCCATCATTTCAACACGAGGAGAAAGGGAGACCTGAGGACGACCTTTCATAGCAAAAGTTAACTACAACAGGGTGTTGATTACTGGGGTGCTAAGTTATACAACCATCTGCCTATTGAAATCAAAGAAAAACATCAACTTGCATTCAGGAGAGAGATCAAAAACCTACTTCTACATAGGATCATATACGAGTTGAAGGTATTTCTCTCTGAATCGGCGACGTAAACGAGGCATTCTTCTATTAAATATTCTATTAATTTTGACTTGACATGTAAATATTTGATGTCATAATATATATTTCATTTCATAAAACCGTTAACACTACCTATATGCGTTATCATTATACGTCCTCATCCTGACGGAGCCTGAAATCCTGTAGACTTAAAGGAAGGCTTGTCGATAATTTTTCATGTTTTTATCGTTCCAAGTTTTCTGAACCGTGTGTGTGTAACTCAAGGGTCATCCAGATTTTCTTACTATGATAACTGACTTCCTGTTGTTCTTTTCCCATGAGAAATTCAATTTATGCAAAACTTGCCACCACTTGTTTTTGGATATCAAAGGCAAGTCCTGGTCTCTTACGAGCTCATCGTTAATTTATTACACTGTGGGAACAAATAAAAATAATGCACATTTTTTCGAATAGTATTCCTAAAGTCTTCAACAATAACCATTCGAGGCCTTTCTGGAGAAGTTTTTGGAGGTTTCAGTATAAATCAATTTTCAGATTTGCTTTCCTTGAGAAGCTTTTATATTGTGGACTAGCCAGTTCCCGTCATCTCAGACTCAGACTCAGACTTTGATGCCTTAATGCATCGTCTACATTCTATTTAGTTAATTTTTACCTTTGGAAAAGTGGTATATTTTCAGCAAGTTAAACAGGGGTAACATTAGGAAACGAGCGGCCTAAACTCCACTATAATGTCTTCAAGTAATAAGCTTTTTGGTGAGTAGTTTCTTCACAATATTTTTTTTTCCGTAAAAATTCATGAAAATAGGCTCTCACATCATCGCATGCTCCTTCGGCCACAGAGGATGAATACGTTGCTCCTTTCGTTTTCTTATTGCCTTTATTGGTTATATATATATATATATATATATATATATATATATATATATATATATATATATATATATATATATATATATATTTGAATTGTGGAGGCCGTTACTTGATGTAGATCCATGATTCATGAAAATAGGCTCTCACATCATCGCATGCTCCTTCGGCCACAGAGGATGAATACGTTGCTCCTTTCGTTTTCTTATTGCCTTTATTGGTATATATATATATATATATATATATATATATATATATATATATATATATATATATATATATATATATATATATATTGAATTGTGGAGGCCGTTACTTGATGTAGATCCATGATATAAATGAGATAAAACACAAGGTTTAACTTTAATCTACACTTTATTTGAAAAAATTCGACGACGTTTCGCTGACACAGCAGCTTTATCAAGAATGAAAAATAGAATGAAGAGTATGGTTTTATAAACAAATCGTAGAACAAGTTGGATGAATAACAGGAAAATCCACACCGAGCATCAAGGAGATAAGGAGATACATATAAATATCTTGGATTTGGTCTTAGACTTAGAATTATCATCAAGAGTCATTTAACAAGTAAAAACCTTTTCAGAGCTATCAACTCCTATGGAGTTCCTATTCTTACATCTTCTTTTGGAATTAATAATGTCTAAAACTGATCTAAATGAATTACAATGTCAAACAAGGAAAATGCTTTGTAAATATCATAAGCACCACCCAAAGTCAGCTGTTCAGAGAGTTACACTACCTAGACATCTTGGAGGTCGTGGATTAACTGATTTGAATAATCTTCATAGTAAACAGATTTTTCATCTACGTTCCCATTTTCATGATAAACTGAGAACGTCTAAATTACATGATATTGTTGTTGCTTCAGATTATAATCTTACACCTCTGAACTTGACAATGCAAAGGGTAGATTTTGATATATTTGATGATAATTCTAAAAGAGAAAGTTGGACGCAGAAGGAATTACACGGAAAGCACCCTAAAGAATTGAAAAATGATTATATTGATGAAATCGCATGGAATAAATGGTTAGTTTCTGGAGAATTATTTGTTGAAACAGAAGGTTTGGCAATTGCGATCCAGGATCAGGTTGTTTTCACAAGGAATTATAAAAAATACATCATCAAATAAAATATAGATGATTCTTGCCGTAGATGTTCCTGTTCTTCAGAAACAGTTTTTCATATATTATCATCTTGCTCAGTCCTTGCTTCAACAGATTATTTAGAAAGACATAATGCCGTCGCTAATATTATTCATTTCAATCTAGGAATTAAACATGACCTAATTCCCAAAAGAAAAATTTTACAAATATGAACCTGAGATTATTTATGAAAATGACAAATATGAACTTTATTGTGATAAAACAATTCTTTGCAACAGAGTTGTAAAACACAATAGACCAGATTTCATTCTTACTGATAAAAGAATCAAATAACATATATAATTGATATTGCTATACCCGACACAGATAATATACAAAATAAATACAATGAAAAAATTTCTGAATATATGATGCTTGGCGACGAGATCAAAAAATGTGGAAAATGAAAAAATTTTTATTCTACCGATTATTATTTCCACAACAGGTGTTATTCCTATGAATCTTCACAAAAGTATTGAGATTTTGGGTCTGAAGAAAATTTGTTTGAACAGTTACAAAAGAAAACAGTCATCAAATCTTGTAATATTCTTCGTAGGTTTCTTTCCGAAAAAATAATGAGGTAGAGTCATAGGTTTTCTTTTAGTTTATACTGCTCAGAATCTCATTTCATATTTCATTTATTTGTTTATATAAATGTAATATAATTAACTGACAATTTTGTCATATTGATATTCAGAGCAGTATTCTATTCGATCGTTCATCACTTCACACAAAGGAAACTATTAATGAGAACATTCAGTGTTACTTGACTAAGGTCCGTACACTGGATTTTTCCGGGAGAAAGCCTCTGATACTACTCGTTGGTACATTGATATCATTGTCTGATGATGCTATAGTATGTATATATTGTGGTAGATTGATATATTCTCATAACATTTAACGTTATCCTAATATGTAATTATTCCAGGATATGTTTTGATTATACTCATTGCCTGGCAATGGTATTAATTTCCGGTGGTGGATTTATATTTTTCATGAAATCAGTTTGATTGCATGAACAGATATATGTGCAACTCGTCGGGGTTAAACCCCTATATATATATATATATATATATATATATATATATATATATATATATATATATATATATATATATATATATATATATATATCAACATACCTGGCAGGCGGTGGTCTCTGTGTACCACTGGGTAATCAAAAGAAACTTTTATGCAAATGCATCGAATTTGAGTCACCCTGTACATATATACTTATTTCAAAAATGAAGCTATTTCAGATTGAATTTATTTTGTTGTAAATTAGCTATGACTGCTCTAAATTGAATTCGTTTCAAAGTCATCATGTCTTTGACATCAACTTTTTTTTCTTTTTCTTCTGCCCATTGTGAAACAATTTTGATAGCTGCGGAACTGGAAATTTTTTCTTGTGATATAACCAAATCTTCACAGTCACTATCTTAAGAAAAAACACTCTCCTCATCTTCTCCCAGGTCAGTCTCATTATTTAAAATGTCTTTACCTTGCATTGTGTACTCAGAAAGGCAAGAGCAAGTAACGAGTCAAGCTTAGCTCAAGGTAAATCTTCATCATCTTCAATGTTTTGTCGTAAATAATATGCCAACATATTACCTTCATTGCATTTACCTGTTGTTCCTATGCCGTATGTAAATGTAGAGAAGCTTCTTTCAATGTTATTGTCTTAAGAGCATCTGATAGTCTATTACCTTTGGATATAATTAACTTTTATGTAATTGAGTTCAGAAAGTCTCAATGCATTCTGATCCATAGATTGAATAAGGGGTGTAACATTTAGTAGTGTAAATTTGACAAAAATATCACCGTCAACTCCTCTACTGATGAATGGGATGGAGTATCATCCAACAGATGGCTTTTACAAGAGGATTTTCATATTTTTCAGGAAGTTTTCACCAGTATATATTCTTCTTTGCTAAACTGTAGAGTCGAAAAGATATGTGAAAAACTTATCTCAAGAACAAACTGCCAAAACTTTGTTAAAACGCAAGTGAAATTACCGGCCTGCTAGGCATTAATACCTCTCCACTACCTTATATCAAATTTGGCTAGTATCTATTTAAATAAGTTCATTTCCTGTAGGCTTGAAAATGATCTTACAGTCGAAACCGGTCGTGTTCGTAAAAATGAAATTGTGGAAAGTATAAAATATATTTCTCGTCACCTTCGTTCAAATACAAATATTCGCAATATTTCATATAGCTGCAGTACCGAAACGTCGTAACCTGCCCGCCCTGTACATGTCTGAGATTATATTCAAGAGCAATGAAATTCATGAAAAATTGATATGAACTCTTTACTTCATCGAGATACTTATGGTTCTTTATTTTTTACAGAGAAATGGCCTGCAGAATTCTGTGGTAATGGAATTGCTCAGTCTCCTATCGATTTAGATGAATCAAATTTGATCAAAATCCAGCAGGAGCCTTTATCGTTCCAAAATTGGGACCAGGTACACAACAGTACTGTCCTGAATAATGGACATACAAGTAAGTTATTTTAAGTATTCGTTATGTATGCTAGGGGGCTAGGGATCGACTCTGAGAGGCTGCAAGTATGTTTGATGCAGGGTTGTTGTACATACACGATACACCCTACCTACCTACCTATCTAGGTAGGGTGTATCGTAGCATATATAGATATTAGCTTTCCGCACAATATACATTATTTAGTCAAGGTTTGGGTTAGGTTAAGTTAGTTTCTTCTCTATAAATCAATGAAAAACTCATAGTTATTCAAAATTGCGAGATGATTGGTTGTTACAAAACAAAAGAGTTACATATGGTGTTAAACTTAACTAAGGAGTGACTTTGGATGTTGAAGCGTGGCACTGCATGTCCTCAGCATACTTTTCATAAGATGGTACGTAACCACTGAGTGCTAATCGCAAGCATGATGACATATGATCATCAGTTAGTCGATAGCGATATTTTGACTTAATTATCTTCATTTCAGAAAATGCAGACTCATACAAATACGTTAACACAAACATTGCCGTCAGCTGTAGGGCGATTTGCCTCAGATTCGGATATTTCTCTTCAGATATGAAACACCAGAAATTTGTATCAGATTCTGTAGCTTTGAGATGTATATCTGATATAATCTGCACTAACTCATTTTCTATAGAACATGAGTTAATATTAAACTGACTAGCTATTTGAATAGCTAATTCCTCAATGTTTTTACATGAAAAAGGATAACTCTTAAATGATTCTATATTTGCCAATTTACTGCAATCAAAAAAATGCATTTCGAATTGTCCCAAAATATTTGATAATTTAGCCTCATACGTATCAAAATTCAACTGAGGAATCCTTGCATTCAAAGACGAAAAATGTTTCAGATCCTTTCTTTTCAGTTCAGTGCAGTGTGATGTCAGTCAAAATGCCAAATCAGTCAGCCATTTTTCGTTTTTCAACATCTGAGTGTAATCACATTTTTCGTCTAGATATGCTGTTATTTCGGGCTATAATTCGTGAAACCTTTCTAGGATTTTTTTTTCAAAGTAGTGTGTTCAGCTGATTCCCTATTTTCCAACTGCAATTTAAAGAGCCGCCGAAGGAATTCACAATGTCCATAATTTCCTTCATGTTTGAACACAAAACTTGTTGATGTATAATACAATGGAAGGAAAAAAATTAAGGGAAATCTTCATTAGCTGGAATTTGAATTTCGTCCACACACACTATTTTCAACATCAGTTATGTTATTTGTGGTACGAAAGATCGGGGAAATCGGTCTATGCGTTCAAGAGTTATTGCGATTAAAAAATTCGATCCAAAGCCATAAAACAGCCTGTATATCGAGAACAAATAGTGTTATCTTGTATTCTAAGTGTCGATTCGAACTACCCTAGGTGTACTCTAACTTGAGTTAAGCTATGTACGATCACTCACTATTGATATATCCAATTCCAATGGAGTGCAGTTAGCTATCAAAGGACACACACCACAAAAATTGTCGCATCACCTGGTATTCTGAATTCCACAATCGGCTAATCAGCTTGATCGCAGTTTGCCAACATATGTTTTTGGACATATGGGGGGAAGAAAATATTATCTATGAAGTAACATTTGTTTCCATATGATCTCAAACACGTCTGAAGAATGAATTTATTTGACTATCAGTATTCATTCAATTTCTCTTCAATTTCCACGCTGAATTGATGCAAATTTTCTGTGTTTCTTGTGGAATTTGGAATCTTTGATTTTATTGTAATGGCTGCTGAACGTCCTGGATTTGAGTGATCATGGACTGGTAAGAATTGTAACACTTAACAATGTTAACCAAAGCACTACTTCAAGAGCAATTAATCGGTACCACGAAACAGGGGAATATGAAAGAAGAGCCGGACAGGAAAGAAATCGGATAACAACACCAGTTGATGATCGTTGGCTTCTTTTAACTGCACTAAGAGTTCGGCACTGTACTGCTAGAATGCTACAAAATGAACTTGCACTTTCCAGAAATGTGCGTATTTCATTGTAAACTGTTAGGAACCGGCCCAGAGAAGACGATATCAGGCCAAGCGTGGCTTCTACCTGCCCGCGTCTCACTAGAGACCATCGAGTTGCAAGACTTCAGTTTGCGAGGAAACATTGGGGTATGCCAGAATGGTCGAATATTCTCTCTTCCGACGAGTCCAGGTTCTGTCCAGTATCAAACAATAGACGCATACAGAGGACCTGGGGAACGGTATCAGCAATGCAATATCCGGCAAACCAAAAACTTAGGAGGGGGCTCAGTAATGGTGTGCATAGGCATTTCTTTCCATGGTTGAACTGAGTTAGTCTAATGGAAGAATGACAGCGGCCAGATAAATCACAGATATCCTTGAACCCCATGTTGTACCCTTTGTCCCATTGATTGGCGAAAACTTCATTTATATGCATGATAGTGTTTGGCCTCATGCAGCTAGAGTAGTTACAGAATTTCTGCAAAATGTCGAAATTGATATTTTAAGA
The DNA here is from genome assembly GCA_013387265.2 of Cryptolaemus montrouzieri. Lineage (NCBI taxonomy): Eukaryota > Metazoa > Arthropoda > Insecta > Coleoptera > Coccinellidae > Cryptolaemus > Cryptolaemus montrouzieri. Next base: position 5,199,410 of record JABFTP020000001.1, read on the forward strand.
TGGCCAGCCAGAAAACCCGACTTGAAACTCATAAAACATGTTTGGGACAACATGGGGTGGCAAATTCAGCAACGTATGATGCCTTGTAGAACACTCCAACAAGTAGAAAATCTGCTTCCTGAAATTTGGAACCCAATGACTTAATTCCAAAATTTGTTTGAGGGGCTTCCGAGACGTATACAGTAATTAGGGCTCGGGGAGGAAACACTCGATTTTGAAAATGATTAGTTACCGTTCGATGCTAGTTGATTGGTCTCTTCGCGAATGTTTGAAGATGGTAGAATTTTTTAATTTTTCATTAACTCGAAAATTGTTGATATTTGATTTCCATCATAAGCTCATCTCTTTTGAATATCTTCTTCTTTTACACTTCTGAAAGTTATCAAGCGACTCTTGAATGACCAACCTAAAAGTTTATATAGTATTGTCGTAAAAGTAGGGTGATGCGACAATTTTTATGGGGAGTGTATTTCCATCATATATTCAAAATAAAATCAGTATAATTTGCACCAACTAACAGTTAGAAACCTAAGAAGGGCGATAATATTAATTAAATATCGAACGAACTCAACAGGTACGTGATTGTGTGTAATAGATCATTGGGTCAGTTATTGGAGTTTTAAGTCTATTACTGAAATAATGAATTAGAAAAATTAATCGATTAATATCAATTTATTGAATAACGGTTCTGAGATAATAAACGTTAATGAGAGTTACTTAAAAACCTATTAAAAATTCTACCTAGTTTAGTTTAATGTGTAAAGAACCACGTACGTTTTGGCTGGAAGTTGGTACAGTGCTAGGAGATCTATAGAAGATAAGGAAGAAGAAGAGCATGAAAGAAGAAAAATTATGAAAATCAATGAGAATTCTTTTCCATAATATCGTTACACTATTAGATGTCCCGATATCTAGTACATCTAGTACATTTTCATGAAAATTACTCTCACATTTGTGTAACTTCCTTTCACGCCTATTTTATAGATATTGTATGAGTGAGGGCTTCCTAGCAGCCCGCCCACTGCGTCCCAGTGGTCTATTGTGGCACACTCTTTCTTAAATTTCATCCACGAGCTCCATCCTTCTCGTAAAGGATACGAGTTTCGTGGGTGAGAGCTTAATAAACTCAATCAGCTTCAGTTTGCAAGATCCAAGTTCTTCCATCCTGTTCCCAGCTGGGCACTCGCACATAACATGTTCCATTGATTATATATCTTCTTCACATAGCCTACATGAAGGATCCTCAAGCAATCCTAATTTATTTAGGTGTTTCCTGTGGCTACAGTGCCCCGATAGTATGGCAGTTAAAACTCTCAGTTCCAATCTAGAGATATTGAGCCAGACCTTGGCTTTCGCAGTGGAAGGTCTACTGATGGCACGTCGCGTGTGTCTGAGACCTAGGAGACTCATCCAATGCTCACGTACCCTCAGGTCCATCAGCTGTTTTCCATCCTTGCAGTCTCCAGGGGAATTCCGAGCTTAAGCTCCGGTCCTATGAACCCCAGTCTAGTTCCTCGAGCGGTCAATAAGTCCGCCTTCTCATTTCCATCAACTGATCCGAGTGAACAAGAACCCATATTAGACGGAGCCTGCTCGGCCCTCCTAGTTTGGCAAGGGTGGAGCGACGTTCCTGCACCATAAGTGACGTACAGGTAACGGATGTCAATGCCTTCAGTGCAGCTTGGCTATCGGTGGGGATTTTAATTGACCTATTTGTTAATCCCAACTCAAGAGGTTAGCACAGGGGTCAATGTTTCTGCTTAAAAGACAGTCGCATGCCCACCAAGACAGATCGACTGTTCCTTGGTAGCACCTCCACCGTAGACACTAGGTCCAACACCTTTTTAAGTTTTTGAGCCATCCGTGTACTAACAGGGAGCCTCAAGTAAACTGTACTTGGAGCTGGTCCATTCCTGTCTATCGGGAACGATGATCTGGAATGGCATCTCTGTGTTGGTTTGAGGTATTGCTATGTCAGACCTCATAGTCAGCACTTTATTGTTCTCGACTGTAAGGCGCCGGGCACAAAGCCGAAGTTACCCGTTTCATTTCGGGAAAGGTAATGGAATCTGAAGAAAGCCATTCTACCCACTCCTCTTATCAACAAATGAAGAGGAGCAAGGCACAATATCAGTTCCATGACCGCAGTAGGTGTAGAGCGAAAGGCTCCAGTGATCATCATATAGGCCGTTCTCTGCAATTCAGAGAGCTTGAGTTGGGATTGCTTCTTAAGACTACACTCCCACCAAGCAATGCAGCCGAACGTATTATGTGGTCTAACCACCATCACATATAGCCACTGAAGTTGCTTTGGGGCAAGACCTCACTTTCTTCCACAGGTCTTTTAACATGCCCATAGGAAATGTCTAGCCTTGTGTATTGTGTCTTCAAGGTTTTAATTCCACGTGAGTTTGCTATCCGGGCTAGTCCCCAGATATTTTGCTTCTTCCACAACCGGAATAAACACCCCGCCCAGGGTCGGAGGGAAAACAAAGATCCTCCTTTTCCTGGTAAATGGTACCATAAGGGTTTTGTAGGGGTTAATGCTAAGTTTCTCTTCCTCACACCACCCCTGAATTGCTGAATAGCCTCCCAAAGCCTGTCGGAAACATCGCTGTCATCTCCGACTGCCAGAATGACTATATCATCAGCGTATGCTTGTACATAAACATCCAGTGCGCCAATTATTGCCAGAAGGTCATCAACTAGCAGGGACCACAACAGAGGGGATAGTACTCCTCCCTGAGGTCATCCTCTGCCAGCCACAAAAGTGACTACTTTTTCAGTGAAGTTTCGATCACTGTGGCATTTAGCATGTTATCAATCCATTCCACAATAGTATTTGGTACTCCCCTGGCTCTTACAGCCTCACACAGCGAGCCAGTTAGGCCCGCATTAACGCACCTTTAATGTCTTTATACTGTATACTAAATAAATGTTATGCATTGGGATTTAGATCTTATTTGAGTAATAGGTCATCTTACGTTAAGGTGGGCAGTTCACATTCTGTTAGTTATGAAGTGGGTACAGGCGTTCCTCAGGGGTCTGTGCTGGGGCCACTCATTTTTCTATTGTTCGTCAACGAGTAACCCAAGGTGATTTGTAGTGATATTATGGTTTGCTAATGATACCTCAGTGGCTCTAGCGGCCCAGACTTCTGAGCAGCGTGTTACGAAAGTCGAGAGTGTGGTGGGTGGTTTTCAAATAGGGCGGTTTTTGTGATGAGGTTCTCACTCAGATCAAGTGTCGATCAAACGGATACATCGGTGGTGAATCAGAGAGAAGTTTTGAGTGATCTGTTTCAAACCAGAGTTGTGATGAGGTTCTTTACCTCAGATCAAGTCAAGAAGAAAATTTTCAGTTGAATGGTAGTAAAAACAAGACCGGGAGGAACAGGGCGTATTAGGTTCTCAATTTTGCTCGTGGCGTCGCGAGTCCTCAAACTCGATTTTACTACAGAGGAGCAAATATACATCGAAAACGAAATGGATGAAATTCTCCAGGCCATAAATGATATGAGGAAAGAGATGAAAGAAGGTTTCGACGAAAGCAAAGCACAAAGAGAGGACTTAAAGTCGGAGCTATCGAAAATGAGCAAAGAGCTACAGGAGATGAGAAATGAAATGGAACGCAAAGAGAAATCATGGACGGAAGAAAAAAATATACTGAAGGATGAACTCGCCATGATGAACGAGAAAATTAATAAATTAGAAAAAGAAAAATAAGGAATAATTTAGTCATCACCGGATTGAGTTTAGAGAACAACGTAATAAAAATCGCCGAGAGGTAGAATCCTTTCTGAAAGACAAATTGGGTGTAGAAGGAGATGTCCTAGAAGTACGGAAGATAGGAGAGCAAAAAGGCGTAGTCACGATGAAAAACTTTGAAGATAAACTGCTCGTGATGAAAAACAAAAGCAAACTAAGATCGCTGGAACCGGATAGAAAAATATTCATCAATAGCGATATGACGAGAAATGAATGGAAATCCAGGCTCATATAAGGAAGAAGCCAAAAAGCTGGACAGATCAAAGAGGAAGGTGAAAATACTTCATCAAAAACTAGAAATCGACGGTAAAATATGGAAATGGAACGAGAAAGAACAAAGGCTTAAGGAATTTGCACCCTCAAAAAACTGATATCGGAGGAGGAGGGATTAAGGATGGGAAAAAAAGAAGCGACTACGGCTAAGGAAAAGGAAAAGAAAAGGGATAAAATCTTGTGGGGAACATGGAACGTGAGAGGTACTTTTGCTGCAGGGGCGATGAAAGAACTTCTGAGTGAGTTCAAGAGATATAATTTAGACATCATTGCACTGCAAGAAACAAAACAAATGGGTTCAGGAATAGAGAAACCAAGGATGGGATATTCTGCAAGAGCGGAGGAAAAGATAGAAAGCTAGGAACAGGATTTATAATAAAAATAACTCTAAACACAAGATGCTAGATTTCAGGGCTGTATCGGAGAGAATGTGTATATTGAGGTAAAGACAAATAAACGAAATATAAGCATCATTAAATCCACGCACCAACTGAAGATAAAGGGAGGAAGAAAAAGAACTATTTTATGAAAAATTAGATGAAGAATTCGAGAAGTTGCCCAAACGGGATATAAAAATTGTGATGGGGATTGCAACGCCAAAGTGGGCCAAGAAGAAATATACAGATCATGTGTAGGAAAGCATAGCAAGCATAAAATGACAAATGATAATGGCCGAAAACTCATATGCTTTGCCACGGAAAAGAGAATGGTAGTGAGGAGCACCCAGTTTCAGAGAAAGGAGATACATAAGGGTACATGGATGTCACCAGACGGTAAAACTATTAACCAAATTGACCATGTACTAATCGAAAGATGTCACTCGAACTTCATAACAAATGTTAGAAGCATGAGCCGCTGAGTGTAATTCAGACCATTTCTGGTGAAAATAATGTGCAAAATGGACTTCAACGAAAAGCATAAAGTAAAAATCAGAAGAGAAAAATGAAGGAATTCGACGTGAATAAATTGAAAGATACAGAAATCAGAGACAGTATGAAGAACTCATGGATGGAATGGCAGAAAGCGAAGGTGATTTAGAAAATAGATGGGAAAATTTGAAAACAACGGTGAGAAAAGTTAGTGAACAGCTGATACCCTTTGAAAGAACTGAAAGGCCCAAACTTAAGGCATGGTTTGACGATGAGTGCCGAGAAGAATTCGAGAAAAGAAAAAGGCAAGAAAAATTTCTGAAAGATCCAACAGAACATAACGGAGAAATCTACCACCACCACAGAAGACGATTGAAGAGTATATGCAAGAACAAAAAGAGGCACTACAATGAGACAAAAATTTTGCAAATAGAGGAGAAGTTCCACAACAATGAGATTAGATCCTTCTATCAAGAAGTAAAGAAATCACAAACTGGTTTCACATATGAAAACACTTTGCTAAAGTCGGCAAAAGGAAACTTGATAAGTGAGCCAGAAATCCTGATGGAGGAATGGAAAAGACATTTCGAGAAACTTCTCAATAAAGAAGTGATGGAGGAAAGAAAGACCATGAAATAGGAACGATAACATAGAGGTAGAAGGGCCGAGCGAGAATGAAATAAGAGATATAATTTTGTCACTCAAAAATAATAAAAGTCCCGGGGAAAACAAAATACAAGCAGAAATGCTGAAAGCAGGAGGGGAAGTATTGCAGAAAAGAATTTTTGAAATCATTCGTTTGGTGTGGGAACTCAGATCAAGTCAAGAAGAAAATTTTCAGTTGAATGGTAGTAATATTCAATCTAGTCCTCAAACTCGATTTTTTGGGGCTATACATCGACGAAACCCTATATTGGGATGTTCATATAGATCAATTCTGTTCACTTTGCCATTCGGAGATTAAGGGATGTACTGGATCAGAGGACTTTGTTATCAATTTACTATTCCTTAGCGTATTGTCACCTGTATAGTAATGTATTTCTATGGGGGGACTCGGCGGAACGAGATCGGGTATTTAGGTGTCAGAAGAAGATCATGCAGGTAACTTGTGGATTACGGCCTACAGATAGTTGTAGACCATATTTTCTGCAAAATTCAGTTCTCACTTTTCCCTGCATTTACATGTTGGCTGTCCTCTCGCACTAAAAAACATCTGAATGAGTTGCAGACGAACTCGGCAAGCTACGGTCATAGCACTCGATCTGGAAATATGCTTAGAACCACGCTCCATAACACTAGCAAATTCGAAAAGTCACCACAATATGTGGGATCAAAACTCTTCAACGAATTGCCAGTTAGGTAAAGAGTTCTGGCATATGAGCCATTTAGGAGAAACGTTGAAAATCTATTGATTTCAAAGAGTTATCACACTGTAGCAGAATTTCTGGAAGAAAGTTTGATTTAATGATCTTCCTTTTGATACTATTATTTGTATTTTCGTATGGTATTGTTTTATTTATTTGTTATTTAATACTTGACGTACTGAATAAATCATTCAATTCAATTCAACAAGTAAATAGGCTAACCAATTCACAATTTCAGAGATGTATCAACTTCTAAAAATGGTTTTTTTCAGTTCTCGTGGAGCTTCCTCAAACACGTCCGATTTCTGTTCGAGGCGGAGGTCTCCCTGGAACCTACAATTTAGTCCAATTTCATTTCCATTGGGGTTCTGAGCATACTGTTGGTGGTAACAGGTATGGTAAAACTATTTTAAAATTTTAGATTTTTTAATCTGCTGAATGCTCGGTTATTTGATAATTATAATTGTTATAGTCACAGATGAGAACCAAGATTCTTCTCCTTTCATGTTTGATATTACCATAGGTACTCTTCAGTTTGTTCTTATAGTTGGAGAAGATTTTGAAGTTCTTTTTTCGCCTAGTTTCTTTTGTGTCCAATGACGCTACAGTTAATATACAGTTCCTCTAGATAGAATATTTTGTTGAAATGACAGAGAAATTCTTTCTACTTCAATGATCAGGAATTATCAAACTTTCCGTCAAAAAAGTACCGGAAATTAATTATTCAAAAACTCTGCTTGAAATGATTGTCAAATTCTTTTTGTTGCTATGTTGGCACAACTGTTTCTACACTGTCGCGGAGTTTGAACGCGATCTGTCATTTATTTGTTAACAGTGCTCGATTTCGGTAGTTCTCAGAAGTGCGTTCTACGATTTTTACAATCGAAAAAATTCTGAATAAAGATTTTGACTCAAATTTTGTATTGCAAATGGATTGCCGAAATGTTATAGAAGGCTTACGATGAATCGACTTTATCAAAAAAACGTGCATATGAGTGGTACAGTGTATTCAGCTGCGGCCGAAATGTGGTAGAATATTTGTTCGCTGTGGTCTCATCATCATCAAAAGCGCTACAACTCTGGGTGGGTATTGGCTAACTTCACAATACTCCTTCAATTATTGCGATCTTCCATTAGGTTTGGATCAAAGGGGATATTTAATTTCGCCGTTTCAATAATTACTTCTTCAATCTGATTCCACAGATCTTCCACGTTCTCTCCCTCCTTTATTTGTCTCATTTTTTGCTCAATGTGTTTCTTGTATTCTTCTCCTTCGTCTATGCGTAGTTTTTCTAGATTCCACCGATCCATCGCCTTGTTCTTCGATGGTTTCTGTGGTGTTGTTCGTGCTCGTATCTTTGCTCTTACCAGGAAATGGTCTGTGTCCCCATCCACACCTCTAAGACACACGTACATTACACTGCTTCTTCTTCTGGCGTCTGCAATGATGTGGTCAATTTGGATTCGTGTAATGTTGTCATTTGAGGCCCAGGATTGCTTGTGTATATTCCTATGTTCAAACATGGTGGATTTTATGAGTATATTTTTGGCAGCCGACAGCTCTACCAGTCTTTGTCCGTTATCGTTCGAAACGGCCTTCCAATTGCTGGCCTCAGATTCGGTTCTCTGCCTATTTGAGCGTTGAAATCCCCACAGATCAGATTCATAATATGTTTCAGCATGCTCTATATTTGTCGGTCCACGCGATCATAAAATTTGTCTTTGACTTCTTCTTCCTTTACCTCTGTTGGCGTATGTGCGGAGATGATGGATATGTTGTACCATTTTGTTCTAAGCCTCAGGTAGCACATCCTCTCGTTGATGGGTTCAAACTGTAGCACGTACTACAAAGCTAGTTCCAAATTCATGTTTGCCGTTTTTGCTTCCGCTATAGAAGACAACTGATTTGCTGATTCTCATATTTCCACTATCCGGCCATACTTATTTCTTGTACTGCCGTCACGTCCATTCCCACTTTCTACAATTGTTCTATCGCGTTTTTGAGGCTCCAGGACATTCCATGTTCCAATATTCGTTAATCCATTGCATTGCTTTTGTCGTTTCGTTAGCCTTGACCCTACCTCCCTCTGGGGTTGGATACCCAAACTTCCTCGATAGGATTACTCAGGTTTCCAGGGTTCATCGCTAGGAGATAAGAGTTGGAATTGGGTAGGAGAGGCTAAGCGACGTGATCCAAAGGATGAGTCGTAAATTTCGCTCCACTACCCATTGAACCCCGCTCGCTGTGGTTTGCCATCAATATATTCAATCGAAGTTATTATCGATAAAGTAAAGGAAATGGTAATTGAAAATCGTCAGTTTGAGAGAGATATGCAATGAACTTTCCGTGTCTCACGAATTAATTCCGACCATTTTGAACGATTTGCGGGCATGAAACTCGTCGCTGCTCGACTAGTTCTAAGAGACTTGAATTGTAATTCAATTCAATTCAATTTTATTTACTCCATAATAACCCCTAAGGTTGTAGAGCATGTCATAATATAAATATAATTATTTACAACTGTGTAGAAATCATAATTGTATATATAAACAACAAATATAAGACTTATGAGTCGAACATTTACATACATACATATACAGTGCACAGAAACAAAAATAAAAAAAAATGGAATATCACAGTCTATTATTAAGGAACCCGTCAAGCGTATACTATGGTTTTGTCTCGAGGTACTGCATCAACTCTCCATTAGTTCAGCAGGGAGAGATCTGATATTCTGAGGGATTCTATTGAATATTGTCACCAGCATATATCTTGCATTTTTCTGGAGATAGGTATACTTCATGTGAGGTGGATTCAAGTTTCGTCTTCGTCGCGTATTGTGATCATTTGTCGCTTCCTGTTCTTCAAATAGCTCTTTGTTTTTGTAGCGACGAAAATAACTGACTCATAAATATACAGTGAAATTATTATGGCCACTGATTTCTCTACGAAATATTTCCTGTAACTTTCTGTGAATGGAAGCCGCGAATACGAATCTTCTGCAACGACAGTATCCTATCTACCTCTGACGAATTCCCTCACAACACAATTCCATATCGGACCCTACTGTGCACATAAGCATGATAAGCCATGAACGCTGCTCCCTGGCTCACAGTATCTACTAAACTTCTCAGCGCATATACGTATCTTGCCATACTCCCAGCCACCTTATCTATATGGTCTCTCCAGCTCAGCCTGTAGTCGCTATGGACTCCCAACAAACATACCCCTTCTGATGTTTTGTATGCTTCTGATTCTCTGCTGTAGGTTGTACTCAGGAAATCTGTATTGTACCCGAACTCAATGAGCTGCGTTTTTCAGTATCCATTTTGAGTTTATTTTCGTCGAACCACTGGCGGAGCTTACATAAAGCATCGAATATCATGTCTTCCATGCCAGACAACACAACATCCGCAAACTGAACAACCCTGTTAGGAAGTACCTCAGGCAAGTCGTTAGTGTATATGATATAAAGAAGCGGCCCAAGCACAGATCCCTGAGGCACGCCCTTTGTGATCGACAATTCATCGGACTCGAATTGTTTTTGATAGAGGATATCATGATCCACCATGTCAAAGGCCTCAGATAAATCCGCACACATCAAGACTGTACATATCTTATCATTGAGAGAATCGATTATTCTGGTCAATGTCTGATAGAGAACCCGAGTTGGAGACTTTCCTCTTCTAAAACCATTTTGATATTCAGTCAGAAGCTTATGTGTCTCGAGAAAATCAACGACTCTTCGATTAAGTGCCTTCTCAAATATTTTTCCAACATTCCACAGCAGTGCAACTGGTCGGTAGTTATTAATATCATCCTGGTGGCGTTTCTTGTGGATTGCTTTAATGTGTGCCTTCTTCAGTTGAGTAGAGAAAACTGCAGTATCGAAAGACAAATTTATTAATGACAGAGGCTCGGCAATCTCATGAGATACATGCTTCAGCAACCGCATTGGCACCCCATGGCAACCCACGGAGTTCGTATCTCTCAATGAATGAACAATATACACCACCTCCACCTCCAGTAAGGCGCTACATCAACCGAATCAACTCGATTTTGTACGTTCACACAGTCAAACGGTGCATGGTTCACAAAAAAGTCATTGGCAATATCCAGGGTTTTTTCATGATCAATCTGGTTGCTCAATCCCTCAGAACTGTGATTTTATGTTTGGAATTCGCCATTGTATGCTCTTTAATCAAATTTTAACCTCTACTCTTATTTATTGACTCATCAATGAAACATTCATTCACCATTTTTTTAGCTCTCCTAACTACCTTTTTCAGTATGCGTGAGTATTGGTTAAAATATTCAGTACTTATCTCTTTCCTAGTTTTCGAATGATGAAGAAACAACTTTCTTGTTGAGGAGGTCCTGATTCCTGTTGTCATTCACGACTCAACACTTCCCCTCTGCTGAACTCTTTTGAAAGGAAAAATCCGATCTATCATGGACTTGAGAGTAGCCAAAAAAATATTACACGTTCTTTCTGAATCCGTGGAGCGCGATATCACCGACCAGTCCATATTACCTAGTTCATCTTTCAGGCTTTCCAAACCACTCACTGTAAATATCCTTTTTTTTATAGAATTTGTATTTAACTTTTTCTGTTTTTTGGTTGATAGAACCTTTAATAACTGTGCATTATGATGGGGGAATGCACTTCTTTAAAAATTGAATTGCGTAAAGGTAGCTGAAGAACTAATAATGGCGAAAATTAGTGAAATTTGAATTCTTTCCCCTAATTTCAAAAAAATTTTCATTTATAATATAAGTACATATGTGTATTTTCATTACCTTACCTGAATCCTAGTTTTTTCAACATCTTTTTCAAAGAGAAATCGCTTAAATCCTGTGGAATCAAATTATCTTCCTTTAAAGTGACCAAAAGTCTCTTCACAGCGGGCGATTCTTTAAGAATTTTGTGGTAATTGTCAATATAATTTCTAATGAAGTCATTCATCTCTTCCCACTTCAATTTCAGTTTGAGGAAAACTTCGCCGTCTTTTTGGGGGATTGAAAAGTCGGATGCTTCACCACTTAATACATCAAGTACTTCGTTTCTTATTCTTTTTACCGAACTTGCAAATATATTCACAGTTTATACACACGATTTATAACTTAATTTAATGGAAATCTCGAACCATTACACGCTTCATTTCCCATAAATGTTATTGAATCAAAATGATTTTTTACATTTACTATCAAACACTATTTTAAAATTAGATCTTTCATAACAGAATAATTTGACGAGTTTTAGGTTCACAATGAGAATGAGACGGTACGCTACTGATAACTTTTAGCTGGCAGTAAGCACCTCATGGGCTGTTCCGAATTTCGTATTTGCACTTCGGATGACCTTGAGGGGTCTTTTAAGAGCTCGCGGACTTTAGTAGGACTCGGAATAGATCTTCATTGAATGTTGCTGGTCTGATTTCTTTGAGACACTTTTTAAGTATTGACCAAACGATTATTGGTTCACGCCTCCACTCTCCAAAAAAAGTTGAATATTATTGAATGATATCTATTTTGCTAAATTCCAATGTTGAACATTGGAATAAATAATTCCAAATCACAAAAGAGAGTTTGAAATAAGAAAAGCCCCAATTGGATGAATACCAAAAACCAATTTTTCTTGAAGTGACTTCAATATATATATATATATATATATATATATATATATATATATATATATATATATATATATATATATATATATATATAAAATTGCAGAAAAGATTGAAGAACAGTGTGAGAAAAATAACAATAATATGCAGGATATGCTAATAATAAGACTTTCATGCAGAAATACTGAAAAATGCATAAAATATATAAATATGTACTTTGCATAAAATCTGGTCTTTAATTATCACACTTTTGAAACTACCAAGTTAACGAATTTAAAGCAAAAATGCTCTTCTCTATAAAATAAATTGTTGTACAATTTAAGTTCCCTACAATATATTCTATTTTGTTTTCTTTTTTCAAAGGAAGGCTTTCGAATCACATTTTGTTACCTACAATAACAAATTCTCGTCACTGAGGGAGGCCCTGAAGTACCATAATGGCATCGCAGTACTCGGTATCTTATATGAGGTAAGTACTCATATTTAATAATTATATGATCATTTTGAGTTCAACTCAAGAAATCATAAACTACTGGTTCCCTTACACAGTCCAAAGAGACAAATTGGGGCCAATAAAATTAGGAACTCTGCAAATATACAGGGTTTTCGATAATAAACACCTCAAAAAAGACTAGGAACACTTACCAATATCTTCAAAATATGAATTTGATGATTCGAATTTATAGAAATCTTTCGGTTTTTATTAGGATGTATTGCTTATAATGTATTCTCAAGAAAACAAAATAATATTTGACTCCAAAGCACCTATTATAAAAAAAAAATTGAAATTTGAAAATGACAAAATTTGGTAAAACACAAAAAAAAATCCTGAACTAACATTTTCGAAACGATATGGAAGCACTTATATTTTTCAGTACCCAGAAGGTCCACCTCTGTTATTAATGACACTTTGGCATCGTCGCGGCATGCTCAATATTAAATTGTCTATTACATTTTGGCCTAAGTCATTCCAAGCCCCCTGAACTGCTAATCGAAGCTTCTGTTCATGATGGAAGACGTTTTGACGCAGGAGATTTCTTTTCAGGGTGTCCCACACATGCTCGATGGGATTCAGATCTGGGGAGCAGGATGGTCACGGTAGAAGATCGATATTATTCTCTTCAAGAACGTTCAAGACAACTCTTGCACGATGAGGAGGGGCATTATTTTGTTGGAAGAGTGGATTTTGACCCATTGTTTGGAGATACGGTACCACTACAGGTAAAACTATCTCATTTGCGTAAGAATTTCCCGTGAGGTTTTTCTGTATGAAAACGAGGTCAGTTCTTCCACCAAGGCGTATACCTCCCCAAAACATCACTGATCCGCCTCCTTGTCTAACAACTTCTCGAGCATGCTGGAGACGGTTCTGCTTTCCAGGTTCCTCCATATTCGACTTCTTCCCGAATCGGGATAATAACTAAATCTAGATTCATCACTGAAGAGAACTGTGGCCCACCTATCTTGAACCTAGTTTACGTGTTCTTGTCACTAAGCTAAACGAGCAGCGCGATTTCCATGGGTCAGTTGTGGAACTCTTAAAGGACGTCTGGAGTGGAGTTGACCTTCGTGCAGTCGATTTCTCATAGTTTGGTCGGAAATTTGTACATTATGAACTCGTGACAGCTCTTGAGCTAATTGAGATGCTGTGGTAGTACGATCTCTTCTGGCTTGTAAAACCAAAAATCGGTCTTGGGCGACTGTAGTAATCCTAAAACGACCTGTATGGCGTTCTTCTACGCTACCTGTTTCATTGAAACGCGACCATAAACGGTTTATGACACTTGGGCTACTTCCCAGAACCCTGGATACTTCCCGTTGTGAGCTCCCAGCTTGGAGCATGCCAACGGCTCGTAACATCTCTTCTCTAGTCAAATGTCGTCTTTCCATGGTCGAATCACAAAACTTGAATCTTTTATTTGTGCTTACAACAGAAACAAAGTGCTAACTAACTGATTTCAAACACTGAATACATAAAATGATTATAAAGCAGCGTCGCATCTGCTGCATTTTTAGTTTTTTATAAAAAAAAAACTGAAATCTGTAGAGGCACTCTACATAATTTGGTGAGAAATTGATGCAGGTGTTCATTTCTTTAAAAAAATCATCCATATTGATCGTTCTGGATATATCGATATTCAGAAGTGTTCCCTAGACTTTTTTGAGGTGTTTATGTATGGAATTCTCGCTTAACACTCAGTGAAACATATTGAATGAATGAATAGTTTATCATATTTTCAATGAAATTAAACTATGGTATTTAGATTTCTACTATATTAACAAAACTATGACCGGCTTCACCACCCTGTGGCCTCATCAGATAGATAAAAACTAATGAACACAGTTATTCCTTATATATTAGTCTTATTTTCTACTTAATATTACAATAGTTTTCCCCATTCCTGTCAGCTACATAAACTTACATGGCTGCCCAAACTTTTTCAATTGGGTTTAAATCAGGTTGATATGGGGGAAGTCTAAGTGCATATGCTCTAGCTCAAATAATTTCCGAAATATTTGAAATTTTCAGAATTCGAGGAAATGAAAATGTCGAATATTTCGGACACTATTTAATACAGGTATAGGGAGTTTCGGACCAACTCACCTTCATTTTCCTCACAAATATAAAATGAAACAAAAGATGGGGTGTCGTAATTAAGAAATCATAACTTTGATGTGTAACTTCATTATGGCATAGCCTGTATAGTCTAAAACAGGGTGCTCAAACTTGAACTGCTGGCGATCTACCACAATATTTTTAGACTATTTATGATCGACTCTGAGATAGGGTGTATCGTTTTTGACTTTTCTCGAAATTCAAAAAAGTATAGTGCGGAAAAGTTGCATTTGGTGGCACCGAGCATCTGTGATTTTTTCAGAATTTTGAACATTACCTAGGGTCGCGCAATGCCCTTAAAGTTTCTTCTGTTGTATATAGGCAACCCGCATAACAATTTCGCGATTTCAAGTGTTTTCAGAGGTCTAAAGTCGACTTTCTTGCAGTTTGTTTATGTGTATTTGTTGTCTTTGTGGTATAAAGGAATAAAAGACTACGATGTAACGAATTAGAGGAAGAAAACAAGAAATTATAAATACCAGAGTGCTATTTCCGCTGATGATATCGTCAAAAGTATGCGATTTTTTTGATCAACAGAAAATCGATATTTCTAAATTAACAGTGCTGGGATGTGACGGCACTAACGTCAATACTGGTCGGATCCAAGGTGTGATGCGACTCATAGAGATAGTTATCAACGCTCCTGTGCAGCATGTTGTTTGTCAACTCCATTTGAAGGAGCTACCTTTCCGACATCTCATGCGATATTTAGACGGAGAAACTAAAATCAACAAGCAACCGGTGGACCCATTGGAGAAGCTATTTTACAATGCGAAAATCGACTAGTGACGAAGTTTGACGCCATCCCTGTTGATTGGATAGAAGACACGGAAGGTTTGACAGATATTAGCACCGATCAGAAATACCTCCTACGTTTATGTACCGCTGTCTCAAGTGGACATTGTCCAAAAAACTCAGCAAGCAGAAAACAGGCCCTGTTGTACAATCTAGGTGGTTAACAACAGCTAGTAGAGTATTACGATTATACATTAGTACCGAAAAGCCTTCGGAGCCGCTTCGCCAGTTGGCTTCGTATGTAATGAAAGTTTACGCTCCTGTTTGGTACTCAGTAAAAAAGAACCCTCGATTGCCCAGGGTCCAATACATTTATGGAAGTTGATTCGACTGTCACGTTACCTGCCTCTGAAACTGCGGAATATTGTGGACAAGGTTATTCAGAACAATGCCTATTTTGGACACCCTGAGAATGTACTGTTCGCTATGATCAACGATGGCAATCCTGACACGAGAGCTCTTGCTTGGAGAAGAATAAAAAGGCAAGATCGACGAATACAACACAAATTAAAGTTCATCGCTGAGCACTACTACGATCTCATAGACTGGTCTTCGCACCCTGTGACCGAGCCCCTCTAACCCGATCACTATCACCCGAAGAAATAGAAGAAAATATTAGGAGTCGAGCATTCTGTGATAAGGAATTAACCGCTTTCCCTGCCAAACTCAGGCTGTCGCAAGGCTGGTAAAATTAGTAACAGAAGCTTCTTCCTCTGTTTTTGGGCCACAATCTCGTGACGCGTACGCGAAAGCAAAACTGGAGTCCAGACAACGGATGCCATCTCTACATGCCAAAAGGACTACGCCGTTGCACAAGAAGAGCGGAAGCGTCCATAGGAAATTCTGATTTTCAAATTTTAATTTTACCAAAGCTACATTCACGTTAAATTGTATCCATGCTTTATTAACACTTGTTTGTAACAATATTGAATTGGCTTTAATTGTATTAATCTTCCATTATCATTTAATCCCAACAGAGCAAATATTATAATTAACATTCTAATTTATAATGATGTTTAACTCTAATATTGTATTGTACAATAAAAGTAAAAAGGGCCTAACAATACAGCGAAATCCTTCTTTCATTTATACTCCATAAAAAACAACTAAAAACAAGAGAAAGAGTTCAGAAATGTGACTTTAGAACCCTAAAACAGCTTGAAAATGCAAGATTGTTGTGCGGGTTGCCTATACACAACATAAGAAACTTTGAGGGCATTGCGCGACCCCTAGGCATTGTTCAAAAATTCTGAAAAAAATCGCAGATGCTCGGTGCCACCAAATGCAAGTTTTCCGCACTATACTTTTTGAATTTCGAAAAAAGTCAAAACGATACACCCTACCTGAGAGGCTGCAAGTATGTGTGATGCAGGGTTGTCGTGCATACACGATACACCTTACCTACCTAGGTAGGGTGTACCGTAGCATATAAAGATATTAACTTTCCGCACAATATACCATATTTTAATCAAGGTTAGGGTTATGTTTAGTTTGGTTCTTCTCTATAATATCAATGAAAAAACTCATAGTTATTCTAAATTGCGAGTTTATTGGTTGTTACAAAATGAGTTACAATTGGTGTTGAATTTAACTAAGGGGTGGCTTTGGATGTTGAAGTTTGGCACTTCATGTCCTCAGCATATTTTTCATAAGATGCTACGTAACCACTGAGTGCTAATTGCAAGCATGATGACATATGATTGTCAGTTAGTCGAATGCGATATATTGACATAATTATCTTCAAATTGACTTGCTATTTCAGTAGCTAATTCCTCAATGTTTCTACATGAAAAAGGATAACTCCATAAATTATGCTATATTTGCCAATTCACTGCAATCATAAAAACGCATTTCGAATTGTCCAAAAATATTTGATAATTCAGCCTCATACGTATCATAATTCAACTGAGGAATCCTTGCTTTCAAAAACGGAGAATATTTCAGATCCTTTCTTTTCAGTTGATTTATCATAAGTTGCAATTACTTTTGAAAGCGTTTACTGCGCTAATAATCTCAATCTTAGTTTTTCCTTTAAGTTGAACCTCCAAGTGCATTGTGATATCAGTCAAAAATGCCAAATCAGTCAACCATTTTTCGTTTTCCAACATCTGAGTGTCATCATCTCTTTCGACTAGAGAAGCTGTCATTTCCGGTAATAATTCTTGAAACCTTTCTAGGAATTTTTCGCGACTCAACCACCTGACGTCCGTGTGAAGAACTAAATCAGTGTGTTCAGCTGACTCCCTATCATCCAACTGCAACTTAAAAGCCGCCATTGCAAGCTACCTCCTCGGATGGAATTCACAATTTTTGTTGCAATGCCCATCATTTTCTCAGTGTTCAAAACTTTTGAACACAAAAATTGTTGTATAATGCAATGGAATAAAAAAAATGAAGGGAAATCTTCATTAGCTCCACCAAACTGTTTTTGGTTCCAGTCATTGCTGGTGCTCCATCGGTTGTAAGGCACACTAATTTATACAGGGTGCTTCAACGAAAACTAAACAGAGGCTATATCTACCAAGATATTCATTTCTGATTAAAACGAAAAAAATAGGTCAATTTTTGTTTCAAGGGGGACATCTTTTGGGGTACAAAACTTGCCTGAAAATATCAAAGGAAGATGGGTCGAGTGATTACTCAAAAAAAAGGTGGTATCTTTGTCTACATTGCCTTTAACGAATTTCCATTTTTAATTGAAAACTGTGAAAGATACAGGGTGAACAACTGAAAGATAGGGAAGACTATTTCCATGAGACTTTTTAAATGAGACTATTTAAGTTTCTGTGAAGTAAAATGGAACAGATCCATGCTGATCAATGGCAGTCATCATCAAGTACCATCCTTATCTCGAATTTCAACCCCTAGAGCAGGGGTGACCACCCTTGAAAATGTGGAAGAGGGGAGATGGGTAGAGTGATAACTCGAAAGAAAGGTATTATCTTTGTCTGCATTCCCGTGAAAGAATTTTCATTTTTGATTGAAAACTGTAGAAGATACAGAGTGAGCCACTGAAAAATAGAGAAGACTGTTGCCCCAAGACTATTGGAGTATTAGTGCGAAAAACTGGAATAGATTCATTTTAGATCAAAAGCTGTCATCTTCCGGAATCACCCTCATCTCGAATTTCAACTCCTAGAGCAGGGGTAATATTTCGATCCAGTGATACCTTTCAAGTAAAGGATTTCGATTGCCTTCATGACTGCTCGCAATAATTCTATTCTCATTGAGTTCCATAGAAGTTAGAGTATCTCACTCTGCATTTTCTACAGTTTTCAATCAAAAATGAAAATTCGTTCACGGGATGCAGACAAAGATAATTCCTTTCTTTCGAGGTATCACTCGACCCATCTACCCTCTTCCAAATTTTCAAGGGTGATCACCCCTGCTCTAGGGGTTGAAATTCGAGATGAGGATGGTACTTGATGATGACTGCCATTGATCAGCATGGATCTGTTCCATTTTACTTTACTGAAACTTGAATAGTGTCAGGGAAATAGTATTCCCTATCTTTCAGTTTCTCACCTTGTATCTTTCACAGTTTTCAATTAAAAATGGAAATTCGTTCAAGGCAATGTAGACAAAGATACCACTTTTCTTTTGAGTCATCACTCGACTCATGTTTCCTATCCAAAATGTTAAAGGATTGCAACCTCCGCTTAGGGGGTTGATATTTCAGGCATGTTTTTTACCCATAAAGATGTCCTCCTTGAAACAAAAATTGACCTGTTTTTGCGTTTTGATCAGAAATGAATATCTTGGTAGATATAGCCTCTGTGTAGTTTTAGTTGAAGCACCCTATATATAGGTAGCTTGTAGTTTCCTACAAAATTGAAGAATACTTCATATATATCTTCGCCATGGGTCTTTTCCTTCAGAGGAATGATTTTCAAAAATTCTTCCTTAGCCAACATGTCATTGAATGCCATTCGAATAAAAATACATAGCTGGGCAGTGTCTGTCATATCGATCATATCGGTTGATTCGTAAAGGAAAGTATGTACATTTAATGATATCATGTTTTAATTCATCAGCCATGTCCTGACTCATGACTTCAATACGCCTTGTTTCAGTCGCACGAGATAACTGAAGTTCTCTAATAGCAGACATGATTTCTGTTTCATTTTTAAAATCTCCAAGTAAAGTTTTACCCACTTCAATAAATGCTTTCTTCATAAACGATCCATCTTCGAATTGTTCCTTGTGTTTCGCCAATATATGAGTTATTTTAAATGACGCGACCGTAGCAGCATTTGATTGGTTGGCTGGTCTTGTGAACATGGTTTGTTCTTTTTTCAAACAAGATATCAAATCACATACTTTTCGTTTTCTTAATTCACTCTGTGGCGGAAAATCCTCTTCATAGTTTTTATGAACCGTTTAATGATACCTTTCTAAGTTACCACGCTTAGGTATTGCAACTGACGCACGAAAAATAAGACAAATGCACTTCTCCTTCGCCATACAAAAGAATAATTCTTCCTCCCAATCGTTATTAAAATGATACGTTTCAGATTTCTTCGCTGCACTCATTTTGTACTATTTAATAATAAAATTTGTATCGACGTAGTATTGCCTTCAAGTTACAATTCAGAATGACTCCAATTCCTGCAGGCACAACACTTATATCGGCGTGAACGATAGTCTCGAATGTTCCCTTCAAACGCGCCACCCGAAATTTCTAGAAAAGCGGCAAGAATAAAAAACCCGGCTTTTCTTTGACAAGTACCGCGCGTTCCTTTGATAAAACCGCCTTTTGCCGCTAGCTGAGTGTTATTTTATTACGTAATAAATTCTTGTAGTTTAGTTACCTACTTATTGAAAATTTTTTTCTTCTCGAGATCTACTCAAAAAGCACTCCCGTTTGAGCACCCCTGGTCTAAAATATTTTCAGTTTGTAGTCACTATAGCACTACGTAATAAATTCAAAATATTCCTTCTCAATCTCACGTATGGTTTGTATTGGAAAAGCACAAACTAAAAAAAAATTCGAATTCATTCCTGGATAATAATGAAGAAAGGTACCTCAAGAATGTGTGAATATTTTTTTAATAACATCATAAATAATCGAGATATGGTAATTTGCTCGAATTCCGGAAAATCAAAAATTCCGGAACAACTCGAAAACACAAAATGATAAATGAAATTGGTTTTCTCTGATAAGGTTTCTACGAAAATCGAGATTGCGAAAGGGTGACTCGTTTTTTATCTGCAATGTTTTGGGAACACTCTGTACTACGAATTAGTTTCGATATGTATTGAGTTTTTTTCAGCTCTCCGATAAGGAAAATCGTCCACTCAAGACCATCGTTAACCAACTTGGAAGGTGTAAACAACTGAAAGGATCAGCGCAAATTAGAATAAGACCCATCGATTTCCTTCCCTATGACAAAACCAAATTCGTCAGATACGATGGATCGCTAACAACACCTGACTGTAACGACGTCGTGGTGTGGACAATATTCAGCGAATTTTGCCATATATCAAAAGCTCAGGTGAGTATGTGTGGTTCACTTCATTGAAGCATAAAAGGCGGGTATTCGTTTAAGCACTGTAGCTATGAGGATTATTGCGAATCCTTCTTCTTTTCTACTTCTTTTCATTTTCGAAATATTTGCAAATTTCGAAAATTTTCGGAATCAGTAGAATTGTTTTTGAAGTAATGTGAAAATGATTTTGACATTGCATATGGAGATTGCCTTTTAAATCACGCCTGACAAAAAAAAGTAACAGTTTCTTTTAGATCAGTGTTATACATCATACTAAGATGCCGAGAATGTGTGTAAAACATCCTGACAACTTCTGTTATATTTGCGGTCAACTTACTGTTGAAAGTCAACGTCGTAGTTTGACACCATTAGTTAAAAACTGTTATTTTAATTATTTTGGTTTTCCGGCGCGAAATTTGGTCAAAACCTAGACTCCTAGTATTTGCTGTGCACAGTGTGTCACTTTATTAACATCAGGGGCTAAGGGGTCTGTCTCGTCATATGCCGTTCGCAGTTTCACTGATATGTGCCGAACCGAAAGACTTCTACTATAAAAGGTACTAATCACAAATTTAGGCACTCTGTGAACTATTCAAATTTACAATCTGCTCAAAGAATTATCACACACAGTGATGATTTACCTGTTCCTCAGCCTCAAGTAAACATGGATGACGTGATCGAAGAAAATGTATTCGAGAGTTTAGATTCCGATCCTACTTTTGAGCCCAGTACTTCAAACAGAGAATCTCATTTTATGACACAAAACGATCTCAATGACTCGGTACGTGATTTGGATCTCATTAAAAGACAGACTGACTTGTTTGTTTTTCCTTTAATGTGCTCTATTTCTGCCTTTCGGCTAATGATACGCCGGAGAACTTTGTCGCCTCACTAACCCGGGAATTTTGCTGAACCCCTCTCGTGTCGAGGGAAGGGATCTTTTATGTCCAACACATCTCTGTTAGACAGGACCGACACTTTACATCTCCTCCGAAAGATGGACTTTCGAGCGATTCCCAGAATCCGAAAAATCGCTCCGACTTTGTGTGGATTGAACCCAGGTAACTCTGCGCAGGAGACGAGCATCATATCCCATACGCCACCGAGCCAGCGCTACCCGACATCATTTACTGGGAAAAATATGCAAACATATATTTTTCGTGCCAAAGAAAAAAACGAGTAATATCATCTGCTCAAAATGAGTTCGAAAACTAAAACAATATAAAGAATATAAAAAGTAGAACTATTTCAAATTTCGAGCGGAAACTCACCAACATCAATATATTTATCGGGAGGAGTACACAGAGGTAAAATATGGGATACTGGAACAAAAATCCCCACAAAGACCACAGGCAAAATTTTCACTTTCGTAAATGGAACAGTTTTCATGCCATCATCTGGAACCAACAGCACACTGGATCTGATCCTATTGTCGTGGATCTGAGAACATTACGGAGTGATTACGAGACCTCAATAGCGAGCTCTTAATGCCAAAAACGCCTATATAAATACATTGGGGTTGGTTTGCAAAGTAAAGTGGGGACCCCCCTTCTACGTCGTCCTGATGGGAGCCTCTGCTCGACGAATAATGAGTCTGCGGAGATGCTCGCTGAATCCTTTGCTGAGGCTTTCACCCTTCCCCAACTGCTGTCACCTCGAGTCGAGGACACAATATCAAATATATCGTTCACAGCCGAAAAGGTGAAAAAGTATATTTCTAAACTTGAAGGTTCCTCATCTCCAGGACTGGATGAAATTACTGCAGATCTACTTAAAAACAATGCTGACATCCTTTGCAACCCACTGTCTTAGATTATGACTTCTTCTTTCGAACACTCCTGTTTGCCTTCTGCGTGGAAGTTTGCTTTCATCACTACCATTTACAAAAAGAGCGATAAACTAAACCCTTGCAATAATCGCCCTATTAGCCTACTTTATATACCTTCAAAGATAATGGTATCAATCATTGTGGATGAAATTACTATATTTCTGAATCGTCATAATGTTATTCCCGAAAAACAACACGGGTTTGTTAAAGAAAAGTCCACTACGACTAACCTACTGTTTTATGTGATTAACTGGTCCAAATCCCTTGACTCTTCACAAGATTGATCACTGTGGTGTGAGAGAGAGACTATTGCTTTGGATTGAGAGCGATCTGACCGATAGGCGATTCATGGTTAGAGTTGGGAGTTCATATTCCGCTCTAAGGTCCATTACTAGTGGTGTACTTCAGGGCGCTGTGCTCGGTCCACTTCTCTTTCTTTTGTATGTGAGTGATCTAACTTTTCATATCAAGAGCAAAAAGGTCTTCGATGCCAAGCTTTATGCGAATCCTTTTAATCAGCATGGCATCCTTCAGAACGACTTAACTCCATTAGCAGGTGGTATATTGATTGGCTGCTGCTTTTGAACATCGAGAAATTTATAGTATTATATATGGGGAAAAACAATCCGAAGCTATCCCACAATCAATGCGGCTCAACATTACAAGGAGTTTTGTCGCATGTCGATTTGGGGTGATCATTATGTTGGTCGGACAATATAAATGCGGTGTGTAAAAGGGCTAACTCGCTGCTCTATCTTATTCGTATGTCTTTCGCAGACATTCGTTTGGTGCGTCCATCAAGGTTCATAAATTGTACGTGCGACCATTGATGGATTACGCCGGTTCAGCTTGGTGTCCAGTTTTGTTGCGCGATCGGGATTTGTTGGAGGGTGTGCAACGCCGAGCAACACGTTTGTCGTACGGGCGTACAAGACCGACGTACCAGGAACGTCTGAGTGCCGCCGATCCTTGACGTTCAATCATCGCATTTTCAGCGGCGATCTGATATTTTCGTTCAGAATAATTAAATTTAACTACGTGCACTTAGGAGGCTTGTTCACACCCAGCTCTGATACCCGTCTGCAAGGCCATCAACTGAAATTGAAAAAAGACCTCTTCAAAACAACGCAATGGCAATATTTCTTCAGTAATAGGGTATTCGATGTCTGGAATAGTTTAAGGGATGAGGTTGTCGACGCGTCGTCAACCAATATTTTTGAAAATGGTCTCGATCGGGCTCTTTTCTCGTGAACTCTCCGCTACTCACTTCAATATTAGTGGTACTTTACTTGTTAGAATCAATTTTTGGGTCTAGAATGTATTTAATTTTTTCTTTTGTTTCTTTCACTCAGCTCAGTTGCTGTAGCTGTCAGAATTTGTTTCGTATTTAGGCTTTCAGAGAACTTGCTCCTCAGTCCTCCATTATATTTAATAATAATAAAAATTTCGTCGCATTCTAGACAATATATTTTTTCTGAGGCACTTAAATTGATATCTTTTCCTCGAAGAGCGTTTTTCCTTTGTCCAAAAACTTTTTGACATCTTTTTTCATTTGGGCTTCTCTCTTTTCGTTGTTCTCATTTTCAAGTTCCTCCTTATTGAGAGTAGATGTGAGTATTTGTGACTTTTTGCCTTTTCTTATCCGCTTACGTGGTTCAGAAATTTTAAGATGAGGAAATAATTCTCTAAGGGTTCTGAATTTTGCATTGGGTGAAGACGGACACTAGAGTTTCGACGTGGAAGGTTGAGGTGTAACAGATCTATGAGGGAAACGTGTCAATGCAGAGGGTTCAAAAGGATTGAAACTCAGATTAAAATTGAAAACTAGAATCCTAACAGGAGATTCAACTCCTACTTCAGAGTTTCTACAGATCAACCTAGAGAGAGGTATGTCATCATCAATCGATGAGGGGTCCTAAACTTGTGGAGCTCGATGTCCTTGATCAGTTACGGTGGCTGGCAAAAAGTCCTCATCAAAAAAAAATCCTTGATTTGTAGTTTCTTGCCCCTTAGGCAGTGTGGGTATCAACTTACGATATTTTTCAGTGTTTTTATCATTTCAATGATTGATATTCCTAGTCGACTTTCTTCCAACACCACCACGAGAAATTTTTATTTCACACAGTGTACACTCGGGTCATTCATATATTCCTGGAAGTATGTACATACGAGCGATTTCTTTTTAGAATCATAATCGATTTATTATTATTATTAAGAATCTACGTAATTATTTGATTCTTTATTTGTTAAATCTCACTGGCAACTTTGATTTCGTTAAAAAGAGTCTTTTTGTCTCCAAAAATATATCACGTATACACTTATTTTATCATTCAGGATGTGCTTTAACCACAAACCGAAAACCGTATACGTTTTCCCTAATTTTAGGTACATCTCAAGGGTAAAATGGGGTAATACGTCCCAATAGGAAATTCGCCCCAACTATGGTAACCACCAATATACAATGTGTTCGGTTGTTTGACACCGTGTAATAGCTTAGGAAGTTTTCCTAAAATTCAAAATTCAAGTATCGTATAGGGTGGAATAATGAACTTAGTTCGGAAAAACTGAAATTTCTCTAATACGGCTCTGTGTTTCTTCCTGACACACATAGGTTGGATTTAGGTCTGCCTACGTAGTTCACTCACAAAATTTGAACAAAATCGGATTAATAGGTTGGAAAATATTACCCACTTAAATCACGACAAAATTCTGAAAACATCCCTTATATCGTAAATAGAAAGCATAAATAACACTGGTTGACCAGTGTAGAATTACAAATGATTGCCTCTAGAAATTAATTTTGTAATGATTTCGAAATGATTCGTTGTGAAGTTTATGTAATCTAAGCAATTCCAATTCACCAAATACAAGGGAATGGAAGGACATTTTTGGAATGGGTAGTACACGTAACGGTGAGTGAGTAAAGGGGAGCGGCTGGGGTCATTCGACTAAGGAGGATTTACCATTTAAATTACAATGGTTATCTGGAAAAGAGAGCAACCTCAAGGTCGTCCCAGAAGTGTATGGACACCAGCTTCCGTGGAAAGAGTGAGACAAGCTGTAGCACTTCAAATAATTGGTCGTACTGTTCGCAGAATTCTACAACAAGACCTCTGCTTTAACCCCTATTAGATCATGATCATCCAGAACCATACTATCTTGTATATGCTTCAATAAACGAGTGAAAAAACCTGAGGAAAAAACTCGTTTCCCTGTCGTTATTGCACTAGCAATAGCTTGTCTGTTTATGATGTGTTAGTGTCGTGTGTACATAAAGAGTACCAAAGATTTTTCTGCTTAACCGCTTCATTCTCTCTTGCATTCCATGATTTTCAAAAACAAGGTTGATCGGATGGTGGTTTGGGACAGGAATCTGTAACAATGGAAAAAGAAAACCAGCAGAAAAATATTTCAACAATCAAACTTCTTATATGTCTAAACAAATCTAAGAAAAGATTTTACATAGCAAGCAAGGTCATGAAAGGGACTAAGGAGATAATAGAAAAATACAAAACCTGCGATATTACCTCAAATACCATCTCTGTTAGACAGAGAGCCCCGATGGCCAGGTTCAGTCTTCCAAGTGATGCCGTTTATGATCTATAGATGTTTTAGAATCATTATGGACCCAATAATCTGGGCTGACATCGCCCATATATTATTTCTTCGTGGAACTTGTTCAATATAAAGAAAACTTTGTGAAAAATTTTGATAGTCGTTCGAAAAACATGACAAATGTCATATAATAATAATAATGATACGGATGAGTGATGAGGTTCATTTTCATTTGAGCGGTTCGGTTAATGAACAGAACTGCCGATATTGGGCAGAAGAAAACCCCCGCGAACTGCATCAATCCCCACTTCACAGTGAGAAAGTCACCGTTTGGTGATTGAACCGCATTTTTTTGATGAAAGAAGGACAACCGTAACTGTAAATTCTGAGCGCTATGTTTTAATGTTGGAGAACTTTTTCATCCCAGAATTGCGACGACGTAGAATGAACAGAAGAAATGTTCGGTTCCAATAGGATGGTGCCACGGATCTCACTGCTTGTGATTGTTTTCTGTGGGGAAACCTTAATTCTAAGGTCTACGTCGATTAACCTCGAAATCTGCAAGAGTTGAAAGAAGCCATCAGAAGAGAAGATAGGGCAAGCGATACTGTTTTGTCAGACAGGTGATGCAGAATTTTGAGAATCTACTACAACAATGCATTGCGGAACACGGACGTCATCTGCCTGATGTCATCTTCAGAAAATGATTCTTTTCTTTTTTTGTACACTAAATAGTAACTTTAAGCTTTCATTTTATGAAATTGAGAATGTTCTACTTTGAAAAACAGTGATGTTATTCTCATTTCAAAAACGCCTTTCCATTACGCCCTACCCTGTATTTCACCTATCCACCAATCCAAGTTTTATTGCTTCTGTGGAGAGAAAACCTTTAGTACTTCTTTTTGACTCTACAATATTATTCTATATTGCATGATACTGTACTATACTACTTTAATCTACATTACTATATTCTACTATACTAATATACTATACTCGACTCTACTATACTCAACTATACTACATTCTTCTGGTTTCATTTTCAGAACAGTACAAGTAAATAGAGAATTGAAAATTTCCTTATTAAAAAAACATTTTCAGATTGCTAAGTTTGCTGCAATACGGAATCAAGAAGGGGAACGAATATCCAGCAACTACAGGGACGTTCAACCTCTCAACGGACGACGTGTAGACGAAATATGTACTACGTATCATTGCTGCTGACATTTTATTTCGCCGTTCCTGTGTAGGAATACATAAAAACATAAGACTGATTATTTATGTTAACTTGACTTTGACTAAGCAATCGAACAATATAAATTATAAATTGATTTCTACTCGATATTTTAATATGACTGATTTTCAAAATATGCTAGAAGATTAAATCGTTTTTAAATTTTTGGTTTGAATGTACGAAATGAAACACAGAACTGACAGAACTGGAAGGTGGATCTGTAGGAGAGATGTTGTATAAAACGGATGTTATTATATTATACAGGGTGTAAATGAAAAGGTGCGAAAGATTTCGCGAGGTGGTTCCTTAAGCCGAGCAAAAGTTCCCATGATTATATGCCCGAAAACACTTTGTTTCCGAAATACAAGATGTTGAAATCTACTTACTACTATAGTTTTTCAGATACTCAGTTCAAATATGGCACATGGATGCCTTTTTAAGATGTACATAATCATATCACAGAAACAATTATGAAAATCAACAAGGTGGTGCTTTTTAAAAGGTCACGTGTCCTTTCTACACCTTCAACTCTTCTCATACAATTTGAAATTTATGGTAACACATTTAAACATTTTTGCAAAACTATCAGAGAATTGAAGAAATAACACTAAGCAAAAGTTTTACAGAATATAAGAAACTCAAATGTGTGAAATATGTTTCGGTTTCATTCCATTTTCAAGATTACCTGGAAAACTGATGTGAAAAGTGGAGTAGATAATGATTTTGAGTTGATGAAATTTTACGAATTCTAATTTCCTGCTTTTATAACTTGAATTTAAAATTTGTTGTTGTTCTTTCATAATGAATTATTGATTATTTATGCTCGTGTACTCTAATATTGATGAAACAACCAGTTTGAGTTATATAAAAAGAAGAATTTGAATTTGGGGACTTTTACGTAGTAGAATTCCATTTTTAATAATAAAAACAAGTACTGTTTTTTGAGGAATTTCACTGAATAATTGTGGTTCGCAAAGTGTATGGGTCTGGATAGAATTCTGGATCATGAAGTATACCAAACAATGGCCCATAAACCAAATTCCTTCTTTGAAAATTATATTCGAATTTTCCAAATGAAAATTCCGTTTACAGACTCGATGCAAAAATGGTAGTATTAGATACATCCGGAATAATTTTGTAAGCAAAATAGGAAATATTAAATATACTCCAATTGGAAACGATTTTTTTCGAAAAGGGTCCTCTACTTCTGCTGGTTGCAAAAAACATTTTGTGATATGAATAAAATGAAACACTTTTGTCTGATTTCCACAATATTTATTTTTAATACATACGACCGGTTTCGACAATTATGTCATTTTCAAGTGTTTAGAGATAACAATTATGAGTAAGAGAGCGTAACTAAACATATTTTAATAACAAAATCAAGAATTATTATTTTTTGAGGAATTTTACTGAATGATTGTGATTCGTAACGCGTTTTATTACACCGTAGCTCTTTCAGACGAATGAATGTACAGAAATTATAAAACTATATATAGATACAATTGAGAATATAAATACAAATGTTCGTCGGTAACTAAAAGCTTATTGAGTTGCTTATTCTCAAGTGGTATTAATCCAATAAAATTAAGGAATATATTCCTCCCTGAAGAGTTTCAATATAGGGAAAGGGCTTAAATCGACTTGTTCATTAATGAGTCTACCTGAGTGTTAGTGTTTGTTGATTTCTAAAGTTTCCCTAAGATCTACTTTCCAATATTTATTATCTGTATGCAACATTTCAAACTGTAGGTCGAAATAGTGATTATTTTCTAGGAGAAATTTTGAAATTTGGCATACAGATAATAAATATTGGAAAGTTGATCCTTGGGAAACTTTAGCAATAAACAAACACAAACACTCAGGTTGACTTATTGATGAACAAGTCGATTTAAACCCTTCACCTGTATTGATTCTCTTCCGGGAGAAATCGAACCTTTAATTTTATTGGATATACCTGTCATCAATAACCACTCAAGAAGAAGCAACTCAATACTACTAGCGGGGTCCCTCAGGGCTCAGTTCTGGGGCCTATTCTCTTTCTGCTATATGTGGCAGACTTACCATCAACCATTTTTTCTGCTCACGCATCGTACGCTAACGATCTCAAGCTTTACGCCAATGCTTTGACGTCGTCGTTGCAACTTCAGAAAGACCTTGATAATATATGTGAGTGGTCTCGAGAATGGCTTCTTCCCCTAAATATAAGCCAGTGCAAGGTGTTACATCTGGGCAAGAATAACCCTCGGTACCGGTACTATATGGATGGCTCGAGCATTCAGTCCACGCAATCACAAAATGACCTCGGTGTGATCATTTCTGGGGACCTATCGCGGTCGGCTCACGTCAGCTATATTGTATCGAAGACGAACCGGATTTGCTATCTCTTACGCAAATCTTTCACCGGATGCTCCATCAGCACGTTCAAGTTACTGTACACGTCTCACGTTCGACCTATCCTTGAGCATGGTGGTCCTGTTTGGCACCCATCCCTGGTTCGAGATAAAAACTTCCTCGAGTCTTTCCAGAGAAAAATGGCAAGACTCCCCTTTGGTTTTGTTCGACCTTCATACAAGGAGAGGCTTGAACTTTTTTGGTATGAGACCATTCTCTGAGCGTCGCGAACGTGGAGATCTGATTACCACCTATTGTGCAATGAACTATTTGGCTATTTGGTACGGACCTTAGCGATCTCTTTCGCATCAACAAAAGCCATCTTCTCGGTCATTCACTGAAACTGTATCGGGAGGACTTCTAAACTACCCTTCGTGAGCTCTCTATATGCAACCGCGTCTTCCATAAATGGAACTCTTTACCAGAAGCTTCGGTGCGCGCTTCATCAGTGAACTCATTCAAAAATCTTTTCGATAAAGTGCGTGCGTAGCACTAGTGCCTCCTTTTCATTTTCATTTTTTTGATATCACGTATTCTATCCATGTCATCATTTATCTTTTCTGTTTAATTCTTTTTGTCAGTTCATCTCGATTTTCTCGTTGGTTAATTTAGGCATTATTGTAAATATTATTTTTACCTTGTTTCCTTTCATTTTTCTGTGAAATCACATACCATATTAATAATGTTTTTGAGATTCAAGGACCCTTATGGTCCCATCTCTTATCTTTGGTAAATAAATAAATAAGATTTTAATCACTTAAGACCATTTGTATTTATATTCTCATTTTATCTATATATATATATATATATATATATATATATATATATATATATATATATATATATATATATATATATATATATATATATATATATATATATATATATATATATATATATATATATATATATATATAGGGGTTTTACCTCGACGAGTTGCCCATATATCTGTTCATTCAATCAAATTGATTTCATGAAAAATATAAATCCACCACCCGGTAATTAATACCATTGCCAGGCAATGATTATAATCAAAACATATCCTGGAATAATTATATATTAGGATAACGTTAAATGTTATGAGAATATATCAATCTACCAGAAGATATACATACTATAGCATCATCAGACAATGATATCAATGTACCAACGAGTAGTGTCAGAGGCTTTTCCCCGGAAAAATCCAGTGTACGGACCTTAGTCAAGTAACACTGAATATTACTCATTAATAGTTTCCTTTGTGTGAAGTGGTGAACGATCGAATAGAATACTGCTCTGAATATAAATATGACAAAATTGTCAGTTAATTATATTACATTTATATGAACAAATAAATAAAATATGAAATGAGATTCTGAGCAGTATAAACTAAAGAGAAACCTATGACACTACCTCATTATTTTTTTCGGAAAGAAACCTACGAAGAATATTACAAGATTTGATGACTGTTATCTTTTGTAACTGTTCAGACAAATTTTCTTCAGACCCAAAATCTCAATACTTTTGTGAAGATTTCTAGGAATAACACCTGTTGTAGAAATAATAATCGGTAGAATAAATATTTTCTTCATTTTCCACATTTTTTAATCTCGTCGCCAAGCATCATATATTTAGAAATTTTTTCATTGTATTTATTTTGTATATTATGTGTGTCGGGTATAGCAATATCAATTATATATGTTATTTGATTCTGTTTATCATTAAGAATGATATCTGTTCTATTGTATTTTACAGCTCTGTTGCAAAGAATTGTTTTATCAAAATAAAGTTTAGATTTGTCATTTTCACAAATAATCTCAGGTTCATATTTGTGAAATTTTTTTCTTTTGGGAATTAGGTCATGTTTAATTCCTAGATTAAAATGAATAATATTAGCGACGGCATTATGTCTTTCTAAATAATCTGTTGAAGCAAGGACTGAGCAAGATGATAATATATGAAAAACTGTTTCTGAAGAACAGAAACATCTACGGCAAGAATCATCTATATTTTGTTTGATGATGTGTTTTCTATAATTCCTCGTGAAAACAACCTGATCCTGGATCGCAATTGCCAAGCCTTCTGTTTCAGCAAACAATTCTCCAGATACTAACCATTTATTCGATGCGATTTCGTCAATATAATCATTTTTCAATTCTTTAGGGTGCTTTCCGTGAAATTCCTTCTGCATCCAACTTTCTCTTTTAGAATTATCATCAAATATATCAAAATCTACCTTTTGCATTGTCAAGTTCAGAGGTGTAAGATTATAATCTGAAGCAACAGCAATATCATGTAATTTAAACGTTCTCTGTTTATCATGAAAATGGGAACGTAGATGAAAAATCTGTTTACTATGAAGATCATTCAAATCAGTTAATCCACGACCTCCAAGATGTCTAGGTAGTGTAACTCTCTGAACAGCTGACTTTGGGTGGTGCTTATGATATTTACAGAGCATTTTCCTCGTTTGACATTGTATTATATATGTATATATATATATATATATATATATATATATATATATATATATATATATATATATATATATATATATATATATATATATATATATATATATAGTTGTCATAATTTCTGTACATTCATTCGTCTGAAGAAGCTACGGTGTAGTGAAACGCATTGCGACCCACAATTATTCAGTAAAATTCCTCAAAAAAACATTACTTGTTTTCATTATTGATATTGGAGTTCTACCACGTAAAAGCCTCCCAAATTCAAATTCTTCTCTTTATATTATTGAAACTGGTCGTTTCATCAATATTAGAGTACACGAGCATAAATAATCAATAATTCATGATAAAAGAACAACTGTTTACAAATTTGAAATTCAGGTTATAAAAGCAGGACAAAGGAATAGAAAGCTTAATAAGACAAAAACGACATAAACTTTTGTTGTAGAGCATTTATCCGTTGCATACTGAGAAATATAACAGAAAATTTCCAATTAACTATATTCCTAATATGAGCAACATGATATGTAACAGATTATACAGAAATAACATTAACATCATCAGCACTAATGAAAAGAATTTGGGTTCATTGTTAGTTAATGATGAAGATAAAACAAAATTATTCGATAAAAGCGGGGTGTATAAAATACACTGCAGTGAATGTGAGACATTTTATACAGGGTGTTACATAATAGTATGTCACAACTTGAGGGAGTAAATCTACGTGCAATTTTAAGAAAAAAGTTCATATAAACATAGGTCCGCAAAAGCTTCGTTATGGAGCTACAGGTGATGAAATTTCCGGAAAAAATTGTTTTTTCCTTCAAAACTCCTGCAGTTTTTGAGATATTCAGCCGCATTCAACCGAAAGATGCGTCGCGAAGAGAGTTGTAGAACATAAAAGATCTATTCTCCAAAATAAAAATTCTACGGGTTTTTCGGACCACTGTATCAACAAGAATCATTTCATAGACTTCAATTTACCTCCTGTCGTGAATGCCGTTATACATAGGTGAAAACACACATTTTGAATTTAGTATTGTATTACTCTTGATAATGGGACCCGAAACATATGTCGAGTATTATTGATGAATATTTGTGAAATCTTTGCCAAGTGATAAACGAATCATTGATAGCATATTCAATTCCTTCAATTCAGAATAAGTTTATTTTTGGTATAGATGTAGAAGATGTACAAGCATGTTTTATAGGAACCGCTAGATAACTAGCTCAATTTTTAACTTACGTCAATTGCATTGATTCCAAAATTAAAATCAAAGTAGGGAGAGAATCGGATAATAAGATTCAGTTTTTAAATCTAACAATCACTCATAAAAATAACACACTAAGTTTCGATGCACATCGAAATCCCACCTCTAATGATAATTGCATCCTTAATAACTCAACACACCCAAAATCTCATAAATACTCTGCGTTTAATTCAATAATTCATTAGGCTTTCTTCTTGCCACAAACCTAAGAAAATATGTCAAGGGAAGTGTCAAGTATTAAACGAATAACTAAGAACAATGGTTATCCCTCTAGTATCATCCTTTTGAATATTCAACTTTTCTGATGAAGCCACATTGTGGTGAAACGCATCATAAACGCGTCAATTTTTTTCAAATGAAATATAAATAAAATTTCATTTGAAATTTGGATACCCCTACTATAAGGGTAGTCCTTATACAGGGATATCCACCGGGACCGTCCGTTGAAAACTTTTTGAGTTCCAATTGCAATATCAAGCTGAAATTTTATACGCGGCCATAACTAGCGATTTCCAATTGAAGTGAAATATTTTCGAAGTGATACCATTTCCGGTTATACCGAAAGTGGGTCATCACTTTGTTATTTCAAATGGCAATCTACCTTTTTTATTATACATCTAGAACCGACATTTGAGCAAGGCATAAAATACCCAAGTTGTTTGAACTTATCTGTCAATACTTTTGACAGATTTAATTATTTTTGTTATAAACTCGATTTTGAGGAACATCTAAAGAAATTGTAGCTCGTAGTTCTTTTGCACTACAGACACAATTTTTGTTTGGGTGGATAGAAGAAGGATCAAGGAATTTTCTTAAGCAGTAAACACATGTCAAACGTTCATTGCATTGTTTTGTTTGATTTTTTCAATTTGGCCTTTTTCAAACAGCAATAACCCAATTTTTTCAAATGGCACGTGCCAATTTTTATATCGCCATCAGATGAAACGTCAAATTTCAGATGAAATTGTATCAGCATGTACTATACCCATCTCTTATAGTTCCGAAATAATTTGGGAATATATTGAATTTTGATGATTTTGCAAGAACTAACAGAGAATGCTTTGAAATATTTGAATCAAGTAGCTGAACTGGCTACGCTCACCTGACATGTTCCTAAAATTAATGTACTTGTCACTTCGTTCATTTGAATTTGATATTTCAACAAGTATTGTTGGAAATTTGAAGTGAACATTTTTGAAAAACACCAGATTCATAATAAGATGGCTAATTATTCAAACGAGGATATGTTTAATCTCTTTTTAATTCATAGCGAATGTCAAAAAGTGGTGGATAGAACTTGAAGGCAATTCAATAACCAATTTCCTAATTTGGCGAACAAAATTTCGAAGGATTAGAAGCATTTTACTTCAATTTGGAGGAACAAAATACATAGAAACTAGAAGAAAACCAATTCTCGAGGACGACGACAACCAAATTAATATGCTAGCGTATTTTCGTGCCAATGCACATGCGTCCATTAAGTCAGCATCAATGGATATTGGATTGAGTTATACTTCCATTCAAAGGATCCTTGAGAAACATAACATGCACCCGTATTCTCTTATCAGACTACTAGAATTGAAACCAACTGACCTTCCCAAGCGGCTGAATTTCTGTGAAAATGTATTAATTCGGCTTCAAGAAGATGAGACAATCCTGCAAAAAAGTTATATGGTCTGATGAAGCCAAGTTCAATGAAAGTGGAATAACCAACAGGAGAAATCGAAATTTTTGGGCCACAGAAAATCCCCATTTCATTGGGGTTATTGATTTCCAAAATAAATTCAGCGTGAACGTTTATGCAATTTTAATGAATGATTTGTTGGCTTATCAAATTTATGAGGAAAATCTTAATGAACAAAGGTACCTGGAAATTTTGAGAGGAACATTAGCAAATTTTTTAGATGGATTACCTCTTAACATTCTGAGGGATTGCTATTGTCAAATGGATGGTGCACCAGCACATAAAACACGAGCTGCAGATCGGCAGCTAACAGAAATGTTCGAGGATAGATGGTGGGGTAATCAAGGACCAAATTTATGGCCTCCGCGTTCTCCGGACCTGACGCCCCTTGATTTTTATTTATGAGGCAACATCAAGAGTGAAGTGTATCTTATTCCTGTAAGAAGTTAAGAAGAGTTACTAGAACGCATTCATAATGCTTTTCATAATATTGATCATGAGGAAACTAGGAGGGCAACTCATCATGTTCGTATACGAGCTGTCAAGTGAATCGAGCAAAATGGGGCCCATATTGAACATTTATTCAGATCGTAAATTAGTTTTATTCGTATTAATGTAATTATCGTCGATGATTGGTTTTCGCTTAGTTTCTACAATTTTTATTCATTCGAATTGTAGAAAATAGCTTCTAATGCTTCGAAATTTTATTTTACTCATAGACGGTAAATTTGGAACTTGGTTATTGAATTGCCTGCAATTACCCACTATTGTTTGACATTCTAAAATGAATTAAAAAAGATTAAATATATTTTCGTTTGAATAACCAGTGGTTTTATTCCAAATGTGTTGTATTTTTTGAATATTTGCATGAATAACGACAATTCTTGTTGAAATATCAAATTCGAATGAACGAAGTGACGAGTACATTAATTTTAGGCACCTGTCAGGTGAGCGTAGCCAGTTCAGCTACTTGAT
Organism: Cryptolaemus montrouzieri; assembly: GCA_013387265.2. NCBI lineage: Eukaryota > Metazoa > Arthropoda > Insecta > Coleoptera > Coccinellidae > Cryptolaemus > Cryptolaemus montrouzieri. The sequence continues at coordinate 5,235,603 of JABFTP020000001.1, forward strand.
TCAAATATTTCAAAGCATTCTCTGTTAGTTCTTGCAAAATTATCAAAATTCAATATATTCTCAAATTATTTCGGAACTATAAGATATGGGTATAGTACATGCTGATACAATTCCATCTGAAATTTGACGCTTCATCTGATGGCTATATAAAAATTCGCACGTGCCATTTGAAAAAATTGAGCTATTGCTGTTTGAAAAAATTATACAAAACAACACAATAAACATTTGACATGTGTAGATTGCTTAAAAAATTTCTTGATCCTTCATCTATCCACCCAAGTAAAAATTGTGTCTGGAGTGCAAAAGATCTATGAGCTACAATTTTTTTAAATGTTCCTCGAAAATCGAGTTTATAACAAAAATAATTAAATCTGTCAAAAGTTTTGACAGATAAAAGCCAACAACTTGGGTATTTTATACTCAAATGTCGGTTCTAGATGTATAATAAAAAAGGTAGATTGTCATTAGAAATAACAAAGTGATGATCCACTTCCGGTATAACTGGAAATGGTATCACTTCGAAAATATTTCACTCCAATAGGAAATCGCTAGTAATGGCCGCGTATAAAATTCTAGCTTGATATTGTAATTAGAACTTAAAAAGTTTTTAACAGACGGTCCCGGTGGATATTCCTGTATTTCGAAGAGAAAAATATTAACGGGGCACCCTCTTATTATGTTCCTTGTGCTTTAATATCAATACAGAATTTTCATTTGATTCTTAAATGGTGTTTTGGGTTCGCGACCGACATTTTAAAATTAAAAACGAACTTAAAATAAGACAAATTTTTATGAAGGAATTTACCACAAAATATGAGTTTTGTTTGCTTATATGATACGTTAACGAGCACTTGTCCTCAATTTGACTACCCTAACCCCCCTTTTGCCTGACATTCTCATAGGCACTTCCCGCAACTTGCCAAAGTTATTTCCTTCTCGATCGTTAGAGAAACTGCACGTCTTCGGTTTTGTTTTTGCCACTTTTTGTGTTATTATGTCGTCAAAAAGTGGATCTGTTTCCACAAGAAATAAAATATATGGTTAATTGTTCAAATACCCTAATTTGAGTGCAACGCAGTTGCCATCAATCAAAGATGTGTTGCAGTTGTTTGTTAAGACAAAAATGAAAACAATAAATGTACTCGTGATTCTGCTACTTTTACTGCTGGCGACGTCTTGGAATTATGGGAAAAGTCTGGAGTACCCACTAGGTTGAAGAAAAATATGATTGGTAAAGTGGAACAAAACTGCAAACAGTGGCAAAATCTTGAAAAGAGTGAGGAAAACGTTTGCAAGCAATAAGACAGAAAGAGAAGCTATGGCAGCAAAAAATAGACGAGTTATTTGATATTGCAGATATTAATGCCTTAGATGTCATGAAGGTTGAATAAGATAAACAGATTTTGCTTGCACAACATTAGTAGAGCCGTAGGGGTTTAACTGGTGCAGTGGACAAAGCGTGTGTGAAGCAGAAAGCATCAGCTCAGTAAAAACGAAACTTCTGCTTCCATCGTCCACAACTACTAGCACAGATTCAGACACAAGCATATCATCTGAAACTGTGGTTGCCTGTCTTTCTTCAGCTTAGCCATCAGCGCGTAAACGAAGTAGATTAGAATTGGTGAATAGTCATTTAGCTTCGAGTGTTGACGTCACCAAACTGAGTGAGAGAAAAGGCATACCGAAGGTCTCGATTTCTCTCTGTAGCGAATAAGTCGGGGTACCGAAGATATATATTGCAAGAAAAAATATCTAAGCTTTATTAGGTTTCTTTGAGGTACTTATATATATTTCTTTAAAAAAGATGTAAATGATTGTTTCAAAAGTGAGAGAGATTTCACTTAAGTATAACGGCATTCCCAACAGAAGGTAAACTGAAGTTTAGTTAGTCGTAGCAAATTGGCTGGTTTTTCCTATGAGCGGACGTAATTTCAATAATCTCCAAGATGTTCATCCTTTTTTATTTATTATCTGGATGCATGAGTTCGATATTCTCCAAATGTATGAAATGGTTTTTCTTTGATGCAGTGGTCCGAAAAACCCGTAGAATTTTTATTTTGGAGAATAGATCTTTTATGTTCTTCAACTGTCTTCTCGATGCATCTTCCGGTTTGACCTATATAGAATGTCTCACATTCACTGCAGTGTATTTTATATACTCCATTATATACGTATTAACCCATTAATGCCTATGATATGATATATCATATCCCAGAGACGACCGCTTTACAGGTGACGACATGTCTGAACCATCCGTTGTGTTCGATATTCGTGTAATTAGTACAAGTCTGTCTTCGATTCGGTGCGGGACGGGGAAGTATAGTGCGTAAAAAAAGGTTTCTACACCCGAAGGAAGTGAGGAGAGATTTTATTTCGCTTCAACGATGCCGCTAAGGTGAGATTTGATTCATTTTTTCCTACAAAAATTGATCTCATTTTATTTCCATTCTGGAATTTTAACAATGAAACTTCATTTTATCAGGTTACGAGCTCAGAAAGTTCATTTTTGGATATATGTATGAGCTAGGAGCTCGCAATTGTAGCACATGATATATCATATCATAGGAAGTAATGGGTTCGTTCTATTGCAGGAAACGCAAGTATAACCCAGAGGATCCTCGAGATGCCGAGGAGCTAATGAATTATATTATTATATATTCAAATGTAAAAAATTGTGATCATCTCGACTTTGTGTTATTTCCACCTGAAGATGTACAAGACAGCGATAGAGATGACGGTCCAAGCAACGAAGAAGGAAATTTTGGACTAAAGGATATTGGCAAACGAGTTCTGAGACAAACGATGGAAATATACGCCGTTGATGGAGATAATGGTACTGAAATGGTTGAGTTGAATATTCCTCAGAATAGTGATGATAATGGTACTGAAATGTTTGAGTTGAATGTTCCTCAGAAAAGTGATGATAGTGATGATGATAATTTACTTTTGACAGAGTTAGCAAAGAAATTCAAAAAGAGTACGAATACAAACGAGCACCCACCAAACGAACGACGTCAGGGTGAGCATACGATAAAGAATAGAAAGAAGAGGAACTGGCATAATTACATTTTGAACGAACGCGAAGAGAGAACTTCTCTCGAAAAAACTCCGGCGCCCAACATAGTCAATACTATAAGGGATCAAAATTTAATACGACTTGATTAATTCAAAATGTTTTTTTCTGAAACATTTGTTCAAAAAATTTGCGACGAAACAAAAAGGTATGCAATCTTCAAAGGCAATCATTCGTTTTCTGTTACCACTCGAGAAATGTATATCTATTTGAGAATATTGATTTTATCTGGTTATTGCGAGTTGCCGTCCAGGAGATTGTGTTGGCAAACAAAGTCTGATACTTTCAATTCCTTAGTGAGTAACAGCATATCACGAGACCGATTTGAAGCTATACATCGTTACTTACACTTCAATGACAACAACATAATAGATCAAAATAACAAACTGTATACGGTTCAACCCCTGATAGATCAACTGAACCATATTTCTCAGACTTTGGCTATACCGTTGGGAGAAAATTTTTCCTTAGATGAAGCAATGGAGCCATATTTTGGTCACCATCATATGAAACAATTCATAAAAGGGAAACCAATCAGATACAGTTTCAAATTTTGGTGCCTAACAACAATTGAAGCCTATTTATTGAAATTCGATCCATACTGTGGTGCAGGAAATTAAAAGGAGGGGAAAACTTTGGGTTCGTCGGTATCAGAAAATTTATGTCTACACTATTTGCTCCATGGTAGTACTGTTTTCATGGACAATTTCTTCAACTCCTTACAGTTGCTAGATACATTGAAGGAAGAAAACATAAATTGCATAGGTACCATTCGGTACCGATAGAGTTGAAAAAGCGCCCTTGAAAGAATTGAAGAAAGAACCGCGAGAAAGCTTCCATGTTCTACAAGATTCTGATAAGTCAATTTCATTGATAAGGTGGAACGACAACAATGTCGTCAACATCGCAACGAACATAAATAACGATCAACTGTGCCTAAGTAAGGTAAAATGCAAGCTGTGGTCAAAAAAAGAAAAATCATATACGCAGGTTGATCAACCTACCCTCATAAATATATATAACCAAGGAATGAGCGGGGTCGATATTTTCGACCGAATAAGGGGACTTTACCGTATCCGTATACGTTCCAAAAAATGGTATTGGCCAATTGTTCGTTTTTGTATAAACGGAGCAATGGTGAATATGTGGATCCTTTATCGACATGCTTTTTCAAAAATCAGTTTATTTGAATTCACCAGAAAAGTCGTTCTATCAATTCTGACTAGTCCTGAACATATGTCTGGACCAAAACCAAAATGCAGTCGAAATGTTTTGACAGAAGTGAGGTTTGATGGGTTAGATCACTTAGTTCCTTGGATTCCGACTCAGAGACAATGCGCTCAGTGTAAAAAATGTACGAGGTTCATTTGTTCCAAGTGCAATGTTGGACTTCACCCAAAAGATTGTTTCATGTTATATCACAAACGACCATGAATGTTGTCTTCATCATTTCAGAATACTTTCGTAGTTTTTCATTATGACTAATCATTAGTTCTGTTATAAATTCTTCCAATAGAATATTTTTGTATTAGACTCGCCAATGCCTATGGTATGATATATCATATGTTAATTAAAAAATACTTTCAGTAGAATAGTGTATCTCAAAGTATTGTTCTCGTATTTTCTATCAATAGAGGAAGAAGTATTTTCAATTTCATCAATTTTCGCGAAAAAAAAATTACTCAGGCATTAATGGGTTAATATTATTTCTGTGTAATCTGATACATATCTTGTTTGCTAATATTAGGAATGTAGTAATAGGAAATTTTCTGTTAGATTCTTCAGTATGCAACGCATAAATGCTCTGCAATAATAGTTTATGTCGTTTTTGTCTTATTTAGGTATCACTTGTCGATTAGTAGGGCTCATGACTAGGGAACGCAATCTCGCATCAAAATATCAATCTTGTTATTCGCGAGATTCAGGAATTCTAATCTTGCAAAATATCGATATTGTGCGAGATCTCGCATTGTAAAGAAATGATCATCGAAAATATACGAAAATTCTTATCATTCATATTTCTATTGGCTCTGATTGTTCTTCAGGAGCAAAATAGAGAAACAAAATCTCAAGCTAATCAGTAATTTATTCAAAAAGTAACATATTATTCTAAAATTTGAAAATAACTCCTCAAAAAGCATGAAGTATCTAAGGTTTCATCTACTAGCCGACTCCGAATGCTGCATGCCAGATAACCAGCTGATGAAAACGCCCGTTCTGCCTCGACACTTGTAGGCACTACAGATAAAAGACATTGGTGAACGAACTGTAGATTTTGTCCTTTTGACTCTCCTGACTCGTACAAGTTGATTTCTTTCTTCAAAATCATATCAAGTGACGATGACAAAGATGCCACACGTTTTTGCGAACGCTCTTTTAATGCCATTTCCAATTCCTCATCAAGACTAAGAGAAGCGTTCACCATTTCAGGCTCTAATTTTTTTCACTGCAGCTAATGGAACTGAATCGTCATCATCACTTTCTTTCATGGGTTCATCTGCAACTGAAGATGTAGAGGGTTTGTTTTGTATATTGACTGCAATATTGTCATCTTTGACACTGTTCTTGTGTTATCTTCCGATTATTTTTATTATTTTTTTTTTGATTGAAGATTTTGAAGGCAGTTTGACAGTTTGGTCACTAGCAGATTGATTAAAATATACGTCGTATTGGACAGGGTCTGTCAAATAATACAACGCTGCGGTCATAAATGTTCGGCGTTTTTGAGCTACTGATGTTCCGAGTTCTTCTAACTTTTTCACCATAGATTGCAGAGTAGTTTCGGCAGTTAACACATCTGAATTTCGTTGACATAGTACTTGCCAGTTTTAAAGGCTGAAATACGAGTTCTAAATCTGATAAAGCACGATATTATTCGTCTGAGAAACTATGATTTGTATTCGATCTAAGATTGCAATCAATCAAAGCTTTGCTTCACCTTATTGAATGTGGACATCATATCTGCAAGACTAGACCAGCGTGTTTTGCAGTCCAGCACGAGTTGCAAATTTTTGCTGAATTCGTCTTTCATATATTTCTGGAGAATGTCATTCTTCGTTGGTGTTTGACTACTTGTCCTACTTTTTGATGGGGTGATCAAATTCTGGCACTAAGTCAACTTCATCTACAGACGGTAATCTGTAGTCAAATCCTTCATTATCAATAGTGTCATAAAATTCTTCATCGTCAGACTCCTCCACGTCTGACTGAGCTACGATTGTGTCTTTTGTACTTTGTTTTTGCGTTTCGGTTCCACGTTTTGATTTGTTAATCACATCTATAACTCCCAAATGAATGCCGTGAGCGTAGCATAGCTGGTAAAGAGGATTCATGAGTCGCCTAACCTTCACTTACACTGGCCACATCTGCCACCTACTATATCTTCATCTAATGACAAGCCACATTCTGATAATTTCCTCTTCAAAATAGTTATGCAACTCCCTGCGGGCATGCTTCCTACTATGCGCACAAGACCCAAATTCCAGAACATATTTTTATTCTCTGAAAATGTATGAACATTCACATTCATGAAGCGCCTGTTTTTGCATGAAGTCCATTCATCGAAACTAAAGCTGAATGTGTGGTTATTCTTCCTTAGATTCATAAGATCCTGCGAAACTTTCATTTTCAAATTCATGCCAAAATCTATAACAATCTGTTTTATGGATATAGGCGATGCAGGTAATTTGTAGTCACAACTGTTATTGGAATAGTTTATAAATCTGCGGATTGCCATGCACTCTGACACGTCCAGGCTCGCAAAACAATGACAAATTGACGACAACCGAAAAACGTCTTGCCTTACTCATCCCTATCGCCTGTGAACCTAGCGCCACGTTTTGCTGCCGGGAATAGGTACATTGTTTACATAAGTCGACAAAAATATGTGAAAGTACTGAAACTAACCAAAATTGAGATTATACCAATCTTGCAAATCTTGCGAGATCGCGCATGATTTTGGGTGCGAGATTGACCCTGCAGAATAGGCGCATAGATTGCTTTCTATTCCTTTGTCAGCTGTCGATTTTGAAAATGAAATTCAAGGTTTGAAGTTAATCGCTAAGAACAACGGCTATGAACCAAAATTAATTGATACCTTAAGACAAAAACGACATGATTGTAGAGCATTTATCCGTTGCATACCTAGAAATCTAACAGAAAATTTCCATTTAACTATATTCCTAATATTAGCAACAAGATATGTAACAGATTACACAGAAATAATATTAACACCGTTAACACTAATAAAAAAATTTGGGTCCATTGTTAGTTAATAATAAAGATGAAATAAAATTATTAGATAAAAGCGGAGTATATAAAATACACTGCAGTGAATGTGAGACATTCTATACAGGGTGTTACATAATAGTATGTCACAATTTGAGGGGATAAATCTACGTGCAATTTCAAGAAAAAAAGTTCATAAGACATAGGTCCGCAAAAGCTTCGTTACGGAGCTACAGGGCGTTGAAATTTCCGGAAAATTGGTTTTTGAGATATTCAGCCCAAATTCGGAACGCAAGCTATTTTTTATAGCCTCCATCATTACACGTCCTAAATTTCAACTAGAATCTACAAGGTGTTTCCTTTTGCAGAGTCTTCTTTTGCCCTTTCAAACTTTTTTGCAATACGCCACTGATCAGTGTTGAATCAATTTTCGTCATTTTAGTTCAATTTAGAAACTTTTTCGACACCTGTAATTTTTCCGTATCTCCAACCGTTCTCGACCAAAAAATTATTAAACGATTGTATGCATTCGCTGAATTGAAAGCACTTCTAATTAAAAAAATGACTAGTAGGCTTTGATTTTCTATTTTTTTTATTTTGACAGTTGCTTAAGTTAGTTTTGCGACTTTTGAAGTTATTGCTGTCAGAAAAAATGGCTGATTTTACTAACGCCGAATTGGCTGATATCCACTACATGTATGGTCTGGCTGACGAAACACAACAGAAGCTAGGCGATTATATCAGGTACGCTTTCCAAATCGAATAACACCAGATAGGCGAACATTTTCAAATACCCACAGAGGTTTGAGGGAAACTGGTACTTTTACTGCAAATAATCATTTAAAAGGTGCAACTTAAACTATGAGAACTCCAGATACTGAGGAAGCAATTTTGATTTGTATCGATTTGAATCCTCGTGTGAAAATTTGGAATTCAGTTGAATATTTCACATGTTCTAGTTTGGAGGATTCTCCACGACTTTTTATTGTACCCGTTTCATATTCAACGTGTCCAAACTCTACTTCCTCGAGACTTTCCTTCAAGACTGAATTTCTGCCGATGGTTCTTAGATAAAATTAGAGAAAAATTTTCATTTTGATACTGAAATAATGTTCACAGACAAAGCTAACTTTTCGACAACTGCTATCAAAAATTTTCACAATAATCATTATTGGGCTGAGGAAAACCTCCATTTGATTGAAGAATCTCATCATCAAGAACAATTCTCACTAAATGTCTGGGTCAGAATAATTGGAAATTATTTGATTGGGCCATTTTTTTTGCCTAACAGACTAAACGGTCCCGTTTATCGGCCATTTTTTGTGGAGAAGTTGCTTGAGGATGTGCTACGTTTGGTGAGAAATATAATGTGATTCATGCAGACAGGGCACCAGCACATTTCAGTGGAGAAGCTAGGGAATTCTTGAATAATACATTCAACAACTGATGGATAGGTCGGGGTCGGCCAGAACCATGGCGTCCTAGGTCCCCAGACTCAAATAGTTTAGACTTTTTCTTATGGAGATATCTCACTAGTTTATACCACTCCAGTGAACACTGTAGAAGAATTGAGAAATCGAATAATAACCTCTTGTGACACGATACGAAATATCCCAGGATATTTCAAAGAGTGCGTGATAATATGCGAAGAAGGGCAGAGGTCGTTATTCTTGCAGGTGGAAGACACTTCCAGCAATTTATTTAGTTTCGAATTGTTCTTTTTTAGTTTGATATTGAATCAAATCATGGGCATACCTATCGAGTATTTCTATAATTTTTTTTTCATTTAGCGAATAACATACAATTCAAATAATTCAAATTCAATAAGTTTTCACTGAAACCGGTTTGAGATATGAAAAAATTACAAGTGTCAAAAAGTTTCTGAATTGAACGAAAATGACGAAAATTGTTTGTACATGGCTTCGGTAAAGAAAACACCCAGTGAATTTCAGTTAAAATTTAGGACGTGCAATGATGAAGGCTGTAAATATAGCTAGCATTCCAAATTTGGGCTGAATATCTCAAAAACTGCAGGAGTTGTGAGGAAAAAACCAATTCATACCGGAAATTTGAACATCCTGTTGTTCCGTGACGAAGCCTTTGCGGACCTATGTTTATATGAACTCTTCTCAAAATTGCACCTAGATTCTACCCCCTCAAGTTGTGACATACTATTATGTAAGACCCTGTATAGGCTTAACCGGAAGATGCATCGAGAAGAGAGTTGAAGAACATAAAAGATCTATTCGCCAAAATAAAAATTCTATGGGGTTTTCGGACCCTTGCATCAATGAAAATCATTTCATAGATTTCGAGAATATGGTACTCATGCATCCAGGTAATAAAGGAAAAAGGATGGAGATCTTGGAGATTATTGGAATTACGTCCGCTCATAGGAGAAAACCAACCAATTCGCAACTACCAATTTGACTTCAATTTACCTCCTGTTGTGAATGCCGTTATACATAAGTGAAATCACTCATTTTGAAGTTAGTATTGTATTATTCTTGATAATGGGCTAACAACCCGAAACATATGTCCAGTATTTTAATATATATTTGTGAAACTTTTGCCAAGTGATAAACCAATCATTTATTCATTATGTTTCTCCAAGTGTTAAACGAGAATTCCATACATATTTTCAAAAAAGATGTTGCTGACTGGCCAGCCGATGAGAAGTATAAATCTTGAAGAGATATGGTGCTGTCAATGAGAATAGTCAATGATATTACATAACATTAATGGAAGAAATTAATAAGCTGTTCACCATTATTGAAGAGCAAAAGCATTATCTACTTTTGATTGTCAAAGAATTTAGAAAAAATATCCGTTAAGTAATTTTTAATTGGCTTGTTTATTTGATATTCAAAATGACTGTTTCAATAATTTGACATTTTATTACTTTTTGGTTCCTCTGCTGTGCATAAATGTGGTAATTTATATAAAAAGACTTTAGTTTTAAATTTTCCGTTTCATTTGAAGAATTAATGTTTCGGTGAAACGGTTTTCTCAAAATTTTTTCGATGACACGGAGACGAAAATATTTAAATAAGTATCAAGAGACTTTTCTATAAGCTGCATCCAGTGTATCAAATAAATCCGTGATAGATTTCAACTTCATTGCAGTGTGTATCTACTTCTACATTTCCAGAATACATTTCCATAATTTGAACGTTTAATTTTCTTTTGAACGTCTTTCAAATTTCATATTATACTTCATCAATGAAATATCAATATTCTAGAAGAAAACTACATTTTTTTAAATTTTTATTTCTTCTAATTTTCAGGTCGACCAATTCGCAAGTATACAGGATTCTGATGGAGAGACTTTAACTGAAAATTATAGGAAAATTCAACCATTGAATGACAGAACTGTTTTTCTTATACACACCCATCATAATTGGGGATAGATTTTCACTACATGTAACTGAGATTTTATCTTTATCGATGTAGTTTTGAATAAATAATTGAAAGAAAGTTGTACATTAACAAATGAGTTTTATCCAATAATATAGTTCTCATTTTTGTCAACTAAACTAGTACATGTAATGAACTAGTATACCGAGTATCCACGCGAGATGGGACATTTATACATACTGGGAATTGGTGAATGAAACCCTAAGAATACCGTCTTGTTGCGCTTCTTCCCATTATGTTCAAAGTGATGAGGAGAGTCATGAACGATGAGCTCATCAAATATCTTGAGTTGCAGAGAATTATTAACGACCGTCAGTATAGTTTTCGCAGGCAGAGATCGACAGGAGATCTGCTGGCCTACGTTACTCATGTTTGTACATCAACGATGGGAAAACATACGAAATCTAGAGCAATAGCCCTCGACATCTCTAAAACATTCGATAGGATTTGGCATGCAGCCTGGTTGAATAAAATTGCTGGGTTGAATAAGTAGCTTTCTTTCAAATAGATTAATACAAATTGTGGTCGACGGTATAACTATCCATAAGAGTGGTGATGCAGCAAACGTAATTATCTATCGCCCAATAAGTATTCTGCCAAAAATTGTGGAAAGTATTATATTGGACACCCTTTCTCACTTTTTGAATCATTTGATAAGCGAGAAGCAGCATGGTTTTATTCGAAAACGATCTACCATCAAAAATTTGTTTTCGTACGTTCAAGATATTTATAGTGCTTTTGGTCGAGGGTATCAGGTGGATGGTGCTTATATTGAGATTTTTAAAGCTTTCAATCAAACCAACTACGTTATCTTAGATGAAGTTCTTCAATCATCAGGCTTTCTTGGCAATCTTTTGAAGTTGATGAAGGGCTACTATAGTGGTAGAAAATAAATAGTTCGAATCAAAAATTACGGGTCATACGCTATAAACGTAACCTCTGACATTCCACAAGGCAGTCTTCTTGGGCCTTTTCTCTTCAATCTTTATATTGATATATTGATAAGGTTTTTTCTGCAGTGAGATATTCGAAGGTATTAGTGTTTGCTGACGATTTGAATATCTATGAAACTGTAACTATTGTTTTTTATAGCTTGGAGCTTCAGCTTGATATTGATGAAGTTCACAGTTGGTTTTCGGGTAATTTACTATGTGTAAATCTTTCAAAATGTAAATGTATTTCTCTTTATAAAAGACGGATCCAATAGTTTTTCCTTATAAGATTCAAAATGCACTACTCTAACACTATAAGTAGATCTTTGAAAATGTTCGGTTTCATAAAGAGAAACACATCCGAATTCGAAAATATTTCAGCCTCTATCTTTCATTTTGTAGGCCAATACTTGAATATGGTTCCATCATTTGGTCTCCACTTCATGCAGTCGACTCCATGAACTTTGAGAAGGTTCAGAATGAATTTTTGTTATATCTTTCCTACAAATGATGTATCCCTAGAATTAATTTTTCTGCTACTTACATTCGTTCAGAATGTAAAATAAGTACTCTGATTGATAGTATTGATGATTTGTTTATTTTATGGAAATTCATTTTAAAGTAAAGCAAAATGAGACACTTTTGTCACTTTTCCATAATTTACTCAATAATCACGACCAATTACGGCCGTTTTCAAGCGAATAACAATTTAATACATGAGTAGACAAGTAGAAGTAAAAAATGAAATTTATCCTAAATATTGAGTAGTGGGGATCCATTATGTTTAATTGGCTGTTAAAGGTAATAAATTGTGGGTTCTTACATAGTTTGTTAATCTCCAAACTTTCCAACAAATTCATCTCTCTCCCTTTGTTACATTTATGAAGGATTCTAAGATTGTTCAATGATATCGAGTGGTTAATTGATTTTATGAGTTCAAATATTGGCGAATTTTTATCTGAGGAAATATGTTCCTTGAATCTAGCTTCAAAATTTCTCCCTGTTTGTCCGACATTCATTGCATTTGATTTGATAAATTCCTGATTGCTTGAATTCGTCGTTCTTTTGTTTGGCATTGAATAATAATCTGCTTAAGTTGGGGCCGCTTTAGAATGAGTTCGCCGGTGTTTCTAAGACTATTGTATCTTTTTTCCGGGGTTTCTATGATGCTACATAGTAATTGAGAGGTAATACGTTGTTCTTTGCAATTAATGATTGTATTCAGAAAATGTTGTGGTATGTTGTTATTTGAGGCAATTTTTCTGAAGATATTAACTTCAGTTTGAAAATTTTCTGTCGAAAGGGGAACAGTGTAAGCTCTATGAATCATGGAGTCATATGCAGCTAGTTTGTGGCTTAAATGATTGAACGAGTCCATTGGAATCGATGCGTCTGTGAATGTTTCCTTCCTGTAAATTCTAGGTGAGTAGGTTATTTGAATTTGTAATGGTTAAGTCGAGGAAATTAATAGAGTTATTATTTTCTTATTCAGAAGTGAAGCTGTGCGACAATGTATTTTATTCAGGAAATTTAAAAATTGCTGAATTTGTCTGTTTGAACCACGAAAACCAACTAAATGTCATCTTCATATCTGTACTAGAAAGTAATGTGTTTTTAGCGAAATCTGTATTTAATATTGAGTTTTTCTCTAAATTATTCATGAAAATGTCAACTAATAGAAGACTAAGAGGTGGGCCCATTGGAAGACCTGAATTTTGTTTGAGGAATTTAGATTGAAACTGAAAGTAACTTTGAGATAGGCATATTTGAAGAAGATTGATAAATTCATTAGTGATATGGCGGTGTGTTAGACTCGGATAATATATCTGTAACGAAGGGAAAACACTCATTCGTTGGAATGTGTCGGGTACATATTTTTGACACCGAAAGAGACTAACTTGATATCTAGGGAGATTGTGAGAATTGAAAGTTTATGTATGTGATCTAAAAAATTAGAGAAAGTGTATTGTGCTTGAAAAGTCGAGAGGTCTTGACCGGAGTGCAAGCAGAGCTTTCCATCCAAAAACATAAAGAGATCATCACCAATCCAAGTCTCCATAAACACAAACTCACAGAAATTATCAGAAAATCTGACATGAAAACTAAAAATCAGAATCAGTTGAAAATAATAAAGTCCATATAAAGCAAAATCCAAGCCGAAGATCTCATAATGACTAAAGCTGACAAAGGCAATAGTATAGTATGCCGCAATATAGACCTGTACGAAGAAAAGATGCAGGATATACTGAAAACAATGGATATCGCCGAAATACAAAAAGATCCAACCAAACTTTTCACAAAAGAAATCATAGAAGAGCTAAGTTTGTTAGAACACCTAGCACACACAGAATGGGAGAAGAGGAAACTGATTCCAATGAATGTTCAAGCTCCAAAAATGTACGGATTGATTAAACTATATAAGGACGAAAAATCTGCAAGACCTGTAGTGTCATATATAAACACACCATCAGGTGAACTAGCGAAATTCTTGCATCAAAAATTTCTAGACCTCTCGAATTTCCAAGCACAATACACTATCTCTGTACAATTCATACATAAACATTCAAACCTCACAATCTCCCAAGATATTAAGTTAGTCTTTCGATGTCTAAAATATGTACCCGAACATTCCAATGAATGAGTGTCTTCCCCTTGTTACAGATATCTTATCCGAGTCTAACCTACCGCCATATAAAACTAATAAATTTAGCAATCTTTTTCAAACATGCCTATCTCGAAGTTACTTTTAATTTCAATCTAAATTCTTTAAACGAAATTCAGGTCTTCCAATGGGTTCACCTCTTAGCCCTCTACTAGCTGACATTTTCATGAATAATTTAGAGAAAAACTCAATATTAAATAAAAATTTCGCGTTAAACACATTACTTTCTGGTACAGATATGTACATGATATTTTAGTTCGTTTTCGTGGTTCAAACAGACAAATTCAGCAATTTTTACATTTCCTGAATAAAATACATTGCCGCATCAGCTTCACTTCTGAACTAGAAAATAACTCAATTAATTTCCTCGACTTAAACATCACAAATTCAAATAACCAACTCACTTATAAAGTTTACAGAAAGGAAACATTCACAGACTCATCGATTCCAATGGACTCGTTCAGTCATTTAAGCCACAAACTAATTGCATATAACTCCATGAATCATAGGGCTTCTTCTGTTCGACAGAACATTTTCAAACTGAACTTAATATCATCAGAAAATTTGCCTCAAATAACAACATACCACAACATTTTCTAAATACAATCATTAATTGCAATTACTATATAGCATCGTAGAAACCCCGGAAAAAAGATACATCGGCGAACTCTCAAATCAAATGCAATGAATGTCAGGTACATTTGAATTTGGGAGGCTTTTACTTAGTAAAATTTCATTATCAATAATAAAAACAAGTACTGTGTTTTAAGGAATTTTACTTAATAATTGTGATTCGTAACGCGTTTCACTACACATTAGTTTCTTCAGACGAATGAATGCACAGAAAATGAGAATGAGAATATAAATATTAATGTTCTTGAGTAATTAAAAGCTTATTGGGTTGCTTCTTCTTAAGTGGTTTTTTATGATAGGTATATCCAATAAAATTAAGGAAAAGATTGCTCCCCGAAGAGATTCAATAGAGGTGAAGGGCTTAAATCAACTTGTTCATTGATGAGTCTACCTGAGTGTTTGTATTTATTGATTTCTAAAGTTTCCCAAAGATCAACCTTCCAATATTTATTATCTGTATGCAAAATTTCAAACTGTGGGTCGAAAGAGTGATTATTTTCTAAGAGATGATTCGCGTAATTTGAATCTGATTTTTTATTTGAAAAACTGCGTTTATGTTCCGATATTCTAATATTAAAATTTCTATGTGTTCCACCAATGTAGAAATTATCACAGTCATTGCAATTCAATCTATAAACACCTGATTTATTGTTTTTACCTGGTTTGGTTTAATTATTTTTATATATTTGCCTAAATTATTATTAGTTTGGAAAGTTATGTTGAAATTATTGCTACTCAAGAATGATTTCAGTTTCTCACTTGTAATGCCAACGTAGGTTAAGGTGTTGAATTTTTGTTTCAATTTATCGACAGGGTAAACTTCATTCAATGCGATTCTACTTTGTTTTTTATTTAAAATATTATTTATTAGTTTGGGATTGTAACCATTATTTTTGGCTATTTGTTTAAACAAATTTAATTCTTTGTTGAAATTTTCCGGTGATAACGGAACGTTAATCAATCTATGAATAAAACTATTGAATGCTAACATTTTATGTTGATATGGATGACACGACGAGTTATGTATTATAATATCTGTATGTGACGGCTTATGGTAAATTGAGAAAACATGTTTTCCATTTTCATTCGAAATTGTTATGTCTAAGAAATTTATCGAATTATTGCTTTCTATTTCGGTTGTGAATTTTGGATGTAATGAATTTATATGACTTTCGAAAATTTTTAACTGTCTATCTGTTCCTGTGAAGCAAATAATGATATCGTCTACATAGCGATACCAGTATAAACAATATTTACTGAGTGGATGATTATGAATTAATTTCTCGAAATCATTCATGAATATTTCTGCTAACAAAGGACTTAACGGATTGCCATAATCAAGCCGTCTTCAATAGTATAATATTTGTTATTGAAATGGAAATAATTTTGATCTAAACAAATTTATAATAATAATAATTCTGATTTAATGATAGTATTGACATGATATCTTTCTTATAATTCTTCAACTAATAGATTCTTAAGGATCGAAAGAAATAGAGTCTTGGAATTAAATGGTGGAATTAGGTGGTATCTTTGATATTGGCAATTAGTTCGTATGAATTTTTAACCGAAAATTTAGATTTACAATTGTAATGTTTTATTAGCAGGTCGTTGAGGAATTTTGAAAGTTTGAAAGAAGGTGCCGTTACATAAGAAACAACAGATCTAATAGGGTAATTAGGTTTATGAAGTTTTATCAACGAATATAATTCGGGGATTGTTAATTGGAGTTAATGAATTTATATTTTCGTGGTCTGTAATTAATGATTTTGCTGTCAAAATTATGTTTTTAACCACACTCTGAATATTTGCGGTAGGATCCTTCGTTGATGTTAAATAGTTTCTGGCTGTTAAAAATTCTTCAGTTTTAGAAATATAATCGGTTTTATTAATCGCGATGACGGTGTTTCCTTTATCTGCTTTAGTGAATACTAAATCGTTCTTGGTACTATTTTCACGAATTGTTTTTATTATCTTATAATCGGAATTGCAATGAGGTGAT
The DNA here is from genome assembly GCA_013387265.2 of Cryptolaemus montrouzieri. NCBI lineage: Eukaryota > Metazoa > Arthropoda > Insecta > Coleoptera > Coccinellidae > Cryptolaemus > Cryptolaemus montrouzieri. The sequence goes on from JABFTP020000001.1 coordinate 5,252,549, forward strand.
AATTTTGAAAAGTCTTCTTTGATGATTTTTGTAGTTTGATGTTTGGCTAAAATATTATCTTTGGAGTTTCTGAGAATGATTTCGGAGTCTATGCCTAACTGTTCAAATTTAGTTTTATTATGTTCTGGATGTAAATTATGTTTGAATCCTTTTTTTAATAGATCTTTTCGTGGTTGTGTAAAATCGGTTAAATTAGTGAATCTGTCAAAAAATTTATGGTCTGAAAATTTATCAGTTGAAGGTTTGGGTGGAGAAGTTTTGAATTTAAGTGAATTCAACTTTTTCTGTTGTTGCTGAACTTTTTATGAATTAAAATTTTGACATCGTATCTGGATTCAAAGTCTAAGATATCAAACTCAACAGGGTGCAATATAAACAATAATTACCTTCAAATATATGTTGGCAACGTCCCTCCTGTTGAAGTGGATCTTCATATCCTCTTTGAGCCATACGCGTTGGCCTTTCTCGATTGCTCTTTTGCTGGTTAACTGTTGTTATGCGTCTTCAACCGTATGTAATTGGGAGTCAATCTGTTTTTCGAGCACATTGAGTAAAACCATATATTCTGAGTATGAACTGCACATCTTAGTAGTATTTTGAAATACCACAAAGCCAAAAAGCTGATATTTTGCATACAGATAATAAATATTGGAAGGTAGATCTTTGGAAAACTTTAGAAATCAATAAATACAAACACTTAGGTAGAGTCATCAATGAACAAGTCGATTTAAGCCCTTCACTTCTATTGAATCTCTTCGTGAAGCAATCTATTCCTTAATTTTATTGGATATACCTGTCATAAATAACCACTTAAGAAGAAGCAACCCAATAAGCTTTTAATTACTCAAGAACATTTATATTTATATTCTCATTCTTATTTTCTGTACATTCATTCGTGAGAAGCATTCCTTAAAACACAGTGCTTGTTTTTTATTATTGAATGTCAGGTAGCCTATGTCGGACAAACAGGGAGAAGTTTCGAAGCTAGATTCAAGGAACATATTTCCTCACTTAAAAATTCGCCCATATTTGAACACATAAAATCAACTAACCACTCGATATCATTGAACAATCTTAAAATCCTTCATAAATGTAACAAAGGGAGAGAGATGAATTTGTTGGAAAGTTTGGAGATCAACAAACAATGTAAAAACCTACAACTTATTACCCTCAACAGCAAACTAGATCATAATGGATCCTCACTACTCATTATTAAGGATAAATTTCATTCTGTACTTGTACTTGGCTATTCATGTATTATATTGTTACTCACTTGAAAATGACCGTAGGGTCGAAACCGGTCGTGATTATTGAATAAATTGTGGAAAATGACAGAAGTGTTTCATTTCGTTCTACTCTATAAGTACTCTGGCAGAGAGACGTATCAAGTCAGATTTGATTCTTTTGTATGAGCTCATAAACAATTTGATTGATTGTAGTAACTTATTACAATTAATTTGTTTTCATGCCCCTCTGAGGGGGACTAGAGGTGACAGTTTGTTTATAGTGCCTTTCAGTAGAACTAATTTCGGAAGTAAAGCTCCCATTAATAGATTGCTTCATTATGGCAATACGTACCTAAGGACTGATTTGCTACTTAGTTTCTCCTTGGGGGAGTTTAATGGTCATCTAGCTACGATGAATATTGCATAAAACAATTATCATTAATTTACACTGGATGATTCTAAAAAGGATATGTTCCGTTAAATGAATAAATGAATAAACATCTGATTGTTTTCAGTTGCAAGCAAGAATACCTTAGCTATATCTTCTTTCGCAAACCTTGTTTCTGCTGCAGATGAACAATCTTCTGTCATCTACGGAAAACAAGATTTTCGGTTTTCCAGACGATTGTACCATGGTTTCGTCTTTCAGTATTCTGCGGCTGATTACAGCTGCGAAATGAGATGTCAACAGATCAATAACTTAAACTCTGACTTACAGAAGATATCTGAGTGGGGTCAGTTCAACCTGGTGAGCTTCAACGCGAGCAAGACGCAAGCAACTACGTTTTCTAGGAAAGTTTCCGCTGGAGAACCTCCTCTAATGATGCAAGACCAACAAATTGCATCCAAAGATTCGATTTACCAACTTGGGGGAGCGGTAGCTAAGTCTGCGTTAGTTAAACTTAGCTTTCTTTTCAGAGCCAAGCGATACTTCACGTCATTTCAGCTGTTGCTTTTATACAAGACACGGATTCGATCTGCTTTAGAATATTGTTCCCATGTATGGGGATCTGCTCCCAAACATTCGTTTCAGATGTTGGTTAGTGTGCAAAAACGGGCTGTGGGTCTCATTGACATCCCGGATATCACCCACGATCTCCAACCTCTGGTTCTCAGAAGACAAGTTGCTGACCTTTCTCTGTTTTACAGATACTTTCACGGAAGATGCTCCAAGGAGCTGAAAGACCCTGTTCCAGGAAAACTCATGTTTTGCCCAACACTAGGCTGGCAAGGAGCTCTCATCATATGGCGGTACATTTAGTGACTTGCCGAACCTCTCTCTATAAGAATTGCTTTGTTTACAGGACTAGTCAGCTGTGGAACTCGCTTCCGTCTAACATCTTCCCAACATCCTACAATTTGGTTATCTTCAATAAGCGAGTAAACAGACACCTCAATTCTTCCCAGGCGCCCACTCATGTGGTGTAACAGGTTCGTCTATTCCTGAGAAGCGTGCATAAAAAAAAGAATATTTATATTTCATCCTTTAATGTATCGTCTTCAAAGAAGGCCTTTTTTGAAATAATACACAAACCAATAATCCAATCAAAACATTTTTCAAACGCATTTGCAGAATCGACTTCAGTTCTCGACGCGAATTCTCTTTTATATCATCCATCGATTCAAAACGGGTAATTTCTGTTCTAGAAAAAAAAAAGTCAGCCGAATGAAAATCAGATAAAACGGGGGTCTTCGATGGTTTTTGGTTAGAAATTCATTCATAATGGTGGTGATGTGAGATAGTGAATTCTCAGGCTGCAAAACCCATGAGTTTTCTCTTCACAAAGCTAGCCTTTTTCAACGAATTTACTCTCTCAAATGCCACACAACGCTCAGGTAATATTCTTTTCTTTCTTCCGGCAAAAGTCTGAGTGTGCAACACCGCGATAATGAAAGAAATCAGTCAACAGTGTCTTGACTTTTAATCGACTTTGACGTGGTTTTTTGGATTTCGAATCAGTTGTATGGCGCCATACCGGAGCTAGTTGACTGGTTTTCATGTTAAACTCGTGAATCTATGTCTCATCACCAGGTACACTAATCTTAGTTTTGAATCCCATGTCGAAGCTAAATTACGATCATGTTACATCCAATTGAAAAGCTTTTACTCATTTAAATACGTATTGCCCGAACAATTAAAGCTGATGTTGATTGAGTCACTTGTTCTTCCTCAGTAGGATTATTGCAGTGTAGTCTATTACACTTATTTGAACCTTGACATTACGAGAAAAATCCAACTGGCGCAGAATGCCAGTATAAGTTTTACTTTCTGTGTTCGTCAGTTCGATCATGTGACTCCTGTCTTTACGAGGCATAGCATACTAAAATATGAGAGAAGGGTTGAACATCATCTTGGTCTGCTTGTATAGAAAATTTGGAAATCGAAGTGCCCAGAATATCTTTCTGATATGAAGATCATTAGACGGGAAGTGCATGGGTTAAACCTTAGAGGTTCTACTTTTCAACTACCAAGATTCCACACCTCTGGATTCCAAAGTACTTTCTCGTATTTGTGTGTCAAGATGCTTAATAATCCCCTCTTCTTTGAACTGGTAAGTTCCTCAACAAAATCTTCAGAAAGAAATACAAAGAATATCTCCTCATCCTCCAGTCTACTGAATGACAGAAGTCGCCCTCAGGTCTCAATGTGTTTTTTAATGATTTATATAAGACTCAAATAATTTACTATGTTTGTTCAATCTTGTATTACAGTGATGTTTTTATTTTTGGTAATATGGAAGATCGCTTTCAGCGAGATTAACAATCTTTGTTTGTAATTTTATTTTATTACACAATAAACATTTTACTATTCTATTCTTTTCTATGGCCTTGCAAATATATTTGAAATTCAGTTCAAATGAAGCAAGAGCAAACAGAAAAACAATTCACCAATCGGTCAACCCGTTCTCTATATACTTCTAATATCCCATGTCGAGTGGACATCCTGTATTTACTGTCAATACAAATACCACAGACTCTCAAGATATATTATAGTCATGTCGAGTACACCTCGAATGTACTGGCATAGCTTCGAAAAGGCTTGACCTGAGTCCATTGTGTTGTAAAGTGATACTCCAAAGAGTATGTATCAACTCAAGTATTCTCTTGGCTTTTCATATTAGTCACTAGTCTAGATTTCCTGGATTTACTACTCAAAAGTTCTGTTATTTTCACGTATACGTATATAAGGTATCCAATTCGAAGGGAAGATTCTGAAAATAATTAACCCAATGCTTTATTCTCTGATATTTGAACATAGATATATTAACATTCCAGCAGAATATTGCAATTATCGAAAACTACCACAAAAAAAAGTTTTCAAATATAGAAAATTTGAACAAGTAGTCATTGGAGATAGCTGACATGAGTGGAAATTAAAAACAGTTAATTGATTCCGCCTATACTACGTGATAGTTAATCATGATGATAATAAGAAATTAAACTATGTATTATACTATCACGAGAGATTTATTGAAAATCAGGATTGCAATTTTGGTCCCTCGAAAGTGGCTGAGGTGATTTCGAAACCCCCCCTATTAACCCCCTGAGAAGCTTCGTTTCAGATATACAGGCTGTTTTCTGAATTTCGCTTAATATTCAAAAGTTCACAACTCTGCAACTGTTACACCGACTACCAAGAAATTCGGCACACTGTATCACTTTTGCAGGATCTATCCAAAGCGGGACAGAAATTCCGAAAATTTCAGGACCGGACTGAATAAATGTACAAAATTATGTTTGGAGCGATAAAACACCCTGTATAATGTTTTTTCAATGATTTGTTCACTGTTGCTCGAACTGCACAAACAGTGTGTACAAACTGTGTTATAAAATCTTTCGGCACCATTGAAATGGCCTTGAAATAAATTTTTGATGTTGCTTAATGACGAAAAATCCATCTGAAAAAAAGTTGTTTCCGTTTTTTACAAGAAATAAACGTATTTGAAACCTGTACATGAATATATTTTAATTCTTTTTCAATGTAGCATTATTTGAGACCTCAGTTTTCCCTGTTTTATCTGTGTATGGTCTTCGACTCACAATACAGGTCCGGACTATTAGTGAAATATTTTATTGCTCATATTATGAAGGCTGTCGCTATCAAAATACCAGAAGCATTAATAAATGAATGATAATTTCTCGGCGTTTTGTCATAAATGTGACTTCTCAAGATGAAGTTTGTTATTTGGCTATGACAGTTAGATATCTATTAGTCACCAAAGAATAGGTGTACTGTTTAATTTAAACCAAGTGATCCGTGCATGTTGAATAAATTAATGATTATTTAAAATAATGGAATTGTGAGCAAACTGATAATGAGTGTATGAGCATCAAAACAGTTTCAGTCGTTTCAATACTTTGTGAATTCTTGAAACATACATAACCTTTCATTCTTTATAAGAAGCATCTCAATCCATTTTTAGTTTCAAACCAGTGAAGCAATCATAGGTACTCATTTCTATGAGAGCTTTCTATGCTTGTCACCATAGATTTTCTGGCAGTAGACTTATGTCTGTATGAATAATTTTACATTCGAAAATAGTAGTTTGTCGTTCTTTCTCAGAAAAACCAAATTTTAGGTTTCTTAATTAACCGAAATGTCCAAATTCTGTAATGATGAATATGCTGATATTCTGTTCGTCCACGGATATTGCGACGGCAATGCCCGAGCTGCGGTTAAAGAATACCAAACAAGATTTCCGAACAGAAGACTAACATAACCTAACCTAGCTTTGAATCTTTCAGTTAGACTTACCAGTATTCGAGAACTCACGGGAAATTTCCATCTGCGGAGAAGAAACGTGATCGCCATACTCGTGATACCACGTGTTGAACAGGCTAAAAATCTTGAAATTATTTTTGACACTAATCTTAGTTCTGATCCCATGTCGAAGCTGAATTAGGATCATGTTACATCAAAAACCTTTACTCTTTTGAATAAGTATTGCCAGGAAAATTAAAGCTGATGTTGATTGAGTCACTTGTTCTTCCTCAGTTGGATTATTGCAATGTGGTCTATTACACTTATTTGAACTTTGACATCATAAGAAAAATCCAACTGGCGCAGAATGCCAGTATACGTTTTACTTTCTGTGTTCGTAAATTCGATCATGTGACTCCAGTTTATACGAGGCATAGCATACTAAAATATGAGAGAAGGGCTGAACATCATCTTGGTCTGCTTGTCTATAAAATTTGGAAATCGAAGTGCCCAGAATATATTTCTGATATGAAGATCATTAGACGGAAAGTGCATGGGTTAAACCTTAGAGGTTCTATTTTTCAACTACTAACATTCCACACCTCTGGATTCCAAAGTACTTTCTCGTATTTGTGTGTCAAGATGCTTAATAGTCCCCTCTTCTTTGAACTGGCAAGTTCCTAAACAAAATCTTCAGAAAGAAATACAAAGAATATCTCCTCATCCTCCAGTCTACTAAATGACAGAAGTCGCCCTCAGGTCTCAATGTGTTTTTTAATGATTTATATATGACTCAAATAATTTACTATGCTTGTTCAATCTTGTATTACAGTGATGTTTTTATTTTTGGTAATAAGGAAGATCGTTTTCAGCGAGATTAACAATCTTTGTTTGTAATTTTATTGTATTACACATTAAACATTTTTCTATTCTATTCTTTTCTATGGCCTTGCAAATATATCTGAAATTCAGTTTAAATGAAGCAAGAGCAAACAGAAAAACAGTTCACCAATCGGTCAACCCGTTCTTTATATACTTCTAATATCCCATGTCGAGTGGACATCCTGTATTTACTGTCAATACAAATACCACTGACTCTCAAGATATATTATAGTCATGTCGAGTACACCTCGAATGTACTGGCATAGCTTCGGAAAGGCTTGACCTGAGTCCATTGTGTTGTAAAGTGATACTCCAAAGAGTATGTATCAACTCAAGTATTCTCTTGGCTTTTCATATTAGTCACTGGTCTAGATTTCCTGGATTTACTACTCAAAAGTTCTGTTATATAAGGCATCCAATTCGAAGGGAAGATTCTGAAAATAATCAACGCAATGCTTTATTCTCTGATATTTGAACATAGATATATTAGCATTCCAGCAGAATATTGCAATTATCGAAAACTACTACAAAAAAAAGTTTTCAAATATAGAAAATTTGAACAAGTAGTCATTGGAGATAGCCGACATGAGTGGAAATTAAAAACAGTTAATTGATTCCGCCTATACTATGTGATAGTTAATCATGATGATAATAAGAAATTAAACTATGTATTATACTATCACGAGAGATTTATTGAAAATCAGGATTGCAATTTTGCTCCCTCGACCGTGACTGAGGTGATTTCGAAAAACTCCCTATTAACTCCCTGAGGAACTTCGTTTCAGATATACAGGCTGTTTTCTGAATTTCGCTCAATATTCAAAAATTCACAACTCTGCAACTGTTCACCGTATACCAAGAAATTCGGCACACACGATCACCTTTGTAGGATCTGTCCAAAGCGGGACAGAAATTTTGAAAATTTCCAGACCGGACTGAATAAATGTACAAAATTGTGTTTGGAGCGATACAACACCCTGTATAACGTTTTTCAATGATTTGTTCACTGGTGCTTGAACCGCACAAACACTGTGTATAAACTATGTAATAAAATCTTTCTGCACTATTGAAATGGCCTTGAAATAAATTTTTGATTTTGCTTAATGATGAAAAATCCATCTGAAAAAAAAAAATTTCGTTTTTCACAAGAAATAAACGTATCTGAAACCTGTATATGAATATATTTTAATTCTTTTTCAATGTAGCATCATTTGAGACCTCAGTTTTTCCTGTTTTGTCTGTGTATGGTCTCGACTCACAATACAGGTCCGGACTATTAGTGAAATATTTTATTGCTCATATTATGAAGGCTGTCGCTATCAAAATACTGGAAGCATTAATAAATGAATGATAATTTCTCGGCGTTCTGTTATAAATCTGACTTCTCAAGATAAAGTTTGTTATTTGGCTATGAGAGTTAGATATCTATTAGTCACCAAAGAATAGGTGTACTGTTTAATTTAAACCTAGTGATCCGTGCATGTTGAATAAATTAATGATTATTTAAAATAATGGAAATTGTGAGCAAACTGATAATGAGTGTATGAGCATCAGAACAGTTTCAGTCGTTTCAATACTTTGTGAATTTTTGAAACATGCATAACCTTTCATTCTGTATAAGAAGCATCTCAATCCATTTTTAGTTTAAAACCAGTGAAGCAATCATAGGTACTCATTTCAGTGAGAGCTTTCTATGCTTGTCACCATAGATCTTCTGGCAGTAGACTTATGTCAGTATGAATAATAAATAGTAGTTTGTCGTTCTTTCTCAGAAAAACCAAATTTTAGGTTTCTTAATTAACCGAAACGTCCAAATTCTCTAATGAAGAATATGCTGATATTGTGTTCATCTATGGATATTGCGACGGCAATGCCCGAGCTGCGGTTACAGAATACCAAACAAGATTTCCGAACAGAAGACTAACCTAACCTAACCTAGCCCTGTGACTTTCAGTCAAACTTACCAGTATTCGGGAACTCATGGGAAATTTCCATCTGCGGAGAAGAAACGTGTTCGCCATAGAAATATTGATAACGATGACCAGGTCATTAACAGAGCAATAGAGAATACTTTCATCAGCACTCGAAGGATCGCAAATGAAATGGGCATGGCTCACATGAAAGTATGGAGAATTCTGCATAAAAAAACCACACCCCTATCACTATTTACTCTGCGCTTTCTAAGATAAAGAATTTACCAGGGGGAAATTCACAAACTAGTATTACAATCAGTTGAAACGACATGTATTCTTATATTTCATATGATGTGTTACTATTCATTAATTTCCGTGTGCAGTAATTATTGAAAATAATTTTTCACTCGCCTACTTATTCATAGTCTTAATTCAAAAACAAACAATCAAACTGCAGTACCTTTTCCAGAGCTGAATAACAAATCACATGTGAGATTGGTAGTAGAGTGCTGAATAAATAATTTTATTTTTTCATCAATATTCTCATCATTTTGATAGCAACAGTCTCCATTTAAGCAACAAAATATGCCACTGATAGTCCGGAACTGTACTGTGACCATACGTAGATAAAACAGAAAAAACTGAGGTCTCATATGATGCTACATTAAAAAAAAACCAAAATGGAATCATAAACGAATTTCAAAGACGTTTATTTCTTGAAGAAAGCGATAACAGTTTTTTTTTCAGGTGAATTTTTCGTCATTCAGCAAAATCAAAAATTTATTTCAAGGCCATTTCAATGGTGCCAAAAGATTTTATTACATAGTTTGTACAAACTGTTTGTGCGGTTTGAGCACCAGTGAACAAATTACTAAAAAAAATTATACAGGGTGTTGTATCGCTCCAAACTCATTTTTGTACATTTATTCAGTCCGGTCCTGAAATTTTCGTAATTTATGTCCCGCTTTGAATAGATCCTGCAAAGGTGATCCTGTGTGCCAAATTTCTTGGTATTCGGTGTAACAGTTGCAGAGTTGTGAATCTTTAAATATCGAGCGAAACTCAGAAAACACCCTGTATATCTGAAACGAAGCTCCTCAGGGGGTTAATAGGGAGTGTTTCAAAATCGCACCAGTCAGGCCTATCTTCCCTCAAGCCATTTAAAGTCTTATGTGATACACCATGTATAAACAGATATCACAACATTATTAAGGATGCAAACAAGAGGTAATAAACTAAACATGATAAAAGTTTGAAAATTTCCATGGACAAAAAATTTAACTTTAGCCTCTTACGTATTCTGTGAATAATTTCAAGTTGATCTATGGGTTGAAAATGATGGCGATTTTCGATACATTAAAATGTGAAGAGGAAGTAGATTCGTCGGTTGTCTGGTTATTGTAATCTGATTGATGCACTTTGTATCTAGTTTTGAATGAGCGACCAGTATGACCTATACAGACGCTTCTCAATCCATAGAAGTCAACTTGTAAATTCCAGTATTATCAAATTTGTCAGTTTTATCATTACTATTAAAAATTCCTGGGAGAGTTTCAGGTAGGTCTTGAAATTACTTTTCTATTCTGTTTTGAAATTACATTCGCAATCTTTTCACTAATAAGTTAATGAAATATATTTATCTGTATTAGTTAAAATCCCTCCAGAGAGAATGCCGATGCACTCCTTAGTTCTTTGAATGATAGCAGAAAGAATAAATGGAATGAGTTGATGAATGGTATGAATTTTCCTCATTCTAGTAGAAGCTCTTGGGATTTGTTGAGGAAATTAGGCAACGTTGATCCCGTTTCAAAAACTCCGTCTAATATGAATCCGAATTCTGTAGCATCTAGGCTTGTTAATGTTTCTAAAAGTGTGAAGATTAGTGCATATGACAGGAATATAATGAAACGAATCTTAAATAAAAAGAGGAGGGATGCTATCACGGTAGAGAATTTAACGAATCCTTCAGAGGGAGAAGAGCTCAAATTTACAATAAACTCTACTAAAGTTCGTTAAGCTCCAGGATTCGACGACATTTTCCCTGAATTTTTTGAACATTAAGAGATGACACTAAAATGTGGTTACTATCCTTTTACAATGACATACTCAGCTCAGGTAGTATTCCCGTTGAATTTAGAAAGGCTAAAGTTATTGCTATTTTCAAACCTGGGAAAAATCCAGAACTTCCTAGTAGTTATCGACCCTTACTTTCTGTTTCATTCAAAATTTTAGAAAGACTTCTTTATTAGAGGTTTGAACCAATCATTGACAGAGCTCTGTCCACTTCTCAGGTAGGTTTTCGAAAAAACTGGAATTGTTCTGAGTAGGTTTTAGGTTTACTCACTTTCATTGAGATAGGTTTTTAGGGTAAACTTAAAAAAAGACGCTGTATTTGTAGATTTCTCTTCGGCATATGATACAACATGGAAGGATGGTTTAGTTTATAAACTCTTTGACGTAGTTCAATGTGGAAAAATTGAGAAGTTGATTGAAAATATGTTATCTGATAGAAGACTTCGAGTTTTTATTGGTGACAAAAGCAGTAGAGTTTACATTCTAAGTGATGGCCTACCTAAGGGATCTGTTCTTGCACCTCTTCGCTTCAATTTATATATGTCTGACATCCCTGAAACTTCCTCTAAAAAATTAATTAATGCTGATGATATTGCTTTGGTTTTTCGACACTATGAATTCGAAACAATTGAGCAAACACTGACTTCCGATTTAGAAACTCTGAACATTTTCCCCAAAGAATGGCGTTTCAGTCCAAATCCTTCAAAAACTGAGGTTTCTTGTTTTCATCTGAATAATCATGAGAAGGATAGGCAACTAAGAGTATTCTTCAATCAATCACAATTAACTCATAATTTCACTCCAACATATCTTGGTGTAAAGCTAGATAGTTCTTCGACTTTCAAATTTCATATTGATAAATTATGTCAGAAGTTGAAAACAACAAACAATATACTAGATAAACTAGCTGGATCTAATTGGGGCGCTGAAGTCTCTACTTTACGAACTACTGCTTTAGCTTTAGTCTATTTAGCAGCAGAATATTGCTGTCAGGTATGGTTGAATAGAACTCATGTCAATAGGATTGATTCTCAGTTGAACTGTTCTATGATAGTTATAAGTGGATGTATCAGTTAAACTGCTACCCCATGGCTGCCGGTAATTTGTAATATAGTTCCTTCCCATATTCGCAAATTGGCTCTCAAATCATCTTGGGATAAGTATCACTCATTTTCTGAAGTTTTTCCGATAATACACGATCTTCAAAATCCACCTAACCTGAGATTTAAATCTAGGAAACCTATTTGGTCGATTGACTTTTTGCGTACACGGGTGAAAGCTGTTGATCTTTGGAAAACTGAATGGCAGGAAGTTTATGTTTTCAATAAAGTTCTCATAGAGGATCCTTCCAAAAGGGTTACAGGTTTCGATATAAGTAGGTAAAATTGGTGTGACTTGAATCATCTCAAGACAGGATATGATCATATTAATAGTATGTTGTTCAAATGGAATACTGTAGCAAGTCCGGCATGTGAATTTGGCCCAGCTGTAGAAACAATAAGACATTTAGTCTTTGACTATTCCATTTACCATTTTACGGTTGGTTTTCAAGAAATTCATTTAGTTTCACATAATTTCATTAACTGGGTAAAGAATTTCAAGTCTATTTGAGAGATTAGTTTTTGAATCTTGAGGTTATTATGGGCTACATCCCCGAATGGTGTATGAGATGTTTCCTGTTGAAAATCAGCGGAGCATTAGTTAAGTTCTTAGATTCAAGTGAGTTTAGATATATAAGAGTTAGCTATGTTTGATGAAATATTTTGCTGCTGGTTTTCTTTTTCCATTGTTACAGATTTTTTCTGTCTCAATCCCCCTTCCTTTTCACCCTTGTCTTCGTGAAGAAGTCCTGAAAATCCTGAAAAATGGAGTGCAAGATGAGAATGAGAGAATGAAGCTGCTCAGCAGAAGAAATGTTGGTACTCTTTTTGTACACATGACACTAACACAATATCAACAGACAAGCTGTTGCTAGTGCAATAGCGACAGGGAAACGAGTTTTTCCCTCAGGTTTTTTCAATCGTTTATTGAATCATACGCAAGATAGTATGGTTCCCCTGCTACATTTCCTGAGCTGACACTTCAGTTCATAGTTATTTCTTTATTGGTTGACATTTCCCTGGACATATTTTGTTGAGATAATGGTAGAGAGAAAGTCCTATGAATCATTGAATTAAACGCAGCATATTCTTGAGATTTTGGGTGTCTTTGGTCATAAAGCAAATTTCAGTAAAGATGGGTTTTCCATATATATCAAAGCTGAGTGTGTTATTTCTATGAGTGATTGTTAGGTCTAAAATGTGAATCTGATTGTCGACTTCTCTCCCTATATTGAATTTAAGTTTATGAACAACTATCGTTAGCATTAGTATATATTTACAAAGCATCTTAAATAATGGAAATTATTGTTCAATGTTATTTCAATCTAATTTATATAGGTTGAGGAAGACATCTCCAGAAGGTTGGCATGAAAATCCCCTAGAATGAAGCGTCATTTCATTTGGTGATTTCGAAGATAGCTCCAGTTTGAAATTGATGAGAACATTGACCAGGCACATTTTTATGACCAGATCTGTATATTTCTTCGCTGAAACAAAAGTGACAACATTAGAAAAATGATACATAATATAACTGTATAACAAGACACACAAAAATACCTAAACGACCCTCTTTGCTGATAAACTAACTATACGAAATAGTTTTAGCCATAACTACTCGCATTGAACAAGCTTGATTTACAAATGAACGTTTTTATTATGCTTTTCTATCAAATTATTAGAAAATTAACAATGTCACTGCAGTTTAAAACTCTCGGTCATCCTCAGATTAGAGAAAGTACAATGGTATTTATAAGACTAGGAAATCTAATTGATACTATAGCGTTTGTATTCGTCTTTTTCCACAATACTACTAGGTCCATATTGGTGGTATTTTAGAGTCCGATTCAACAGACCCAGCCCTATAGCGAGCATAGATAGTAGATCTTCGCCATCGCATAGTGCCTTTCCAAATAGTCCCTGGAGGCTGGTATTGGGCGAGATGATCTCACATGCTGGATGGAGTTCAGTCCACGTCTATACTTTTGGCATTGATCGGAAGGTATGTTCAGTTTGGCAATATGTCTCTGATATGCTCTAGTGGGTTAGGTTAGATATTGAATGGCTAAAATTCTGCCTTCTGTATTTGGAAACAGATATTCCGAAGTCAAGTAGGTCAGTGACTCGGATTCATTCACATTTGCGCTTTTTAGACCATCTGGGTATCTACCGTGTAGAGCTTCCGACTGAAATTCCTCTACCACTTCAGCTGTGGTCGAGTATCTAATATTCATCAGGTTCTTAGATAGTTGGAATGGAGTGGTCATCAATTTCGCAAATGGTTCTATAAATTGGAGCGTTATTCTTGAGGAAAATGTTCCTTAAGTCTGCGATATTTGCTTCTTTCCCTCATTGTTGTCTATGGAGGTAGAGATCTTTATCCGAAGCGTAGGGGTGGTGCTATCAATGCTACATCATCGTATAAAGCTTTGTGTATATAATGCGCAATACATTCACTAACCAGTTGACCCCACCAAATTAATATGTCAAGCAAGGTATAGCCCAGATATTGAGAGCAGTGAACATGGCCTAAGAGCTCAGCCTAGATCTCAATATCAGCTTAACTCTGCGATAGAGTTTGTCGTTAAACATCTCTTTTGCCTCACTCATCTTTTCTTCAGAGGCCTGCAGAACACCTAAGTATTTGTACGTACCAATCATGATCTGATAAAGGACAATGAATATATATATATATATATATATATATATATATATATATATATATATATATATATATATATATATATATATATATATATATATATATATATATATATATATATATATATATATATATATTACAATGTCAAACGAGGAAAATGCTTTGTAAATATCATAAGCACCACCCAAAGTCAGCTGTTCAGAGAGTTACACTACCTAAACATCTTGGAGGTCGTGGATTAACTGATTTGAATAATCTTCATAATAAACAGATTTTTCATCTAGGTTCCCATTTTCATGATAAACAGAGAAGGTCTAAATTACTTGATATTATTGTTGCTTCAGATTATAATCTTACACCTCTGAACTTGACCATGCAAAAGGTAGATTTTGATATATTTGATGATAATTCTAAAAGAGAAAGTTGGATGCAGAAGGAATTACACGGAAAGCACCTAAAGAATTGAAAAATGATTATATTGATGAAATGGCATCGAATAAATGGTTAGTATCTGGAGAATTGTTTGCTGAAACAGAAGGCTTGGCAATTGCGATCCAGGATCAGGTCGTTTTCACGAGGAATTATAGAAAACACATCATCAAATAAAATAGATGATTCTTGCCGTAGATGTTTCTGTTCTTCAGAAAGTTTTTCATATATTATCATCTTGCTCAGTCCTTGCTTCAACAGATTATTTAGAAAGACATAATGCCGTCTCTAATATTATTGATTTTAATCTAGGAATTAAACATGACCTAATTCCCAAAAGAAAAAAATTTACAAATATGAACCTGAGATTATTTGTGAAAATGACAAATATGAACTTTATTTTGATAAAACAATTCTTTGCAACAGAGCTGTAAAACACAATAGACCAGATATCATTCTTAATGATAAACAGAATCAAATAACATATATAATTGATATTGCTATACCCGACACACATAATATACAAAATAAATAAAATGAAAAAATTTCTAAATATATGATGCTTGGCGACGAGATTAAAAAATGTGGAAAATGAAAAATATTTATTCTATCGATTATTATTTTCACAACAGGTGTTATTCCTAGAAATCTTCACAAAAGTATTGAGATTTTGGGTCTGAAGAAAAATTTGTTTGAACAGTTACAAAAGATAACAGTCATCAAATCTTGTAATATTCTTCGTAGGTTTCTTTCCGAAATAAATAATGAGGTAGAGTCATAGTTTTCTCTTTAGTTTATATTGCTCAGAATCTCATTTCATTTTGTCATATTAATATTCAGAGCAGTATTCTATTCGATCGTTCACCACTTCACACAAAGGAAACTATTAATGAGTAACATTCTGTGTTACTTGACTAAGGTCCGTACACTGGATTTTCCGGTGAGAAAGCCTCTGACACTACTCGTTGGTACATTGATATCATTGTCTGATGATGCTATAGTATGTATATATTCTGGTAGATTGATATATTCTCATAACATTTAACGTTATCCTAATATATAATTATTCCAGGATATGTTTTGATTATAATCATTGCCTGGCAATGGTATTAATTACCGGGTGGTGGATTTATATTTTTCATGAAATCAGTTTGATTGCATGAATAGATATATGGGCAACTCGTCGGGGTGAAACCCCTATATATATATATATATATATATATATATATATATATATATATATATATATATATATATATATATATATATATATATATATATATATATGTGTGTATATAACGAAAATTTTCCATCCTTCGTAGTAGAAACGTTTATCAGTATTTCAAGAATCAAATAACTCTTAAGACTCAATGAAAATATAATAACATTTTAAGTAATTTCAGGTTCAATTTTATTTAATTCATCTTTAGGGCTATCAAATATATTCATTCTATTTGTAACTAAACGGAAAAATATTCAGAGAACGAATCCTTCCAATATTTTTCTTCACTTTCAGTTACAATATATTGCCACGGACGAAATTATGTTTTCTTTCTATATTCTCTAATTCATCCATCATTAAATTTTTATAAATTCTATTCTTCCTTCAAAACTCTTTTTGCATAACGAAATTATTTTATATTAGCTTTCGCATATAACAAACCTAGGCACATTCTTGGTCCTTTTCCAAAGGGGAAATACATCGACCAATCCAAATGACCGTCAGAGAATCTTTCGGGGCGAAAAGTGTATGGGTCTGGATAGAATTCTGGATCATGAAGTATACCAAACAAAGGCACATAAACCAACATTCCCTCTTCGATAATTATATTCGAATTTTCCAAATGAAAATTCCGTTTACAGACTCGATCCAAAAATGGTACTATTGGATACATCCGGAATAATTCTGTAAACAAAATAAGAAATATTAAATATACTCCAATCGGAAGCGGTTTGTTTCGAAAGGGGTCCTTTACTTCGCAGATTGCAAAAAAAACTTTTCAATATGAATAAAATGAAAAACTCTTGTCTGATTTCCACAATATTTATTTTTAATACATACGACCGGTTTCGACAGTTATGTAATTTTCAAGTGTATACTTCCAAAACAATGTTTTGGAAGTATCTCATTCGGAGTGGCAAAAGTGTTTCGAAAATCGGTTTAAGTGTATCGATCTTCATTGAGAATACTTTGAAAAATAATAAAGCTATTTCTTTTTATGTTACTTGTTTTATCTTGTTGAAAGACGCAAAATTTAAAAGGAACTTACGTATTGGGGATTGATTTAATTCTAGTTCGCTTTCGTTCTTCATTGTTATCCTTCTATTGCATTTGTGGAAAATTTTTCAATTATCTAATGTAATTATTTGATTTGTAGATTTAATATGTTAAGAATCTGCGGATTTGTTATCGGAGAACAGACGTTCTTTGAATCTAGATTCAAAATTGGAACCTATTTGTTCTACGTAAACTGTTGGAGGGCATACGCTGTGACAAAAAAGTATCCGGAAATTCTTATTTAAATTGCCCGTGTTGAGTATTTTTGAGTATTTTGGGCTTCTGTATGTTGGTTGGATTTTCCTGAATTACTACGCCAAATATGAGCGCGATCTGTCAACTAGTTTGTTTACGACAGCTTTTGAAATCAATCGACCTCAGTGGTACTGTGCGAATTTTACAGTGAAAAAAAATATTGAACAAAGAGTTTGTCTCAAATTTTGTGTTTTGAACGAAATTCCGTGTGATGAATCGTTGCAAATGCTGTAAAAGGCTTATGGAGATTCTGTTGTGTCAAAAACCCAAGTGTACGAGTGGTTCAAAGCCTTTACTATTGATCAAAACATGATACTCCATATGCTTTTCATCTATTATAAACAGGCTTATGATACCACCTATAAAGTTAAGATGAGCGGACGTTTGTCGGAATCATTCTGTGTTGATAAAGGCCTGAGACAGGGAGATCCCCTTTCTACTACACTTTTCAATATCGTGATGGATAAAATTATAGAAGAGAGCAGTATAGCTAGCAAAGGTACAATATACAGTCAAAAGACACAAGTTTTAGCGTATGCAGACGACATAGTTATTGTGACCAGAACAAGAGAACATTTGGTGAATGAATTCAGGAAGTTAGAAACCGCTGCAAGAAGAAAGGGTTTAATGATAAATGAAAATAAAACCAGGTATATGATAGTAGGACAACAAGAAAATGGAAGGCACTCAAATCTGCCAATAATTAGTGAAGATAGGACATACTGCTTTGAAAAGGTAGAACAGTTCAACTATTTAGGTGTAACATTGACGACAACAGGGGAGTAGAAAGTAGAAATACAGGAAAGGATAGCTAAAGGAACAAAATGCTTAGGAGGATTATACAGAGTGCTCAGGTCCAAAAATATGTCGAAAAACGCGAAGAAGAAAATTTATCAGAAGATCATCAGGCCTGTGGTAACATACGGTTGCGAACTGTGGAAGTTGAATCAGAGGGAAAAATATACATTAGAAGTTTTCGAGAGAAGAATACTCAGAAGAATATATGGTGGAAAAAAGGTAGAAAATCGTTGGGAAAGGAGAACGAACGCCGAGCTTCAAGAATTGTATGGACAACCCTCAATAACAAATGTGGCTAGAGCACAAAGAATGAGATGGCTTGGCCATGTTTTTCGACTGGGAGACGATAGAGCAACAAGACAAGTTTTGACAAGGGGAATAACGGGAAGAAGAGGCAGGGGAAGACCACGCACAGAATGGATCAAGATGGTGGAGAAAGATACTGAAGAGCTAGGAGTGAAGGACTGGAAGGACCAGTTATGAATATTACGAAATGGAGAAGAACGTGTAATGAAGCCATCGGCCTACTTGGCCTGTAGAGCTGTATATATATATATATATATATATATATATATATATATATATATATATATATATATATATATATATATATATATATATATATATATATTTTAAGTATTTTGAGCTTCTGTATGTTGGTTGGATTTTCCTTAATTACTACGCCAAACATGAGCGCGATCTGTCAACTAGTTTGTTTACGACATCTTTTGAAACCAATCGACCTCAGTGGTACTGTGCGAATTTTACAGTGAAAAAAAATATTAAACGAAGAGTTTGTCTCAAATTTTGTGTTTTGAACGAAATTCCGTGTGATGAATCATTGAAAATGCTGTAAAAGGCTTATGGAGATTCTGTTGTGTCGAAAACCCAAGTGTACGAGTGATTCAAAGCCTTTAAAGCCGGTCGGGAGATCGTCGAAGATTTGCCTCGTTCCGGACGAACTTCGACCTCTTCAACCGACGAGAACGTCTGAAAATTAAGAAAATGGTGCTCGAAAATCGTTATGCCAGTATTAGAGAGATAGCTCGTGATCTCAACATCCCTCGTGAAACCGCTTGTTTGAATTTGGTGAACCAATTGGGCATGCGGCGCGTTGCCGCTCGGCTCATTCGAATAGAGCTGAATTTTCTTCAAAAACAGTATCGGATTCAGGTAGCAGCAGAAATGCTGGATCGTACGAATTCTGATCTCACGTTCATGGGACCGATCATAACTAGTGACGAGACATGGATCTATGAATACGACATATTAATGGGCCAACAATCTTCGGAATGGGTGGAAAAAATGAGCCAAAAGTGAAAAAAACCTCACCAAATTCGTTCGATGCTGATTGTTTTCTTCGATATTCGTGGTGTGGTTCATCATGAATTCGTTCCGCGAGCTCAAACGATCAATAAAGACTTCTATCCAACCATTTTGAGACGTTTGCCTGAAAATAGTCGCGGTAAACGCCCAGAGATAATCTGTTTCTTCTGTTTCTATTATATCATTCATTGTAGGCTATAACTTTTCCCATGAAGATTGAATTATATTAGATGAAACAGACTTCTAATCATTAGCAAGAGATAATACAACATCCTTCAAATTCAATCGTTTAAGGCTCTGCGTTATATCACCATCCGGATATATAATATGTATCAGCAATTTATTTTTATACAAAGACTTTACTTTTGGATAACACTTTGATCCATTGGCTGAAGTACAGATGTGCAGTTTGGTGGTAGAAAAATAGTTTGGATATTCCCATCACATGATTTAAGTTCTTGTTCATTTGGGTAGCCTAGAGCATTGTCAAGTAAGAGTAAAGCTTTTATGAGCAAGTTGGATCTTTTCATAAACTTCTTAACGTCTGGGACAAGGCCTTTATGAGACCATTCTCTAAATACCTCTCTCGTGACACTTCCAATTTGGTTCTTTTAGCAGACTGGCAGACAAATGTTCTTGAAAGCTCTGGGATTTGTTGCTTTACCACTTTACCAATCACCAATAAACCCAATTCGTGCATTCCAGTAGTACTTGAATACGGCATGAATGTGATACTATCTTTGATCACTTAACGGCAAGGTGCACTTGCTTCTTTAGAAGATACAAACGCTTTATTAGTCAACAGTCTCCAGAACAGACCACTTTCGTCTACGTTATAGATTTGGTCAGGAAAAGATCCATTCGTTCTAATTTGTTTTTAAAATGATGGATAAATGGCTATACTGCAGATTCGTTGCTTGATAATTTCTCACCCGATATGGTTAATAGACGGATACCAAATCGCTTTTTAAACATATCCAGCCATGCATTGCTGGCACGAAAATCATCTTTGAGGGTAATTATTTTATTAAATTCGATTGCTTTGGCTTCCAGAATTTCTCCAGATATTGCAGTGTGTTAAGAACGCTTTTGTATGAACTACATGTAGAGAGCGTTTTCCATCTTTGGACAATCTCCAACTTTTAGTGTTTTACGCTTTCCTGTCCCCATTGCAGTGTCTTGAAGAGGTCTAACCTAACCTATCTTTTGCCTTTTTTTCTTAAGATCGCTTATAGTATCACGCCCAACACCATATTCTTTTGCCGATTTGCATATGTTTTCTCCAGTATCTAACTTCTTTGAAATCTCCATTTCATTATTCGAATCTAGTGTCTTGTGTTTGCGTTTATTTGACATTAACTACAAACTATTCTCACTTTAGAAATACAAATACGTTAGCACGTGCGCGTGATAAGTTTCGAGGTTATACTGCTAGTCGACGACGCAGCGACCTAAGCGCACAGGTATGGAGGGCCGAGGGAGGCGTGGGCGAAGGGTGCCTGATTATTGGACGCGCGGATCTATCGAAATGCAAGATTAGTGCTACTCTCGATTTACTTTACCTTTTGTGAAAAAGTCCAAGTAACTTATTTGACTCAATTGCTCGTGAGTCACTTGTTTTCCTTCTGCCATAATTTCTTTAATTTCGTGCCTAAGTTTATGTTGTATGTTTAGATCATTGGCCAAATGATAAAACGCAAAGCAGAGGCTTGAAGATATTGCTTCGTTACCAGCAACAAATGTTTCAGTTGCCCCACATAGAAGATTTCCTTTACCTGGAAGTAGAATACATTATTATTTACATTCACAAAGCAGTCTACTTTTTTTGCAATGTTCAAAATCAATTTTTCCTTTCAAACTCGTACACCGATTCACTCTCGTCTTACGAGACAGCAGATCTTCATATTCAGAATGTAAATAACCCTCAAATTATATTGAGAATATTCCTAAAGCCCTTACACGTACCATTCTTCAATAGCTCAATAAGATCCTTTTACATTTGCTGGCAGTAGGCTGAAAAGTTCGTAGGCTATCATAGTAAAATACATTTGTTTGGCGAAATTCAATTTTTTCATTCAATATAGTAGCATTTGAGGTAGATACATTGATATATGTATGAGATATGATAAGATTTTTCATTAACTTCAAAAAAGCTTTCAGTTTTGGCTATCACCAATTCATTAGTCATATTTTCCACTGATAATTCCTTTCAGCTCTGAAAACAGACAAAAGGTACTCGGGGCAGAATCTGGTGCATAAGGTGGATGGCGCAGTAATTGGTTAATTGAATTGTGGCAAGGTACATCGTATTGATGAAACAGCACTTTCTTTTTTCCAAGTGGGGCAATTGTTCGTGATTTGGACCTTCAATTGATCAAATAATTCAATGTAGTAGTCGCTGTTTATCGTCTGGCCCTTTTTAAGGTAATCGATGAATATAACACCCTGTGCATCCCAGAAAACAGATGCCATAACCTTTGGATGCAGCTCACCTCGTTCAGTCCACTCGGCTGACTGTCAATTGCTTTCTGGAGTGTAGTAATGAATCCATGTTTCATCCATTGTGATGTATCGTCGAAAAAACTCGGCTTCATCACGGTGAATCATCTCCAAATGATTCTCACAATCATTGACTCGTTGTTGTTTTTGATCAAGAGTCAATAAGCGCGGTACCCATTTCGCACACAGGTTCCGAATGTCACATTCTTGTAAAATAAAACCAATACATGCCCTGGAGATCTTTAGGGTCTCAGCTATCTCGATCAATTTCATTTTTCGATCGATAGCTGGATAGATAATTTTATTGCCATCAAAATCCTAAATGGCGTGTCCAATAGGCGAAGTTGAAAAATACTTACGAGCTAATAAAACAGCAAATAATTACAAAGAACATATAAAATATTTCAAAAAGTTGATAAATATTTCACATAATATGTATGTATGTCATATTTTGAAGAATTCTTCAACTGAATAAAAGGCCCCCTCCCGGAGTAGATCTTGAATTCTTCTTCTGAACACTGTTCCAGACAAACACTTCAGTTCAGCAGCAGAGTTTTATATAGCTGTATCCCCCAGTATTTCCATGAATTTTGTGTGTTCCTTTTAACATGTGGTGTTGTATACAGTTCTTTATATTTTGTTTCAAATGGGTGATAGTTGCAGTTTCTTGGAAAGCAATCCTTGTTCCTATGCATAAATAAAAGGCACTCTTTTATATACAAAGATAGAAAGGTAAGTATTTTGTGATTTAAAAAAATTGGTTTACAAGACTCTCGACTACCAATCGCATGCATTATTCTGATCGCCTTCTTTTGCAAGATGAAGACCCTTGATGTTTCTGGTGCCATACCCCAAAGAAGTAACTCATATAGAAGGTTGCTCTGGAAGTGAACCAAATATGCTGTCTTCATCATCTGGTGAATGCTATTCTGTTTCAGTGACCTAAGCATGTGAACAATTTTGGACACTTTCTTACATGTATAATCTATGTGTGGCGTCCACTTCAACCTACTGTCAATAATCACTCCCAGGAACTTTGCACTTTGAATTCCTGGTTAACTTTCAAATTCAAGGGTATCAGTTTTGTCTACATTCAGTTTCAGCGAATTATTTGTAAACCAAGTCTTAACTTCATTCAAAGCAACTTCTTTTTCATTCATTACGTCTTCCCTATTTTTCGAGCTGAGAATGATCGAGGTCTCATCGCAATAAAGGCACAGGTGCCCACAATTCTGAATGCCGATGTTGTTTATATAAATTATAATAGGATAGGTCCCACCACTGATCCATGTGGTACACCATGAACACACCCCAATTCGGATGATGTTTCCATGTTTCAGTTAACTATTTGTTCTCTGTCAGTAAAATATGATATTATTAATCTGAACACCGTTCCTCTGAATCCTAGGTAGTGCAACTTTTGCAATAGCAGTGAATGCAACACTGTATCAAATGCTTTGCTCAGATCAAAATTAAGCATGTCTATAATTTCGTTATTATTCAAATTTTCAATAATCACTGCTATTGTTTCCATGAGTACAGTAGTTGTGCTTTTGCCTTTCTTGTGTTGATTTTTGTTTGTCAACTTCTGCTTCTCCATCCAATCCAGAATTGTTGTTCTTACAACCGTTTCCAAGATTTTTGGCCTGTAGTTTTCACAATTATCTGTGTCTCCCTTGCCTTTATAAATGGGAATTATTCTTGCAGATTTGAATTCTTGTGGAAAATGACCTTCTTTAAAGCACCTACTTATCATTAAAGTGATTGGAATGGCAATCTCCTTACTTACACTTTTAAATATTTCGGTTGAGACATTATATATATCGACTGTAGATTTGGACTGCAGCAATGCTATTGTGTTAACAATTTCATCCTCTGAACACTCAAAGAAGAAGCAAGACCCAGTACTATTAGGGCTTATGATTCTCGCCTTGGTACTCACATCTGAAGATGAAGTTGCATCACAGATCTTTTTACCGACATCTGCAAAGTAGGCATTCATTACATTTGCATTCAGTTTGGTGTTAACTTTCCCCCTTGGTATTCCCTTCAGTATAGCTTTTTATTACATTCCACAATGCCATCTGTTTGTTTTCAGCCTTATTTATATATTCTTCATTTATGTTGAACTATCAATTGCTCGCCGAACTGCCTCTTGTATGATTTATAAGCGTTGAAAAATTCTCTATCCCGTCACCCTAGATATTGTGTGAAGTGCATCTAATATCATTTTGATCTACCTGATTTCTTGTGTGTTCCATGCCTCACCAGAGGCATTCTCATATCCAAAGCTTTCAGAAAGAGATTATGGAAAGTTGTGAAAGATTCAGCAGCGTTCTTCGATTTAATGAGATTTTCCCATTTAATCAGTACTAGGTCTTCCTGTAGTAGGTGAGTATTATGTCCTGTTATATCTCTATTAATTATAGTTTCTCTTCTTTTTTCAGGTTCAATTGCAGCAATGGAGAAATTCAATATTTGTGCTAGATGATCGGACATATAAAGCTCTGTTGTTATACCATTTACAATGTAAATATTAGTAAATATATTATCGATACAAGTGGCTGTGTTTTGTCCTATCCTAGATGGTTCTTTGAAAGTTTTTCTGCAACCAATCGCGTGCATCAACTTCACAATTGTTCTTCGTTATTTGCTATCTATAAGGTTTATGTTGAAATCTCCCGATATCATTTTAATTTTGTCCGTAAAATTCTCTGCTAGGAAATGCAAAACTCCTGATATTTTTTGCAAGAATACGTCTACTGAATCCGTTGGTGATCTATAAACTCCCACTACGACATAGAGATGACCAGAGTTTAACGTGTCACGTCGGCTCCGTAGAGCATATTGCCATGGGCGAGGGGTTGGGAAACACCCAACCACGCATGGGAACTGTCAGTACAACTGTCATAGTCCGTTACTGTGGTTGGGAACACCCAACTAACGCGTAGGAATTGTCAGTATAACTGTCATAGTCCGCTTACTCCCAGTAACAGATCGAGTCACAAGCTCGAAACACCTCACTGGTCGAAGGAAGGCAATATTCAAACCTCATCCAACTAGCGGGTTGGACTATACATCCACGAGTCCTACCTCAATTGGGGTGGCCGGCTGAGACGAGGTCAACCGAGGGCTCTCAACCTCTCCCGTGGCTCCAGTCATAGCGTCACTGATCGGACATGCTTCCCTTCCAAATAGGACCTTGTGAGTCCAAGCCTTGCTCAACCATCTCGGGTACGTGTAGACGCTACTCCACAACAGTCCCTAATTGAACTGCCCTGTGGAGGCATATTGCCGAAATATGCACCCACAAACTCAGCATCTCTCTCAGACGATAATTCTTCTAACTCTTGTATTGGAATCCCCCGCCAATTTTTTCTTGCAGCAATAAGAACTCCCTCATCCTTAAAAGTCTGCCTCCAGACATAATCATTAATGCTATGGTTTTTTAATTGGATGAACTTGAATTGATCCTCTGCCAGCCAAGTCTCTGTCAAACAAGTTAAATCTATATTTATTTCTTCCAAGTGCAACCACAGTTGTTCCACTTCGTTTACAAAGGATTGTATATTATAGTTGAGCATTGTGTATATTCTATTGTTTGATGAGATTTTCTGGATTTTTATACTATCGCATTTTTCTGGAAGATGTTCCATTTCAGGTGTTCTATCCTTCAAGTAATGTGTACCGTCATACCCAGCTTTTACTGTTGAATTAAATGGGCACTGGATTTTTGTATCTAATTAGACTTCATTGGAGAACTCCTCTGCTCCTCGGAACTGGATGGAGTCCTCCTTTTTGATGAAAAATTGCTAACCACTGCCCCATCCGGCCATATATTCTGCTTCCACGCATCCCCATATAACTCTTGGCGTATGGTGACCTTCATCGATGTATAAATGTTTGGTTTCTTTGACTCATGTTTTTCACATTTAGTTCCTGGAATATGTTCTTGTAATACTTTCTGTATTATTCAAAACAATTCAATTTATTATCCAAAACAATTTTGTGTGCTTTTTTAATGTGCTCATCAATGACAGCCTCTTTGGACATCCACTGCGTTCATCTTCTTGGAAACTCATATCACTTCGGTTAAATTTTGCAAACCACTTTTCCACCGTTGATTTTCCTTGCCCACAGTCCGAATAATGTTTAGCAAGCCATGCTTTGGCTTCAACTGTATTTTTTCTTCATCAAAAAGCAATGTTTAATCAACACACCGAATACTCTTTCATCCATCAGGAAGCTGAAAAATGTTTACTCGTGTTTAGTTACAGTTAGTACTAACCTAATATCATGTAGATTTGACCCTAGTTACGCCATCTGGTTATCAGCCTACGAACTTTTCAGCTAACCTCGTAAAACCCACTGCTTGTATGTTTGTTTTACTGAGACAATGATGAAAGGCAAAAAACAGCAAGCGTTAATACAAAAAGTGAACCATACTAGTGCGATAACTTACTCATAATTCCTAACTCAAATCACAGTATATTTTCTAACCTGTATACTTTTTCATAGCGTCGCTCAGCATATCCAAGTAATCATTCCTCCTTCGGAAATTCATGTTTCTATCTCGGAGACATTGTGTCAGAATTTTCACTAAATTTTGTACTGATTCGATATGCAGAAAATCAAAGCCAAAAATTTTTGATATAAACGGTGAAATGAATACCATTGCAATGTTAAATCCTCGTTGAAAAATTCTATAATCGAATAAATTTCTCGCCAATAACCTCAACTCTGCATTCTCTTCCTTAAAACAATTTGCTTCAATTCCAAAAAGAATTGAACACACAGTGTCAACGCCGTATCGCAAAGCAACATCTCTCATATTGATTTCCCTATTTTCCTTTGTCTTGCTGAGAAGATAAGAGATCATTTCATTATTACAAACTTGAATATTATCCATCATAGTTTTCAACCTCAGAAAAGAAAAAGCTGGCGTGATTGTCTTACGTATGAATTTCCAAGTTTCATCTTTTGAAACCATCAAACCTGTACTTGCATCTGGGTTCTTCTCCACGTCAACACTGGTCGAAGCTGATCGATTATGGAAACATTCAAAATTCCTTATTAAAATGGTTTTAATCAAATCTGAATCTCGAACTAAAACTGCTGGTTTATGGAGCATAAAAATACCGACTAGTTTTTCATTGGAGTCGAGATAGATAGACGCTAATTGTTGGCCAATGTTACATTTGCCTAAAAAAAAGTTCTTCAAATTTCCAAAAATTGGAATAGGTTTCACGTAAGGAATATTTCTTATTTTCCAATAGGAGAATTTTTCCTGCATCTTTAAATAGAGAAACACCAGAATTACCCAGAAGAACATCATCATTACTGCAGCATTCATCTGAAAAGAATTCATATGGAAATTTAGTGCTTTCAAGCATTGTTTCTAGTTGAAAATTATTATACATCCTTACCATAAAGAACCGGGAATCGATTATTTAAAAAATCTGCTTAGAATGTTTAGAATTTTTGTTGCTGCTAAGTTGGCACAACTGATTTCTATACTGACTCTGAGTTTGAACGAGATCTGTCATTTAGAATCGGTCTAGTAAAAGCATAGTCACGATTAATAGCGATCAGTCAATGAAAACTCTGAAGCTTACATCCGCGGATGCGGATTTCATGCGAATGCGGATTCGATGTGAATGTGGATGCGGATTTTATGCGGATGCGGATTTGATGTGAATGCGGATGCAATGAGGGTGCGGATTTTGGAATTTTGAAAAGATTGTTATTCAAATTTTATGTGCATAAATTGTTTTAACAAGAAATCAATTCAATTTTAACTTCTTATTCATTTATTCATATTTTTCGGAAACAATTACAAAAGCTTTTAGTTTTACTTATGACACAACAGAGTTTTAAGCTCAATAGAAAATCTTTGTTTGATAATTAAACTTAAAAATTGGGGAATTATATTTAATAAATAGTAATATTGCAGCCTTCTCAGCTTCCAACCTGTTTCTTACTGGATTATATACACTCCCCACAAAAATTGTCGCATCACCCTACTTTTACGACAATACTATATAAACTTTTAGGTTGGTCATTCAAGAGTCGCTTGGTAACTTTCAGAAGTGTAAAATAAGAAGATATCATTCAAAAGAGATAAGTTTATGATGGAAAATATCAATAATTTTCGAGTTAATGAAAAATCAAAAAATTCAATCATCTTCAAACGTTCGCGAAGAGACCAATCAACTAGCATCGAATGGTATCTAATCATTTTCAAAATTAAGTGTTTCCTCCCCGGGCCTAATTACTGCCAGTATACGTCTCGAAAGCCCCTGGAACAAATTTTGGATGTACTTTTGAGTCACTTAATTCCAAATTTCAGGAAGCAGATTTTCTAGTTGTTGGAGTGTTGTACAAGGCATCCTACGTTGCTGAATTTGCCACCCCATGTTGTCCCAAACATGTTCTATGGGATTCAAGTCGGGACTTGAAATAAATAAATAAATATTTGAACAATAGACTTTTCTACTTGATGACATTTGAAAGCGTTGTTTGCAACACTCTTTACAAGAAGTAGAAGACTTAAGAAACAGCATTATCATTTTTGTAGTGTCATTCGAGATACTCCTGGGATATTCAATCGTTTACAATGGTCGTCGTCTAGACTCCAGTGTAATGGATGAAGGAAGCCATTTTCAGCACTTACTATGACCGCTTCCTTCACACTATGTTTTCAGCAAACACATAAAATGCAATAATCTTTTACACAAAAAAAAAGTTTTAAATTGCCCAGATCGTACTGAAAAAAATGGTAGGGGTAGAAAAGATACTTGGCCACTGAAAAAGTACCACCCTGTAGATTTTCATAATTTTTTCTATAATCTGATTATGTGAGACTTAAAAAGGCACTTATGTGCTGAATTTGAATTGAGTATCTGAAAAACTGTAGTAATCAGGAGGGAAAAATTGAAAAAATCCAAAGATTTAAACACCTTGTATTTCGACAACGAAGCGTTTGTGCACGTTCATGGGAAATTTTGGTCATAAAATGGTTTGAGGAATCACCTCCCGAAATCTTTCGCACTTATTCATTTACACCCTGTATATTAGCCATGTGGCTATGGCTCGTACCTGTAGGTTTTGAAAATTAAAAAAGTGAAGTGATGATAAATTGATAAATTTCGTTCTCTTCGAATGCCGAAGGCTTAATTTCAAATAAAGTCATACAATCATTCAAAATCAAATTTTTATCCTTTATCAAATTCTGCTCTTGAACCAGCTTAACACGCAGAATTAATATTTCATTTTGGTTTTTGAAATGATTGTTGATTTCGAAATTCTGAAATCACTCATTGTAACGAATTTATGAATGACTCGAATACGGAGGATCTAGAAACCGAAAATAATATTAATCTTTATTGGTTTGATAAACTTTACAAATATTGGTATGATAAACCTTCAAAATTTTCATGTACAATAACTGTTAAAGCAAAACTATAACAACTGCAATAACTCGGAACACAAAGGTAAGTAGCCTGTGGTGAGTGTTTGATAAATAAAAAATTAGAATTTAATATACAAAATAAAAATCACATTAGGTTCTCTTTTGTACATCATCCAGAAAGTAATGAAGCCACCTTATGACAGGAAGGAGCACACACAAAACGGAACTAAGATCACAAATGCAAGAAAAGATGAAATAAATTTCATTATACATTTTTCAGATCTATAAATCTCTCGATGAGATTTCTTTGTGTATTCTGCAACCATTTATTTAAATTATATTTAAACTTTTTTCTATACATTGTTTTTCTTAATTCCAATGGGAATTCATTGAATATTCTAGGTCCTAAAATGTAGTGACATCTCTGACTAATGGTCTTACTAACTCCAAGAACAACGTGGGAATACCGACTGTATCGGGTGCCAGATGTATGAGCAATGAGTACCTGTTTCTCTATATTATTGTTCAGATGCCTCAAAACTGCGGAACAAAATAAGTGTCTAACATTTCATACGCCCAACAAATCGTACAACAACTCAGACGAAAATATTATATCCTTTTTATAAACACCTCAAAAAAGTCTAGGGAACACTTCTGAATATCGATATATCGTATCCAGAACGATCAATATGGATGATTTTTTGAAGAAATGAACACCTGCATCAATTTCTCACCAAATTATGTAGAGTGCCGCAACAGATTTAAGTTTTTCTTTTATAAAAAACTAAAAATGCAGCAGATGCGACTCTGCTTTATAATTATTTCATGTATTCAGTGTTTGAAATCAGTTAGTTGGCACTTTGTTTCTGTTGTAAGCACAAATAAAAGATTCAAGTTTTGTGATTCGACCATGGAAAGACGACATTTGACTAGAGAAGAGATGTTACGAGCCGTTGGCATGCTCCAAGCTGGGAGCTGACAACGGGCAGTATCCAGGGTTCTGGGAAGTAGCCCAAGTGTCATAAACCGTTTATGGTCGCGTTTCAATGAAACAGGTAGCGTAGAAGAACGCCATACAAGTCGTTTCAGGATTACTACAGTCGCCCAAGACCGATTTTTGGTTTTACAAGCCAGAAGAGATCGTACTACCACAGCATCTCAATTAGCTCAAGAGCTATCACGAGTTCATAATGTATAAATTTCTGTCCAAACTGTGAGAAATCGACTGCACGAAGGTCAACTCCACTCCAGACGTCCTTTAAGAGTTCCACAACTGACCCATGGAAATCGCGCTGCTCGTTTAGCTTCCAGAGAGGTGGGCCACAGTTCTCTTCAGTGATGAATCTAGATTTAGTTATTATCCCGATTCGGGAAGAACTCTAATATGGAGGGAACCTGGAAAGCAAAACCGTCTCCAGCATGCTCGAGAAGTTGTTAGACAGGGAGGCGGATCAGTGATGTTTTGGGGAGGTATACGCCTTGGTGGAAGAATTGACCTCGTTTTCATACAGAACAACCTCACAGGAAATTCTTACGCAAATGGGATAGTTTTACCTGTAGTGGTACCGTATCTCCAAACAATGGGTCAAAATCTACTCTTCCAACAAGATAATGCCCCTCCTCATCGTGCAAGAGTTGTCTTGAACGTTCAACGTTCTTGAAGAGAATGATATCGATTTTCTACCGTGGCCATCCTGCTCCCCAGATCTAAATCCCATCGAGCATGTGTGGGACACCCTAAAAAGAAATCTCCTGCGTCAAAACGTCTCCATCATGAACAGGAGCTCCGATTAGCAGTTCAGGGGGCTTGGAATGACTTTGGCCAAAATATAATAGACAATTTAATATTGAGCATGCCGCGACAATGTCAAAGTGCCATTAATAGCAGAGGTGGTCCTTCTGGGTACTGAAAAATATGAGTGCTTCCATATCGTTTCGAAAATATTAGTTCAGAATTTTTTTTTGTGTTTTACCAAATTTCGTCATTTTCAAATTTCAATTTTTTTTTTATAATAGGTGCTTTGGAGAAGTCAAATATTATTTTGTTTTCTTGAGAATACATTATATACAATACATCCTAACAATAACCGAAAGATTTCTATAAATTCGAATCATCAAATTCATATTTTAAAGATATTGGTAAGTGTTCCCTAGACTTTTTTGAAGTGTTTATATGACTTTAAGAAGCCATTTTTGTTGAACTACCAATTTATTCCGAATATTATTGTACGCACCGTCCCAGGCAACAATTCCAGGAGCTGAGACTCGGCCAATGCCCGATAAACAATTTTTAAGTGCTCTGTATCAAGGATGGCAGACAGTTATTTGAATTTTGATACCAATCTGGTAACATGCGCATCCCAACTGAGATGCGAATCAAGGACGATACCCAAGTATTCACATTTGTTTGTACAAGGTATTTCAAAATTTGTCAGCCCATCTCGAAAAACGAGTGGCGAATCATCAGGTAGAGAACGCTGATCGATACATAATGGAATATACTGAGATTTTTCGAAATTTATTGTTAATAAATGATCAGTTAACCAATTTTTATTATCACAAAATCCACCTGGACAGTTGATTTGAGCTATTTCCAGTTCTCGCCTAGATAAAAAATTATTGTATCGTCCACATAACTGACAATCCCAACCTTCGTCTTCAATAACAATAGGTCGTTCAAATAAATAGTGAAAAGTACAGGTCCCAATACTGTCCCTTGCGGAACCCCACACTCAACATCGCACAACCCACTGAAAATATTTCTCTTCAACCTCACCATCTGTTTCCTATCTGTTAGATAACTGCGCATCTACCCCAGCCCGATCCCCCGAAACGTAACGTCTCCAATAGACTCGATGAGACCCTATGATCCACAGTATCAAATTCCTTTGCCAAATCGATTAAAATGCATAATGAAACTTCATTATCATTGAAAGCTCTATAAGTTTTTTCAGTAATCGTAGCAATAGCATCCTGTGTCGAACTTTATTCTTTGAAACCGTACAAATAGATATCAAGTTGTTGTTGATTAAATAAGTTGCGAGTATATCCTTAATAACCTTCTCCACAACCTTATCCAGGGTAGGAATTAGTGAAATCGGTCTGTAGTTGATACAATGCGACCCATCACCCCCCATATGTAGAGGTATCACCAATGCAGTCTCAAATGCACCCGTAAAATTTTTTTTTTAGAATCAGACTAGTCAGATGTGTGATAGGCAATACAAGAGAATTTATGCCGGTCTTCAGAACTTCGGCCGATATTTGGTCGACCCAAGTACTCTTTTCGTTTTTCAGATTCATAATTAAAGATCTTATTTCCTCTGCATTTGTTGGAGTTAAAAAAATGTATGGCTTGAATTACCCCCGCCATCCCAAGAGTTCTATTTCCCAAGCGAGTTTTTTGAGTTAATTTTTTTTCCCATGGTACTAAAAATATTCATTCAAGGCTGTTGCTATTTGTCCAGGCTCAGTTACAACCTCATCAATAATTTCAACTTTCTCTATTCGATTACGAGACTACGACATAAGACATAGTTCTTGCACTACCTTCCACATCTGTCTTGTGTCCCCCGGAGAGGATTTGATTCACATAAAATTGCTTCTTTGCACATCTTGATAAATTGTTTAGTACATTCCTTTAGATTTTGAAAGCATTCCATGATTCAGGATTTTTGTCTCGTTCCCAATCTTTATAAAGTTTATTTCGCCTACTTATAGATTTCAGCATCCAAGACTTTCTTTTCTTATTTCGAAATTTAATTCTACAGGGTGCTTCAACGAAAACTAAACAGAGGCTATATCTACCAAGATATTCATTTCAGATCAAAACGCAAAAACAGGTCAATTTTTGTTTCAAGGGGACATCTTTTATGGTACAAAACTTGCCTGAAATATCAACCCCCTAAGCAGGGGTTGCAATCCTTGAACATTTTGAATATGAAAGATGAGTCGAGGGATGACTCAAAAGAAAGGTGGTATCTTTGTCTACATCGCCTTGAACGAATTTCCATTTTAATTAAAAGCTGTAAAAGATACAGGGTGAGCAAGTGAAAAATAGGGAAGACTATTTCTCTGAGACAATTCAAGTTTCAGTGAAGTAAAATGGAACAGATCCATCCTGATCAATGGCAGTCATCATCAAGTACTATCCTCATCTCGAATTTCAACCCCTAGAGCAGGGGTGACCACCGTTGAAAATTTCGAAGAGCGTAGATGGGTCGAGTGATACCTCGAAAGAAAGGTATTATCTTTGTCTGGAGAACGAATTTTCATTTTTGATTGAAAACTGTAGGAGATACAGAGTGAGCTAGTGAAAAATAGAGGAGACTATCTACCGCCCTGAGCTATTCAATTATTAGTGCAAAAAAATGGAACAGATTCATTTCAGATCAAAGGCTGGCATCTTTCAAAACAACATTCATATTTCAAATTTCAACTGTTCCATTTTTTTACACTAATACTTGAATAGCTCAGGACGATAGATAGTCTCCTATTTTTCACTAGCTCACTCTGTATCTTCTACAGTTTTCAATCAAATATGAAATTTCGTTCACGGGGATGCAGACAAAGATAATACCTTTCTTTCGAGGTATCACTCGACCCATCTACCCTCTTCCAGATTTTCAAGGGTGGTCACCCCTGCTCTAGGGGTTAAAATTCGAGATGAGGATAGTACTTGATGATGACTGCCATTGGTCAGCATGGATCTGTTCCATTTTACTTCACTAGAACTTGAATAGTCTCAGGGAAATATTCTTCCCTGTCATTCAGTTGCTCACCCTGTATCTTTTACAGTTTTCAATTCAAAATGGAAATTCCTTCAAGGCAATGTAGACAAAGATACCACCTCTCTTTTGAGTCAACACTTGACCCATCTTCCCTATTCAAAATGTTCAAGGATTGCAACCTCCGCTTAGGGGGTTGATATTTCAGGCAAGTTTTGTACCCCAAAAGATGTCCCCCTTGGAACAGAAGTTTACCTGTTATTGCGTTTTGTTCAGAAATGAATATCTTGGTAGATATAGCTTCTGTTTAGTTTTCGTTGAAGCACCCTGTATAACGACTTTAATAAACCTGATTTTGAATAATCTGAACAAGTAGGTTTGTAGATGACTCTACATCTGTGGTTTCATAAAATGTATTCCAGTTTATTCCAGACAAAAGAGATTTCAGCTGGCAGTGATCAATTTTTCACACGGAATTTATATTACAACCACTTTCTGAAAATTCCACAACCTCCCGGACAAGGAGAATGGTGGAAAAATGAGTCCTCAAAACAATTTACATTTCTTGTGGTCATTTCAAAGAACAACGAAAACATATTTTAAAATCTATGTTCTCAAAGTTTCTTCAATCAGTTCAATAAATATTAGATACTGAAAGTGTAAGACATCTTGAAAATATCAATTTCATGAGACAATATTTTCGACTTTTGAGTTCTGTTACTTGATTTTTAATGACCAATTAATTTCATTAAGAAAAATTTAGAATATCTACCTTGAATGATTCCAAAAGTGCTTTCTTGAAGTAAATATTTAGATAACGGTTTCTAACTTTTATGTAAGCATTCAAATACACATAAATACATTTTCACAACCATCCAATAACTGAACGAAATATTTTTGCCAATGTTAGTCGAAATGACAAATTACTTCCTGCACTAGTTCACATAAATGAGATTTACGTTTTATGAACACTACGACAAATTCAGGACATGTTATCTCTGTATATTGACCGATAAAGAGAATCAGTTTCTTTTGAATGACAATTAATAAGCAAACCATATTTAATATAAGAAAACGATTTCTAAAGATGTTTAAGATTGAAAAGTATATAATGATATTGATGGTTTGTTTATTTTATGGAATTCTATTCTAATCATAAAACGATGACAATTTTGTCAGCTTCACACAATTTGTTTTCACAACACGATCGGATGCGACCCTTAGGTCATTTTCCATTTCAACTCTATATCTGCTATTTACTGATGGATAATAAATAATTGATGAATACTAAAGGCTATTGCTTCCTTAGATGTTCAGAAATAGGAAGAACTCAGTGTCTAATTGGCCCTTGAGGTAATGTGGATTTTTCAATTTCTAAACTCTCCAATTGATTCAATTTCTTTTCTTTGTTATATTCATGAAGGATTTTGAGATTATCATCTAATGTTATGGTGTAGTTTGTTGATTCAATATGTTCTCAGTATGTTTTATAATTGCAGTCTCAATATCTAATGATATGTGTTCTCTGAAAAATTGAACACTAGTGTTACTTGATAAAAATCAATTTCGAACAATGAAAAAAAGAAAACTTGATGTCCATTTATTTACTATACAGTAGGAGAACTTTATTCGCGAGGTATACGAAGGTTGCCTTTTGAATTTTGCACCTGTGGCACATTCACTGTTGACAGTTCCTATCCGATAACTGCGTCGTGTATTTCAACATTTTTTGACCTAAACGTTGTAGCGTGCTAAAATCATGTCATAACAATTTGAAATGAAACATCTGATTCCAGTCAACTCCATCTGTGTCACGCCACTGGTTGTCTGATGCGCATAATCCGGCTATCATATGGTATGTCTTACCGGCTTCCGAACCTTCCCCAGCACTTTCTTTCTGCAGCAGACCTTCAAACTAATTAGTTCTTAAAAATCCTCTTTAATTGTATTTGAAATAATTAAATTATATCAAAATTCTGTAGTGACAATTAGAGATTCCTAGGTGGAGAGTCGTAGATAGAGATTCTTAGGTGGAGTGTCGTAGATGGAAAGTCGTAGGTGGAGCTCAGAAGTTGAGATATAATTTCTATCTGGAGTCCAGAAATCCAGATTAGTCCGAAGCTGAATAGAGAATTTTTTGGAATTTGAAGTCCCTAAGTGATTGGGGACTATAACATAGACGACGTCTACCCCATCTATTTCACCAAGATAAGTTTTATTGACCGTATATTTATAGAAAGAAGCATTTGTTGACATTGTTTACCATAATTATAATATGTAATTAAATATCTAAGTAGAACTAACTTGACTTTTCTTCCAAGATTTCAGTGACAATTATTGAATTAGAGTCTCATTGCTCATATTTCCCTGGGCTCAACCGGTAAAGTTATTTTTTTTTATTATTGGGTAACGATTTAATGTCAGACCAGGAGCTTCATCGGTCACATCATACTATCTAATTTGTTGAATAGTTTTGAAAAACTCGATTAATTTCTCACTCAGATTCGAATTACTATAATAGTTACAGGTACATTTTCCTGTTATAGTCTTGTCATCCTATACAGGCAACCAGATTATAATTTCTATGAGTAAGTGGATTATGCAGTTCGGGAGAAATCCAAATTTGTAGTGTAAGTTTCAGTCTCTTGAAGAACAATTTGTAGGTCAAAAGTATTGATCTTACTTGTATCTGTCAGTAACACTGACTATGGTAGGGCCGTGATCTTGTGGTCTATCTACACCTCTTTTCTTTTATTTTTTTCGTTTCTACCTTGATTAACATATATACACTCATTTTGGCTATTATTTTCTAAATTTTCACTTCCCCAGCACTTTCTATCTGTCGCAGACCTTCAAGCTGATTAATTCTTAAAAATCCTCTTTAACTGTATTTGAAATAATTGAATTATATCACAATTCTGTAGTGAAGAAAATTAGAGATTCCTAGACGAAGAGTCGTAGATATAAAGTGATAGGTGGAGCTCAGAGGTTGAGATAAAACTTCTATCTGGAGTCCAGAATCCAGAAATCCAGATCAAGCCGAAGCTGAAAATGAGGTTTTCCCCATATGCAGCAGTAAAATACAAGAACTTTTGGAATTTGAACTCCCTAAGTGATTGGGGACTCTAACATAGACGACCTCTACCTCATCTATTTCACCAAGATGAGTCTTATTGAGTATATATATATATATATATATATATATATATATATATATATATATATATATATATATATATATATATATATATATATATATAAACTGGGTGATTCACCAGTAGCGTCGTACACTCTTGAAGATTTCATTTTGTCCGAACGGTATTGTATTTAGAAAGAATCTACTTCAGCAATTTATTTTGCAGTAAACAGGGTGTCCCAATTTTCTTGGGTGGTTTTTTCACATTGGAAGACCGCTTTTTTATTCATGATTCAGTAGCGGCCTATACTCTGTTATAATGTCTTTAAGTAATAAGTTTTTTTTGGTGAGTGGTTTCGTCAAAATATTTTTTTTCCGAAAAAATTCATGAGGCTCTCATATCATCACTTGCTCCTTCGGCCAGAGAGGATGAATACTTTCTTCCTTTCGTTTTCTTATTGCCCAAGGATAGCTTTATTGATGAATTGAAATAGATTATCCTCATTTGATACAGGAGTGACTCAAAGAAATTATTGAATATTGTAATTTTAAAAATATCATATCTTGATTTTTTCAAATGGAACATTCTGTATTTTGATATCAAGTAAACTTATCAGTGTTTCGTTATTGAACATTGTTAAAGTAAGGTTTGAACTCAATTTTCTCAATTGACTGTCATGATGTTCTCCAAAGAAAAAATGGTTGATGATTTTTATTCTGGGTGAGTGTGATAGAAATTCTTTGTTGGCAAGTAGAGTTTATGCACAAAGGTTTCCTGATAAGAGGTATCCTGATGCAAGATGCTTTGGAAAACTTCTAATTAGATTCATCGAAACGGGTAATATCGCTCATCAAAAACTGATACAGCTGAAGACAACCAGTTATCAGTTTTGTTGACAGTGACAGAGGACCTATATAAAAGCCAAAGAGAGATTTCTCAGTTAACAGATATAAGTCAAACTTTCGTCCAGAGAATCTTGAAAGTAAATAAATTTCATGCATATCATATACAGCTGCACCAGGAACTGAACAAACAAGATTATGAAAATCGAATCAATTTTTGCAATTGGGCAAGAGACAAAGTAGCGGAAAATCCAAATATATTTAGCAGAGTTCTTCTCTCGGACGAGGCAACTTTCTACAAGAATGGGCTTGTTAACAGGCACAACTTTCATTATAACGCCACGGAAAATCCACACCTCATGAGACAAATAGATCACCAGCATCGTTGGTCCTTGAATGTATGGGCCACTATAGTAGATCTAATTGGGCCGCACTTTTCCGACGGGCACCTCAACAGTGAAATGTATTTAGATTTTCTGCAAAATCATCTGCCAATGTTATTTGCCGATGTACCGGAGCATGTAAGACAAGATTTGTGCTTTCAACAGGATGGAGCACTGGCACATTACTCACATCAGGTTAGGGAAGGGAGCATTTGAATCATGTATTTCCAAACAAATGGATAGGACGTGGTGGATCCTGTTAGATGGCCAGCTAGGTCTCCGGATCTTACAAGTCTAGATTTTTCCTTATGCATTATATTAAGGGCATTGTTTACCAGATTCCTTCTACAACACAGTTGGATATGAGACAGAGAATAGTCGAAGCCTTTCAGTCAGTTTTCCTCAGAAGGATTGAGTTGTATCTACAAAGAAACAGGCAACATTTCGAACACTTATTGAAATGGTTCAACACCTTGTAGATCATCTCACCAAAAACCAATCCATTACGTATTTCATACACGACTACCTCAAAAATATCTCCATTTCTCTGATCAAGTATAATGATATGTACTTTCGTAACCTCTGATTTTCTTATTTCAGTTTAATTCTCTTTATCTCGAATACCTCCTACGTATTTCGGAATTTGTCTTGCTGCTCGGAGTCTAGCTTGTCTTCCACGACCCCTTAAGACCCGAACCTGGCGGTCATCTGATCGAACACCAATTCTGGTCTCATCCAAAAAAATAACATTTCGCCAATTCTCAATATTCCAATTTTGGTGCTCGATACATCAATTTAGTCTGTTAATTTTTTGTTATCTAGTTAGCTCTGGAACTCTTAAGGGATGTTTGTTCAGCCGCCGTTGCAAGCTACGTGTATGGATGGAATTGCAATGTCCTCCGTGTTCAAAACTTTTGAACACAAAACTTATTGATGTATAATGCAATGGAATGAAAAAAATTAAGGAAAATCTTCATTAGCTCGACACAATGCCACAAAACCGTTTTTGTTTCCAGTCATTGCTGGTGCTCCATTAGTTGTAGTGGTTACTAATTTATATATTGGTAGCTTGTAGTTTTAAAAAAAATTGAAGTAACGTCACGGGTCTTTCCCTTCAGAGGAATGATTGTCAAAAAATCTTCCTTAGCCAACATGTCCTTGAATACCATCTGAATAAAAATAAACAGTGTCTGTCATATCGGTGGATTCGTCGAACTTTAAAGAAAAGTATGTACATCTCATGATATCATGTTTTAGTTTATCTACCATGTCCTGACTCATGACTTTAATACGCCTTGTGACAGTCGAACGAGATGACTGAAGTTCTCTAATAGCAGACATGATTTCGGTTTTATTTTTAAAATCTCTAATGAACTCTCACCCGCTTCAACGAATACTTCTTTCACAACCGATCCATCTTCGAAAGGTTACTTGTGTTTCGCCTGTATATGAGATAATTTGAATGAACCAATCGTAGCAGCTTTTGATTGTTTGGATGGTCTTGTGGACATGGTTTGTTATTTTTTCAAACAAGATATCAAATCACATACTTTTCGTTTTCTTAATTCACTCTGTGGCGGAAAATTCGTTTCATAGTTTTCATGAACCATTTTATGATGCCTCTCTAAGTTAGGTATTGCAACTGACGCACGAGAAATAGGACAGAAGCACTCATCCTTCACCATACAAAAGAAAAATTCTTCCTCAGAATCTTTATTAAAATGATACGTTTTAGATTTCTTCGATGCACTCATTTTGTACTATTTAATAATAAACTTTGTATCGACGTTGCATTGCCTTCAAGTTACAATTCAGAATGACACCAATTCCTGTAGACGCAACATTTATATCGGCGTGAACGAAAGTCTCGAATGTTCCCGTCAAACGCGCTGCTCGAAATTTCTAAAAAAGCTGCAAGAATAAAAACGCGGCTTTTCTTTGACAAGTACTGCGCGTTCCTTTGATAAAGCCGCCTTTTGCCAATCGACCGTTTGAGCACCCCTAGTTTAAAGCATTGGATGGACTTTTTCATGAGGTTCTAATCTTTATCCATCTGATTTTTAATCCAAATATACTCAGAGAGGGAATGATCCCTCTTATTCCAAATTCACATAAGTTAATTTCTTTTTTTATTCTCGAGCCTATCCTAACATTTTACCTAAATAATTATTATAATAATTTTTCAAGTTATTTCGAGTTTAATGACAGCAACGAGACCAAAATGTATAATAATTTAACTTTTTAAAAATCGAATATTCAAGAAAGGTCTTGGAAAATCTATTCAGTGAAGTTGCATTCGACTCCTTCACCTTCTAATAATTTTTCAGTCGGGGGATGCTGGGTGTAAGAGGCTTTTTTGGCATGCTCCAGATCAACCACAAAAACTGTTCCTTCGAATAAAATATTTACCGTTCTGGGAGAGGAACCAGATTTTCGTTAGTGCACAGTGTGTATATATTATTTATAAAAAGATAATTAATTCCGGACAGCCATTCCCTAACAACCAGCATTTGCTGGTTATAACTTGTACACCTGTTTATGGCTGCACAGGTGGCTAAGCATTTACATTCATGAGGACGCAAATGATATAATTATCTAGTGGAAAATGGAACTATGAATTATTCCGGAAATAGACGACTAACAGTGAATTTAGACAGTTTGATTATATGGTATGGTGGTTCATACAGAGGAAATAATTTAAGATTCCACTTGTTCAACTATACTTCTTAACGATTTCGCAAAATCTGCTTTTACTTACGACTATATGTATGATCATTTTCTATTCTATCAAGATCATAAAGATTTGATTATCATTTGATTATCTATTATCATACCTAAATGGGAAAACTTTAGGGATAGTACTAATTTTTCATAGTTTATGTGGATAGGAAACCTAAACTCGAATATAAATTTTGTTAACAGAATATATTCCCGCAAAGAAAACCGAAAATGTACATCTTTCTATGTTTCTCTCATTTCTCATAAACTATGTGTTTTTTCGTTAAAACTGTGTGTTGCACAGGCTCGCCGCTAGCGGTTTGATCGCCGGTGTGCAATTCCTATCGTGCCGCCCCTATCTAACTACAAAACCTAGGTGTTTATAAAAATGTGAAAAAAAATGCTGTACAGTGAAAAACTATATTATATTAGGTTATTTTATACAAGATAGATACACTAATACGACATTAAATGAAAAAATGAAGGCAAGAAATGTGCAGTTTATACATATTATGTAGGTAGGTATAGGTATTAAGTTATTTTACAGAAACTGCACCTTTCTTGCCTTCATGTTGGCAAAAATCAGCTATAATTTTTTTGGTGTCTAGTCTATTTAGAATCTCATGTTCAATTGAAATTATTGCTAAATTACTTAGTCTTTGCTGGTGCATAGTTGATCTCAAATAGTTTTTATTATTTTAACTTTGAAAATGACCTTTCACCAGATGCAACTGAAACCGGCAATGTAAGTAGTATCCTTAGCGCTATTGCTGCATTCGGAAATGTTGACATTAATTCATTAGCAAAATGTATTGCAATAGGGTTTGTGGATCATTAGACTGGTTTTCAGTTAAATGCAATTTAAAGCATTGATTTCATTAAACATGTCTATACCGTCAATATCTGCGTCACTACTTGAGCTATCTTTTAGCTTCACATTCAAATCTTTACAATGTTTCATTAAATCATCTTTGGAGTAACTAAACAAGTTATTATTGGTGAAAAAGCCAAAAACGGTAAAGTTTCCAACTCATCGAATCTACGTTTTAAAGAAGTTAATGTTTGGTCCAGGATCCTAAAAAAAACATCTACCTTGTATTTTGTTTTAGGGTCCAGTAAGACTTCATCACTCTGTTCATACTGAAATTGAGTTGGTTTCTTTGTGGACGAACGGTATCTATAGGCGGAAAATCTGCATCTACATTAAGTTTCCGAGCTAC
This sequence comes from Cryptolaemus montrouzieri, assembly GCA_013387265.2. Taxonomy (NCBI): domain Eukaryota; kingdom Metazoa; phylum Arthropoda; class Insecta; order Coleoptera; family Coccinellidae; genus Cryptolaemus; species Cryptolaemus montrouzieri. Next base: position 5,295,127 of record JABFTP020000001.1, read on the forward strand.
AGTGGTAGCTTCTTCTAACACCCTTTCGAAATGCTCATCTGTGCGATATTCGGTGAATTTATAAATCAATTTATTTAACAAATTTATGCAGATTTGAGTATTTATTGTGGGGTTTTGCATCATTTTGCTAATAGAATTAATTTCGTTTAAAATATCAAACCAAATTACAACTAAGCAAATAAATCTATAATTTTGAATATTCAAAGCAAGCGAATGTGCTTTGTGAGTTGTTGTACAATCCCATTCCGACGAATTGTTATCTGATATTTCAAGTAAAGCGTCAAATAATTTTTCGAGGTGATACCGTAAAGGTTTGACTGCATCGATTCTGCTAGACCATCGCGTGGCACTTAATGCCTTTAGTTTTAAATCAGGTAAATGCTTGCAAATTATGGACCAGCTTTTGGTAGAAGACGGAAAGAAAACGTAAATTTCTTGAATTAAGTTGAGAAAGTTGACCGTGTCGTGCGTTATATTTGCCGCATCGTTAACGACCAAATTGAGACTATGCGCCGAGCATGGAACGTAAAATGCACGATTATTCATTTCCAATATTTTTTTTTGTAATCCATTGTGTTTTCCACGCATATTAGAACCATTGTCAAAACCTTGGCCACGTAAGTTTTAATATCAAGGTTTAATTGCGAAAATAAATCTAAAACAAAATTTAATAGTCCTTCACCTGTGGAGCTGGTTATCGGACAGATGCCAATAAAACTTTCGCATATTGTACAATTTTTAGTTTCACTGTTTAAAACAACAAACCTTAGTATAACTGTAATTTGTTCTGTGTGACATACATCTGGTGTGCAATCTAATATGATAGAGAAATATTTTGATTCTCTGGATATAATTTTTTATGGTCGTGCCGAGTAAATCAATGATTTCATTCTGAATCTGATCTCCTAAATAGTGAGTCATGCGAGTTGAATCGAATTTCGAGGCTTGAATTCTGTGAATATGTTCCCATAACTGAATCAAAGGATGCTATCATTTCTATTGCTTTGAGAAAATTACCATTATCATGCTCATATAATATTTTGGACGAGCCCTAAACGCCAGACATTGATGAGATAAAATTTTATAACAGCTATGATCCTTTCCAATACATCACACCATTGTTTTTTTTCAGATTCTAATAGTCTCAGTTGCATTTGATTTACAGTAGTTTTATTTTTTAACATATGATTTAGTTGGACCCAACATTTTAAATTTTCGCTATGGGAAATGCTTGTTTCGTGTCGTTTTAAGGTAGATGACAGATGTTGCCTATCGGAAAAACCGCTTGGAGCTAACAGACTACTTACAGTTTTACTGAATATTTTACAACAAAAACAATAGACTGAATCTTTTGACGTAGAGTAAACAAGCCATTCTCTGTTAATTTTTTCTCCATTAGGAAGATTTCTAGAGTAATAACTGTTTGCAAATTTTTTCCATCGATATTAGCAGGAAAATTGTGGTTAAACAGCTGCACGGGACCACGGCTAACCAAAATATTAACAATATCATTAGTCATACTGGCGGGCCAAGAATCGGGATCATCACCACAATCTAAACAGCTACTTGATGACGATAAATTGCTTACAGGTTCTTTAGCACTACTTTCTCTTTTTTTAAGTTTCACTGGAGTCTCCTTCTGAAGGACTAACATTTTTCTCTTCAGATACCTCCATAACTTCTAGACTTAAAGCAGCGCTTGTTGAAGCTACATCTACGTCAACATTCTCTTGACATTCAGAGTCCCTATTTTCTGGTTTGCTAAAAAATTTCTCAAGAGATCCCGCTAGTTTTTTTTTTCTCTGTATCTTTTTCTCGTTTTTGCCGTCGAAATTGAGCTCCTGAAATTTTTTTCCTTTTTTGCGGTTCCTGGAATTTTTTTGAAAAACTTTAGTATACGGTTGTACCTTAAAAGTAACTTAAATCCCAAAAGGGGGTCGATCATTCCACCCATTATTGCGAACAACCTTTACTAGGGGGTCAACACTGAAATCGCGAAAAAATCAGCTTTTCCATACATTTTGTATGGAATAGTTATTTTTTCGCGATTTCACCGTTGACCCTTTAGTAAAAGTTGTTCGTATTTATAATAGAATGACTCCTTTTACTTTTGTTACACCCTGTATAGGTATAATTTTAATATTTTTTTATAAATCTTCACTCTTAAGTTGTATAACAGAAAAAATTCCTTTAAATCACAATAATAATCACAATACTACTGCGAAAAAAATGTTCATACCTACTGCACACAAATGTAATGAAATAACTAATTTTTTTCGCGACTTCAGAGTTGACCCCATAGTAAAAGTTGTTCGTATTGATTAGATGGAATGTCCCCTTTCGTTACTTAAGTTACTTTTGTTACACTCTGTATTAATTTTAATACATTTTTTAAATAAATCTTTACTTTAAGTTTTTCAGTAAAATAACCTTTAAATTTCAAATGAATACCTGCTGTTTATATGAATGCGCCCATATGCTGATTAATTAAACAAAGACACTTACCATAATTATGATTTTTTGCGCCGACGGATAAAATAAATAATTTTCTAAATTATTTTATAGTCACACTTCGCACAAAATATACAGAATATTATTAATTTTGAGTACCCTGGACCGTTTCCGGATCTCACATTAGGGCTATAACCAAATAATTGAAGTTTGTTGTTCACTCACATCACTTTCGCATTTGTGTTAAATAAATAAAAACAAAGAAATGAGTATATAGTTTTAAGGGGATTTCCCCTGATATCTGTGGGATTTCCCTATTTCGCATAGAGCACGATACGGATTAACTTTGTTCTCATGAATTTCAATAGATGGCGCTATGTAATGCTACGATATAAAAGAAATATTTGGGCGCCGTTCATCATATTATTTTTATAAGGATAATCTTTTTAGTATTGTGAGGTGACAATGTCTGAATTTTAGTCGATGATTGTCTGATTTGCCGCCCCCCTGAATGCGCCGCCAGCGTGCATTGCACGCGTTGCACGCCCGCTTACGGCGGGCCTGGTGTTGCAAACTTGTAGGAGACATTTGCAATATACTACAGGTATCACCTGAAAAAGTTCGTGCGATAATGATATTAGATTCAAGATTCATTTATTACCAGAATACACATATTGGTAACAATGAATTTTCGGGATTAAACCCATTTACAAAATGAAACCATGTTTACATTATAGTAAAAGACAATGACTAAGAATCTTAATTAATATCACCGTAATAATTCAGATACAGATGCATAGAAACATATCCCCACTGAAGTAACAACTTCACAAGAAAAAAAACCAAAATTATCATGAACCAAGCAAACGAAATACCTGAGATTTGAACCGATTCATTGAAAAATTGAAAGCATCAATATTAGCCGAGCTATTATTACACAACACTGTGTAATAATTATAAAAAAAATTTGTCTGTGAAAGGTGTTGCACCTCCGAATAAAAAAGAGTCCAGGATCGCGTGTCCTCCTTAGCAGAACTTTGAATTTTAAGAAGCGTAGTAAAGTAGGAGAGTAAACATATCCACGAATCAACTTATACAGGAAAAGTAGCTCTGACATAGTTCTTCGTGATTTCAGAGTTTGTATGTTCAACATTATTCTTAAATTGGCATAATCAGTGTGCTCTGAAGGCATATTCAGCCTTTATGCAATTACTCTAACAAATCTATTCTGAATCTTTTCCAACATGTTTTCGGCTGTTACGCACTTCGGTGACCAAACAACAGAACATTTGAATTTGGGAGGCGTTTACTTGGTAAAATTTCATTATCAATAATAAAAAACAAGTACTGTGTTTTAAGGAATTTTACTTAATAATTGCGATTCCTAACGCGTTTCACTACACCGTAGCTTCTTCAGACGAATGATTATGCACAAAAATGTAAATGAGAATATAACTATAAATGTTCTTGAGTAATTAAAGGCTTATTGGTTGCTTCTTCGTAAGTGGTAATTTATGACAGGTATATCCAATAAAATTAAGGAATAGATTGCTCCCCGAAAGGATTCAATAGAGGTGAAGGGCTTAAATCGACTTGTTCATTGATGAGTCTACCTGAGTGTTTGTATTTATTTATTTCTAAAGTTTCCCAAAGATCTACCTTCCAATATTTATTATCTGTATGCAAAATTTCAAACTGTGGGTCGAAAGAATGATTATTTTCTAAGAGATGATTCGCGTAATTTGAATCTGATTTTTATTCGAAAAACTGCGTTTATGTTCCGATATTCTAATATTAAAATTTCTATGTGTTCTATCAATGTAGAAATTATCACAGTCATTGCAATTCAATCTATAACACCTGATTTATTGTTTTTACCTGGTTTGGTTTTATTATTTTTTATATATTTGCCTAAATTATTATTAGTTTGAAAGCTATGTTGAAATTATTGCTACTTAAGAATGATTTCAGTTTCTCACTTGTAATGCCAACGTAGGTTAAGGTGTTGAATTTTGTTTCTATTTATCGACAGGGTAAATGTCAAATCATGTCAATACTATCATTAAATCAGATATTCTTTCATTATTAAAATTTGTTTAGATCAAAATTATTTCCATTTCAATTACAAATATTATACTATTGAAGACGGCTTGATTATGGGCAATCCGTTAAATCCTTTGTTAGCAGAAATTTTCATGAATAACTTAGAAAATTAATTCATAATCATCCACTCAGTAAATATTGTTTATACTGGTATCACTATGTAGACGATATCATTATTTGCTTCACAGGAACAAATAGACAGTTGAAAATTTTCGAAAATCATATAAATTCATTACATCCAATAATTGCATTCACAACCGAAATAAAAGCAATAATTCGATAAATTTCTTAGACGTAACAATTTCGAATGAAAATGGAAAACATGTTTTCGCAATTTACCATAAGCCGTCACATACAGATATTATAATACATAACTCGTCGTGTCATCCATATCAACATAAAATGTCAGCATTCAATAGTTTTATTCATAGATTGATTAACATCCCGCTATCACCAGAAAATTTCAACAAAGAACTAAATTTGATTAAACAAATAGCCAAAAATAATGGTTACAATCCCAAACTAATAAATAATATTTTAAATAAAAAACAAAGTAGAATCGCATTCCATGAAGTTTACCCTATCGATAAATTGAAACAAAATTCAACACCTTAACCTACGTTGGCATTACAAGTGAGAAACTGAAATCATTCTTAAGTAGCAATAATTTCAACATAGCTTTCCAAACTAATAATAATTTAGGCAAATATATAAAAATAATAAAACCAAACCAGGTAAAAACAATAAATCAGGTGTTTATAGATTGAATTGCAATGACTGTGATAATTTCTACATTGGTAGAACACATAGAAATTTTAATATTAGAATATCGGAACATAAACGCAGTTTTTCAAATAAAAAATCAGATTCAAATTACGCGAATCATCTCTTAGAAAATAATCATTCTTTCGACCCACAGTTTGAAATTTTGCATACAGATAATAAATATTGGAAGGTAGATCTTTGGGAAACTTTAGAAATAAATAAATACAAACACTCAGGTAGACTCATCAATGAACAAGTCGATTTAAGCCCTTCACCTCTATTGAATCTTTTCGGGGAGCAATCTATTCCTTAATTTTATTGGATATACCTGTCATAAATTACCACTTAAGAAGAAGCAACCAATAAGCTTTTAATTACTCAAGAACATTTATAGTTATATTCTCATTTACATTTTTCTGCATAATCATTCGTCTGAAGAAGCTACGGTGTAGTGAAACGCGTTACGAATCGCAATTATTAAGTAAAATTCCTTAAAACACAGTACTTGTTTTTTATTATTAAACAACAGAACCATACTCCAAGACACTTCTCACCAGAGAACAATACAACACCCTCAGAGTATCAATAGAAAATCCTTTAGAATTTCTACAAATGAAGCCCAGGCACCTCAGTGCTTTACCCTTTACAACACTGATATGATCATTAAAATTAAGTTTAAAATCGAGTAGGACACCAAGGGCTTTGACACTCAATGTACGATTCAGCAAACAGCCGTGGAGTTTATAATCAAGAGCAATAGTAGACCTGACGCGTAAAAAGGGTGATGACCAAACACTTATCAATATTCAAAAACATCCTATTAATTTCACACCAGCACTCAAGTCAAGTTAAATCATCCTGAAGCATCTGCGCATCCTCTACAGATGAAATGGAACGATACAGTTTCAGATCATCCGCAAATAAAAGAAACTTGCTATGCAAAAATACTGAACCTTTATTGTTCACGAAGAGGATGAATAATAGTGGCCCAAGTGGGATCCTCTCCGTTCAGAGAGAATTGTTGAAAATATCTGTTAATGGAGCGGTAAGTGAGAAAATACAATTTTTCAAGATTATGGATGCCACAATGTCTGGTCCTACTGTGAATTTACTGTGAATATTTTGTATCCTGGCAGATTTCTTTTCTATTAGTGAGAAATCTGCCAGGATGTCACAGTACTGAATCAATTCTATACGGGAAGCGATCACAATTTCTCAGAGGTACTTTCAAGACAAACACAAAAATAACGAGAAACAGAATGATCCCCAAAGGACAACCATACCCAACTTTAGAAGCGTTAACTGAGAGCAAGGAAGAATTCCAAAATACACTGAGCCAAAAACTATCAAACAGAAAAAATCTTTCAGAAATGACCATCAATGACCTAACAGAAATGATAACAAACAGTTTAAAGACATCAACGAAGAGAATATGCACAAGACAAAAAGATACTAACACGAAGATCAGTACACATACGAAAATGATATTGCATCAGACAAGAATAATTCTCCAGAATGAAGAAAATTATAAAGAACTGAACAGAGAGATATCCCGAAGCATTGGAAAAGATCTAAGGGACTACAATACAAGACTCATAATGGATACTATTTAGGACAATAAGGATATGAAAGTTCTGAAATCCAAGCTTTCTCGCTCCAACAGTAGACCAATACTGAACAGCATTAGAACAAAGAGGGCATTTTGGTGAACAATACATCAGACATCATTGAATCAGTTAAGGAGTTTTACACATGTCTCTATACATCGGAGACAAATGACCTCAATACATCTCAAAGATCAGTGGTGAAAAATATCAGTTCTGAAGAAATCCCAGACATTGAAATGAAAGAACTAAAATTAGCACTTCAACAGATGAAAAACCGCAAACATCCAGGCGAGGATAGGATAAGTTGTAAAATGTGAAAATGGGTGGCGGGGATTTATTGGATGCCGTGAAAATTCTCTTCAATAAATGTCTTTTGGATGGAAGAATTCCACAAATGTGACAAAATGCTGAAGTAATTCTACTTCACAAAAGAAGGGGATAAGAGAACAACCTGGAGAACTTTCGGTCCATCAGCCTTCTTTCACACCTATACAAGCTGCTTACTAAACTTATCACAAATAGTCTCACCCACAAATTAGACCTATACCAACCTGTAGAGCAAGCTGGATTCCGAGCAGGTTACAGCACCATTGATCATTTACAAGCAATTCGTACTCTCATCGAGAAGTGTACCGAATACAATATTCCCATCTACTTGGCTTTTATAGACTTCCAGAAAGCTTTCGATCTTATAGAAATGTGGGCAATAATGAGATATTTAGATAATGCAAGAATCGACTCTCGGTACTCGAATTTGCTGGAATACATTTATGATCATGCTTTCATCCCAATTTATTTGGATGAGATCAAGATAACAGCCTTCGAATGAACCTGAGTAAAACCGAAATTCTGAGTGCAGAAAACATACACATTTCGATTGAAAATCAGGTGATAGAAAATGTTATCGAATACATATATCTAGGCCATAAAATAAAACTTGGGAAAGAAAATCAAACCTGTGAAATTTCCAGAAGGGTGGTTTTGGGCTGGGCTGCATTTGGAAAACTGGGCTTTGTTTTGAAGTCCCGAAATATTCCTCTCACCCTAAAAAGAAAAGTCTTCGATTCGTGTGTTCTTCCTGTCCTTGTATATGGAACTGGATTGGAGTGACTGATGTGCTAAGAAGGATAGCACAATTGAAATGGAGATGGGCTGGCCATGTAGCCAGGCAAGACCCATCGGAATCGGCCAACAAACTGCTCGCATGGAGACCAAGAACTACTAAAAGGAGATTACGAAGACCACAGCTCAGAATGAGAGATGACATCCAGAAGATCGCGAATGCCACTGGATGCAAACAGATGCTAATAGGGACAGATCGAAAAATTTGGAGGAGGTCTATATCCAGGAGAGGATCAATACAGACTGAGGAGGGAGAGGAGAGAGAGATTTTGAGCTGTGCCCAAAGTCAGGTTAACAATGTCTACTTTATATTTGCGATGTCAAAAATCGGCGCCACTATATGTTCGAGCAAATACACTTCGGAAAAGGAATCAGCAAACCAGTCAGCCACCTCCACGCCTTCAGATGAATATTTGCCTCGAAAATGCATGGCTGGAGGAAGTTGGTCAGGCCTATTCAAGTCTCGGATATAAGTCCAGAAATAGCGGGGATCAGACTTTAAACTACGGTCGATACCTTTCAGATACTCTACATATAACACAGAACTGATATGACAACATTCACCCCTCAAGTCGCTAAAACTAAGATGGTCCTGAAAATTATTCGATACTGTATACTTTCTATGCATTTTTCTTCTTGTGGATCTTACTAATCAGTTCCTTGGTGAACCAAAAAGGATAACTACTAACTTTACCCATCATCTTTTTCTGTATAAACATTTTAAATCCGAACAATAAGATGTCATAAAATTTATTTACACTAGCGTCAATATCTTCAGAGCTACTACAAAGTTCCCAGTCAACCGTGCTGAGGTAATGATTCAAGACATTATAATCTGCTTTTTTGAAATTAGTTTTAAGTTTTTTTCTGAGTTTATTGTCAACAACCTGGTTTTTACAACTTATGTACACACAAAATAGTATAGGAAAATAAACAATATTATTAATATTATTATTTATTATCGTGGACTTATGCACTATCTCAGCTTAGCTGGATATAATTTACCTTTCCCAGATTCAGCAATCAAAGAGAATAGGCTCGATTACAATATACTTGACATATATTTCCTAACTATCCTACATGTATTAAGAATTACAGCTTTTTGCATTTCTATATAGGTATTCTTATGCAATTGCAGTTTCTTAAGGCTATCATGCAAAGTTTTGGGTATTAAACCAGTCGAGGATACGATGACAGGAACAATATCTATTTTTCCGAGGTGCCACATCTGCTTGATCTCAATAGCAAGGTCTGTGTATTTGGACTTTTTCTCCTGGAACTTGTTCAGCACTTTGTTATTATTCGGTATGGCGACATCCACCAGCATTGCTGTTCTGGCTCTCTTATCATACGCCACTATGTCCGGCCTATTATTCGTCACCATTCTGTCAGTGATAACAGGCCTATCGTAGTATAATCTGATATAGTCATTTTCCAATACGGGCGCCGGCTGATACTTGTAATATGGCTGGAAGGTGTTCAGAAGTCCGTACTTGTGTGCAAGTTTCTGGTGGATAATGTTGCACACTTGATTATGCCTGTGAAGATACTCCGTATTGGCCAGTTGTTCGCATCCGGACGTAATATGCTATATAGTCTCCGATCTTGTATGGCATTTTCTGCACTTATCTGTTTGTAATGTTCCGTCCTTCATTATTATTTTTTTTGTAATTGTTTGTAGCGACCACTTGGTCTTGGATGGCCATAAGGAATCCCTCTGTTTCTGCGAATAATTCTCCTTTCATCAACCATTTGTTGGAGGCTTCTTTATCGATGTGTGGTTGATTAATCTCATGGTGATGTCGTCCATGCAATTCCTTTCTTGACCATTGCTCTTGTTTTTTAGTATCTGATAGGAACGGTAGATTCAGCAGGTCATCTCTGGTAGCAAGATTTAGTGGTGTATATCCCCTATCAGCCAACGATACCTCTCTATGGAGGTTAGAAGTCAAAGCTTTTGCAGAGAAGAATTCTCGGAGATTTTTTATCTGTTCGGTGTGTAAATTGACAACATCTATTAATCCGCGTCCTCCTTCTTTCCGCTTCAAAGTTGTTCGTATCACAGACGATTTTGGATGATGATTGTTGTACTTTGTCAGCATCGTTCGGGTCTGCTTTTGAATATCATCCAGTTCTGTCTTAGTCCATCTGATTATTCCCAATGAAAGAGGCCACACTGGAATGGCGTAGGTGTTAATTGCCTTGACTAGATTCCCCGAGTTCAACATCGATTTCAGCACAGACTTCAGACGCTGACTGTATTCTGTATTGTTCATTATTATTATGCATATTTATTATCGTGGACTTATGCACTATCTCAGCTGTTAGCTGGATATAATTTACCTTTCCCAGATTCAGCAATCAAAGGGAATAGGCTCTATTACAATATACTTGACATAAATTTCCTAACTATCCTACATGTATTAAGAATTACAGCTTTTTGCATTTCTATATAGGTATTCTTATGCAATTTTAATTTCTTAAGACTATCATGCAAAGTTTTGGGTATTAACCCAGTCGAGGATACGATGACAGGAACAATATCTATTTTCTCGAGGTGCCACATCTGCTTGATCTCAATAGCAAGGTCTGTGTATTTGGACTTTTTCTCCTGGAACTTGTTCAGCACGTTGTTATTATTCGGTATGGCGACATCCACCAGCATTGCTGTTCTGGCTCTTTTATCATACACCACTATGTCCGGCCTATTATTCGTCACCATTCTGTCAGTGATAACAGGCCTATCGTAGTATAATCTGATAAAGTCATTTTCCAATACGGGCGCCGGTTGATACTTGTAATATGGCTGGAAGGTATTCAAAAGTCCGTACTTGTGTGCAAGTTTCTGATGGATAATGTAGCACACTTGATTATGCCTGTGAATATAGTCCATATTGGCCAGTTGTTCGCAGCCGGACGTAATATGCTGTATAGTCTCCGATCTTATATGGCATTTTCTGCACTCATCTGTTTGTAATGTTCCGTCCTTCATAATAAATTTTTTGTGGCAGGAAATAGACGTTTAATATGCAGTGAATTTGGACGAAACAACGAGATGTGATACCGCTGTACCACATGTGGGTTGTTGACACACGTAGAATGTACCGGATAGGATTCTGCCGAAGGGTACGTCTGCGCTCATACAATTAATATGGCCCCCAGGGTGTCATATAATCCTCACCTGATCTCAAATTGCCAAATTTGATTATTTTTATAATACATGTTTTTTATTTTTCTGTTTTAATCTCGTTTATTTTATTGAAAGACATGTATATGTAAGTTAATAAAGACGATTTTAACGTGTTGTCTATACTTTTTAGTCTTGTATTTCTTACCGGAAGCCTGAAAAACAAAGTAGTGGGCCACATTACCACCTTCTCCTCTATTAGTACTCATTATTAATTTCTAATACGTATTTTACCTGTTCTGTTAACCCATTTCTTTGTACCTATATAAAAGAAAATTGCTAACTTTGTATTTTAGTTTTAAATTCATATATCTGATGATGTGAGAGAGCTAGAAATATCTATAACGTTAAATAGACTTTTCCATATCAAACAGTGACAGTGTTATAACCAATAAATGTTTTAATTCATAGCGCATTTTATGAGATAGTTATATCGATTTTGAGAAAAAAGGGTCCATCTTTACTCAATTTACCCTACTTGTATGTACTGAGTTCCAATAAAATTGTTTCACAGATGAATAATTACAAAATGCATTTTGAAATTGATGATAAGGAAGAAATGGTGATCTATGATGATTCTAAGCACAGGATTACAAGTTGGAATATTTACTATAAGCTATGTGATTCAAATTGCAACTTAGTAACACTGGGTCGTAAGAACTTTTAATTCGAAACTAACAGCGTTAAACCTTTCTCGATTTACTCCTATAAGAGTTCAAGAGCTAGGCATACGCAGTATATAGTTCGCCCTCTTTTGACCACTACCAAACTCTTCATGGAATGCGAATAACAACTTCAGCAAAAGGCCTGATGGATCGGTGGTCAGATACATACATCCGAGTAGACTTGTATCCGAACTGCGTAGAGAATCACTTCAGAATTACAAGAGGATGTGAAATTGTGAAACGCTTGAAACTAAATCTATGTTCTTGTATGGAATACAGTTTTAACATTAATTATAATCACTTTGATCTTCGACATTGATTAGATAATTGACTGATCGAGTTACTAAATTCAAACATTAAAATAGAGCCGACGTTTAATTGATTTCTGGAATTGATGTTTCACTGTGCTGTCATACTCATTGTATTCACATTCATATTGAGTTAAGAATAGTGGCGTTCTTCAAGGAAGTATTAGGGGAGGACTATGTCCGTGTAGATTTCGATTTGTTGTGAATGAACTCCATTATATTGTCTGATGTTGCCTAAATATTGAAAAATGTATTTTGTTTTTAGGGATGATTTTAGTCTATTTTGTAAAAATGTAGAGCAGGGGTGCTCAAACCTAAATTGCTGGTGATCTACCTCAATATTTTTAGATTAATTACGATCGACTCTGAGAGGCTGCAAGTATGTGTGATGCATTGTTGTCGAACATAAACGATACACCCTACCTACCTACCTACCTACCTAGGTAGGGTGTACCGTAGCATATATAGATATTAGCTTTCCGCACAATGTACATAATTTTAGTCTAGGTTTGGGTTAGGTTTAGTTAGGTTCTTCTCTATAATATCAATGAAAAAACTCATAGTTATTCAATATTGCGAGTTTATCGGTTGTTAATCGCAAGCATGATGACATATGATCGTCAGTTAGTCTATTGCGATATTTTGACTTAATTATCTTCATTTCAGAAAATGCAGACTGGCACAAGTAAGTTGACTCAAACATTGCCGTCAGTTGAAGGCCGATTTGCCTTAGATTCGGATATTTATCTTCAGATATAAAACACCAGAAATTTGTATCAGATGCTGTAGCTTTGAGATGTATATCTGATATAATCTGCACCAACTCATTTTCGACAGAACATGAGTTCATATCAAACTGACTTGCTATTTCAGTAGCTAATTCCTCAATGTTTCTACATGAAAAAGGATAACTCATAAATGATGCTATATTTGCCAATTTACTGCAATCATAAAAACGCATTTCGAATTGTACCAAAATATTTGATAATTCAGCCTCATACGTATCATAATTCAACTGAGGAATCCTTGCTGTCAAAGACGGAAAATGTTTCAGGTCCTTTCTTTTCAGTTGATCTATCATAAGTTGCAATTTACTTTTGAATGCGCTTACTGCGCTAATCATCTCAATAATAGTTTTTCCTTTACCTTGAAGCTCCAAGTTAATGGCGTTTAATTGCATTGTGATGTCAGTCAAAATTGCCAAATCAGTCAACCATTTTTCGTTTTTCAACATCTGAGTGTCATTACCTCTTTTTTCTAGAAAAGACGTCATTTCGGGCAAAGAATTCTTGAAACCTTTCTAGGAATTTTCCGCGACTCAACCACTTGACGTCCGTGTGAAGAACTAAATCTTCATGTTCAGCTGACTCCCTATCTTCCAACTGCAACTTAAAGAGCCGCCGTTGCAAGCTACGTGCACAGATGGAATTCACAATTTTAGTTGCGATGCCCATAATTTCTTGCGTGTTTAAAACATCTGAACACAAAACTTGTTGATGTATAATGCAATGGAATGAAAAAATGAAGGGAAATCTTCATTAGCTCGACACAATGCCACAAAACCGTTTTTGTTTCTAGTCATTGCTGGTGCTTCTTCGGTTGTAATGCACACTATTTTAGTTAGCTAGTAGTTCTTTACAAAATTGAAGAAAACGTCATATATATCTGCGCCACGGGTCTTCCCCTTCAGAGGAATGATTGTCAAAAATTCTTCCTTATCATTGAATACCATCCGGATAAAAATACACAGCTGGGCAGTGTCTGTCATTGAATGCCATCTGAATAAAAATAAACAGTGTCTGTCATATCGGTGGATTCGTCGAACTATAAAGAAAAGTATGTACATTTCATGATATCATATTTTAGTTTATCTGCCATGTCCTGACTCATGACTTCAATACGCCTTGTGACAGTCGGACGAGATGACTGACGTTCTCTGATAGCAGACATGATTTCTGTTTCATTTTTGAAATCTCCAAATAAAGTCTCACCCGCCTCAATAAATGCTTCCTTCACAACCGATCCATCTTCGAATGGTTTCATGTGTTTCGCCAATATATGAGATATTTGAAATAACGTGATCGTAGCAGTATATATAAATAAGTTCATGACTTCATAGAATGTCTACTTTTAAATTCAATTTTTTTCTACATTTTAAAATTATAAAAATCAAAATAGTGCCCATATTAGTTCAATCGGATTCAATTCGCAGTGGTTATGTGGAAGGTGGAGTATACTAACTTCCCGGTTTTTGCCATTTCATCAATCTCATATTTTTATATGATTTATTCATGTAAATTTACAATCAATAATAATTTTTTAACATATTGTCTTCAAAAGAAATATTTTCATCCGTCAGCCATCTGATGCTGTCTGCTTTACGCCATGAAGATGTTAACGTTAATTCATTAGGTTGCTTATAGTAGCTTGCGTTATCCATTACTATAATAGATCCTATTGGAATCAAATCGAACAACTTTTCCAAATATTCTTCGAGAACATCCACATTCATGTCTCCATGATAGTCTCCAGTACTTTTACTTTGAAATGATAATAACACCCCATCCACAAAACCGTTAACACTACTTATTTGCGTTATTATAATAAGTCGTATTTTTCCTGACGGAGCCTGAAATCCTGTGGACAATCCTTGGAGGAAGGCTTGTCACACTAGTTCGACTATTCACCGCAACGCTACATAGGGTGTCAGCAAGGAAGCGGTCTGTCGAAAGACTAACGCTCCTCATTCCTATGTGGTTGTCAACCAGGTATACAGTATAATCTCTAAAATTACTACTTGGGAAATTATCGCTATATGTGTAGACCAGGGGTTCCCAAACGGTCGATCGCGAGTGCTTTTTGAGAAGATCTTGAGCGGCTTTATCCGCGTTTCTATTCTTGCCGCTTCTCTAAAACGTATCATTTTTATAACGATTGGGAGGAAGAATTTTTCTTTTGTATGGTGAAGGATAAGTACATTTGTCTCATTTGTCGTGCGTCAGTTGCATTAACTAAGCATGGTAACTTAGAGAGGCATCATAAAACGGTTCATAAAAACTGTGAAAGGGATTCTCCGCCACAGAGTGAATGAAGAAAACGAAAAGTACGTGATTTGATATCTTGTTTGGAAAGAAAACAAACCATGTTCACAAAACCAGCCAAACAATCGAATACTACAACGATCACGTTATTTCAAATATCTCATATATTGGCGACACACAAGAAACCATTCGAAGATGGATCTGTTGTGACGGAAGCATTTATTGAGGCGGGTAAGACTTTATTTGGAGATTTTAAAATAAAACAGAAATCATGTCTGCTATTAGAGAACTTCAGTTATATCGTCTGAGTGTCACAAGGTGTATTGAAGTCATGAGTCAGGACATGGCAGATAAACTAAAACATGATATCATGAAATGTGCATACTTTTTTCTGCAGTTCGACAAATACACCGATATGACAGACACTGCCCTGCTGTGAATTTTTATTCGGATGGTATTCAATGACATGTTGGCTAAGGATTCCTCTGAAGGGGAAGACCCCTGGCGAAAATATATATGACGTTTTCTTCAATTTTGTGAAACACTACAAGCCAGCAATATATAAATTAGTGTGCATTACAACCGATGGAGCACCAGCAATGACTGGAAACAAAAACGGTTTTGTGGCATTGTGTCGAGCTAATGAAAATTTCCCTTCATTTTTCTCATTCCATTGCATTATACATCAACAAGTTATGTGTTCAAAAGTTTTAAACTCAGAGGAAATTATGGGCATTGCAACAAAAAGTTTGAATTCCATCTGTGCACGTAGCTTGCAACGGCGGCTCATCAAGTTGCAGTTGGAAGATAGGGAGTCAGCTGAACACACTGATTTAGTTCTTCACACGGACGTCAGGTGGTCGAGTCGCGAAAAACTCCTAGGAAGGTTTCAAGAATTATTGCCCGAAATATTTTTTTAAATTAAGTGCCGAATACCTGCTGACTGCAATTTCAACGACTTGATTTTTCATAAAATGATAAGTGTTCCCCAGTTTATACTATCAACATTAACCCTTTATAGGATACTGGTTATAATTAATTTTTTTTGGGAAATATCTTTTATTAATTGATGAAATGTCATGTATACGAGTTCAAAAAAGTAACTGGTTTTATCCATAACTCGTTTAGTGTTTATGCTATTGATTTTTCAAAAACCAGTTTGTAGGGTTTTTTAAGGGCTATAAGATCAAATTAGTTTAATATCTTTTTGCCTTTATTTTTGAAAGGATTTAAGCTGAAAGGCTCGAACAAATTGCTTTTTACTCAAATATGCAAAACTTCAATCGACCATATCTTACTCAATAATAATCTGCCCTATAAAGGTTTAAAAACTAATGGCTACGTAGTTAACTTAGAATATTTCGTACCCTACCCATATGGTGCTAATTTTTGTGGTTAGGTTTGTGGTTTACTTTAGCAGTTAATTCCTAATTCCCATGAGTACTAACTATTTATTTGTTTTTGTCAGGATAAAAGAAAGAGACCTTTAGGTGCGAAGTTTCGCGAGCAAAAGAAACTGAGACTACGAGAAAGGGAAAAAATGGTTGGATCTTTAAGGCATTTCTTGCAAAACAATCGGGATTCCACGGAGACTATCGATGTTGGTGCGACCGAATCGTCCGAATCTCAAGATTCTAAATCCGTAATATCAATAACCGTGAGTGGACTTTCAACAGTAACATCAGGTCCTGCAACTAGTGGCAGCGGTTGTAGCAGCAAAACAGCTTTTACTGATACAGAGCCCGATGAAGCGATGACACCATCCTCGTCTACAGGACTTGAACAATCCACTTCAGGTAATTCAGCTTGTGTAAAAAGTTCCGTAATGTCAGCTACCGAAATACCTGCTGCAAGTGACACTATCGATGAAGGCTGTAATGAGGCTAGTATCGATATAATTCCGTCCGACCCCAGTTTGTGGCCCGAAAGAATCACCAATGAGATGGCTAGAATATGGATTAAACGTGGTCCGCTCTTGATAGACATCAGTTTTAGCTTTCCTAGTAATAAAGATAAGAGAAAGTTTTCGTGCAAATACTTTGAAAGAAATCTAGCAAATGGAGAAAAAGTCGAAAGGGCTTGGTTTATTTACTTTATTTCTAAAGATTCTGTATTAGGTTTTTGTTGTAAGTTGTTTTGTGAATGTAAAACTCCTAACGCTTTTTGTGATACAAATGGAGTATCTGCTTGCAACACTTGTCTTTGCTTATTAAGAGACACTAAACGTCAATTTTACACAACAGTTATGTAAACACTTGGGTAAATTTGCACAAAATGTTGGAGACATCTTAATGCTCATCATCTGCGGATTTTAGAAACGGAAAAAAATATTGGCGAGACGTGTTGGAAAGAATTATTGCGATTGTTAAGTTAGATTTATCTACACAATGCTTGGCATTTCAAGGTTCTTCTCAATTGCTTTTCGAATATGATAATGGAAATTTTCTAAAAGCTGTTAAGATGATTGCCTCTTTTGATTCAGTGATGAGACAGCTTGTTAGCCTAGTGTATAACTCCCAAAAAGAATCTGTTAAAATGATTCTTTATTTAGGCGTGCAAATACAGAATGAATTAATTGAATTATTGTCGTCCAAAGTAAGAAATAATATTTTTAAATGGTTCGCAGTTCAAAATATTTTTCAATAATATCAGATTGTACACCAGACGCTAGTCATACTGAGCAAATTAGTCTTGTTCTAAGGTAACTCGTCCTTAACACACTTCAAAAAAGGTTGAAGTTAAGGAAAGTTTTATTGCGTTCAATCCAATACTGGACTGTACAGGAGAAGGGATATATACATTTGAAAAAATTAAATTCAGAATTAAAACACATTTGGGGACAAGGTTATGATAATGGGGCAAATATGAAGGGAAAACATGTTGGGCTTCAGAAACGCATTCTTGATGCGAATCCGAAAGCCCTTTTTGTACCTTGTGCGGCTCATACTTTGAACTTACAGTAAAATACGCTTCTAAGGTATCAGGTGCTACAATAAACTTTTTTAATCTTATGCAAGAGTTATATAATTTTTTTTCGTCATCCACAAAAAGGTGGTATGTTTTGAGAAAAAAGTCCCCGGGTTAAGTCTAACGCCTCTAATTGAGACAAGATGGTCCAGCAGAATTAATGCAATAAAGCCCTTAAAATTTAATTAATTAAGGTTTGCGAAAGTCTTCTAGAAGTGGCTGAAGATATTTCCTTTCACATTGATGCAAGGCATGAAGCGAGTTCCCTCTTAACGTCTGTACAAAATTTCCAATTTATTTGTGGAATTATTATTTGGCATGACGTTTTATTTCTTATAAATATTGATAGCAAACAAATGCAAAGTGCTACAATTAATATTAAAGTATGCCAAACCTACCTAAAAAATTTAGTTGATCACTTCCAGCAATATAGATCTGACCAATCATTTCAAGAAATCCTTGTGCAAGTGAAAGTAGCATCCTCTCTCGATTGAAGAAGACTTTCCACCATTACCAACGGTTAGGAGGAAATTTAAACCAAAACTGTTTGACTATAAACACCGAGGTGAGACCCCTCAGGATCCAAAAACCGCCTTTAAAATTAGTTTTTCTTAAGATTCATAGATCAAACTATAAGTAAAAAACCGATTTGAATTTGATTAAATGAGTATGATAATATTTTCTGATTTTTTAGCGACATATTCGAATTAAGTGACAGATATGTTTTAAAACATTGTTCTATTCTTGAAGAGCGATTGACAGATCAGGATAATAAGGATATAGACTCAATGATCTGTTGAACCCTTAAGTATTTTACAATATATATTTGAAAACAATTTAATTATTATATATATATATATATATATATATATATATATATATATATATATATATATATATATATATATATATATATATATATATATATATAATGGCTAATATTGTTAGCCCAGACAATCTTTCTTTAATCATTGTCGATCTTAAATAATTTTAATGATTTTTAACTTTGAATAAGATCGCTCGCCAGAAGCTACAGATACAGGCAATGTCAAAAAATTCTTAGTGAAATGCTTACGTTTGGAAAGGTGGAGATTAAATTGTTTTCAAATATATATTGTAAAATACTTAAGGTTCAACAGATCATTGGAGTCTATATCCTTATTATCCTGATCTGGCGAGCGATCTTATTCAAAGTTAAAATCATTAAAAATTATTTAAGATCGACAATGATTAAAGAAAGATTGTCTGGGCTAACAATATTAGCCATTATATATATATATATATATATATATATATATATATATATATATATATATATATATATATATATATATATATATATATATATATATATATATATATATATATATATATATATATATATATATATATATATATATATATATATATATATATATATATATATATATATATATATATATATATTGATATAATCATTATATCTTAAATAATTTTAATGAACCCTTAAGTATTTTACAATATATATTTGAAAACAATTTAATCTCCACCTTTCCAAACGTAAGCATTTCACTAAGATTTTTTTGACATTGCCTGTATCTGTAGCTTCTGGCGAGCGATCTTATTCAAAGTTAAAATCATTAAAAATTATTTAAGATCGACAATGATTAAAGAAAAGATTGTCTGGGCTAACAATATTAGCTATATATATATATATATATATATATATATATATATATATATATATATATATATATATATATATATATATATATATATATATATATATATATATATATATATATATATATATATATATATAACACCTCAAAAAGTCTAGGAACACTTACCAATATCTTTAAAATATGAATTTGATTCGAATTTATAGAAATCTTTCGGTTTTTGTTAGGATGTATTGTATATAATATATTCTCAAGAAAACAAAATAATATTTGACTTCTCTGAAGCACCTATTATAGAAAAAAAATTGAAATTTGAAAATGACGAAATTTGGTATTTTTCAGTACCCAGAAGGTCCACCTCTGTTATTAATGACACTTTGGCATCGTCGCGGCATGCTCAATATTAAATTGTCTATTACATTTTGGCCTAAGTCTTTTCAAGACCCCTGAACTGCTCATCGAAGCTCCTGTTCATGATGGAAGACGTTTTGACGCAGGAGATTTATTTTTAAGGTGTCCCACACATGCTCGATGGGATTCAGATCTGGGGAGCAGGATGGCCACGGTAGAAGATCGATATCATTCTCTTCAAGAACGTTCAAAACAACTCTTGCACGTTGAGGATGGGGCATTATCTTGTTGGAGGAATGGATTTTGACCCATTGTTTGGAGATACGGTACCACTACAGGTAAAACTATCTCATTTGCGTAAGAATTTCCCGTGAGGTTGTTCTGTATGAAAACGACGTCAGTTCTCCCACCAAGGCGTATACCTCCCCAAAACATCACTGATCCGCCTCCCTGTCCAACAACTTCTCAAGCATGCTGGAGATGGTTTTGCTTTCCAGGTTCCTTCCAAATTCGAATTCTTCCCGAATCGGGATAATAACTAAATCTAGATTCATCACTGAAGAGAACCTCTCTTGTTCCCAGTTTACGTGTTCTCAGCACCAAGCTAAACGAGCAGCGCGATTTCCATGGGTCTGTTGTGGAACTCTTAAAGGACGTCTGGAGTGGTGTTGAACTTCGTGTAGTCGATTTCTCACAGTTTGGTCGGAAATTTGTACATTATGAACTCGTGATAGCTCTTGGGCTAATTGAGATGCTGCGGTAGTACGATCTCTTCTGGCTTGTAAAACCAAAAATCGGTCTTGGGCGACTGTAGTAATCCTGAAACGACCTGTATGGCGTTCTTCTACGCTACCTGTTTCATTGAAACGCGACCATAAACGGTTTATGACACTTGGACTACTTTCCAGAACCCTGGATAATTCCCGTTGTGAGCTCCCTGCTTGAAGCATGCCAACGGCTCGTAACATCTCTTCTCTAGTATAATGTCGTCCTTCCATGGTCGAATCACGAAACTTGAATCTTTTATTTGCGCTTACAACAGAAACAAAGTGCCAACTAACTGATTTCAAACACTGAATACATGAAATGATTATAAAGCAGCGTCGCATCTGCTGCATTCTTAGTTTTCTATAAAAAAATTGAAATCTGTTGCGGCACGCTACATAATTTGGTGAGAAATTGATGCAGGTGTTCATTTCTTAAAAAAGTCATCCATATTGATCGTTCTGGATACGATATATCGGTATTCAGAAGTGTACCCTATACTTTTATATATATATATATATATATATATATATATATATATATATATATATATATATATATATATATATATGTATGTCTGTATCCCATTACTTAAGCAAATGTTTTAAAATGGGTGTGAACAAGAATTTATTTTAAACGGTTTTATTTAGCTCACCCCGTTTGTTTTATTTATTCTTGGGTCAAATTTAGTAATTCAAATTTCACCTCTTCCTGTCAACCGATTAATCTGAAATTTTGTATACACTTTGGATTTTGGTGACAATACAATTATATTCATTCATTATCATTATAAATACAAGATGGCCGCCGCTACAAAATGGCGGATAATTTATGTTTTATTAATCCCATCAATATGGGTATCAAATGAAAGGGCTCAACAATCAGAATACAGTATACTATAAAAAATTGAAATCCAAGATGGCGGCCGCTACAAAATGGCGGATAACGTAGGTTTTATCAATCCTATCAATATGGGTATCAAATGAAAGTGCTCAACCAGTAGAATACAATGTATCCAGCCTGAATTCACCACCCAAGTCAAGATTTTGTATCGTGTTGAGGACTGTGTGGCGTTAGGGTGGCTAAAAATGATACGTCGTTAGCGGTACACCACCCAAGTTAAGGTGAAAGGTTAAAACGCGCCGAAAACTGTATGGCATTAGGGTGGATAAAATAGATATCTCGTTAGCGTAAGATCTTTGCAGGGACTACGTATAGAGGAGTTGGATTGCAATAAACTAACGGGCAAGAAACCTTGCAATAATGAAGCACTAAATGAATTAAAAAATTTGTAGACAATTGACGTGCCCAATTATCTACAAATTATCGACTTAATGTGCGATAGAAGAATCGTTTAATTCGTCGTTAGGCAGTTGGCCCGCAGACGGTGAGGAAATTATTTACTATTTTCTTGCTCATGGAAATTCTAATAGTTATACACTCCATGTAAATAAAAGAGATGTTTTAACTAGTTTATCGTTGGACATTCACACTGCTGGCTGGCGAGGAATCGTTTCACTGCTTGTTGTTTGTCTTTAATCGACAAAACATATGACAAAAGTACTACTCGCTCACCACTATGAAACCCTAAAACTCGCTTATAATCGAGCTTGCTAGCTTGTTTCCACATTCTAGCCCTACTTATCACACGTCCATCGTTGTCGGTTGCACAACTGCCTAATAATTATAGTGTAACATTACAAAACAAACATTTTAATCAACGATTGTAGACAATTGACGTGCCCCACGGTTTTATTTTAGTCTAGTCTATGCATATGTTTATAATTCCCACGACTGTATCTATTTTATTATTTTTGGTTTTAGTACATTTATCTTAAACAGTGCAATGTATGTTTAACATAAAACCGTTTAACTTAAAAGTTTTTTACCTATTTTTATTTTGATGTTTTAGTATACGAATAAATATGACACAAGCGCCAGTAGCCAACAATTTCACACATATACAATCCAAGACCTACGTGACATGAACCTGTCAATAGTGACGTACTCGCCATCTCCCGTCATAACAGAGAGCGATATTCAAATGGAAATCTCTTCAAACCAAACCTAAGTAACCTAACAGAACCTCAAACCTAATTTTAATTAATAATTTTAAATTGAATAGGTTAGTACTTCTATCGCTTTCTTGCATCGTTTTGAGCCGTACGTCGTATAACATGTAACATGAAAACGTTGTAAATATGGCGGGTTAACTATCTAGAAAATAAAGATTCGAATTGAAAAGCATTTTAATAAGAAATTAATGTATATTTGAGCGTGGAATTACTAATTAATGGTACATATACATGTGTGTATATATTATCCATTGTAATAGTAACAAGGCATTTTAATGAAGCAATTATAGAGTTTGAATGATATAGACAAGTGGACTTTCAAGGAAATTTTGATTTTGTTTCCTAAACGATAGCCTTCTGGGGCAAAATGATTTCAGATTTGGATTCTGGGACCCAAAATTAGTAAGTAAACACTTTTTCAGTGAATTTTGACTATCGACACTATACTAAATAATTTTGTGGAAAAAATCTCCTATCATGCAGGTACTATCATATGACAAAATTTATAACTGCAATAATCAGAAATATGCAGCGCGTTGGTGTGCATGCGCGTAACGACGCATCTAAATTTGAACAGTGAGCTTTCGTTCTGTTCCCGCTATACGCTTGACGGTATTTTTGTTTCGTTCAGAACTTCACGGGACGCGTTAGAACGTACTTGTGTTCTTTATCGGACTTTGCGTAATATGTGGCGGAAAAAGGTGCGTGTTTTTGTGAACAACTTCTACATATCTTAAAGTGAAGGATTATTTTGTATCTATGGGGATTCACAAATTGATCAAGGTAAGTCAGAAATTTTCTGTAATTTGATTAATTCTCTTTGAATAGCTTTGTTGGTGAGAATATTTATTCTTCAGCTCTTCCAATAATTAACAAAGCTATAATTATGGAAAAACTGGTTGTTGAAAACGAAGAATGAAAATTTAACTCGAAATTACATATTTGAATCGGAATTAAATGCACTTACTCCAACTCTGAGAAAAATACTGATACTGTAATTACTTATAGGCATATATGTTTATTTTCAATACTTGAATCCACCAATTAAAAAACAATTGTTAACCAAACTTCCTGAATTATAATCACCTTCATTTATGAAAAAGTAATAACAATGTGATTTGCTTTCGGCTTTTATGAAATTTCTCTTTGAACAGTCAATACTTATATGAACTTTGCAGAATGCAATACATGTAATGCCTAAACTCTTTTAAAATTGAAAGATATCACAGTTATATTTCACCTATTATTTGTAAGGAACTTTGAGGAAAAGTTGTACGTGGGTCATTCATTAATTGAAGAGACAAAGCGGTGTGGCAAAATAGTTTTTCAAAGCACAAAGTTTCATCTTAGTGTTTAGGCCAATTTCCAACAACTTTTGACATACTTGCTACTATGGAATTCGTAGGTAATGTCCCCTTTAGTGAACCAAAAATTGAAGGAACTGTAAGAGGGTTGAGTCAATACCTCCCAACCCATTTTGACGATGGTTTTGCGGGAGGTGTGAAAACGTATCTTTGCTAAATCTATCTATCTTTGCTATCTAAAAAGTACCAAGAATTGGTCAATCGCACTCGAAATATTTATTTTTCAGTACGCTCCTTTCGGAATAATAGATTTACGCCAACGAGTAATCCATTTATCAAAACATTTTTCGAGTGGTTTTGCCGAAATCAACGTCACTTCCCACCGCGAATCTTCTTTTATGCCTTCTATCGATTCAAAACGGGTACCTCGAAGTCGTAGTTTAAGTTTTGGAAAAAGAAAAAAGTCGGCCGTACTTATATCAGGTGAATACGGTGGTTGTTCGATGGTATTCGCTCAGTTTTTGGTCAGAAATTTATCACAATGATAGCATTGAGAGATGGTGCATTATCATGGTGCCAAATTCATGAGTTTTCTTTCCACAAATCTGATCTTTTTCAACGAATTTGCTCTCTCAAACGCCGCATAACGCTCGGGTAATATTCTTTATTTACCGTTGGCAAAAATTCCGTCTATCTAAGGGTCATTCCTCAGAAGCGCCGAGAAGTTATAATAATAATAATAATAATAATACACACACAATAACGATGCTGAATGGATCACGAATAAAAAACAACGCCTTGATATCAATCATATGGAGTTCGAAGAAATAACGGAGGAAGAAATCGCAACAGTACTTAGAGCGACCAACAATTGGAAGGCCACAGGTATAGATAATATCCATAACTTCTGGTACAAGAAATTTGATAAGCTCCATAGAGCCCTAGCGAAACAGCTCACGTATGTTCTTCAACATCCCAGGAAAACACCCACTTTCCTAACACAAGGCTTAACATATATGCTACCTAAGAGCGATAGAACACAGGATTCGTCTCAATATAGGCCAATCACTTGCCTGCCAACACATATCCAATCGAATATACAATCACCTTGACGACAACCATATATTAGCTGAGGAGCAGAAAGGATGCAGAAAGAAACACCACGGGTGCAAGGAACAACTCATCATCGATTCTGTGATACTGAAACAGGCTCACGTAGGGCATCGTAATGTTCATTCAGTTTTTCTCGATTATCTGAAGGCATTCATTAGTACCGCCCATTCATGGCTTGTCCAGGTATTGCAGATCTACAAAATTCATCCAGCCCTGGTAGAGTTCTTGAAAACAACAATGACACACTGGCGCACGTCTCTGCAGGTCAACATGAACAATAAGTCAATTAAAACCGACAAGACACCCATCAGTCGTGGAATTTTTCTCTCTTTGAGTCCACTATGGTTCTGTTTAGCTATGAACTCATTGTCCTCAATGCTCAATAGAACAGGATACGGTTTTAGCATAAAAACAGATAGGAACTATCTCCCACCTGCTGTATATGGATGACATCAAATTATATGCTTCGAACAAGAAGCAATTGGATGATCTGCTGAAAAATGTCAGTAAGTTCTCGGCAGATGTTCACATGAAATTCGGAATTGAAAAATGTAATACCCTGAACATTCACAGAGGGAATGTCAAAGATGGTGAAACACAACTTCCAAATGGTGATATTATACAGTGCATAAGGGATGGCGAAACAAACAAATATCTCGGATACCAACAAGCCAGATTGCTACACCAGAATCAATCAAAGGAGAAGATTCGTTCAAAGTACAGTCAGCGTCTAAAGGCTGTGCTGAAATCAATGTTGAACTCGGGGAGTATAGTCAAGGCAATTAACACCTACGCCATTCCAGTGTTGCTCTACTCATTTGGAGTAATCAGATGTACAACAATCATCATCCAAAATCGTCTGTGATACAAACAACTTTGAAGCGGAAAGAAGGAGGACGCGGATTAATAGATGTTGGCAATTTACACACCGAACAGATGAAAAATCTCAGAGAATTCTTTTCTGCAAAAGCTCTAACTTCTCACCTACATAGAGTGGTATCGTTAGCTGATAAGGGATATATACCTCTAAATCTTGCTACCAGAGATGACCTGCTGAATCTACCGTTCCTACCAGATACTGAAAAACAAGAGCAATGGTCAAGAAAGAAATTGCATGGACGATATCACCATGAGATTAATCAACCACACATCGACAAAGAAGCCTCCAACAAATGGTTGATGAAAGGAGAATTATTTGCGGAAACAGAAGGATTACTTATGGCCATTCAAGACCATGTGATCGCTACAAACAACTACAAAATATTTATCATGAAGGACGGAACATTACAAACAGATAAGTGCAGAAAATGCCATACAGGATCGGATAATGTACAGCATATTACGTCCGGATGCGAACAACTGGTCAATACGGACTATCTTCACAGGCATAATCAAGTGTGCAACATTATCCATCAAAAACTTGCACACAAGTACGGACTTATGAATACCTTCCAGCCATATTACAAGTATCAACCGGCGCCCGTATTAGAAAATGACTTTATCAGATTATACTACGATAGGCCTGTTATCACTGACAGAATGGTGACGAATAATAGGCCGGACATAGTGAGAGAGCCAAAACAGCAATACTGGTGGATGTCGCCATACCGAATAATAACAACGTGCTGAACAAGTTCCAGGAGGAAGAGTCCAAATACACAGACCTTGCTATTGAGATCAAACAGATGTGGCACCTCGAGATAAAATAGATATTATTCCTGTCATTGTATCCTCGACTGGGTTAATACCCAAAACTTTGCATGATAGCCTTAAGAAATTAGAATTGAATAAGAATACCTATATAGAAATGCAAAAAGCTGTACTTCTTAATACATGTGGGATAGTTAGAAAATTTGTCAAGTATATTGTAATCCAGCCTATTCTCTTTGATTGCTGAATTTGGGAAAGGTAAATTATATCCAGCTAACAGCTGAGATAGTGCATAAGTCCACGATAATAAATAATAATAATTTCTTTATAATAATAAGTTCTTTATTTCCTACAGGTAGAACCCAATTACAGGAAAATTTAAATATTTATATAACAAATCAACAACTTAAAGCGTAATCATAAATAATGAGTTAATATTAGTAAAAACCATGCAGCTATTCGAAACTTACTCGGTACAGAAAATGACAAAAACAAAATGAACAAATCAAGAAAAAAAATTGAAAAAAATACTATGGCATAAAATAAAATGAAAAGAAAACACTCATGGAGTGAGTTAAATTTGAAAAATAGAAAAGTATGCAATACCTCAGATGCGCTTTAGAGAACATTGTCCGCATTGTACAAATAAATAATATTGGAGATTGTGTGAGTGAGTTTGTTCTGGGCGTGCTCAGGAAAAACAGACGCCCATCTCTTGAGGTCAGTCTCGGAACTGAAATTTTCAGTTGAGCTAAAATAGAGGGACAATCCGAACGATTATTCAGGAGGTTAAACAAAAATTTTAA
Source organism: Cryptolaemus montrouzieri (assembly GCA_013387265.2). NCBI lineage: Eukaryota > Metazoa > Arthropoda > Insecta > Coleoptera > Coccinellidae > Cryptolaemus > Cryptolaemus montrouzieri. Next base: position 5,323,068 of record JABFTP020000001.1, read on the forward strand.
GTCCAGAAAGCCTCTTCTTATGTTCAGGGTTGTCGCTCTGAACCTACTCAAGAGTGCACCATGATCATACCCTCTTACAGGGTAGGCACCATCTTCTCGCCAGACAAGATATTTGAAAATCTTCTATGAATTGCCTCCAAATGATAATCATGACAATAATAGATGGGATGCCAAATAATCGACGCATACTCCAACTTACTCCTAACAATAGTCTCAAAAAGACGAATTAAAGTATTTGATTTCGTAAAGTGCTTTCCATTTCGAATTATGAACCCATATAATTTCGAGGCGGATGTAAATAAATAGTAGTGAATTTTTGGTCGAATATAAGACTAAGATCTTTTATATCAGTGGAACGTTTCAGTACACCATTGTTTATAATATAATCAGAAAAAAGGATGTTTTTCTTGCGAGAGTAAGTAACGACAGATACATCCAAGTCCAAACGATTAATCACACACCAGTTTGACACGGAACTTATGACTTCCTGCAAGATCTCACAATCGCGTTCTGACGTTATCTTCAGATATATTTTCAGATCATTCGCATACATCAATTTGAGTATATTAATTATGTCCATGAGATCATCAATGAACATTATGAACAATAATGAACCAAGATTGGACCCCTGCGGGACACCTGAAGTAGCAACAAATTCAAACTTATGTTGAAATATACCCTTAACGTGTAGCTCCTCATCATATTTTGTTCGGATTGCTTCATCAACGATTTCGAGAAATAGGTAGCTTCAAAATAAGAAAACATTGTGGTCGCCACCAAGATATTACGCATAGAACACCAGAATTAGAAGAAGCTATACCTGTAACATTTACCAAAATTGAAAGAAGACAAAGAATTAGCACGGTGACAATATTATTACAGCGTCAGTGATACGAACGTTGCAGTTCTAAAGTGGAAGACAAAAGATCAGTTCATATTCTTACCAACTATATAGGAGACAGAACTAACGTCGCTTGTCCTGAAGCTGTGATACAGTGCAATAGATGTATGAACTACGTTAACAAATTCGACCAATTGAAAAGTACTTATGCTATCTATAGAAAGTCTCATAAATGGTGGCACCAGGAAATCAATATGCATCAGCCACAGTGATATACTTCACGAAGATGCACGAAATGCAGTACTAAAAGAAGTCCAGAACGTACTGAATGGTAATTCAGTACCTGCAAAGTCCCACTTTGTATCCGCAGAGATAAAACATGCTTTTCAGATTTTCATAAGAAAGGAGTTATTGGGTGATTCACCAGTGGCGCGGTGCTTTGTAGCTCGTACACTCTTGAAAATTTCATTTTTGTTCGAACGGTATTGTATTTAGAAAGTAAAAATCTACTTCAACAATTTATTTTGAAGTAAACAGAGTATCCCAATTTTCTATAAAAAATCTTGGGAGATTTTGTCGGATTGGAAAACCACTTTTTTGTTGAAGATTCAAGAGGGTCCTAAACACTGCTATAATGTCTTTAAGTAATAAGTTTTTTTGGTCAGTAGTTTCGTCAAAAAATTTTTTTTTCGTAAAAATTCATGAAAATAGGCTATCACATCATCGCATGTTCCTTCGGACAGAGATGATAAATACTTTTTCCTTTCGTTTTCTTATTGCCCAAGGATAGCTTTATTGATGAATTGAAATAGATTATCCTCATTTTATATAGGAGTGACTCAAAAAATTATTGAATATTACAATTTAAAAAATTTCATATCTTGATTTTTTCAAATGGAACATCTTGCATTTTATTATTCATGTCAACGCATGAAATATTGTGGTATATTTTGCAGAAGTAACCTTATCTTTATCTTCGACCATTTTCGAATTAAAAAAAATAAACTTAAATAATAAAATCAGAGGTTGCGAGAGAAGAGTTTATCAATACGTATCATTATACTTGATCAGAGAAATGGAGATATTTTGAGGTAGTCGTGTATGAAATACGTAATAAATTGGTTTTTGGTGAGATGATCTACAAGGTGTTGAACTATTTCAATAAGTGTTCGAAATTTTGCCCGTTTCTTTGTAGACACAACTTAATCCTTCTGAGGAAAGACCGTTGAACTCTCGACAACATTTGTGGATTAACTGATTGAAAGGCGTCGACTATTCTCTGTCTCACATCAAATTGTGTTGTAAAAGGAATCTGTAAATGCCCTTAGTATAATCCTACAAGAAAAAATTTAGACTTGTAAGGTCCGGAGACCTAGCTGGCCATCTAACAGGACCACCACATTTGAAAATTCGTTTACTATAATCAGATAATTCTAAATACCTATCGAATGAGCTATAACTTGGACTAACTGATCAATTCGAAGATCTTAGGGGTTGACACCCTCACCTGAGAGGGTGTCTGAGGGGATGTAGTGGAAACACCACTGCTTAAAGATATTTTTCCCCAAAATATAACAGTATTTCGGTGAATGTTTATTCGAAATCGACAGTATTTGAAATCACTGAAAATAACTCATATTTCGACGAATCAGCCTGTATCTTCTTCCGAATATGTCAAAACTCGAAAACTATTGAAAATTTGTGTTGAGAATCAAAAGAGCTTTTCAATGAGGTATCACTCGACCTATCTTCTCTATTCTAAAAATTGAGTTTTGTGCACCCCTGCTAAGGGGGTTGATGTAAAATAAAATCACCCTGTGTTTAAAGATGTCCCCCTTCAGACAAAAATTGACTTGTTTCTGCTTTTTGCCAAGAAACGAATATTTCAGCAGTTATTGAGTCTTTTTCGTTTTTGTTGGCCCATTCGGTATATGTAACTTATTTCTTATGTACTTTCTCATAGTTTCTTGTTTGGATTTTTGTCTATGCCTGGTGCTTAGTAAACTAACCTTATTCCTCAAAAGCTATTTGTGGTATTCTGGTTAAATATTTTTCATTTATAAACATTTGTTTTATTTATGAAGTTAATAAATAAAATCTGTGGCTGAAAGAGTTTATATTATTGAATAAATTGACTTTTCATCTCTTAAATTGAAATTATTCTTTTCTTCTCATAGATCGATCTGTTATAAGTGCCTCTTTTTTCGTTTTCAAACTATTATTTTGTTTCAAATATCATACCTGATCCATCATAGAGCTGAAAATATCAAAATGAATGAAGTATTCCATTTCATTTATTTCCGATGAAGGAGCTCAATTTGAAAGATCCGATAAATTGCCCCTAAAATCCACGTCAAAATTTCAATTGCAATTCTTTGATACATTGCTTCAGCAGGTTCAAAATCGCCAAGAATTCAGAAATCATGTTCATTCTATGAAATGGATATACACCTATTTCAAACGAACGATCTATTATGAACAAACAAAAAACTTCATTCATTGAAATCGTCACAATTCCTCACGAGTTATGGATGATTTCAATAACAGACCAGGGTAGTTCGGTAGTTACCTTCTATTATTTTCGAGAAGGTACTTGACCTGGACCAATCCCTTATGGTGGCCATCTGGACTCTTATGCATTCAATTTATGATACTCACCCAGACAGTCTTAAAGATTTAAACGACGACGTGGTTATAAGATCCATTATCTAATTCCACCAATCTTCGTCTTTATTTCTATGATGAAATAGTTTGTTTACCAGCGGTGTGCATGATAGCAAGATTACATTATTGTTATTGTTTTATTGTCCTATATTATTGTTTTATTATTGCGCACAATAAGTTTTAATTCATCAAAAATTAAGGAAATTGTCGTTATTAGCTCTTTTTATTTTAAATCAGTGCAACATTCCACCTCGCGTTTTATTCGATTGGAATTATCCAATATAATTCTATTCTGAAATAATAATGATTACATGTATATGTACAGGGGGACCAAATTCGAAATTTTAGTACGACAACTATGTGATTTATTAATTATTTTGAACAAGAGTTGAGGAAAATCCTATAAATTCAAATAGAAAAATATATATATATATATATATATATATATATATATATATATATATATATATATATATATATATATATATATATATATATATATATATATATATATATGTCGTAAACTCTTGAACTGATTGACTGTGTTTGCGCTCACACCGAACTAGGTAGACGATTCCACAAGTCGAAAATTCTGTTCGAAAAGAAATTCTGGCGTAGATTTGTCTTGAAATGTTCTTTCGTTATTTTGAATGAGTGAAAGCGCAAATTGCCAGTGTTCAAGGAAAAAAGGTTCTTGACTTCAGTACCGAGAACTCCCCGTGAAGACAAGTAGGTGAATATCATGTCACCTCTGATCCGCCCTTCTGAGAACGTTGGAATTCCAACCATGGATAGTCTAGCAGAGTTATCAGGACGATACCAAAAAGGATGGCTTCGTCGTTCCGCAGAGATGTCCACCAGGCAGTTCCAGCGTACTCCATGATTGGATGAACAACAGTTTGATATAGCAGTTTGGCTATCTTCACTTCACAGCCACCAAATTTTCTGCAACATACAGGGTGCTTAAACGAAAACTAAACAGATGCTATATCTACCAAGATATTCATTTCTGATCAAAACGCAAAAACAGGTCAATTTTTGTTTCAAGGGGGACATCTTTTGGGGTACAAAACTTGCCTGAAATATCAACCCCCTAAACGGGGGTCGTAATCCTTGAACATTTTGAATAGGGAAGATGGGTCGAGTGATGACTCAAAAGAAAGGTGGTATCTTTGTCTACATCGCTTTGAACGAATTCCCTTTTTTAATTGAAAACTGTAAAAGATACAGGGTGAGCAACTGAAAGATAGGGAAGATTACTTCCCTGAGACCATTCGAGTTTCATAGAGGTAAAATGGAACAGATCCATGCTGATCGATGGCAGTCATCATCAAGTACCATCTCCATCTCGAAATTTAACCTATAGAACAGGGGTGACCACCCTTGAAAATTTGGAAAAGGGTAGATGGGTCGAGTGATAGCTCGAAAGAAAGGTATCATCTTTGTCTGCATCCCCGTGAACGAATTTTCATTTTTGATTGAAAACTGTAGTAGATACAGAGTGAGCTACTGAAAAATAGAGAAGACTATCTATCGCCCTGAGCTGTTCAAGTGTTAGTGCAAAAAATGGAACAGATTCATTCCAGAGCAAAGGCTGCCATCTTTGATCTAAATGAATCTATTACAGTTTTCCGCACTAATACTCCAATAGTCTTGGGGCTATAGTCTTCTCTATTTTCTGTGGCTCACTCTGTATCTTCTACAGTTTTCAATCAAAAATAAAAATTCTTTCACGGGAATGCAGACAAAGATAATACTTTCCTTTCGAGTTATCACTCGACTCATCTCCCCTCTTTCAAATTTTCGAGGGTGGTCACCCCTGCTCCAGGGGTTGAATTTCGAGATGAGGATAGTACTTGATGATGACTGCCATTGATCAGCATGGATATGTTCCATTTTAGCTCACTGAAACTTGAATAGTCTCAGAGAAATAATCTTCCTATCTTTCAGTTGCTCACCCTGTATCTTTTACAGTTTTCAATTAAAATGGAAATTCGTTCAAGGCTATGTAGACAAAGATACCACCTTTCTTTTGATGTTGAATGTTGTTTCAAAATGTTCATTGCAACCCCGCTTAGGGGTTGAAATTTCAGGCAAGTATTGTACCCCAAAAGATGTCCCTTGAAACAAAAATTGACTTGTTTTTGCGTTTTGATCTGAAATGAATATTTTGGTAGATATAGCATCTGTTTAGTTTTCGTTGAAGAACCCTGTATATATGATTCTTCGGGCTTTCGAGGTGACAATTGCAACATGCTCTGACCAACTAAGGTTATTTGAGACTGTTACCCCTAGGTCGACATGATTTGAAACAGTTTTTAGAATGTGGCCCTCAATGGTGTAGGTGAAGTTTGGATTAGTCCTACCTATGTGTAGAACGACACAGTTCTCCAAATTTAGTGGAAATAACCATTCACGTGACCATTGTTCTATTTAAAACAAGTTCTCCTGTAGAGTACGTGGATCTACTAGCGGGAGAGCCTAGAGAGTGCGCATTTTGACCTCAAGGAAGGTAGATCGGAGGTATATAGAAGAAAAAGTATGGGCCCAAGGACAGAATCTTGGGGAACTTTACTAACAACAGACCACTCCTTGGAGGTATACATACCACCGACCCTCACACGAAAGGATCTATTTGATCTAATCCATGAGAGTCAATCACCCCTAATCCCCAGATGCTCGAGTTTATGCAGCAAACGGCGATGTGGTACACGATCAAACGCTTTTGCAAAGTCAAGGTATATCACATCTATAGGATATCCAGCATCCCAAGCTTTCGTCCAGTCGGTGATTGATAGAATTAAATTTGGAAGGGTCGATCGACCAGGAAGAAAACCGTGCTGTTGTGTAGAGTGAATGTGATGATCTGGTCTCATATAATTCTCTCCAGAACCTTGCCAACCGCAGATACGAGGCTTATAGGGCGATAATAAGTGGCAGAAAGTTTATCACCTTTTTTAAAAATCGGTGTGATTGAAGCAGTACGCCAGTGGCGGGGAAGTGAAGAAGTGCTAAGTGACTGCGAAAAGATCAAGAAGACAGGTTTGGCAAGCTCATCTGCGCAACGTTGTAAGAAATATTGTGAAACTTTATCAGGTCCAGGAGCAGTGTTGGTTTTAAGCTTGGTTAGATATTCTCCGACTGTTTCCTCCGTTATTTTGATACAATCAAGCGTTATCAACCCACGCAGTGTTTGAGGTACTGGAATGGGGCCACCAGGTTCTGTAGTGTAAGACAAAGAGAATGCTTGAGCAAGAATGTCTGCGGATTCAGTTGCGTTGTTACAGATTTGGCCTGAGTTATCCCTAACCAAAGGGACAGCAACTTTACTATTCAAAGTCGATCGTAGGTATTTATAAAACTTCTTTTTGTTCTTGGACTTGGCCAACTTGCTTTCAAAACTTTCCTTCGCATGTCGAATACTTGAGGTCAGTAGGTTCGAGTGAGTACGATGATTTTGGTAATCAGTTGCGGATCTACTCCTGAAATGACGCTGTGAAGAATGCGATCAGTTATCCAGGGTTTGACTGGATTCTCAGTGACTGTCTTCTCATAGGTTTTGGTGAAAATGATGTCTTCGATAGTGTGTAGCATTTTCGTCCAATTAGTTTCAATGTCATCTTCTTGTCGAATGATTGAATTCTAGTTGCATGAGCGCAGATTTTCAGACAACTTCTCGTAGTTTACTCTCGAAACTTTTCTATTTTGTCAAAAAAGTACCGGGAAATGGTCAATGACAAAGTATTTTACATCCAAATTTATTGTATCGATTTCAAAGAAATAATATACAGGTGGCCCATGAGTCACTGGAAGTAGCATTTTTTTCTTTTCTCCTTGTGACATTCCGATTGTGATTTTGCATAAATTATGTTACTTATATTCTATTTCTGAGTAACCTTCGTTGGGAAACTCTGACTTTATACAGAGTGTACAGTACAAAATTTCCGATTCTGCCCTTCTTCAAGCCTCATTTTTTCAATTCTTTCAAAGACACACCCTGTATTTTATACTCTGTAATGATCGGTTAGGTTAGATTTCTTCTCGAAATGTTTTCCCTTGTTTCTGAAGAGAGGTGCAATTTTCATTGTCCTAATATCTTTGTGGAATCTTTCATCTTGTTCGTCACTAACAGCTCCAAAATTTTCAGGAAAAAATGACAAATGTGAATGGAGGAAATGAATTTTTACTGACACGCAGGTACCAAAAGATTTGTAGGCGTCTAAAAGTTCATTAACTAACTGTTGGTAGTTTGTATTCATGTATTGTAACAAAATTGAAATTTACTAGTTAAGCCCAGAGAAAAATGAGCAATGAGACTCTAATTCAATAACTGTCGCTGAAATCTTGAAAGAAAAGTCAATGTAGTTCTACTTAGATATTTAATTACGTATTATAATTATGGTAAACAATGTCAACAAATGCTTCTTTCTATCATCATCATCATCATCATCGCTATTCACTCGAATTCGAGTATGAATGTCCTCCATTTTTTTTCCTAGTGCTGCGCGTTGTGTACTCTGATATGGCTAAAGGTCCAATTCGAGAGCCACAGACCCTACCGCACTGGCCACATCCAAGCTGATTGATATCCCCAGGCAGCTGGTTATTATCTGCTCTTATATTTGCTCGCTCTTTTCTTTGTCACTTCTTCGTAGGTTGCTCTATGCCAGGCGGAGCGGTCTGATGTAGATGCCTCCCAGTGGAGATCGTTAATTCCACAGCTTCTCAAATTACCTTTGAGGACATCCTTGTATCGTTTAAGCTGTTCTCCTTGTGATCGTTCGCCATTTTTGAGCTGGGAGTACATGATTTGTTTCGGCAGTATTTCATTCGGCATGCGACTGACGTGAGCAGACCATCGGAGTTGGTGTTTCATTATCATTGCCTCAATACTGGTGGTTTCCGCCTCGTCCAGGATACTGATGTTGGTGCGACAGTCTTGTCTAGGATACGCTAGCGCTGCGTTCGGCCGATTGAGGCGAAGGATATTTGAGAACCATGATATCCAGACACTGATCAATGTTTACCTTGCCGTAGTATTGCCTCACATATGGATGCGAATCCTAGAATACCTATAGAAGACAACAGAAAATACCATCAGCGAATTCTTTCTATATATATCCAGTCAATAAGACTTATCTTGGTGAAATAGATGAGGTAGAGGTAGTCTATGTTATAGTCCCCAATCACTTAGGGAGTTCAAATTACAAAAAGTTCTTGTATTTTACTGCTGCATCTATTTCAGCTTCGGAACTCCTCAGCTCGGATTCATCTAAATTTCAGGGCTTCAGGTATAAATTATATCTTTTCATCTACGACTCTCTACCTAGGACCTATATTTTTGATATAGGTCACTACACAGTATTCAAGATAAAGGTATATACCTAATTTTCACTAGAGAACTTTTATATAAATTAATTACTTCAAATACAATCAACGATGATTTTCAAGTTCAACTAATAAGTCCAAAGGTCGGCAAAGAACAGAAAGTACAATCAAGAATCTGAAGTGAAGCTGGTAGCACATATCATCAGAAAGCCGGATTATGCGCATCAGACTATCAACCAGTGGCGTGATACAGATAGAGGGTTGACTGGAATCAGGTGTTTTAATTCAAATTGTTGTGACGTGATTTCAGCACGTTACATGTTGCCCAAAAACCCTCTTACTACACTAACAAATGAGTTTGATGCTCTGAATTTCTGACTGGTAAGCTTTTCTGTGAAATAAATGTCGTCCAGCAATTTTCTGATTTGTGGTCTAATAGCAATGGCTTTCTTCAATTTGGCATCACTTAACTTGGGAAAGACTTCTTTTAAATATCCCAAAGGGTTCTGGTCTCATCGGTCTAATAGCTGTTGCCTTTTTGGCACGGCTATCTGCTTTTTCCTTCCCAATGGTTCCCTACTGAACTCAGCACCAAAGCAGAGTAACTCTGTGGTACTAAGTTGTCCCTGTACTCTTTTATTCGTCAACTAATTTGGATATAATTCTGAGATCTTTCAGATATCTCAAAGGTCTACAAGAGGTCTAAACTTAACATTTTGGGATCCTGGTTAGAGTTCATTTCTTTCCGGAAAATTTTTTGTTATATAATGCTGATCTACTGCACGACTGTCCTGTAGATGAAGAAAGTAGCAATATTTTATAAATCTTCCTCAAGTCCCACTTGAATTGCTTTAACATAAACACCCCAAAAAAGGGAAAACTTATGAATATCGATATATCGTATCCAGAACGATCAATATGGATGATTTTTTTAAAGAAATGAACACCTGCATCAATTTCTCACCGAATTATGTAGAATGCCGCAGCAGATTTCAGTTTTTTTTTCATAAAAAACTAAAAATGCAGCAGATGCGACGCTGCTTTATAATCATTTCATGTATTCAGTGTTTGAACGTACTACCACAGCATCTCAATTAGCTCAAGAGCTATCACGAGTTCATAATGTACAAATTTCCGACCAAACTGTAAGAAATCGACTGCATGAAGGTCAACTCCACTCCAGACGTCCTTTAAGAGTTCCACAACTGTCCCATGGAAATCGCGCTGCTCGTTTAGCTTGGTGCCAAGAACACGTAAACTGGGATCTAGAGAGGTGGCCACAGTTCTCTTCAGTGATGAATCTAGATTTAGTTATTATCCCGATTCGGGAAGAATTCGAATATGGAGGGAACCTGGAAAGCAAAACCGTCTCCAGCATGCTCGAGAAGTTGTCAGACAGGGAAGCGGATCAGTGATGTTTTGGGGAGGTATACGCCTTGGTGGAAGAACTGACCATGTTTTCATACAGAACAACCACACGGGAAATTCTTACGCAAATGAGATAGCTTTACCTGTAGTGGTACCGTATCTCCAAAAAATGGGTCAAAATCCACTCTTCCAACAAGATAATGTGCAACATCGTGCATCAGTTGTCTTGAACGTTCTTGAAGAGAATGATATCGATCTTCTACCGTGGCCATCCTGCTCCCCAGATCTGAATCCCATGGAGCATGTGTGGGACACCCTAAAAAGAAATCTCCTGCGTCAAAACGTCTTCCATCATGAACAGGAGCTTCTATTAGCAGTTCAGGGGGCTTGGAATGACTTTGGCCAAAATGTAATAGACAATTTAATATTGAGCATGCCGCGACGATGCCAAAGTGTCATTAATAACAGAGGTGGACCTTCTGGGTACTGAAAAATATAAGTGCTTCCATATCGTTTCGAAAATATTAGTTCAGGATTTTTTTTGTGTTAATTTCGTCATTTTCAAATTTCACATTTTTTTATAATAGGTGCTTTGGAGAAGTCAAATATTATTTTGTTTTCTTGAGAATACATTATATACAATACATCCTAATAAAAATCGAAAGATTTCTATAAATTCGAATCATCAAATTCATATTTTAAAGATATTGGTAAGTGTTCCCTAGACTTTTTCTGGTGTTTATATGCCATTTATATTTGCTGTAGTTTATTTCAACACTGCGCATTTTCATAGCTTTCTTTCATCGTCATGGAATGGGCAACTGGTATAGAGGGTTATAAATTTCCATTATATCCACTACGTCACCGTGCCGGTCTTTCAGTTTTTGTCAGGCAAAAATAGCTATCGTCTAATATGGTTCTTGCCATACCATAAGGACTGCAGAGGGTATGCTTTTTCTTCTACTCAATGCAGCAATGATACGCTACAACCAACAAAGCACATATGCTTATCTTGATCTCCAATTGAAACACCAAAATATAGGAAGTAGGTTAGATTTCATTTTCAGAAAAAAACCTATAAAGGAAAATGTGAGAGATATTATTGAGCTATTGAAAAGTGGTACGTGTTAGGGCGTTAGGAAACACCAAAATATAGGAAGTAGGTTAGATTTCATTTTCAGAAAAAAACCTATAAAGGAAAATGTGAGAGATATTATTGAGCTATTGAAAAGTGGTACGTGTTAGGGCGTTAGGAATATTTTATCTAAAGGGCATTTCCATTTAAAAAATGAAGATCTGCTTTGTGTTACGAAAATCTTGTCGACCAGTGATATTGGCAATTATGTAAATAGTAAGATGTAGCAAACCCTGAGGAATATTTCTAATTCCAACAGATGAAACTTCAAAACTTTAAATGGTAATATCCATCGAAAAGAATATTGGTTTTTGTCTCATTCGTTGTGTGCAGCTATCAATAAATCGTGGTGATTGCAAATAAGGTAAAACCAGTTCATTATTGCGTGAGGTTTTCAAGTTTCTTCGAAAAAGATTGCACAATCATGGCTAACAAATACTTCAATACAAGGATTACACCATATTGGGAGAAAGTAAAGTGTGGTGCACACGTTGATATTTATATAAATTTCTGCTGAATAAGAGCTCGGGGGGTTAACACATTATACAGTGTGTTCCAACGAAAATTTGACCCCCCCTCTAACTCCGAAATGAGTAACATTAGCGAAAAACACCAAGACACGTCGATTTTTGTTTCGAGGGGGAGCATTTTTCGAAATAATTCGAAACTTCTCAGATCAACCCCCTACCCCCAGCAACCCTAACTTTGAAATTCATCATAGGGAATAAGGGTCGAGTGGCACCTTACTGAAAAGGTCTGTCAATTCTCCACCTTGATTTGTCATTTTAGAATTTTAAATTAACATACAGGGTGTCCCAACCAAGGGTGAAGTTGAATTCCTGGAAATCCCAAATACTAAATGAAATAGATTTATTTTGGCATAATGCAAGCGCAGGTTTATGCTCGGTCTAGAAAAACGACCTACACTTGTGAATTTGGAGTTGGTGCAATCAACCCCCTATTTCCAGCATCCCCAACTCAAAAATCATTCGATCGATAATAGATCAAGTGGCACCTCGTTGGAAAGGTACTGCAATTTTCTCTTCGAATTTGGTATTTTCGAAATTCAGAATCATCATACAGGGTGTCCCGAAGCAGGAACATTGAAAATCCGAATAACTTTTTGAAACTGGTTCATTTCGGTATACGAGAACATGTTTGATCCGAGAATAGGACTTTCTTGTGTGGTTATAGAATTTTTGCAATCAACCCCTTCCATTCAGCATCCCCAACTTGAAAATCATACAAATAATTCAAGTGGCATATCTTCAGAAAGGTTTTTGAATTCCAGAATGATTAAAGCATTTCATTCAGTTCGGCTCTCCATACAGGATGTCGCTTTCGAAAAATTCAATATCGTCATTTGAAATTATCAACTAAAATTAATTCGAAACTGTTAAAAGTATTGGGGTACGATGTGTTGAGCATCAATTACGAAGAAATAAAGCTGATTTCTGCATTGAAAATGTTCACATTTTTTCATTTCCATCTGGCGTGCAGTCATCTGTTATTTTCATTTTGCAATGAAATATTATTATTATTCAGATCAGTTCCTCATTATTGTTGTTGTTCGTCAGTTGAAATTAATCTGAAAATGGTTTATTCCACTGAGGAAAGGGTCGAAATTGTATCGACGTATTTTCGAAATAACAGTTGTGCCAAAGAAACGGCAAGGATATTCGATAGGAACCATCCTGAAAGAGAAAGGGAGTCAGTCACCAGTACGTTAAATATTTGGTTGACAAATTCCTAGCTACGGGTTCGGTGGCAAACAAAAACATGAAGTGGCATGTCCTGTCAGAAATGAGGCAACGGAAGTGGCAGTAGTGAGTCATCTACAAATGGAGAATACTACTTCGATCAGAAAACTATCTCGTCTGACTGGTGTATCAGCTACAACTGTCCATAGAATCGTGAAACATCACAAATTTCACCCTACAAGGTAAAATTAGTGCATGAAATAAACGAAGATGATCCAGATCGTCGTTTACAGTTTTGTGAAAATCTAAGTGAAAACCTAAACGCTAATCCAAATTTTCTGAATAACATCTGTTTTTCTGATGAAAGCACCTTTATGCTCAGTGGTGAAGTGAATAGACATAATTGTCGATATTGGGACACACAGAATCCTCATTGGTTTAGAGAGGCCCACACGCAAAGGCCTCAGAAGTTGAACGTTTGGGCAGGAATTTTGGCAATCATCTAGTTGGGCCTTTCTTTATTGAGGGTAATCTGAATGGAAATGGCTACCTACAGTTGTTAGAGGAACACATACATCCTAGATTGACAGAAATTTTACAGAACGATCCAACTCTTTCTGAGGACGAAATGCGTTTTCAACAAGACGGTGCTCCTCCGCATTATGATGCTCGGGTGCGCCAATATTTAGACTAAAATTTCCCAGGAAGGTGGATTGGTAGAAGAGGACCTGTTGAGTGGCCAGCCAGGTCACCAGATTTAAATCCCTAGATTTTTTTGTGGGGCCATCTAAAATCTAAAGTTTATGCCACAAGATCAGAAAACCTGGAGGAGCTGCGGATGAAGATTATCACAGAATGCCGACTTTTGACTCCTGAAGTTTTCGCTAATGTGAGAAGAGAGTTCGAAAATCGTCTGTATAACTGTATGGAGGTGGGCGGAGGTCATTTTGAACAATTGTTGTAATAATCAAGTTAGTTTTTGTTTTCAATTGAATACAAGTTCAATTAATCTCGTTTTCCTGTTTAGATGAGCATCCAATCAGTTTCTCCATCATCCCTCATCCTGATCCTCACGCCAGAAAACCTCGATTGCCAAACTGAAACCAATGCCTCAGTGATTCAGAAAATAGAAAAATCTTTCTGGAACTTTGCCACTCAACCTGTAATCACTTGTATGATTTTTGAGTTGGGGATGCTGAATGGAAGAGATTGATTGCAAAAATTCCATATTCACGCAAGAGAGTCTTATTCTCGAATCAAACATAAACATGTTCTCGTATTATACCGAAATGAACCAGTTTCAAAAAGTTATTTGGGTTTTCAGTGTTCCTGCTCCGGGACACCCTGTATGCTGATTCTGAATTTCGAAAATACCAAATTCGAAGAGAAAATTGAAATACCTTTCCAACGAGGTGCCACTTGACCTATTTTCGATCGAATGATTTTTGAGTTGGGGATGCTGGAAATAGGGGGTTGATTGCACCAACTCCAAATTCACAAGTGTAGGTCGTTTTTCTAGACCGAGCATAAACCTGCGCTTGCATTATGCCAAAATAAATCGATTTCATTTAGTATTTGGGATTTGCAGGAATTCAACTTTACCCTCGGTTGGGACACCCTGTATGTTAATTTAAAATTCTAAAATGACAAATCAGAATGGAGAATTGACAGACCTTTACAGTAAGGTGCCACTCGACCCTTATTCCCTATGATGAATTTCGAAATTAGGGTTGCTGGGGGTAGGGGGTTGATCTGACAAGTTTCGAATTATTTCGAAAAATGCTCCCCCTCGAAACAAAAATCGACGTGTCTTGGTGTTTTTCGCTAATGTTACTCATTTCGGAGTTATAGGGGGGGTCAAATTTTCGTTGGAACACACTGTATAATAACCTCTATAATGTATATACAAACATTGATTTGAAATAGATTCACTTGGTACGCTCCATTCTGGACATTCAATTAAGTCTTGACTGCACATTTGTTGCCTTGTCCACTACGATTCAAAGTAGACAGACTGAAGAATTATATCCTCATGGAAATAATTCACAAATTATTAAATAATTCTCCTTGATAACTTGCTAAATGTGAAAACTGAAACTGAAATGAACCGTTTCGCACGCTCGGATAGTGTACATAGTATTAAATTAATTACGAAAGTATTAATTTACTGAAAATAATTCTATTCGATATGGTATTGATTGCTTGGATAATTTTTTGTAGATTCATTCCTTTTCAAGTGAAATTGGGTTCTGTAATAAAAGTCGGCAATTCAACATTGAAATGAATTTTAATGTGGTTCTACATGAATAAAGCGATCGAATTTCGTAATGAATCATGGTTTTTCATTTGGAAATCATTATTTTTATGCAAACCACTAAATACTTTCAATTATGAGGTTCAATGATTCAACATTCTGTGAATAAGTACCGGGAAATGATTATATAAAAAATCTACCCAAAACGATTGCCGTATTTTATGTTGTTACTAAAATGGCACAACTGTTTTCTATACTGACGAGGTATTTGAACGCGATCTGTCATTTACTTTGTTCACATTACTCGATTTTGTCTGTTCTCACAAGTGTTTTGTGATTTTTACAATGAAAAATATCGAACGAATAATTTATCTCAGATTTCTTATTGCAAATGGAATTTCCTCTGCCGAATCGTTGGAAATGTTACAGAAGGCTTACGGTGAATCGACTTTATCAAATACGCTTGCATATGAGTGATAGAATGCATTCAACAGCGGCCGAGAAGTGGTGGAAGATTTACCTTGCTCTGGTCGGCCATTTACATCTTCAACTTTACATAAGACCATGGGTGCTCAGACGTTCGATCGCGATCGACCACTCGCGAGAGCTTTTTGAGTAGACTAGCGGCAAAAGGCGGCTTTATCAAAGGAACGCGCGGTACTTGTCAAAGAAAAGCCGCGCTTCTCATTCCTGCCGCTTTTTTAGAAATTTCGGGCGGCGAGTTTGACGGGAACATTCGAGACTTTCGTTCACGCCGATATAAATGTTGCGCCTGTAGGAATTGGAGTCATTCTGAATTGTA
Organism: Cryptolaemus montrouzieri; assembly: GCA_013387265.2. Taxonomy (NCBI): domain Eukaryota; kingdom Metazoa; phylum Arthropoda; class Insecta; order Coleoptera; family Coccinellidae; genus Cryptolaemus; species Cryptolaemus montrouzieri. The sequence continues at coordinate 5,339,160 of JABFTP020000001.1, forward strand.
ATTTGAAGGCAATACTACGTCGATATAATGTTTATTATTAAATAGTACGAAATGAATGCAGCGAAGAAATCTAAAACGTATCATTTATATAACGGTTGGGAGGAAGAGTTTTTCTTTTGTATGATGAAGGATAAGTGCATTTGTCTTATTTGTCGTCCGTCAGTTGCAATACCTAAGCGTGGTAACTTAGGGGGGCATCATAAAACGGTTCATAAAAACTATGAAAAGGATTTTCCGCCACAGAGTGAATTAAGAAAACGAAAAGTCCGTGATTTGATGTCTTGTTTGATAAAAGAACAAACCATGTTCAAAAGACCAGCTAAACAATGAAAAGCTGCTACGATCCCGTCATCTAAAATACCTCATATATTGGCAAAACACAAGAAACCATTCGATGATGAATCGGTTGTGAAGGAAGCATTTATTGAAGTAAGCAACTTCGATGGGTTTTCCAAAATATCCTTTGTACTTGTACTAATATATAAGGAATAACTCTGTTCATTAGTTTGTATCTATCTGATGAAGCCACAATGTGGTGAAACCGGCCACAGTTTTGTTTAATATATTGAAAATCTGAATATCAGAGTTTTATTTAATTGAAGATATCATAATATTCACCCACGAAACAACTTATACAGATAAATATTTTTCTTTAACATATTTTGGCCCTATCAGCAGGAATATTGCAAATGTTATTTCAAAACAGCATAAAAAGTAGCTTTCAGAACCCATATGAAACTCTCCCAAGAATTCTTCAGTAGTAAAGGAAGAACTGATATATTTGACAATAATAGAGTTTATAGGTTGTCAATAATAAAAAATAAGTACTGTGTTCTAAGGAATTTTACTTAATAATTGCGATTCGTAACGCGTTTCACTACGCCGTAGCTCCTTCAGACGAATGAATATACAGAAAAATATAAATGAGAATATAACTATAAACGTTCTTGAGTAAGAAGAAGCAACCCAATAAGCTTTTAATTGGTTATTTATGACAGGTATATCCAATAAAATTAAGGAATAGATTGCTCCCCGAAAAGATTCAATCGAGGTGAAGGGCTTAAATCGACCTGTTCATTGATGAGTCTACCTGAGTGTTTGTATTTATTAATTTCTAGAGTTTCCCAAAGATCTACCTTCCAATATTTATTATCTGTATGCAAAATTTCAAACTGTGGGTCGAAAGAATGATTATTTTCTAAGAGATGATTCGCGTAATTTGAATCTGATTTTTATTTGAAAAACTGCGTTTATGTTCCGATATTCTAATATTAAAATTTCTATGTGTTCTACCAATGTAGAATTATCACAGTCATTGCAATACAATCGATAAAAACCTGATTTATTGTTTTTACCTGGTTTGGTTTTATTATTTTTATATATTTGCCTAAATTATTATTAGTCTGGAAAGTTATGTTGAAATTATAGCTACTTAAGAATGATTTTAGTTTCTCACTTGTAATGCCAACGTAGGTTAAGGTGTTGAATTTTTGTTTCAATTTATCGACAGGGTAAACTTCATTCAATGCGATTCTACTTTTTTTTTTATTTAAAATATTATTTATTAGTTTGGGATTGTAACCATTATTTTGGCTATTTGTTTAATCAAATTTAGTTCTTTGTTGAAATTTTCTGGTGATAACGGGATGTTAATCAATCTATGAATAAAACTATTGAATGCTGACATTTTATGTTGATATGGATGACACGACGAGTTATGTATTATAATATCTGTATGTGACGGCTTATGGTAAATTGCGAAAACATGTTTTCCATTTTCATTCGAAATTGTTACGTCTAAGAAATTTATCGAATTATTGCTTTCTATTTCGGTTGTGAATGCAATTTTTGGATGTAATGAATTTATATGATTTTTGAAAATTTTCAAGTGTCTATCTGTTCCTGTGAAGCAAATAATGATATCGTCTACATCGTATCGTAAGAGATACTTGTATTACTTAATGTAATTAATATATGGTTAACATAGCGATACCAGTATAAACAATATTTACTGAGTGGATGATTATGAATTAATTTCTCTAAGTTATTCATGAATATTTCTGCTAACAAAGGACTTAACGGATTGCCCATAATCAAGCCGTCTTCAATAGTATAATATTAGTTATTGAAATGGAAATAATTTTGATCTAAACAAATTTGTAATAATGAAAGAATATCTGATTTAATGATAGTATTGACATGATTCTTTTCTAATAATTCTTCAACTAAGTAATACGTATCTTTCGGAGGAATGTTGGGAAATAGATTCTCAACATCGAAAGAAAAGAGTTTGGAATTAGGTGGTATAGTGGTATCTTTGATATTGGCAAGTTCGTATGAATTTTTGACCGAAAATTTAGATTTAAAATTGCAATGTTTTATTAGCAAGTCGTTGAGGAATTTTGAAAGTTTGAACGAAGGTGCCGTTACATAAGAAACAACAGGTCTAATAGGGTAATTAGGTTTATGAAGTTTTATCAACGAATATAATTCGGGGGATTGTGGATTGGAGTTAATGAATTTATATTTTTCGTGGTCTGTAATTAATGATTTTGCTGTCGAAATTATGTTCTTAACCACTTTCTGAAATTTTGCGGTAGGATCCTTAGTTGATGTTATATAGTTTCCGGCTGTTAAGAATTCTTCAGTTTTAGAAATATAATCGGTTTTACTAATCGCGATGACGGTGTTACCTTTATCTGCTTTTGTGAATACTAAATCGTTCTTGGTACTATTTTCACGAATTGTTTTTATTATCTTATAATCGGAATTGCAATGAGGTGATAATTCCGAAAAGTCTTCTTTGATGATTTTTGCTGTTTGATGTTTGGCTAAAATATTATCTTTGGAGTTTTTGAGAATGATTTCGGAGTCTATGCCTAACTGTTCAAAATTAGTTTTATTATGTTTTGGATGTAAATTATGTTTGAATCCTTTTTCTAATAGATCTTTTGTGGTTTTGTAAAATCGGTATCAGTTAAATTAGTGAATCTGCCAAAATATTTATGGTCTGAAAATTTATCAGTTGAAAGTTTGGGTGGAGAAATTTTGAATTTAAGTGAATTCAACTTTTTCTGTTGTTGCTGAAACTTTTTATGAATCAAAATTTTGACATCGTAGCTGGATTCAGAGTCTTAAATATCAAACTCAACAGGGTGCAATCTAAATAATAATTCCGTATGGATTACCTTCAAATATATGTTTGCAACGTCCCTCCTGTTGTACTGGATCTTCATATCCTCTTTGAGCCATATGCGTTGGCCTTTCTCGATTGCTCTTCTTGCTGGTCCACTGTTGTTATGTGTCTTCAATCGTATGTAATTGGGAGTCAACCTGTTTTTCAAGCACATTGAGTAGAACCATATATTCTGAGTGTGAACTGCACATCTTAGTAGTATTTTGAAAGCCTCCCAAATTCAAATTATAGGTTGTCCTTTATCGATTGTGAAGGCGTCTATATAGGTCAGACTGCTCATTAGTTCAAAACTAGATACAAAGAGGATCAATTAGAATGCAATAAGTTTCCAGTTTCCAGCCATAGATCAATTTCAAATTATTCACAGAATACCAAAAGGACGAAAGTTACATTTCTTAGAAACCATAGAAATTTTCAAACCGAAATTGGAATCCTGCAATCCTGATTTTCAATAAATCTCTTGTGATAGTATAATACATAGTTTAATTTCTTATTATAATCATGGTTAACTACCACGTAGTAACGGTGGAATAAATTAACTATTCAATATTTATGCTGCCAAACTTCAATCATGAAAGTTGCTCATCTTATTTTCATAAAGTTTAAGTATTGGCGAAAATAGAAATTACCCTATCACTTTTAATAACTTCTAATAGCAAAAACTTATCTGGTGATGAAGTAGTATATTCATGAAGAAGAGAATTCCCGAAGGTGTCATTATAATAGAATGATGACCCTACTTGCAAAATCCATTATAAGTGTGGCGTTATTTTGTGGAAACAAAATTAACGCCACCGTTAGTTCACACAATTAACGTGCTAATTTCATTTGAAAATAGAACAGGGATGGAATTTCACACATTCTTTTGAACATGATAAATTCAGTTATACTGAATCCAGATTTGTTGTTTTATGGTTCCAATTCTAACTGAATGGTTTGTGGTTTACTATCAGTAATTAATAGTGATTAACGTTTTCGTTTGAATAAGTCACGGCAATGGCACAGCTAGGTGCATGATTCAAGGGAACAATGGGAAAAATTCTGTTTATATTTCATTCTTTATTCTAACCAGAGCTTCGATTAGTAGTGGGAACAAATATCCTTTGGTACCAACCGAATATAATTAAAAACAGAATTCTTAACCCAACAAGCAAGGCCACACATAACTCTGAGAAGATAATCAAATGAGATATAAGTTGCTACATTCCCACTTTCATGTAGTTGATCTTCGTTTTTAAAAAAATGAGAAAGAAATGTGCTCTCATGAAAAAATATGAAGAAAACCAAACAGAGAACAGTATACGAAGTAAGGGAGATAGAAAGATCGCATGGCCCGAAGATCGACAAAGTTCAATCCGCATTAAGATTTTCAGGTATAAATTTGAACGGATAACGAAGGACACGAATTGATATAGGAAATTTCAGAACAGTTGCGATTTTCTGGTTAAATGCGGGTTAATACTTCTTACCTGGCCTGTGTCGCATAGATTACTACTTATTAGTAGATATGTAATAAAAAGGTGCCTGAAATATCATTAGTTTAGGTAATTTCGTGTATATGTAGGTACTTATAATAAAAGTAAGGTACCTAAGGCAATTAACGCCCTCTTTCTGATAACGGCCAATCTACAGAAAACGTTCTTCAATTAGTATCATTCGCGTCAACGCTCATGCACACTTAGAATATACCAACAGGAACACACCAACCGCGAGCGCTAGCCGCTCCCGCCGCCATCTTACTAGTGATCCGCTGTGTTTCCGAGACCCCGGTCGTAGACGCCACTGTTGTAAAAAATTGCTCCACAAAACTGTAAGTTTCCATATGTTTTTTTATACATATTTGTTTGCTTCTATATTTGTCATGCAGTGTAGGTTGTTCTCCTTATATCTTGTTATTATTTTAAAGATTATTTGTATAGTTTAATGCAAAAACTTGCGAATACCAAAAACCTCAACTTAGGCACTAAGGCCCGGTTAAATGACCGTTGGGCGCTATTACCATACGTGGGCGCTATAACCATACGTGGGTGCTAGTGGCTTTCCTTACACCATTGAAAAGTAGTAGATACTTAACTTAATTTTGTAGTTATTCTGCTCTAATAACGCTTACCTACTTATATCTGCATTGTAAAATTAAATCTTCAAGAAAAATATATGTGCTGAATCTGAATTAAATATTATCTTGAATTCACTTATTTTATTATTCTGCCCTTGCCTTTTCTCACATCAAAGTATTTTGTTAATAAGTATGTACTCATTTTAAAAACACCAAAATGATACCACCTAGCCCGACGAGTAGAAAAGAGGGAAGCCATGGTCAGAAGTTGATAGTGTAGATGACAGTGACTGTCATAGTTGGGCATGATTTTTCCTGTTACCTCAGGGCGCTATTGACCATTATCGTTTAATAACGCCCATTGTATGTTTAAGCATAATATATTTTATATGCATATAAACATTCTCTATGCTATTGTTTTTATAATTGTTGATGCCAGAACTTAAAATTCTGTGGAAAATGATTACAATTAAAAGTTTAACTACTTTGTGCGTGTTGAGAAATGTCAAAGTTTTTATATTAAATGTTGATTAGCTACATTCCTTGCTATGAAGATGTTAATGAAGAAATTTATAAATTACTCTTAGGTTTTATTAGATTATTTAAGCAAAAATATTTTTTACTCGTGTAGCATCTGATTTTGCAAGCGGACGCTAATCAACATAGTATTTTTAAACGCCCAAATAAAGAGTTTTACTATTACGTTATTAGCGAGGAAGTTTTAATAATTACACTTCTTAACTATCATCTTTCAATTCAGAAATATATGTTTAATTTTCACATAGCAAGTTTGGGTCCATTTCAATAGTATTCATATTAAAAATAATATTTTAGTTAGTTGGGTGTTAATTGCCTCAGGTACCTTAATTAGTAGAATCATTTTTTTCATTTGAATTTGGGAGGCTTTTACTTGGTAAAATTCCATTATCAATAATAAAAACAAGTACTATGTTTTAAGAATTTTACTTAATAATTGCGATTCGTAACTCGTTTCACTACACCGTAGCTTCTTCAGACGAATGAATATACAGAAAAATATAAATGAGAATATAACTATAAATGTTCTTGAGTAATTAAAACCTTATTGGGTTGCTTCTTCTTAAGTGGTTATTTATGACAGGTATATCCAATAAAACTAAGGAATAGATTGCTCCCCGAAAAGATTCAATAGAGGTGAAGGGCTTAAATCGACTTGTTCATTGATGAGTCTACCTGGGTGTTTGTATTTATTGATTTCTAAAGTTTCCCAAAGATCTACCTTCCAATATTTATTATCTGTATGCAAAATTTCAAACTGTGGGTCGAAAGAATGATTATTTTCTAAGAGATGATTCGCGTAATTTGAATCTGATTTTTTTTGAAAAGTTACGTTTATGTTCCGATATCTAAAGCTATGTTGAAATTGTTGCTATTTAAGGTGTTGAATTTTTGTTTCAATTTATCGACAGGGTAAACTTCATTCAATGCGATTCTACTTTGTTTTTATTTAAAATATTATTAATTAGTTTGGGATTGTAACCATTATTTTGGCTATTTGTTTAATCAAATTTAGTTGTTTTGAAATTTTCTGGTGATAACGGGATGTTAATCAATCTATGAATAAAACTATTGAATGCTGACATTTTATGTTGATATGGATGACACGACGAGTTATGTATTATAATATCTGTATGTGACGGCTTATGGTAAATTGCGAAAACATGTTTTCCATTTTCATTCGAAAACAAACATCGATGTTAAGAATCTATTTCCCAACATTCCTCCGAAAGAAACGTATTACTTAGTTGAAGAATTATTAGAAAAGAATCATGTCAATACTATCATTAAATCAGATATTCTTTCATTATTACAAATTTGTTCAGATCAAAATTATTTCCATTTCAATAACAAATATTATACTATTGAAGACGGCTTGATTATGGGCAATCCGTTAAGTCCTTTGTTAGCAGAAATATTCATGAATAACTTAGAGAAATTAATTCATAATCATCCACTCAGTAAATATTGTTTATACTGGTTTCGCTATGTAGACGATATCATTATTTGCTTCACAGGAACAGATAGACAATTGAAAATTTTCGAAAATCATATAAATTCATTACATCCAAAAATTGCATTCACAACCGAAATAGAAAGCAATAATTCGATAAATTTCTTAGACGTAACAATTTCGAATGAAAATGGAAAACATGTTTCGCAATTTACCATAATCCGTCACATACAGATATTATAATACATAACTCGTCGTGTCATCCATATCAACATAAAATGTCAGCATTCAATAGTTTTATTCATAGATTGATTAACATCCCGTTATCACCAGAAAATTTCAACAAAGAACTAAATTTGATTAAACAAATAGCCAAAATAATGGTTACAATCCCAAACTAATTAATAATATTTTAAATAAAAACAAAGAGAATCGCATTGAATGAAGTTTACCCTGTCGATAAATTGAAACAAAAATTCAACACCTTAACCTACGTTGGCATTACAAGTGAGAAACTGAAATCATTCTTATATAGCAACAATTTCAACATAGCTTTCCAAATTAATAATAATTTAGGCAAATATATAAAAAATAATAAAACCAAACCAGGTAAAAACAATAAATCAGGTGTTTATAGATTGAATTGCAATGACTGTGATAATTTCTACATTGGTAGAATACATAGAAATTTTAATATTAGAATATCGGAACATAAACGTAATTTTCAAATAAAAATCAGATTCAAATTACGCGAATCATCTCTTAGAAAATAATCATTCTTTCGACCCACAGTTTGAAATTTTGCATACAGATAATAAATATTGAAAGGTAGATCTTTGGAAAACTTTAGAAATCAATAAATACAAACACTCAGGTAGACTCATCAATGAACAAGTCGATTTAAGCACCTCTATTGAATCTTTTCGGGGAGCAATCTATTCCTTAATTTTTTAGGATATACCTGTCATAAATAACCACTTGAGAAGAAGCAACCCAATAAGCTTTCAATTACTCAAGAACATTTATAGTTATATTCTCATTTATATTTTTCTGTATATTCATTCGTCTGAAGAAGCTACGGTGTAGTGAAACGCGTTACGAATCGCAATTATTAAGTAAAATTCTTAAAACACAGTACTTGTTTTTAGAATCATTTTGGTGCACAAAATGAAACAACATTTCAATAATATTTCTCGAATATAATTAACAAAAGATGCAATTCAAGTGGAGTAGTCATCATACTATGATAACATCAAAAGAATGATGAATTCAACAAAGAGTCAAACGAAATATAAACTAGATATAAAGAAATGATTGAGTAACATAAATAAAGAATTAAAGAGGTTCAATTCCAGAAAGGTCGTCCTCAGTATCTGAGAAAATATCACCCGTTATTTTGTCTATTTCGTATTCTTTGACTGATGGTTTGTTACTTTTTATAATGTCATAGGGTTCAATTTTCAACATGTCTTGGAAGGTAGTCCACGCTGACGGAGTCATTCTGGCAGTTCTTCTTTTCTTGAAGACAGATTTGAATATTTGTTCAGTTAAACGTTATAATATGGAGCATTGTTTATAACAAGAACTTTTGGCTGGTAGGTTAGGTATCACCGTTTCCTGCAGCCATTTCTTATAGTTAACATAATTAATCTCTCTGTGATAGTCACCTGACGTGATCGATTTCAACTTCAGATAAGAATTTTCCACAAAACCGTTTTCACCATCAGCATTCACGATAAAGACTTTGTCCTTTGGAAATTGGAGCACAAAGACATTTGAGTTGTCGCTTCATGCTTTAATTTTCTTGTCTGAACTTTTTCATATCCCTAATGAAGTTTTTTCTGAGCATTTGGATTTCTGGTTTTTCCATAAGTGAATTCCTATTATATGGGGTGTCTTTTTCAGCGAAATCCCGTCTCTCTCGTCACTTTCTTTAGAGATTCATATGATGTGGAATACCCATTGTCATCAATAAATTTCTTATGAACACGTCTTAGTTTCCGTTACATGATAGTTTATCATACGAAGAAGAAATCTTTCATCGAAAACATCTAAATCAGTAGTCGAAGCCACTCTTTTCCGTTTCTTCTTCAGTGTGGAGAATGAGGACGACTCTCCTTCTTCAACAGATCTCAGAAATTTTTCTTATTGTACTCAAACTCACTCTTGTTGCCTGAAATTTTTCAATGGTTCATCATTTCTTGCATGAAATGAAGCACTTTTGCAATAACTTCCCTAAAGGTTGGTCCGACACTTTATTTCCCCACTTTCGTTTTAAAATCCACTTTCGAATACCTAATACCAAATAATTGTTGCACAAAGTATATTTCATGTTCACTCCGCGAAAGCATTGATGAACTAACCATTGAAACCTATTAAACCTATTAGAAAGTATATCAAAGGGAAGGGGAAACTTCAGATATGTTTGACGGCCTGTACTTAGTTTCATTCCAACATTTATACTGACCGTATCACCATTAAACATCTTATTTCGACAATAAATATATTTATATTTATATTTGGCAAATCGCACAGCAACATTATCTAGTATTTAAGTTTTTTTCTGAAATGTACTGTTTAGAGTGATTTAGCAATTGCTACTTTTATTTTCTGTATATTCTTCATTTCCTGGAATTTTTGTAGTAGATAATTCTACTTCTATATATTTCAATTTCGAAGAATCAAAATTATTGATGTTTTGTAAATAGCTCTTCTTTCTGCTGCTATAGGGCTTTTCTATTGAAGTTCTGGTTAAACTGCGTTATAAATCCAACCCTGCATCCAATTTCCGCAAGTTCAATATTTATGCAAATCGACCGATAGGAACTTTAATTACCTAAATTAATATTTTAAATCAAATTACATTTTATGTGCAACGTAATCGGGTCTACCCCTAGAGCTAATTAACCACAATAACGATGCTTTGTTAAGGCATGATAGCTGCTGAAATGTGCTTTAATTTCACGATTGGAGATTTGCCCAATTTACTTACTCTAAACTCTGCTTTTCATCCGATAAATTCTAATGGTTTTTGTTACGATTCCTTGTCGTACAAATAATGTACGTCTAAAAGGTTTCGAAAGTGTTTAAGTTACCTTTCGTTATCAATGGGATTTTCAAAAATTCAATGACTAGAGTTGTGGTTCTTTAGTATAGTAGTTTCAATTAATGATATTGTTAACATATTTATTTTTCGTTAATCACTTTTGTCAGTTCATTTGTTAATGCACGAACTTTTTTCATCCCACTATTTTCATTCAAAAGAGAGAGAACATTAAATTTTACACGTTGGTAAAGCTCACCGATATTGAATAGCGATCGTAGGGTCGGTAGGAGAGGCGACAGGCTCCGCCCCGTGTTTCCGGTCTTTTTCTCGAAAATCTAGTTCTCAAAAATCGTCTTAAATTCGAAAATAAAGCCGTAGAGTAACGATTTCTCTATGCGGATCCGATCTCGAGATATGTAGTAATAGTTCGACACCGAAATCCATTCTCCCGGTAAGCCCTTTAAGTACGACGGATGAAAGAAAACCCCTTATTTTGACAGCTCGACGTTCGTTAATTTCTCGACGTCGGAGATTTTCGGAATGAGAAAGTAGAGCGAAATTTTGCGAAAGTCGGCCGATAGCCCTTTGTTGAAACGAAGATTTTTCCGTTTTACCTTGGTTTTAAGAGAATCTGAATATTTCGGCGCAATATGCGAATCTAGAGGCCTTTTCGTTATCGAAGTTTGGTGGCGATCGAAGGCGATAGAAAAATTTGTATAGCTGCACAAGTCCATGGAAATTATCCCCTTCTTCCGCGATATTTCGGAGACGTATTTTATTTTCGGTTCGACGGTTCGACGTTCCGTTTGCCCAGGACGACGTTTCGGTGAAATTTTTTGAAAAATTATCGCGCCTCCGTCGTTCGAGCTAGGGAGTCCGAATTTCGATCTCTCTCTAGCAGGAAAAAAAATATTCGCGGGGGCCTACGTCCCCCGTTTTTCCGTTCGATCCGTTTCTTCCCGCCCGGTCATATCCAACCATCCCCTCCACTTTCCTCAAAATAAACCTTAGCACTTCAATATATAGTGAATAATCCTCTAATACTTCAATTCATGTAATTCGTATACCTTCAGTAAATTGTGTTAAGAATCTCACAGCTATGATTTTTCTTTCGCCTTCATGACAGGCGGTCAATTGGCTTATTCTTATGATTATTCTGGGCGCACCTATCTGGTGTTTGCTTTAGATTGAATTATAGATTGTGTGGACACGGAAAATTGTTGACGAATTTCAAGAAGAGAAGGACAACTGGGCAAGAGGTTGGCTGCGACGAATAGCACCACGCAGAATTCATTTCCACCAATAATTTTTTTTTTTGTAATGCCTTCAATTTGGAGCATTTCTAATTTCATGCATATATTTTAGATTTAGGAGTACCTCAGGGATCCATTCTTTCGCCAACCTTGTTTCTATTGCACATAAACGATCTTCTGTCATCTACAGAGAACAAGATTTTCGGTTTTGCAGACGATTGTATCGTGGTTTCGTCTTTCAGTAGTCTGAGGCTGATTACAGCTGCGGAATCTCATCGCCAGAGATGACAGCAAGTTGATAATTCAAACCCTGACTTACAGAAGATATCTGAGTGGGGTCAGTTGAACCTAGTGAGCAAGACGCAAGCAACTACGTTTTCTAGAGAAGTCCCCGCTGGAGAACCTGCTCTAATAATGCAAGGCCAACAAATTACATCCAAAGATTCTCCTTCTCGAAATAACGGTCAACTCCAAGTTTTGCTGGCATGAACATGTATCAGCAATAGCTAAGTCGGCATCAGCTAAACTTAGTTTTCTTTTCAGAGCCAAGCGATACTTCACGTAATCTCAGCTGTTGCTTCTATATAAGGCGCAGATTCGATCTGGTTTGGAATATTGTTCCCATGTATGGGGATATGCGCCCAAACATTCGTTGCGGATGTTGGATAGTGTGCAAAAACGGGCTGTGCGCCTCATCGACTACCCGGAGATCACCCGCAATCTCCAACCACTGGCTCTCAGAAGACAAGTTGCTGACCTTTTTCTGTTCTACAGATACTTCCACGGAAGATGCTCCAAAGAATGAAAGACCTTGTTCCGGGAAAACTCATGTTTTGCCTCAACACTAGGCTGGCAAGGAGTTCTCATCATATGGCGGTACATTTAACGACCCCTCGAACCTCTCTCTATAAGAATTCCTTCGTTTACAGGAACAGTGAGCTGTGGAACTCGCTTCCGTCCATCATCTTCCCAACATCCTACAATTTGGCGAGTGAACAAACACCTCAAGTCCTCCTAGGCACCCACTCATGTGGTGTAACAGGGTCGCCTATTCCTGGGAAGCTAGCATAAAAAAAATATTGAACTAAGAGGTGTAGTAAAAGCTCTGTGGGCCATAGAATTGTACGCAGTTTATGATTTAAATGATTAAAGGTATCTATGGAACGATTATTTTCAATAGTTGTTATATGCAAGGTTATTGTTTGAGTTTGTTATAGTTAAGTCTAGAAGATTTATGGAGTTTGTTTCAACTACATCAGTAAATTTCAAATGATCGTAAGTTTTATTTAGGAAGTTAAAAAATTTATCTGATTGTCTATTTGAGCCATTATAACCTACCAAAATATCATCAACGTACCGATACCAGAATATGATATGTTTCTTGGCTAGGTCGCTATTCAGTAGTGATGTGTTTTCTAAGTTGTAGATGAAAATATCTGACAATAAGGGGCTGAGTGGCGATCCCATAGGGAGTTCTGTTTTTTGTTCAGAAAATCTATTTTGAACCTGATTTGAATCAATTTTGATGTGAAGGTGTTTTTAAGAGGTTCCTAACTCAAAGATATGGCTGGAATGTTAAGGTAAATGTTTAGGTAAATGTTCTTTACATCAAAGGAAATAAGCTTAAAATAAGCCAGTCTCTCTTTGTAATATTCCATTAATCTTCGGGTGAATTCTTCATGTATGGGTAGTTAACACTTGTACCAAATGTGACATGAATCGATTACAAGATTCAACATTCAACGAATGAAAGATTTGGCTCAGATTCATAAAATAGCCTTTATCTTCGGAAACGATGATCTTACCGAGGTCTTTGAGTCGCATTACTAACACCACTGTGTGTCTTTCATCTACCATGAAAATCTTTGCATTCATTCCTGAAACACCCTGTATACAACAAATGTGAAGAAATCATAGTTTGATGAAGCGCTTTCTTCATCATTACTCCATATTCATCTCAAAAATCGATATTATCATCTTAAGTTATATTTTCTCACTTCCGAACACGATTTGTCGTGGAAATTTAATGAGCGTTTCCAATTACAAAGTTATCTTACATCTCACCTTTCATATTTCACAGAATACTAAAAGCGTGAATATAGAAAAGACCCTTCGCTATAATTATAAGAAACTTCATTTAAGGAAAGAGCACCGGAAGTAATGATTACATCCTCTTCGCCGCAGACATAATGACAATTAACTTAATTATTGACAGCAGAATTTTCAAGGTGATTCATCCCCTTTGCATGTGGGTTGGAAAGAAAAAGAGAACTTGATTGTATTGAATACATAAGAGCGCCACGCACGTAACTAAATGAACATTAAAATATGTGCATTTCGACTGCTTGAATATTTCAATTTACTTTAATGTGGAAATAATTGAAAAAATAATTTTTTTTCATCTACTTTTCGAGGATTGCTCAAACGTATCTCAGGACTTTTCTGGTAAAAAAATTTTATGGTATCATAAAACGATTCACCAAATTTTGTTAAAATCGGTTCGATAGTTTTCGAATAAAATTTTTGCTATATATATATAAACACCTCAAAATCAAAAGAGTCTAGGAACACTTACCAATATCTTTAAAATATGAATTTGATTATTCGAATTTATAGAAATCTTTCGGTTTTGTTAGGATGTATTGTATATAATGTATTCTCAAAAAACAAAATTATATTTGACTTCTCCAAAGCACCTATTATAAAAAAAATTTGAAATTTGAAAATGACGAAATTTGGCAAAACACAAAAAAAATCCTGAACTAATATTTTCGAAACGATATGGAAGCACTTATATTTTTCAGTACCCAGAAGGTCCACCTCTATTATTAATGACACTTTGGCATCGACGCGGCATGCTCAATATTAAATTGTGTATTACATTTTGGCCTAAGTCATTCCAAGCCCCCTGAACTGCTAATCGAAGCTCCTGTTCATGATGGAAGACGTTTTGACGCAGGAGATTTCTTTTTAAGGTGTCCCACACATGCTCGATGGGATTCAGATCTGAGGAGCAAGATGGCCAATGTAGAAGATCGATATCATTCTCTTCAAGAACGTTCATGACAACTCTTGCACGATGAGGAGGGGCATTATCTTGTTGGAAAAGTGGATTTTGACCCATTGTTTGGAGATACGGTACCACTACAGATAAAACTATCTCATTTGCGTAAGAATTTCCCGTGTGGTTGTTCTGTATGAAAACGAGGTCAGATCTTCGACCAAGGCGTATACCTCCCCAAAACATCACTGATCCGCCTCCCTGTCTAACAACATCTCGAGCATGCTGGAGACGGTTTTGCTTTCCAGGTTCCCTCCTTATTCGAATTCTTCCCGAATCGGGATAATAACTAAATCTAGATTCATCACTGAAGAGAACTGTGGCCCACCTCTCTTGATCCCAGTTTACGTGTTCTTGGCACCCAGCTAAACGAGCAGCGCGATTTCCATGGGTCAGTTGTGGAACTCTTAAAGGACGTCTGGAGTGGAGTTGACCTTCGCGCAGTCGATTTCTCACAGTTTGGTCGGAAATTTGTACATTATGAACTCGTGATAGCTCTTGAGCTAATTAAAATGCTGTGGTAGTACGATCTCTTCTGGCTTGTAAAACCAAAAATCGGTCTTGGGCGACTGTAGTAATCCTGAACCGACGTGTATGGCGTTCTTATACGCTACCTGTTTCATTGAAACGCGACCATAAACGGTTTATGATACTTGGGCTACTTCCCAGAACCCTAGATACTTCCCGTTGTGAGCTCCCAGCATGCCAACGGCTCGTAACATCTCTTCTCTAGTCAAATGTCGTCTTTCCATGGTCCAATCACAAAACTTGAATCTTTTATTTGTGCTTACAACAGAAACAAAGTGCCAACTAACTGATTTCAAACACTGAATACATGAAATGATTATAAAGCAGCGTTGCATCTGCTGCATAGTTTTGTATAAAAAAAACTGAAATCTGTTGCGGCACTCTACATAATTTGTTGAGAAATTGATGCAGGTGTTCATTCCTTAAAAAAAAATCATCCATATTGATCGTTCTGGATACGATATATCGATATTCAGAAGTGTTCCCTAGACTTTTTTGAGGTGTTTATTATACAGGACTATCTCATGCCCACTTTCATGGTATTATATCATAATATTTTTGAATAATATTCAAGTTTGGATAAAAATATATATCGGAAATAATTATTGGACAAATCTTTAAAAATTACAGGTACAAGGACAAATTTATCACTTACTGGGGGCGGTGTTTGCACTACCAAATGCATATCATCAATTTTTAAAAATTTATTCTATGTGCAATTCAGATGCGGAAGTTGATAAGCGTTGTGCTCACAATCCAACAATGAAGAGAACCATTGCCCAAGAATTGCGAATCAGAACAACAATTTAGTAAACATACTCAAAATATCATTGGATCTTATTAATTACGGATTTCTTTTGTTCGATTGAGATTTGAATTTGGGAGGCTTTTACTTGGTAAAATTCCATTATCAATAAAAAAAAACAAGTACTGTGTTTTAAGCAATTTTACTTAATAATTGCGATTCGTAACGCGTTTCACTACACCGTAGCTTCTTCAGACGAATGAATGTACAGTAAATAAGAATGAGAATATAAATATAAATGTTCTTGAGTAATTAAAAGCTTATTGGGTTGCTTCTTCTTAAGTGGTTATTAATGACAGGTATATCCAATAAAATTAAGGAATAGATTGCTTCCCGAAGAGATTCAATAGAGGTGAAGGGCTTAAATCGACTTGTTCATTGATGAGTCTACCTGATTGTTTGTATTTATTGATTTCTAAAGTTTCCCAAAGATCTACCTTCTAATATTTATTATCTGTATGCAAAATTTTGGGCATACCTATCGAGTATTTCTATAATCTTTTTTTATTTAGCGAATAACATATAATTCAAATTCAATAATTTTTGATTTTTCACTCGAGAACAGTTGGAGATACGAAAAAATTACAAGTGTCAAAAAAGTTTCTAAATTGAACGAAGATGACGAAAATTGATTGTACGCTGATCACTGGTATACTACGAAATAGTTTGAAGGGCAAAAGAAGACATTTCTCTGGAAGAGAGAACACCTTGTAGATTCTAGTTAAAATTTAGGACATGTAATGATGGAGGCTATAAAAAATAGCTTCTATCCCAAATTTGGACTGAATATCTTAAAAACTACAGGAGTTTTGAAGAAAAAACAATTTTTTCCTGAAATTTCAACACCCTGTAGTTCCGTAACGAAGCTTTTGCGGACCTATGTTTATATGAACTTTTTTTCTTAAAATTGCACGTAGATTTACTCCCTCAAGTTGTGGCATACTATTGTGTAACACCTTGTATTAATATTTATTTTTCGAATAATCTATCATCAAAACAATTTTCAAACGCTTTTCTCGGAATTGACTTCAGATCTCGCTGCGAATGCTCTTTTATTTTTCTATCCATTCAAAACGAGTACCTCGAAATGGTAATTTGAGTTTTGGAAAAAGGAAAAATTCTCTGATGCGAACGTTTCTTACTTAAATGAGCTCTTCAATCAGATTAAACCATATTTAAAAGAAGTAGGAGAGGTAGGGAACAGAAGAATTAAAAATGAATTAGTGAAACTAAAAAAAAATTGATTATTATTCCAATCAATAACGTCTACGGACGGGTTTTTCCAAATCATAATCAAGAATCATGAATTTTATACTATACTCCTATGGTAACTACTTGAATGACAGGTTTTCTCCTAAATTGGGACCCTTGCGAAATTCGCTGTATAAGTTAACAAAAAACATGTCTTTATATATATACTTATCTCCAACTGATATTCTGAATTATACATAGGTGCGGCATATTCATGAATTAATACACGGAGAAGTTGCAGTTATAAGTAGAGGAGCGTTTATCCAATGCCTTCGACTCTACCGTCAATTCATTTTGATTTCTAGAATGTTAAATACTGAACGCATACATTTTCATTCCATATTCTATTTCTGAGAAAATTAAAGCTCATTTATGGTATGAGAGATCATTATTCAAGTTGTTATTGCAAAGCAACCGTTAAATTATTTTTATAGCATACGAAGAAGTTTGCAATAAGTGAAAATCAGGTTTCAACTATTTTTTTTTATTCAGGAAATTTACGTGTCTCAACTGCTTTGGTCATTGACACCATAAAACTATACATTAGTTGGAACATATGATATGAATTAAATAAGATTATATATGTCGACATTCTTCAGGTATATTCAAAAAACTTTTGAACTTGATCTTCTGAACTCAAAATCTCTTAAGTACCTGCTGAGCTTGTGGTGTAACCTTGCATCTCTAAAGTAAATGCATTCCGTGAGACTGGTTCTATCGATAGCGGGTGTTACAGTGTTCACATTCTGGTGGATTGTCTGGTGCCATGAGGTAACCATGGGTGAGACGTGTGTGGCCTATTCTTATTCTTCTTATTATGGTTCTATTCTTCCTGCTTTTTTTGGTCGGAAGTTTGTACATTATGAACTCGTGATAGCTCTTGAGATAATTAAAATGCTGTGGTAGTACGATCTCTTCTGTCTTGTAAAACCAAAATTGGTCTTGGGCGACTGTAGTAATCCTGAACCGACGTGTATGGCGTTCTTCTACGCTACCTGTTTCATTGAAACGCGACCATAAACGGTTTATGACACTTGGGCTACTTCCCAGAACCCTAGATACTTCCCGTTGTGAGCTCCCAGCTTGGAGCATGCCAACGGCTCGTAACATCTCTTCTCTAGTCAAATGTCGTCTTTCCATGGTCGAATCACAAAACTTGAATCTTTTATTTGTGCTTACAACAGAAACAAAGTGCCAACTAACTGATTTCAAACACTGAATACATGAAATGATTATAAAGCAGCGTTGCATCTGCTGCATAGTTTTTTATAAAAAAAACTGAAATCTGTTGCGGCACTCATATGTGCCATGAGGTAACCATGGGTGAGACGTGTGTGGCCTATTCTTATTCTTCTTATTATGGTTCTATTCTTCCTGCTCATCGGGCGAAGTTTGCTAGAATTCATAATCGGATGTACAGTACAGAGTTTAATATTCGCAGTGTTCCACACCGCAGTGGTTTGAGTCTTAATGGTTGATTTAAGATCGTTGGGTAGTTGAATCTTCTGTAATATCTACAGATGTGACTTCTTCAGCTGCTGGATCTGCTAGCTCATTGCCAAGAATTCCGATATGTGATGGAACCCAGATAATGATGATGGATACTCCATTAGAGGTGACATTTCTCCTGTATGTTTTGAACTATCTGATGCTTAGAACAGATGTCACTAATTGAACATGTAGAGGACAAGGGTTAGTGCACATCGCGACTTTTTTCTGGTTTAGAGTCACTGACTTAAGGGCTTTGAAGATTGCAAATAGTTCACCAGTGTAAACGCTGCATTTGCTGGGTAGTCGATACTTCGCTATTGTTTCTTCTGTGTTAACTACGGAACAACCAACACTTTTTTCACCTTTCGATGCATCAGTATAAAAGATATGATCAAATTCATGCCGATTCAGGATCATCAGGAATGACTGTTTGAGAAGTATATTCGGTGTTTCATTTTTATTGAAGTTTTAATAATAAGGGTGAGAGATCTACCGGTGGTAGCCTTTCGTAGGAAAATCAAAGAAATCCTTACTACAAATGTATTCTATCCTATTGAAGAGTTTTTGAATTTTAATGTTTCTGTGTCGTCAATGTTCATCTAGTTATTAGGTATTTTATGATATACATAACTTATGTATCCCATATTTTGTAATTATTAAGTCTATACGCAATATACACAAACATTATCTGACCAAACTTCTGTAATATTGTAAATGCACCAATAAAGTTTCTTGCTTAAGGTCGTGTTTATACATGGTGTTATTCTGATCCACGGTGGGTTAATCGAAGTGGAAACTGGTGAGGTGATGGAGAGATTCAAATTTCCTAAAAACGTTCTCAGAATACGGGGAATCGATAAAGGACCTCTTTGTGTATTGAGAGTTTCTTGGTTGTTGATCATCAATTTGAATACTGGGTTCGTGGGATTTGCTGAGTTTCTGGCTGCTAATAATTTCAGATCTTGTTGTTTTCGAATGGAGTAAAGGTTCGTGAGATTCACAGTAAAGACTTTTAGAATAAACGCGAAGAGCTGTATTGTGAACTACGTCAAGGGAATTTAAATTTGACTTTGAAGCAGACAAGTAAACTAAGCTTCCATAATCGATTTTGGGGAGTATTTTAGCTTTATATATTCTGAGATCAAACTTAGAATCACACAACGCGCAATTGAAAGAACTATGCTTGGAGTGAGCCTGCGGGATCACATACGTAATGAAGAAATAAGAAGGAGAACAGGCGTAGAGGACGTAATCACGAGAATAGCTGCATTGAAGTGGAGATGGGTTGGACATGTAGCAAGACAACAGGACGTAAAATGGACTAAGCGAATAACTCAATGGAGACCACGCTTATGCAAAAGGGGAGTGAGGCGCCCCAGAGAAGGTGGCTGGATGACATAAAGAAAAAAGTAGGAAGAGGATGGTATAATATAGCACAGGACAGAGAGAGATGGAAGCTAGAAGGGGAGGCCTATGTTCAGGAGTGGACAGAGAATGGCTGAAAAAGAAGAAGAAGAAGATATTCTGAGTAGTATTTCCTCTTCAGCGTCCCAGTGGTGATGTGATAGAGTTTTCAGGATATTTAGTATATTCAAACAGATCATTTTGATAACTTGAATGTGGAGTTTCCAGATGTGTTTGGAGTCAAAGGTTACTCCTAGAAATTTGTAGTGATCTACAGCATCCAGGGGAACGCCATTTAGTGTAATGCTTGGTTCCTCGACGCTACTGTGTCTTCTGCTGAACTTCATGACTTTGGACTTAGTTGGTGAGAAATTGAAACCAGTTTGTGTTGACCATTGAGGAAGGCTATTCACTGCATTTTGAAGAAGAGTACAAGTACTTGTTGTATTTTTCCCTTGACTGAAGATGATTAAGTCATCTACGCAGAGTTCGTATTTTATGGGTGCTCGTATAGAGGAACAGATATCGTTTATACCTAAGATGAATAATGTTGGGCTTATTATGGATCCTTGAGGTACCCCGCTTTTAGTGAGATAGGAAGCGGAAATCTCTCCATCAATCCGTACTTGGATTAACCTATCTGAGAGAAAGTTCTTTATGAAGCCATAAACATTTCCAGTGAAGTTAATTTCTTCTAGTTTCTTAAGTATGACTACATTAGGTGTTATGTCGAAAGCACTTATTATATCCAAAATTACAGCAATCAGGTCTTGTTTGTTAGCAATAGCATCGGCAATTTCAGTTTAGAGTAATACTAAATTGTCCATGGTGCAGCGGTTTGGTCTAAAGCCAGACTGAGCAGGTGTTGAAATGTTTTGGCTATCTAGGTACCATAGGACGCGTTTGTTGACCATTTTTTCGAATAATTTTCTGTTTTTTTCAGTATTCTTTTTTATTGGAAATATGATTGATATTCGCGTAAAAGAAGGAAATTTTTGACTTGTCCAAATCTGATTATAAATCTCGAGAATTTTAGCGAGAGTGTCTTTATGTAGATTTTTTAGAAATACGAAGGAAATTTGTTCTGGACCAGCTGCTCAGTTTTTCCAAGTAGATAAAGCATATGTAAGTTCTTCTGTTGTGAAGAGATTGTTGATTGCATTATTATTGTATTGTTTTAATAGGTTTCTGTTCGAAAGGTTGGTAGGTGGATTTTGTGATTTGATATTTTCATTTTTGCTTGAAAAAGGGCGAATGTGTCAGCCATCTCTTCCCTGTCTGTTTACCGCCGGAGATGACAGCTGGAATCTTGTGAGCTGTGTTTTGTGCTGCATTCGTTTGATTTTGTTCTAGATGGGTCACCCC
Organism: Cryptolaemus montrouzieri; assembly: GCA_013387265.2. Classification (NCBI taxonomy): domain Eukaryota; kingdom Metazoa; phylum Arthropoda; class Insecta; order Coleoptera; family Coccinellidae; genus Cryptolaemus; species Cryptolaemus montrouzieri. The sequence goes on from JABFTP020000001.1 coordinate 5,360,606, forward strand.
TTGTTCTGTAAAGAATCCCGAATATTATCTAGAATTCAACTAATAAACATTCAGGTTGTAATATTCTGTGCTCTATAAACAGACACGCTGACGTAATTATTAGATTATAAAGATTTCGAAATTTTTCTATACATGGTGCCTACTATAAAAGGTGCCAAACTTCAGGAGGTGATAGTACAAGTTATTTGCAACAAAAAAGACCCATAACATTTTTTTCGAAAATTTGATAATTATCGAGTTATTCAAGACTTTTTGATTTGCGCTGTTGAATGCACTGTACCTTCATATGATCGTGATTTTGATAAATTCGATTCACCGTAAGCCTTCTGTAACATTTTCAGCGATTCGGTATAAAAATTCCATTTGCAATACAAAATTGCAAAACACACTGTGAGAAATATGAGATTTTTTAAGAACATACAATATTATTACCTACACGATATTCAGAAATAGTTTTATTCAAATTTCCGCTGATAAAAGACTCAGAGGATTTCCCATAATCAGGACCTCATCGCTCATGGATTTCACTCTCTGGTAAAGTAATTTCAGTTTATGTGAGATTCTAACAGACAATTTCAGAATGGATGACCGGATTTATTTTGTTTCGAGTGAGCAGTTTGTCCATTAGAGAAATAGGTCCTTAAGGTGATTTAGATTCATTACTTCAACAGATTCTAATTTATCATTGGCTGTTTCTACAATTTCTTTCGCTAACTAATATGAAGGTTAAACTTAGAAGTTTAATATTTTAATTCTGAATTTGAAATGTACATAATATATCTTGTAAATTCTATTTAACACAAATGATTTTAGTGGGCGTAACAATTGAGGATGGACGAACCAATTTTATTATTTTGAAATCTATAGATATATAAACACGGTGGTCCAACGAAAACTTAACACCTCGATTTTCCGGTTTTAAAATATAAATATAGAGAATCGCTTGGACCCGTCGATTTCTGATTCGAGGGGAATAATTTTTCCGATTTTTTCATCCCCATAACTTCAATTCCTTAACGGGGGTGAGTACAACCCCCTGATTTTGAATAAGGATGAGGGGTGTTGCGATACCTCATTATGAAGATTTTATCGAGTACTATCTGACCCTAAATTTTCGCTTCAAAATTTTCTTCGTTAACGAAATGGCAGCTTAAAAACTGGAAGACTACTTACTTTTGTGATTAGTTTATTGAGTGCTGAAAATGGGCACCATTCACTTCCATGCAGTAAAGAACGATGGTGTATAGCTAGTTTATGTTACCTTAGTCTCTCGTTAGTCTATCGTGAATTTTCAGGAACGTTGTAACTGTTCCAAAGCGATTGTGAATTTGTAGTAGGATTAAAATGGTGTATTCCGTAGAAGAAAGGGTGGAAATGGTAAAATTAATTTTTAGAAATAACGACTCTGCGCGATTAACAGCGGCTTTATTTAACGTACGACAACCTGAAAAAAATGTATCCGCTGCTTACGTTGTGCAACTGGCTGCTAAATTTTACGCTACTGGTTCAGTCGGCAACAAAAAGAGGGTGTATGAAGGAGACGAAGCGAAGGAAGTGGTTATCTTAGGTCACGTAGCGATGGATCCGACCCTTAGTACTAGGAAACTGTACAATGTATAAGGTGTTTCACGCACAATAATCATGAGAATTTTAAGAAAACATAAGTTTCATCCTTTTAGGATACGATTGGTTCAGGAACTGAATGAGGATGATTTTGATCGCCGCCTCATGTTCTGTGAAGTGGTCAGTGAAATTATTAATAATAATCCAAACTACATGTTCAATATCTGTTTTTCAGATGAGTGTTCATTGGACCTTAACGGCACTGTCAACAGGCATAACTGTCGGTACTAGTCAGATGAAAATCCAAGATTATTTCGAGAAGAGCATTCTCAGCAACCCCAAAAGTTTGGGCGGGTATTTATGGAAATCACATCATCGGCTCTTTTTTATATTATTTTTAATATCACTGACCAAATTCATTTAGAACTATTACAGAACGCTATTTATCCAGCCCTCGTGCAAGTATTGGAGAATGAAGAAGATCATGAAAGGTTAATTTTTCAACAAGATGGCGCACCACCTTATTTCATTCAACATTAACGTCAGTTCGTAGATGGAAATTTGCCTCAGGCCTAGATTGGAAAAAGGGGATATATTGTGTGGCCACCCAGATCACCTGATCTGGCGCCACTAGGCTTTTTTCTATGGGGTCACCTGAAATCTAAGATTTACGCTACCCAACCTGAGTCACCGGATGATTTGCGAATTCAAATCATTTATGAATGCCGTCAAATTGAACCACAAAATTTGAGTAATGTACGTGAACGATTTGAGCAAAACTTATTTTACTGCATGGAAGTGAATGGTGCCCATTTTTAGCACTTAATAAACTAATCATAAAAGTAAGTAGTCTTCCACTTTTTTAGCTGCCATCTCGTTAACGATGAAAATTTTGAAGCGAAAATTCAGGGTCAGGATCAGAAGTACTCGATAAGATCTTCAAAATGAGGTATCGAAACACCCCTCATCTCTGTTCCAAATCAGGGGGTTGTGCTCACCCCCGGTGGGGGATTGAAGTTACAGGTATGAAAAAATTGGAATATATAAATAAATAGAAAATACTGAGTTCATATTAGTAGACTAGCCCCAACAGATTATTGCGTACCTCAATACAGAATGTACACAAAAATATTTTTTTTTCGAATGCGCGTATATGCCCACTTTCCTAGCAACTCCATCAGTTTACCATAAAAATGGAAATTTGGAGTCCAATTTAACTCCTTGAAAACCAATATTACATCACACACTCTCGAAGCAGCAACACACAAACCTTATCTCACCTTCAGATCCCAAGCTCATCGCTGGGTGTCGTATCGTCAGCATATAAGGTAATGTCTGTCATGCTACCTCAGAAACCAAACTGCAGAAGCTGTTAATGAAGATAATGAAAAAGAAGAACCCCAAAACAGATCCTTGGGGATTCCACTCTCCATTGGCAGAAACTGACAGTAACCCCGAGAGAAACGCATTGCGATCTAACTGGAATTCTGTTGTGTATGAAATCGTAAGTGTCATACATCAATCTTTTTGAATAATATATTTCTGTCCACCATCTTCATTTTACTCATTCTCAAGAAAACAATGCGATCAATTAGAAGGACATATTTTTTTCATATTTTCAATAAGATATTCCCACTAGTTTTTCCTTTATAAACGGTCTTCCATCGACAGGTTTCATTTTCCATTCCTATAAAACGCAATATTTTGGAGAAAAATGATGACTTGCGAAGTTCAAACTCTGAGGTTAATAATGAAACACGACATCTGTTAAGTGGCCACCTCGGGCCGTTTTACAAATCCTCATTCTTTGTAGGAAAATTTTCATTACATTTTCTTTTAATTGTGGTGGTATTTCGGGTATAACAGCTCGAATATTGCCTTTGAGTGCCTCAATCGTTGCTGGAGCATCGGCGTAGACCTTATCTATGTGGCACGTAGCGCCATGCTGTTGAAAATAAACACCCTGCAAGCCAAGATCATCCACTTTTTGGTTGACATTCTCCTGGTTTTCATTTGTCAAATCACCATGCATGGACATTTCTATGTTGACAGTTTAGAAATGGCGGCTAATTTATAATGAAACCTGACGATGGAAGAGCCTTTATGATCTAGTTACATGCTAGAATCTCAACATGAAATTGAAAGATAGATAAACCTTTTTATGAGTATATAAAATTGAAATATCGAAGCATTAGAAAAAGTTAACAGTATTCAACAATATTTTCACAATTGTATACTCTCCTAATGACTGGGAAATCTTCAGCATAGGCGTCAGCGAAGTAAATCTATTTTTCTCAGAACGCCTACAACCTATTTATTTTGATGGGAAAACCCAAGAAGTTCTTTGAAAAATAACAATAGTTTATTTTAAATAAATTATGATAATTGCACTTTTATGAGGTATTCGTGGCTTCTAATTTTCATGAATTATTCATTTTTCTAAAGTAGAGATTATGTCATCATTTTATGAAAATATTAATTATTTTCATGGGGACTTAGACTTGAGGATTATGCAGGAAATTCATAACTACAGTGCTATTAATCCAACACTTTCGAGAATTTCACGCAATAAATTTGAGATACGTGCCAAATACGCAAAAAACTAATAACGTTTGAAATGAGTTTAAGGATCTGAAGCAAATGCTATTCTTAATTTATGTTTATTGAAAATGCTTTTCTTGCTTTCAATTCCATCGGATAGAGATTAATGTAAACTGAGACTATTTCGGGAATCACCTTAACTACCGATTCAATTCCAATTTATCGAGTATGCGTTTATTTTCGGCTAAAGTGGTTTAGTCTAGATCGCCATGATATTATGTGATGGGTTTGAATGAACCTTGAAATCATCTTGGAGGAACATGCATAATTTTGTTATAGGCTCAATTTAATTTTATCTAAAAGGGAGCATATAGGACAGTAATTTTTCTAATTAGTTTTGAAAATAATACTAATCAAGTATCAGCAAAAATTTTTTACTCGCAAATATCAAGTTTTCCAGCTAGAAACACAGATGTTGATTGCAACACTGCAAAGCTTTGTAAATAGAAAAATTCTCAATGAATTATCTCTGCTTTGACACTAAAGTGTAATCTGAAATCAAGTGCAATGAAATTTCGTATGAATTACTTCAATTTCACAAATTCCTCATTTTCAAGTACCAGTTGGAGAAATTCAATATTTTCATTCAATATACAGGGTGTTACATAATAGTATGTCACAACTTGAGGGGGTAAATCTACGTGCAATTAAAAAAACAAGTTCATAAAAACATAGGTCCGCAAAAGCTTCGTTACGGAGCTACAAGGTGTTGAAATTTCCAGAAAAAATTATTATTTTCTTCAAATCTACTGCTGTTTTTGAGATATTCAGCCCAAATTTGAAATGCAAGCTATTCTTTACAGCCTTCATCATTATACGTCTATTCACAAGGTGTTTTCTTTTCCGAGGCCCTGTCTCCTTTTGCCCTTTCAAACTTTTTACAGTACGCCACTGATCAGCGTACAATCAATTTTTGTCATCTTCGTTCTATTTAGAAACAATTTTGACACTTGTAATTTTTTCGTATCTCCGACCGTTCTCGAGCAAAAAATTATTAAACGATTGTATGTATTCGCTGAATTGAAAGCACTTCCGATTAAAAAAATGACTAGTATGCTTTGATTTCTTTCATTTATTCATTTATTTTGACAGTTGCTAAAGTTGAACAAGTATCAGCTCGAATTGTTTATTAAATTAACGATTAGTTATTAGAGTTTTGAAGTTATTGCTGTAAGAAAAAATGGCTAATTTTACTAACGCCGAATTGACTGATATCCATTACATATACGGTTTGGCTGACGGAAACACAACAGAAACTAGTCGATTATATCAGGTGCGCTTTCCAAATCGAGTAACACCAGACAGGCGAACATTTTCAAATATCCACAGAAGTTTGAGGGAAACTGGTACTTTTACTGCAAATAATCATTTAAAAGGTGCAACTCAAACTATGAGAACTCAAGATTTTGAGGAAGCAGTTTTGAATTGTATTGATTTGAATCCTCATGTGAGTACAAGAAAAATTGGAAATCAGTTGAATATTTCACATGTTCTAGTTTGGAGGATTCTCCACGACTTTTTATTGTACCCGTTTCATATTCAACACGTCCAAACTCTACTTCCTCGTGATTTTCTTTCAATAATGAATTTCTGTCGATGGTTCTTAGATGAAATTAGATAAAATGCTCATTTTGATAGTGAAATAATGTTCAGCGACGAAGCTAACTTTTCGAAGACTGCTATCACAAATTTTCACAATAATCATTATTGGTCTGAGGAAATCCCCCGTTTGATTGAATAATCTCATCATCAATCACAATTCCCACTAAATGTCTGGGTCCGAATAATCGGAAACTATTTGATTGGGCCATTTTTTTTTGTCTAACAGACTAAACGCTCCCGCTCAGCGGCAATTTCTTGAGGAGGAGTTACCTTTATTGCTTGAGGATGTGCCACTTTTGGTGAGAAACATAATGTGATTCATGCATGACGGGGCACCAGCACATTTCAGTGGAGAAGATAGGGAATTCTTGAATAATACATTCAACAATCGACGGATAGGTCGGAGTGGGCCAGAACCATGGCCTTCTAGGTCCCCAGACTCAAATAGTTTAGACTTTTTCTTATGGGGATATCTCAGAAGTTTAGTTTATACCACTCCAGTGAACACTGTAGAAGAATTGAGAAATCAAACAATAACCTTTTGTGACTCGATAAGAAATACCCCAGGAATATTTCAAAGATTGCGTGATAATATGCGAAGAACAAAGGCCTGTATTCTTGCAGGTGGAGGACACTTCCAGCAATTTATTTTGTTTATAATTGTTCTTTTTTTTAGTTTGATATTGAATAAGTATAAGTTGAGTTACAGAAGACGAGCTATCAAAATAAAAGCAAATTTTGGGCATACCTATCGAGTATTTCTATTATTTTTTTTCATTTATCGAATAACATACAATTCAAATAATTCAAATTCAATAATTTTTCACTCGAAAACGGTTGATACGAAAAAATTACAGGTGTCAAAAAAGTTTCTAAATTGAACGAATATGACGGAAATTGATTGTACGCTTATCAGTGGCGTATTGCAGAAAAATTTGAAAGGGCAAAAGGAGACATGGCCTCGGAAAAGAAAACACCTTGTGAATTTAATTTGAAATCTAGGAAGTGTAATGATGGAGGCTGTAAAAAATAGCTTGCATTCTAAATTTGGGCTGAGTATCTCTACAACTGCAGGAGTTTTGAAGAAAAAAACAATTTTTTGAGGAAATTTCAACACCCTGTAGCTCCGTAACGAAACTTTTTTCTCAAAATTGCACGTAGATTTACCCCCTCAAGTTGCGACATACTATTATGTAACACCCTTTAGTCATTCGAGGAAGATTCATCGATTGTAGCGATCAATAAATTTTTAGATTCCATTTTTAGAATGAAATAAAAGGTGATTTGGAAATATAGCAAGTTTCTTCCAGTTTACTGAAAATCAGGTTTCAAGTTTTTATGTATTGTTGTTGAGAAGGATAAGATTGTTTATATTGTATATAGCTTTAAAAATTCCCAGAAATTCTAGGTGATGATGTGCGATATTGGAGTCACTTTTGTTTCTACGAAATGAAGAGTGATGTTATTTGTATCTAATGCAAAAAGATCTTCCTGTCTGGTCTATGTATGCACCGTTACAATCAGGGCAACACAGTCCGTATACTCCTGAATTGTCTAATTTGTGAATTTTGTCTTTAGTATTAAAAATATATGTGATAATTCACATATAGTTTTGAAGACAATTTTTATGTTATGACTGACATTTGATTTGCAACTTGCTGTGAAATTGAACCAACATAAGTTAGGGGAAAATTTTTGTATATCTGTACCTGAAAATCAGTTTCAAGTTAGAAACAGAAACAACCAATCGAATAAATTTTCTAGACTTTACCATTTACCGAAAAAAACTCTTCTACGTTTGATATATTTCGAAAACCTACTTTCACAGATATTGTCATTCCTCATGACTTTTCTCACCCTTTGCAGCATTAACTAGTCGTTTACAACTCAATGGTTTATAAAGCATTTTAATTGCCACTTTTTATTGAAACTTTAACAAAGAAATTTACATCATAAAAACTATCGTTAGTAATAACGGTTACCCCCTGCCATAGTAGACAAAATAGTTTTCAAAAAACAAACACACTTAGCTTACAATAGTATATACTCTAATCTAAATCTAACCTAACCTAACCTTCAAAAACAGCTAGAGCAGAAGATGGTTTCAAAATCCTACTACTGTATGGACGAATATTTGAACGACCAAAACTTCTAAGCTATAAACATATCAGTCATCTTTGTGTGTGTAATTCACGATAATATGTTTGTCGAAATGTAAGAATGTATACTGTACTATATTTGAATTGTGGAGGCCGTTACTTGATGTATGTCCATGATATAAATGAGATAAAAAACACAAGGTTTAACTTTAATCTACACTTTATTTGAAAAAATTCGACGACGTTTCGCTGACACAGCAGCTTTATCAAGAATGAAAAACAGAATGAAGAGTATGGTATTATAAACAAATCGTAGAACAAGTTGGATGAATAACAGGAAAATCCACACCGAGCCATTGTACAGTTAGTATGAAAGGTAATTAAAAACTAATTGAACAAGTTAAATAGGGGTGAATAATTCACATCTACCTGCTCATTCAAAAGCTTGTCCGAATGTTTGTATCTATATGTATATGTATTGATACAAACATTCGGACAAGAGAGATTTCTCATAAGTCAAACTTCCGTCCAGAGAATCTTGAAAGTAAATAAATTTCATGCATATCATGTACAGCTGCACCAGGAACTGAACAATCAAGACTATGAAAATCGAATCAATTTTTGCAATTGGGCAAGTGACAAAGTAGTGGAAAATTCAAATATATTTAGCAGAGTTCTTTTCTCGGACGAGGCAACTTTCCCCAAAAATGGGCTTGTTAACAGGCACAACTTTCATTATTACGCCACGGAAAAGCCACACCTTATGAGACAAATAGATCACCAGCATCGTTGGTCCTTGAATGTATGTGCCGCTATAGTAGATGAATATCTAATTGTACCGAACTTTTTCGACGGGCACCTCAATAGTGAAATGTATTTATATTTTCTGCAAAATCGTCTACCAATGTTACTTTCCGATGTACCAGAGCATATAAGACAAGATTTGTGGTTTCAACAGGATGGAGCACCGGCACATTACTCACATCAGGTTAAGGAGCATTTGAATCATGTATTTCCAAACAAATGGATAGGACGTGGGGGTCCTGTTAGATGGCCTGCTAGGTTTCCGGACCTTACAAGTCTAGATTTTTTCTTGTGGGGTTATATTAAGGGCATCGTTTGCCACATTCCTTCTATAACACAGTTCGAAATGAGACAGAGAATAGTCGACGCCTTTCAGTCAGTTAATCAGCAAATGTTGTCGAGAGTTCAACGATCTTTCCTTAGAAGGATTAAGTTGTGTCTACAAAGAAACGGGCAACATTTCGAACACTTATTGAAATAGTTCAACACCTTGTAGATCATCTCACCAAAAACCAATCTATTACGTATTTCATACACGACTACCTTAAAGTATCTCCATTTCTCTGATGAAGTATTGAGATATGTACTAATAAACTCTTCTTCTGCAAGCTCGGATTTTATTATTTTTGTTTATTTGTTTTAATTTCAAAATGGTCGAAGATAAAGATAAGGTTACTTCTGCATAAATATGGCACAATATTTTATACGTTGATATGAATAATAAAATAAAGGATGTTCCATTTGAAAAATCAAGATATGTTATTTTTAAGATTACAATATTCAATAATTTTGTGAGTCACTCCTGTATAAAATGAGGATAATCTATTTCAATTCATCAATAAAGCTATCCTTGGGCAATAAGAAAACGAAAGGAAAAAAGTATTCATCCTCTCTGGCCGAAGGAGCATGCGATGGTGTGTTACGGGAAAAAAATATTGTGACGAAACTACTCACCAAAAAAACTTATTACTGTAAGACATTATAGCAGAGTTTAGGACGCTTTTGAATCTTCAACAAAAAGGAGGTCTTCCAATCTGAAAAAACCTCCCAAGATTTTTTTTTAAGAAAATTATTTACTTCAAAATGAATTCCTGAAGTAGATTCTCACTTTCTAAATACCATACCCTTCGAAATAAATGAAATCTTCAAGAGTGTACGAGCTACAGGGCACTGGTGAATCACCCAGTATATATTATAATAATATTATGTTGACTACCCAATGTAACTTTTGTTGGGTATTGTTCATTTAATCCTGATTTGTTTCTTTCTGCTAAATGGACAATAAATGAATAAATAAATATACCATTGAATACCTATCTATATTCCAGTGGTAGAAACTTGTTTTCTCTCTCTTCGTAATTCATACCTGTTTTTCTATATTTAAGACCTTAATTTTAACTCACAATTTGTAAACGTCTGATGATAGAAATGTCGAAAAGCTATCACGTTTGTTAATTAAATATTTTCCACCTAATTTTGTGATATTCTTTACAAAGTAAACCAAAATCGCCGTATGATTATCAAATATCACCGAATCAACATCATTTTTGAAAATTATTAGTTTGAATTACCAGTCAGAAGTTCACAGCAAAACTGCATTTGGAGCATTTTGAAGTCCTAAATATTTTATGGAATCCTTAAAAACACAAAGTTATCAAGTCCTCACATTTCCCAGAACTAGTTCCAACTGACAGAATATTTAAAATCTTACGAATTATTCGAATAATTTTCCTCTAAGGATTTTGTTCCTTGTGTTTGATTATTAATAAGTATCCTAATGGAATCTTATAAAAATTTCATGAAATATAAAAGTGAATAAAGATTCTTTACTTTATCTTTGGCGTGTTAGATTTCTAAGGAGCCTTGTAAAGTCATCTCGAGATACACCGAGGATGAATAATTCCGATAACACCTAATTTCAAATTTACCGGAGAGAGTGTACTCATATTTCGGAATTTCCTTAGCTTGAGTTATCCAGAGTCTTGTTATTAAGTCCTTGTTTATTCAGCAGCACGTTTTCTTTAATTAGAAAATGTTCTTCAGAGTCGAGACTTGCAACTTGACCCCACTCGAGATCTGGAATCATCTTACAAAGAACTGAAGTGGGAGTTATAATGACGATATCATTTACATTGTTCCCTAGAAGCCATACACTTTGTTTAGAGTGAGTACAGTATACAGTGTGACCAAATTTCCATGTTTCATTTGAATTTGGGAAGCTTTTACTTGGTAGAAATCCATTATCAATAATAAAAACAAGTAATGTGTTTTTAGGAATTTTACTTAACAATTGTGATTCGTAACTCGTTTCACTACACCGTAGCTTCTTCTACAAATGTTCTTAAGTAATTAACAGCCTACTGGGTTGCTGCTTCTTTAGTGGTTATTGATGATAGGTATATGTAATAAAATTAAGGAATAGATTGCTCCCTGAAGAGATTCAATAGAGGTGAAGGGCTTAAATCGACTTGATCATTAATAAGTCTACCTGAATGTTTGTGCTTGTTGATTTCTAAAGTTTCCCAAAGATCTACCTTCCAATATTTATTATCTGTATGCACAATTTCAAACTGTGGGTCGAAAGAGTGATTATTTTCTAGGAGATGATTCGCGTAATTTGAATCTGATTTTTTATTTGAAAAATTGCGTTTATGTTCCGATATTCTAATATTAAAATTTCTATGTGTTCTACCAATGTAGAAATTATCACAGTCATTGCAATTCAATCTATAAACACCTGATTTATTTATAATAAAAACAAATACTGTGTTTTAAGGAATTTTACTTAATAATTGCGATTCGTAACGCGTTTCACTACACCGTAGCTTCTTCAGACGAATGATTATGCAGAAAATGTAAATGAGAATATAACTACAAATGTTCTTGAGTAATTAAAAGCTTATTGGTCGCCTCCTCCTAAGTGGTTATTTATGACAGGTATATCCAATAAAATTAAGGAATAGATTGCTCCCCGAAAAGATTCAATAGAGGTGAAGGGCTTAAATCGACTTGTTCATTGATGAGTCTACCTGAGTGTTTGTATTTATTTATTTCTAAAGTTTCCCAAAGATCTACCTTCCAATATTTATTATCTGTATGCAAAATTTCAAACTGTGGGTCGAAAGAATGAAGTTTACCCTGTCGATAAATTGAAACAAAAATTCAACACCTTAACCTACGTTGGCATTACAAGTGAGAAACTGAAATCATTCTTGAGTAGCAATAATTTCAACATAGCTTTCCAAACTAATAATAATTTAGGCAAATATATAAAAATAATAAAACCAAACCAGGTAAAAACAATAAATCAGGTGTTTATAGATTGAATTACAATGACTGTGATAATTTCTACATTGGTAGAACACATAGAAATTTTAATATTAGAATATCGGAACATAAACGCAGTTTTTCAAATAAAAATCAGATTCAAATTACGCGAATCATCTCTTAGAAAATAATCATTCTTTCGACCCACAGTTTGAAATTTTGCATACAGATAATAAATATTGAAGGTAGATCTTTGGGAAACTTTAGAAATAAATAAATACAAACACTCAGGTAGACTCATCAATGAACAAGTCGATTTAAGCCCTTCACCTCTATTGAATCTTTTCGGGGAGCAATCTATTCCTTAATTTTATTGGATATACCTGTCATAAATAACCACTTAGGAGGAGGCGACCATTAAGCTTTTAATTACTCAAGAACATTTGTAGTTATATTCTCATTTACATTTTTCTGCATAATCATTCGTCTGAAGAAGCTACGGTGTAGTGAAACGCGTTACGAATCGCAATTATTAAGTAAAATTCCTTAAAACACAGTATTTGTTTTTATTTTTGATAATGGAATTTTACCAAGTAAAAGCCTCCCAAATTCAAACCTGATTTATTGTTTTTACCTGGTTTGGTTTTATTATTTTTATATATTGGCCTAAACTATTATTAGTTTGGTCAGATTATGTTGAAATTATTTCTATTCAAGATTGATTTCAGTTTCTCACTTGTAATGCCAACGTAGGTTAGGTTCCTTTGTTTTTTATTTAAAATATTATCTATTGGTTTGGGATTGAAGCCATTTGTTTAATCAAATTTAATTCTCTGTTGAAATTTTCTGGTGATAACGGGATGTTAATCAATCTATGAATAAAATTGTTGAATGCTGACATTTTATGTTGATACGGATGACACGACGAGTTGTGTATTATAACACACCTCCTTGAATATTGTCATGTCTTTTTTAAACACCCTGTATATGCTCACGATCGCGATTAAATTTCCGAGAACTGATCCCCCATACCTTTCTGATACTGACTGTATTTCCCCCACAAATATCATATAATTCCAAATTCACCGAAAGCCGGAATACAATTCATTTTTTTCGTTAATTTTAATTTCAGCGAAAATGTCCAAAACATGAAAAAGCACCGCATTTCGTTAGTTATAATTGAAATTACGCCGCACCATGAACATTTATTCATTATACCCCCCGGGTAACCGCATCCGCTCCTGTTTTCACGAAACGAAAATTGCTGGAAATAACAAATTGCGGAAGTATAAAGTTCCAACCTTATATCTTTTCATTTTTTTATTCGCTCTACTCTATCGCCTCTTCGATACGTGAAAATACAACAATCCAACTAACGATTTGTTCCCGTGGGATTTATTTGAGGATAAAACTGTTCTGCTGTTGTGCGTTTGGGAATGAAAGCAGAAAAGATGGGGAAACAAGAAATCGCCACTGAATTTATTCATTGCATCCAACAATTCGTTTCTTATGTGTGTGTTTCTCGGTTTATCATTCCGAAATGCAGAGATGAATATTTAGTAGTACACTCAAAGAATTGTTTAAGTGGCTAACTTATGGTAATTTTAAGTTATTCTTGTTTGCCATAAAAATTTAAAATAGTACATCAAGAAAAAATGTTGCGAGTTTATTTGAAAGTTTATAGGTCTGGTTTCAGATTAACATATTATTTATTTACTTATTTATTTTACAAAACATAATAACATCTACAGGATAGACCCAATTACCGGGGTTCACAAAAATGATAACAGAAAAATAAACAGGAGTGAAACTGTCATACGAAATGAAAATTATAACTTTCATAAAAATTCAGGAGAGAAAAAAAGACTCACTAAAGACTACAGAATCAAGTAAAATACCATGAAAACTAAAAACTACTACAATGAGCATGATTCAGATCTAATGAGATATGCAATAACATTTTTTTTTGAAAGAAAAAAGTGGTGCATGAAAAATATCTATGCTGGCAATATGCCCATTGTACAGACGCATAATTCGCAAGAAAACTGAATGAAAAAATAAACTAGTATGGGCCTTCGGAACATAGAAGAGTGAATTTCGACGACTAGGATACACGGGAACATTGAAAGTGAGATAATTAACAAGCGGAAAACTGAAAGAATGATTTAAAATTCGATAAAGAAATACAGTGTCGAAAAGGACTCTCCTCTGCTCCAGGCTTAAAATTTTGTGATGACGCGAACTTAATTGATAATTAGGACTGAAAAATCTAAAGTTGAAACTTTCGACAAACTTTCTCTGGACTCGTTCAATTTTGTCAATATACTTGTAATAGTGAGGGGACCAAACAGGTACAGCATATTCCAAATTACTCCTCACCAACGAGAAATATAGCATTTTAAAGATCTTGGATCACTGAAACTTTTAGTAATTCTTAGAATGAAACCCAATATTTAAAAGCCTTAGAAACTAGTACTGTGTTTTAAGGAATTTTACTTAATAATTGCGATTCGTAACGCGTTTCACTACACCGTAGCTTCTTCAGACGAATGATTATGCAGAAAAATGTAAATGAGAATATATAAGAATATATAATACATTTTTCTGCATAATCATTCGTCTGAAGAAGCTACGGTGAAGTGAAACGCGTTACGAATCGCAATTATTGAGTAAAATTCCTTAAAACACAGTACTTGTTTTTATTATTGATAATGGAATTTTACCAAGTAAAAGCCTCCCAAATTCAAATGCCTTAGAAACTGTATGATCAATATGATATGATGATCAAGATATATACCAAATCTAAATACTTTAGTTTTATTTCATTGAAAAAAATCCTACTTTCAAAATCATTTTTGTTATAAAAATAACATTAGATGTTTTAAAATTGTGTTTCTATTTTACTTTTGGTATGTAATCAAAAAATATTTAGGTAATTTTAATCAGTCTTTATTAACATACATTGAATTATTTATTAAATTTAACACCTTTTACTCAAAATTGAATCAAAGGAAACAAAAAAACAAAATAGGTTCTGAAAACAATGAAAATTCTTTCACGGGAATGCAGACAAAGATAATACCTTTCTTTCGAGTTATCACTCGACCCATCTACCCTCTTCCAAATTTTCAAGGGTGGTCAACCCTGCTCTAGAGGTTGAAATTCGATATGAGGATGGTACTTGATGATGACTGCCATTGATCAACATGGATCTGTTCCATTTTACTTCACTGAAACTTGAATAGTCTCAGGGAAATAGTCTTCCCTATCTTTCAGTTGCTCACCCTGTATCTTTTACAGTTTTCAATTAAAAATGAAAATTCGTTCAAGGTGATGTAGACAAAGATACCACCTTTGTTTTGAGTCATCACTCAACCCATCTTCTCTATTCAAAATGTTTGCAACCCCCGCTTAGGAGGTTGATATTTCAGGCAAGTTTTGTACCCCAAAAGATGTTCCTCTTGAAACAAAAATTGACCTGTTTTTGCGTTTTGATCATAAATGAATATCTTGGTAGATATAGCCTCTGTTTAGTTTTCGTTGAAGCACCCTGTATATAGAAATTTCTAGAAAATTACAAAATATGATTCCCGTCTTGAAACATGTGCTCCAGCATATCATAGAGAACAACTTCAAAGAAATTTTCCCAAATGTTTACATTGCCATTCTGATTTTGTTAACAATATCTGTAAGTACTTCTTTCGCTGAAAGTGACTTTTCGAAATTAAAGCTAATTAAAAATTATTTGAGACATACTATGGGTCAAGAACGACTTTCAGCTTTGGCAGTTTTATCTATAGAAACAGATAAGCACCAAGCATTAGAAAGTTCAGTAAAACCAAAAGTAGAGGATCTCTGTTTCTTTAATTTTTCATATTATTGAATAAGAAACTATTCAATCTCAAGTGATTTTTTCATTTAATAAACATTTTTTTGCACCATCGAGTTCTCTGTACCTTGCCCACATTAAGTTTAGGTCTTAAGCCACCACTGATAACATGAATTCTATTTATTTTTTTACTTTTTTACAGGTATTTTCATGGAAGATGCTCTGAGGAGATTTCTACGCTTGTTCCTCCGTTCTTATCTGTTTCAAGGCCAACTCGCCAAACTAATGCCAGCCATCCTTACGTGGTTGAAATTAAGACACCTAGAACGTTTTTATACCAGAAGGCGTTTTCCACAGAACAGCGCAACTTTGGAACTCTCTTCCACGTAACGTATTTTCCCATGACTACAATCTGGTAGCCTGCAAGCGAAATATTAACCGTCTCTCCTTTTCAGGTACTCGCGGTGACATTAAAGGATTAAGTTTCCTTACGCGAGTATCTCTAATATAAAAAATAAATGAGATAAAAAACACAAGGTTTAACTTTAATCTACACTTTATTTGAAAATATTCGACGACGTTTCGCTGACACAGCAGCTTTATCAAGAATGACAAACAGAATGAAGAGTATGGTATTATAAACAAATCGTAGAACAAGTTGGATGAATAACAGGAAAAACCCACACCGAGGCATTGTACAGTTAGTATGAAAGGTAATTGAAAACTAATCGAACAAGTTAAGTAGGGGTGAATAATTCACATCTACCTGCTCATTCAAAAGCTTGTCCGAATGTTTGTATCTATTTATTTCTAATGCTTCTAGGAGATCTAATTTTAAACTTTTTGATTTTATATGTAATATGTCAAAGTTTTTATTGAATGAATGGTTTTCTTTTATTAAGTGGTTTGAATAATTTGAATCAGATTTATTGTTATCGAAGCTACGTTTATGTTCTGATGTTCTTTTGCCAAAACTCCTATAGGTCCTACCGATATAAATTTTATCAAAAGAACCGCAATTGAGTTTATAGATTCCTGATTTACTTGATTTTTCAACACGAGATTTATTATTTTTAATATGTTTACCTAAGTAATTAGAAGTTTTGAAAGTTATATTAAGATTTTGTTTGACGAGAAAGGATTTAATATTTGTACTTGCAGAACCGCAGAATGTTAAACTGTTGAATATTTTATAGTCTTTATGAATAGGATATACTTCATTTATTGCATTCTGATACAGTTTTTACGAATGATTAGATCAATCATATCCGGATTATATGAATTAATAATGGCTATCTGTTTGATGATGTTTAACTCTTTATTATAATCTTCTACTGATAAAGGTAAATTGAGTAACCGATGTACCATGCTGTTTAAAGCTGCAACTTTGTGTTGAATTGGATGTAATGAGTAGTTATGTATAATTGTATCAGTATGTGTTGGTTTACGAAAGACCGAAAAAACATGATTATTATTTCGTTTAGTGATTTTCAAGTCCAAAAAATTAATGGAATCGTTCTGTTCAATTTCTATCGTGAATTTAATGTTCAAATGGATGGAATTAATGAAATTAAGAAATAAGTCTAATTGACGAGTAGTTCCAATGAAACATACTAAGATGTCGTCAACATATCTATACCAATAAAGACATTTGGAAATGAGTGGATGTGTATGAATTTTCTGTTCAATATTATTCATAAAATCTCTGCTAAAAGTGGACTCAAAGGATTTCCAATGATCAAACCATTTCACTACTGTAATAGATGCTGTTGAAAGAAAAATAATTTTGTTCAATGCAAACGTCCAACAGATTCAATATTTCTGATTTAATTATGTGGTTAATATGATTCGAATTCAACATGTTTTCGATTAATATTTTGACATCACCTGGAGGAACACTTGGGTATAAATTCTCAACATCAAACTAAGTTTTGCGTTAGGTGGTAGGTTAACGTTTTTTATGTTATTTATCAATTCGAAAGAATTTTCTATAGAAAATTTTGATTTGAATGAACAATAATTTTTAATGATATCTATAAGGTAGTGCGACAATTTCACGGCTGGGGCTGTAACGTAAGATACGATTGGTCTAACGGAGTTATTTACTTCATGCAATTTAATGAGTGAATACAGTTGAGGTGGTTGAGGGTTTGGTAAAATTAATTTGTATTTATCTATTGCTTTAATTAAAGATTTTGCGTCATTTATTGCAATTTTAATATTTTTCTGGAATGTACTACTTGGATCTTTGTTTAAAAATGTATAGTTTCCGAACGAAATAAAATTTAGAGTTTTAAAAACCCAAATCCTGTGGTTTTTAACCACGTGTTTGAAGAGTGAAGTGTGTCCTAAATACATCAAACTCAAGACCAACAACAACAGTTATGCAACTCGAAGAGCAGTCATCTCTGGACAGAAGATATGGATCAAATCAGAATGGAAGATTTTGTTCCACAAACGAGACATCTTCAATATTTATCTCAAGGTAATTCATACCGAGTTACTGTACAGACTTCATCCACTTGAATTCGATTCATTAGATTACAATAATAGATTCAAAATTAGATCAATAATACATAATAAATATACCATCCAATACCGCAAATTAAAGTTTCTCGTGTCACGAAAACCGAAACCTACTCCACGTAAAACTAAATTTTCTGACCATCAATTTTTGATAGATTCGTTAACCTTTCTGATACTAATTTCACAACTGATGAAACAAATCTCTTGGAGAAAGGTTTCAAACACAATATTAAATCAAACAAGATAAAATCTGATTTAGAGGAACTTGGCATAGATACTGAAATTTCTCTGAAAAATATTCCTAATAACACTCACCTTAAATATTTAGCATCTAACATTATAAAAATGAATCATTAGCTGACTTTAAACCGAGTAAAGAACAAAATATTTTAAAGGCCATTAAACAAAAAGCTCAACTAAATGAAGTTATTTTTACAAAAGCAGATAAGGGTAATACTGTTATTGCGTTAAATAAAAATGACTACCTATTTAAAATTCTAAATTTCATTTCGTCCGGAAACTATACAATTTTAAACAAAGATCCAACTATTACATTCCAGAAAATATTAAAATTGCAATAAATGACGCAAAATCTTTAATTAAAGCAATAGATAAATACAAATTAATTTTACCAAACCCTCAACCACCTCAACTGTATTCACTCATCAAATTGCATAAAGTAAATAACCCCGTTAGACCAGTCGTATCTTACGTTACAGCCCCAGCCGTCAAATTGTCGCACTAACTTATAGATATCATTAAAATTATTGTTCATTCAAATCAAAATTTTCTATAAAAAATTCTTTCGAATTGATAAATAACATAAAAACGTTAACCTACCACCTAACGCAAAACTTATTTCGTTTGATGTTGAGAATTTATACCCAAGTGTTCCTCCAGGTGATGTCAAAATATTAATCGAAAACATGTTGAATTCGAATCATGTTAATCACATAATTAAATCAGAAATATTGAATCTGTTGGACGTTTGCATTGAACAAAATTATTTTCTTTCAACAACATCTATTACAGTAGTGAAAATGGTTAGATCATGGGAAATCCTTTGAGTCCACTTTTAGCAGAGATTTTATGAATAATATTGAACAGAAAATTCATACACATCCACTCATTTCCAAATTTCTTTATTGGTATAGATATGTTGACGACATCTTAGTATGTTTCATTGAACTACACGTCAATTAGACTTATTTCTTAATTTCATTAATTCCATCCATTTGGACATTAAATTCACGATAGAAATTGAACAGAACGATTCCATTAATTTTTGGACTTGAAAATCACTAAACGAAATAATAATCATGTTTTTTGGTCTTTCGTAAACCAACACATACTGATACAATTATACATAACTACTCATTACATCCAATTCAACACTTAGTTGCAGCTTTAAACAGCATGGTACATCGGTTACTCAATTTACCTTTATCAGTAGAAGATTATAATAAAGAGTTAAACATCATCAAACAGATAGCCATTAATAATTCATATAATCCGGATATGATAGATCTAATCATTCGTAAAAACTGTATCAGAAAGCAATAAATGAAGTATATCCTATTCATAAAGACTATAAAATATTCAACAGTTTAACATTCTGCGGTTCTGCAAGTACAAATATTAAATCCTTTCTCGTCAAACAAAATCTTAATATAACTTTCAAAACTTCTAATAACTTAGGTAAACATATTAAAAATAATAAATCTCGTGTTGAAAAATCAAGTAAATCAGGAATCTATAAACTCAATTGCGGTTCTTGTGATAAAATTTATATCGGTAGGACCTATAGGAGTTTTGGCATAAGAACATCTGAACATAAACGTAGCTTCGATAAAAATAAATCTGATTCAAATTATTCAAACCACTTAATAAAAGAAAACCATTCATTCAATAAAAACTTTGACATATTACATATAAAATCAAAAGTTTAAAATTGGATCTCCTAGAAGCATTAAAATAAATAGATACAAACATTCGGACAAGCTTTTGAATGAGCAGGTAGATGTGAATTATTCACCCTACTTAACTTGTTTAATTAGTTTTTATTACCTTTCATACTAACTGTACAATGGCTCGGTGTGGATTTTCCTGTTATTCATCCAACTTGTTCTACGATTTGTTTATAATACCATACTCTTCATTCTGTTTGCCATTCTTGATAAAGCTGCTGTGTCAGCGAAACGTCGTCGAATATTTTCAAATAAAGTGTAGATTAAAGTTAAACCTTGTGTTTTTATCTCATTTATATCATGGATCTACATCAAGTATTGGCCTCCACAATTCAAAAAAAAAAAAAATAAAGTTGAGATACAAACAACGGTCAACCCCTGTACCATATTAGGATAACTTATCCATTAAATACTTAATTAACAGTTCTCGCATTTCTAACCTTGGATGCACATGAATTCGCAGACACAGTTTCAGCCCACATAAGACTTGCTTGCAGAATAGAACACGCAGAAGAGACAGCAGTGGCCCCATTACTGTAGATTTAACACCTCGTTAACTGCGAAACCAAACATTTGTTTTAGAGCCAAAACTATTTACAAGTGTAATAGTCGCAAGACTGTAACCAGAATTAGATTGTTAGAAATTACGGCAACATTACGATTCTACTCGTGTCTGCGCTTAGATTCAATCGTGAAATTCTAAAGTGCGACCTAGCATGAGATTCATTCTCAGTTCGGGAATAACTTTCACTCAACTATAATTTCGTTCGAACTTCATCGAAATTATGAATTTTATACGGTTGAGATCACAATTTTCAACCGTTAAGTTTGTTAGGAATCAATATTGGCGCTTTTTATTGATAGATTTTAAATTGAAAATTTCTACGAAACAAAAGTTTTGTAGGATGTATTCCTCATAGTCCAATACTAATTACACTGATAAACAGTATATTCATTAAACGAAATAAAGTCATATTCTCAAACACAACTACCTACCCGCATATAAACCTCATACTCTGTTTTATTCAATCACCTGGACTCCTAGTGTTTGCTGTGCACAGTGTGTCACTTTATTAACATCATGGACTAAAGGATCTCGTCATATGCCGTTCGCAGTTCCAATGATATGGGTCTAACCGAAAGACCATGTATCAGATTGTTATTTCTATAAAGGTATCGATCACAAATCTAGGCACTCTGAACTATCCAAATCTAAAATCTGCTCAAAGATCTATCCCACACAGTCATGATTTACCTGTTCCTCAGCCTCCAGTAAACATGGATGACGTAACCGAAGAAAATGTATCCGAGAGCTCAGATTCCGATCTGAATTTTGAACCAAGTACTTCACACAAAGAACCTCATTTTATAACTCAAAACGATCTGAATGACTTAGTACGTGATTTGGATCTCAGTGAAAGACAAGCAGAACTGTTGGCGTCCCGACTTCATGACTGGAATTTAGTGGAAAAATTGCAGAATATCCGTATACAGAACTCGACATACGCACCTCTCAAGTTTTTTCTCAAGATGGCAATATAGTGTTTTGCAATGACATTCCCTCAGTGATGACGGAGTTGACGTTTAAATATAAAACATCTGACTGGCGGTTGTTTTTAGATTCATTTGAATTTGGGAGGCTTTCTAAAACTGAAGAATTCTTAACAGCCGGAAACTATATAACATCAACTAAGGATCCTACCGCAAAATTTCAGAAAGTTGTTAAAAACATAATTTCGACAGCAAAATCATTAATTACAGACCAAGAAAAATATAAATTCATTAACTCCAATCCACAATCCCCCGAATTATATTCGTTGATAAAACTTCATAAACCTAATTACCCTATTAGACCTGTTGTTTCTTATGTAACGGCACCTTCGTTCAAACTTTCAAAATTCCTCAACGACTTGCTAATAAAACATTGCAATTTTAAATCTGAATTTTCGGTCAAAATTCATACGAACTTATTGCCAATATCAAAGATACCACTATACCACCTAATTCCAAACTTATTTCTTTCGATGTTAAGAATCTATTTCCCAACATTCCTCCAAAAGATACGTATTACTTAGTTGAAGAATTATTAGAAAGGAATCATGTCAATACTATCATTAAATCAGATATTCTTTCATTATTAAAAATTTGTTTAGATCAAAATTATTTCCATTTCAATTACAAATATTATACTATTGAAGACGGCTTGATTATGGGCAATCCGTTAAGTCCTTTGTTAGCAGAAATTTTCATGAATAACTTAGAGAAATTAATTCATAATCATCCACTCAGTAAATATTGTTTATACTGGTATCGCTATGTAGACGATATCATTATTTGCTTCACAGGAACAGATAGACAGTTGAAAATTTTCGAAAATCATATAAATTCATTACATCCAAAAATTGCATTCACAACCGAAATAGAAAGCAATAATTCGATAAATTTCTTAGACGTAACAATTTCGAATGAAAATGGAAAACATGTTTTCGCAATTTACCATAAGCCGTCACATACAGATATTATAATACATAACTCGTCGTGTCATCCATATCAACATAAAATGTCAGCATTCAATAGTTTTATTCATAGATTGATTAACATCCCGCTATCACCAGAAAATTTCAACAAAGAACTAAATTTGATTAAACAAATAGCCAAAATAATGGTTACAATCCCAAACTAATAAATAATATTTTAAATAAAAACAAAGTAGAATCGCATTGAATGAAGTTTACCCTGTCGATAAATTGAAACAAAAATTCAACACCTTAACCTACGTTGGCATTACAAGTGAGAAACTGAAATCATTCTTAAGTAGCAATAATTTCAACATAGCTTTCCAAACTAATAATAATTTAGGCAAATATATAAAAATAATAAAACCAAACCAGGTAAAAACAATAAATCAGGTGTTTATAGATTGAATTGCAATGACTGTGATAATTTCTACATTGGTAGAACACATAGAAATTTTAATATTAGAATATCGGAACATAAACGCAGTTTTCAAATAAAAATCAGATTCAAATTACGCGAATCATCTCTTAGAAAACAATCATTCTTTCGACCCACAGTTTGAAATTTTGCATACAGATAATAAATATTGGAAGGTAGATCTTTGGGAAACTTTAGAAATAAATAAATACAAACACTCAGGTAGACTCATCAATGAACAAGTCGATTTAAGCCCTTCACCTCTATTGAATCATTTTGGGGAGCAATCTATTCCTTAATTTTATTGGATATACCTGTCATAAATAACCACTTAAGAAGAAGCAACCAATAAGCTTTTAATTACTCAAGAACATTTATAGTTATATTCTCATTTATATTTTTCTGCATAATCATTCGTCTGAAGAAGCTACGGTGTAGTGAAACGCGTTACGAATCGCAATTATTAAGTAAAATTCCTTAAAACACAGTACTTATTTTTTATTGTTTTAGATTCCTCAAAGGTTAGTTCAAAAGCTGTACTGTTACATAATGGTAATAAATACCCTTTCGTACTGGTCGCTCATGCTTTTGAAATGAAAGAATCATATGAAAATATGAAACCACTGCTAGAACATATTAAATATAACTAATATTCCTGGGAAATATGTGAAGATTTGAAAGTAATTGCTATTTTACAGCTTCAATATACGACGTTTTGTTGTTTCCTCTGTGAGTGGGATAGTCGAGACAAAAAAATCATTATATCAAAAGACCCTGAACATTAAAAGAGAGAAAGTCATAGATGGTGAAACAACTTCCAAACGGTGATATTATACAGTGCATGAGGGATGGCGAAACATACAAGTATCTAGGATACCAACAAGCCAGATTGCTAGACCAGAAACAATCAAAGGAGAAGATTCGTTCAGAATACAGTCAGCGTCTGAAGACTGTGCTGAAATCAATGTTGAACTCGGTGAATCTAGTCAAGGCAATTAACACCTACGCCATTCCAGTGTAACTTTACTCATTTGGAGTAATCAGATAGGCTAAGACAGAACTGGATGATATTCAAAGGCAGACCCGAACGATGATGACAAAGTACAACAATCATCATCCAAAATCGTCTGTGATAAGAAAATAAGATGTTGTCAATTTACACACCCAACAGATAAAAAATCTCAGAGAATTCTTCTTTGCAAAAGCTCTCACTTCTGACCTCCATAAAGTGGTATCGTTGGCTGATAAGGGATATACACCTCTAAATCTTGCTACCAGAGATGACCTGCTGAATCTACCGTTCCTATCAGATACTATCTGTTTGAAAACAAGAGCAATTTGTGTTGAATGAATCAAATGTCAAGAAAGGAATTGCATGAACGACATCACCATGAGATTAATCAACCACACATCGACAAAGAAGCCTCCAACAAATTGTTGATGAAAGGAGAATTATTCGCAGAAACAGAAGGACTCCTTATGGTTATCCAAGACCAGGTCATCGCTGCAAACATTTACAAAAAATTTATTATGAAGATCAGAACATTATAAACAGATAAGTGGAGAAAATGCCATATAAGATCGGATACATATTACGTCCGGCTGCGAACAACTGGCCAATACGGACTATCTTCACAGGCATAATCAAGTGTGCTACATTATCCATCAGAAACTTGCACACAAGTATGGACTTCTGAATACCTTCCAACCATATTACAAGTATCAACCGGCGCCCGTATTGGAAAATGACTCTATCAGATTATACTACGATTGGCCTGTTATCACTGACAGAATGGTGACGAATAATAGGCCGTACATAGTGGTGTATGATAAGAGAGCCAGAACAGCAATGCTGGTGGATGTCGCCATACCGAATAATAACAACGTGCTGAACAAGTTCCAGGAGAAAAAGTCCAAATACACAGACCTTGCTATTGAGATCAAGCAGATGTGGCACCTCGATAAAATAGATATTGTTCCTGTCAATGTATTCCCGACCGGGTAATACTCAAAACTTTGCATGATAGCCTTAAGAAATTAGAATTGCATAAGAATACCTATATAGAAATGCAAAAAGCTGTAATTCTTAATACATGTAGGATAGTTAGGAAATTTATGTCAAGTATATTGTAATCGAGCCTATTTCCTTTGATTGCTGAATCTGGGAAAGGTAAATTATATCCAGCTAACAGCTGAGATAGTGCATAAGTCCAAGATAATAAATAATAATAAATATTTTAAGGAAATGAATAAGGACCTGTAAACGACCCTAATAATGCTTCACTAAAAAGAAAATTTAAAAACTTTACGAACCATGCTAAATCGACAAACAGTTGAAGAAACACCACATATATCAGAGCAATTTTTATTAGGAGGAAAATTCGATTATGCAAAATTATTATTCGCTACATGTTGGAATGTGGGACTTGAGGTCGTTACTTGAAAACCAATAAGCCAGGCACGCTGGAATTATAAAATTAGATGATGAATTGATACTAATGAGAAACGATTCGCCAGTCGATTAGTTTCTGATCACATAGTGTTGTTGGTCGAGAATGTCTGCATCCAAACAGAATTTTAAACAGACGAAATACAATTTTTATTGGCTGCGTAAGGTTAGCCTTCAATTTTTTTATGTCAATTGTTTTCGTCTTATGCTTGGTTACGATGATAATATGTAAATTGAAGTATGTTTATTTCTCTGGTCCTAAGTATTCACATCAAAATAAAACGTGCCTCAATTAATTAGCCTTGATTTTTGTGGTAAAATCGTTCCTAATTTAATATATCATTCTGCCAGAGAAGTAGCGAAAATTGATTATTAAAAAAATGTGCTTGACACGATTGTCAAAATTTTTGTTGTTGCTAAATTGGCACAACTTTTTTCTATGTTGACGCGGAGTTTGTAGGCGATCTGTCATTTAGTTTGTTCACAGTGCTCGATTTTGTCAGTGTTTTGCGATTTTTACAATGGATGTCGAACAAAGAATTTGTCTCGACTTTTGTATTGCAAATGGAATTTCGTATTCCGAATCGCTGAAGGTGTTACAGAAGGCTTACGGTGAATCGACTTCATCAAAAACACGTGAATACAAGTGGTACAGTGCATTCAATAGCGGCCGAGATATGGTTTGCCTTTCTCTGGTCAGCCTTCAACATCTTCAACTGAAGGTAACACCGATAAAGTGAACAAAATTTGGATTAAAACCATCATTTGAGTTTACTAGAGTTCAATAGAGATAGGCAATGAACTTTCTGTGCCTCACGAATCAAGTCGTGCCATTTTAAACGATTGTTTAGGCATGAAACGCGTTGCTGCTCAACTAATTCCAAGAGACCTGAATTTTGTTTGAAAATTCCAATTCCAAGAAGTACAATTGCTTTGGAGACATGCTAGAACAGGTCAATTCCGATCCCACATTCATAAAACGCATTGTAACTGGTGATGAGACATGGGTTCATGAGTTTGACATGCAAACCAGTCAACAATCTAACATCTCAAAACAAAAAGTTACTATATGCGAGATTTCGCAATGAGTAGACACATCGAAGAAAATTATTTTTCAAGGGACAATATTCAACCTTCCGTAGAATGTTGAATATCCTCCCTTGAAGGAGCTAGTTTTCCGATCTACTCTTCATAATCACCGTTAACCGGGGCCACAGGGAAGTGGTACAGCACGGTCAGATGTCACGAATAGGAACAATGGACTGCAGTTTCGGTCTCGTTTGACCTCGTCAGCATTGTCTACCCATTCGTAACACAAGGCTATAACGTTACCTACTCATCTCAATTCGTTGGAGCGAACGCAATAATATAAATATTACTGCGCCCCCCAACGAACCGAAACAGAGGCTACCTCACCAATGCCCCGCGAAACGGTGAAACCAAAGAGCAGATAAAACAGGAAAACGTTAAGTGGTCACACTAGTTCGATAATATACCGCCATGCGACACTCACGTATCAGACAGAAGCGGCCGTCGAAGGACCGACGCTCCTCATTTTTATGTGGTTTACAACCAGGCATACACAAACATCTCAAAAAAAAAACATAGACGACCTGGGGAACGGTATCAGCAATGCAATATCCGGCAAACCGAAAACTTCGGATGGGGCTCAGTAATGGTGTTCGGAGGCATTTCTTTCCATGGTCGAACTGAGTTAGTCCTAGTGAATAATGGAAGGATGACAGCGGCCAGATACATCGCAGATATCCTTGAACCCCATGTTGTACCCTTTGGCCCATTGATTGGCGAAAACTTCATTTATATGCATGATAATGCTCGGCCTCATGCAGCTAGAGAAGTTACAGAATTTCTGCAAAATGCCGAAATTGATATTTTAAGATGGCCAGCCAGAAGTCCCGACTTGAATCCCATAGAACATGTTTGGGACAACATGGGGTGGCAAATTCAGCAACGTAGGATGCCTTGTAGAACACTCCAATAACTAGAAAATCTGCTTCCTGAAATTTGGAACTCAGTGACTCAAGAGTACATCCAAAATTTGTTTGAGGGGCTTCCGAGACGTATACTGGCAGTAATTAGGGCCCGGGAGGAAACACTCGATTTTGAAAATGATTAGTAACCATTCGATTCTAGTTGATTGGTCTCTTCGCGAATGTTTGAAGATTTTTTAATTTTTCATTAACTCGAAAATTGTTGATATTTTCCATCATAAACTCATCTAATTTGAATGATATCTTCTTATTTTACACTTCTGAAAGTTACCAGGCGAGTCTTGAATGACCAACCTAAAAGTTTTTATAGTATTGTCGTAAAAGTAGGGTGATGCGACAATTTTTGTGGGGATTGTATTGTTGAAAAGGAAAAAATTACTCAATCCAATAGAGGTAAAATTTCCTATGGTTCGTATTTAAAAAAGCATGTTTACATTATAACTCGGAAACCGCTGGGCTGAAAAAAATTTTTTTGGCCACCGTCCTGATGCGTTTTGTTGGCAACGCAGGGTTAAAGGAGAAGCAATTCGAAGCCGAAGTGGTGGGAGATCTTGATGGAACAACACTTTTGCTCGCCAATCTTCAGACGTTTACTATCGTTTTTCGAGAGGGCCTAGGATGTATAGCATTCTTCTTTTATTGTTTCACCCTCTTCAAGTAACCAAATAGGATTATTCTCTTTTCTTTATGTCTTAAGAATGTAGTTCATCCCAAAGATGTTTGGAGATATCTGCTTCTTCAAGGAGACTTATAACAAGTTGTTGGTTTTGAGACAAGCGAATTAAATAGTACTTGCCCTGTAAACTAGGGAATTTTTTATGAGGATAAGTTCGATGTGTCAATAGTTTTTATTTGAAAGAGTCCTTCGCTTTCATGTGGATATTGTGCAATATACATTCTGTCCAAAAGTACCAGAATTTGGTCAATGATGCACAAAATATTTATTTTCCATCCAAATTTATTGTAACGCATTCAAAGTAGGTCCTTTCCGAAATAAAACATTTACGTGAACGAATAATTCAATCAAAACATTTTTCAAACACTTTTTCAGGTATCGAGTTCGGTTCTTGCCGCGAATTCTCTTTTATGTCTTCTATCTATTCAAAACGGGTACCTCGAAGTGACAATTTGAGTTTTGGAAGGGAAAGAGTCGGTCAGAGCCATATTAAGTGAGTACCGTGTTTGTAAAATGGTATTTGTTGAAGTTTAGATCAGAAATTCATTCACAATGATAGCCTTGTCAAATCGTGGTGTAAAATCCATGAGTTTTCTTTTCACAAATCTGGCCTTTTTCGATGAATTCGCTCTCTCAGATACCGCATAACACTCAGGTAATATTCTTCATTTACCATCTGACCTCTGCTTACAATTTCGAGTGAACAACACCGCGATTATCAAAGAAAACAGTCAACATTTCCCTGACTTTTGATCGACTTTGATGTGGTTTTTTCGGTTTAGGTTCAGTTAGAAGGCGCAATTTCAAGCTTCTTGACTGGTTTGCATCTCAAACTCATAAACTCATGTCTCACTACCAGTTACAATGCGTTTTATGAATGTGGGGACGAAATTGAATCGTTCTAGCATATCTTCAGGTCTTTAGGACCTAGTCGAGCGGCAATACGTTTCATGCCCAAACAATCGTTTGAAACGAATTGATTCTCTCTCTCAAACTTAAATGATGGCCGACTAGAGTAAGACAAATCTTCCATCGCATCTCGATTCACTGTAAGCCTTCTCTAACACTTTCAGCGATTCGGCACACGAAATTCCATTTGCAATACAAAATTTGAGACAAATAAAATGAGGTTGTGCTTCGTTCTAAGAATAAAATTATGATTTGTAGATCCGGACTTGTCAATAGCTTCATGTTATCAAACTATGTTAACTGTAATGCCGAAGAAAGCAATTACCTCTTCGATCCAACTTGATGGCTTGAAAGTTATATGAACTTATACTAGTTCATATAGTCTAACATAAAGAAGAGATCCTCGAAAGTAGATCACTTAGGACGCAAATTAATATGTTTCTCTTAGTAATAAGAGTTCAACCATTTCAGAATTATTTGCATCTTCCTCAGAAATTAAATAAATTTTATTGAAACTCAGGTAAATCATAAATTTATGCATGAAGACTTGCATAAGCGTCAATATTTGTATTTAATAATGTTTTCAATTATTATGCAATTACCCATGTGGTTAACTCCATGATTACCTGTTTGTAGATGATGTAACTGATAACTGATACTGTGAGATATTGTAAACATTCAACCATTGGAACTAAACTGTCGACCGTGTATGAATAATAAGTTTCTCTCGGATTAATTATTACAAGAAATGATCTTGGGAATCAGTTCAATTTTCCTACTGTTTTTCGAAATTGTAGATAATCTAGCAAAGATGTTTCATTTTTTCGTTTGAAGTAAGTTTGCAAACTACAGGATAAGCTTGAAAACAATTTTGAAGCTTCTGTACTTGAAAATTTAGTCTTGTGGCGATGAACCGTTTTTAACAGCGTGGATTCTGAATAAAGGCAATCCATCCCGGGCAATATTTATCGAAGGAAATTCGAAATTATCAAGTCATTATGATGAGATATTTTTCTAGTCTCTCAAAGTTTATTGCTTTAGTAAATTGCATTATTTTCACTATTCTCGTTCATTATCATCTCCTTATATCATAAAGCAATAAGTCGTAAAATGTGTTTCTATATGATATTCCAATTATCACTTTATAACCAAATTCCTGTGTAAGATATACAGTTTTCCTCATTTAAATGATGAAGTTCTGATTGTTTTCGATTCGCCTTTCTTCGAATGAAAAAAAAACAAAGTCTAGAATGAACAGTTCAGCACAGATCACATCTCTATGATGAAGATCATGCATCAGCCTACAAACGTAATGCCTGAGTTATCTGATAATTAATGGCTTCCCATACACTATCAGATTGTTTCTCATGCTCCATTTGTATCGTCCAGACATATTTATTACTTTAAGTATCTAAGTTGTAGCAATGTGATTACATTAAACATGAAAAATTATTGATGATTTATACATTCCAATTCTATTAGCTCATCATCAGTTCACTATATACATATATATATATATATATATATATATATATATATATATATATATATATATATATATATATATATATATATATATATATATATATATATATATATATATATATCTTGGAGGTCGTGGATTAATTGATTTGAATAATCTTCATAGTAAACAGATTTTTCATCTACGTTCCCATTTTCATGATAAACAGAGAACGTCTAAATTACATGATATTGTTGTTGCTTCAGATTATAATCTTACACCTCTGAACTTGACAATGCAAAAGGTAGATTTTGATATATTTGATGATAATTCTAAAAGAGAAAGTTGGATGCAGAAGGAATTACACGGAAAGCACCCTAAAGAATTGAAAAATGATTATATTGATGAAATTGCATCGAATAAATGGTTAGTATCTGGAGAATTGTTTGCTGAAACAGAAGGCTTGGCAATTGCGATCCAGGACCAGGTTGTTTTCACAAGGAATTATAGAAAACATATCATCAAACAAAATATAGATGATTCTTGCCGTAGATGTTTCTGTTCTTCAGAAACAGTTTTTCATATATTATCATCTTGCTCAGTCCTTGCTTCAACAGATTATTTAGAAAGACATAATGCCGTCGCTAATATTATTCACTTCAATCTAGGAATTAAACATGACCTAATTCCCAAAAGAAAAAATTTCAAAAATATGAACCTGAGATTATTTGTGAAAATGACAAATATAAACTTTATTTTGATAAAACAATTCTGTGCAACAGAGCTGTAAAACACAATAGACCAGATATCGTTCTTAATGATAAACAGAATCAAATAACATATATAATTGATATTGCTATACCCGACACACATAATATACAAAATAAATACAATGAAAAAATTTCTAAATATATGATGCTTGGCGACGAGATTAAAAAATGTGGAAAATGAAGAAAATATTTATTCTACCGATTATTATTTCTACAACAGGCGTTATTCCTAGAAATCTTCACAAAAGTATTGAGATTTTGGGTCTGAAGAAAATTTGTTTGAACAGTTACAAAAGATAACAGTCATCAAATCTTGTAATATTCTTCGTAGGTTTCTTTCCGAAAATAATAATGAGGTAGAGTCATAGGTTTTCTCTTAGTTTATACTGCTCAGAATCTCATTTCATATTTTATTTATTTGTTTATATAAATGTAATATAATTAACTGACAATTTTGTCATATTTATATTCAGAGCAGTATTCTATTCGATCGTTCACCACTTCACACAAAGGAAACTATTAATGAGTAACATTCAGTGTTACTTGACTAAGGTCCGTACACTGGATTTTTCCGGGGAGAAAGCCTCTGACACTACTCGTTGGTACATTGATATCATTGTCTGATGATACTATAGTATGTATATATTCTGGTAGATTGATATATTCTCATAACATTTAACGTTATCCTAATATATAATTACTCGAGGATATGTTTTGATTATAATCATTGCCTGGCAATGGTATTAATTACCGGGTGGTGGATTTATATTTTTTCATGAAATCAGTTTGATTGCATGAACAGATATATGGGCAACTCGTCGGGGTAAAACCCCTATATATATATATATATATATATATATATATATATATATATATATATATATATATATATATATATATAAATGGTATTTTGAAAAATGGTATACATTGCCTTGAACGAATTTCCATTTTTAATTGAAAACTGTAAAAATACAGGGTGAGCGACTGAAGATAGGAAGACTATTTCCATGCTGATCAATGGCAGTCATCATCAAGTAACATCCTCATCTCGAATTTCAACTCCTGCTGCAGGTGTAACAACCCTTGAAAATTTGGAAGAGGTTAGATGGGTCAGTGATAACTCGAAAAGAAGGTATTATATTTGTCTGCATTCCGTGAAAGAATTTCATTTTGATTGAAAACTGTAGAAATACAGACTGAGCCACTGAAAATAGAAGACTATCGCCCAAGACTATTGGAGTATTAGTGCGAACAACTGAATAGATTCATTTAGATGCAAGATGACAGCCTTTGATCTGGAATAAATCTGTTCCATTTTTTTGCACTAATACTTGAATAGCTCAGGGCGATAGATAGTCTTCTCTATTTTTCAGTAGCTCACTCTGTATCTTCTACAGTTTTCAATCAAAAATGAAAATTCGTTCACGGGGATGCAGACAATAATAATACCTTTCTTTCGAGGTATCACTCGACCCATCTACCTCCCTCCAAATTTTCAAGGGTGGTCACTCTGCTCTAGGGGTTGAAATTCGAGATGAGGATGGTACTTGATGATGACTGCCATTGATCAGCATGGATCTGTTCCATTTTACTTCACTAAAACTTGAATAGTCTCAGGAAATAGTCTTCCTATCCTTCAATTGCTCACTCTGTATTTTTTACAGTTTTCAATTGAAAATGGAAATTGTTCAAGGCGATGTAGACAAAGATACCAATTTTCTTTGAGTCATCACTGACCCATCTTCCTATTCAAAATATTCAAGGATTGCAACCCCTCAAGGGGTTAATATTTCAGGCAAGTATTGTACCCCAAAAGGTGTCCACCTTGAAACAAAAATTGACCTGTTTTTGCGTTTTGATCAGAAATGAATATCTTGGTAGATATAGCCTCTGTTAAGTTTTCGTTGAAGCACCCTGTATATGTTCAAATTCGAATTTTCACGGATCGTTTTATATGAAAACTAGGTTTTCCGGGTTTTCGTCTGTAATTAAAGAAAGAGGAACTTACGTTTCGAAGAAATCACTTTCTCCATCTTCATAGCCTCCGAAAACTATGATAAAACTTTTGTTGCTAAACGGTCTGTTTATTTTCTTCTCGGCCGCATATTGTACGGCATACTGCAACTGGTTGTCGAGTGAAGTTGACATTCCCTTCATGATTTCCACTTTCATCATCCGTATATTCAGTTCGTGTAAGATCTCGCACCTGATTTTTATTCAAAACTATTTTCCATGTATGGGACAAATTCAGAGCATCGTCTCTCTTGATATTTTCCCTCTTTTCTATTTCGATGGCTTCCCTGATCACTCTTTTACTGTAAATGTCGATATTTGCTAGTTGTTTGGTATTGTCGAAATCTATTTATTGTTTGAAGTCTCTTATATGTTGAAACACTGCAGATGATGTTTGTCTGTTTTTGACTGCGTTAAATAACGTCTACCACCCAGAGAAAAGTCATTAAGGTACCCAAAAATGTATGGTCTGACTAAAATTCATAAGGATGGTTTTCCACTTCGACCCATTGGATCCCCAGTGCAAGAACTAGCGAGATTTATTGCGAAAAACATGCAACCAGAGGTGGAACAGGCGAAGTCTTTTGTAAATAATTCAAACCATTTTTAGAATTGGTTAGTGACTTAAACATTGAAAGATAGGATATTTTTCTGAAAACCTTTCTACGAATGATACATACTCGAATCTACACCAAATGCGAGCGAGAAATCGATCCAGTTCAGTTCGGTTTCAGAAATGGCCTAGGAACGCGTGAGGCTCTCTTTTCTCTTAATGTACTCACCCAAAGATGTAGAGACATGTCGATGTTTACGCCTGCTTTGTTGACTATCGGAAGGCTTTTGACTGCGTTTCACAAAAAAAATGGCGGAATTTCTAAAAAATACAGGGGTTGATGCAGAAGACTGACGCATTATTACAAACCTTTATTGGCACCAAACTACACAAGTGAAAGTTAATGGGCTAACATCTGAACAATACGGAAAGGTGTACGTCAAGGCTGTGTGCTGTCGCCTCTATTGTTTAACATTTACTCAGAAGCAATATTCAAAGAAGCACTTGAAAACATAGACACAGGCATTAGAATAAATGGAAAACTACTTAGTAATATCCGCTACGCAGACAACACCGTGGTACTAGCTAACAACCTTCAAAACTTGCAGAGAGCCATGAACCTTATTGTAGAGCATAGCCAACGCTTTGGACTATCTGTTAATGTTAACAAAACTAAAAGTATGGTGTTTTCTAAGCAAGCAGTGGAGGCTGTAATACGCATTAACAACCAACCTGTGGAACAAGTGCATTCGTTTCGGTATTTAGGAGCCACGGTGAACGACCAAAGTGACCCGAAAATAGAGATCAAATCTCGAATCGAACAAGTCCGTAAAACCGTCAACCGCGGACTTAATCTTCAGCTTCGTATGCGACTACTTCTTTGTTATGTTTTTCCTGTCCTTACTTATGGATGTGAAAGTTGGACTTTTAATCCAGAAATGGAGAGACGCATAGACGCTTTCGAAATATATCTATACCGTAGAATATTGCGTATCTCTTGGATGGAAAGACGGACAAACATCGACGTCCTAAATGCAATGGGAAAATCACGAGATTTGATGAGAACCATCAAAGAAAGAGAGCTCCAGTACATCGGGCACATCATGCGCGGCAAAAAATATGAGATTCTTCGCCTGATTATTGAGGGAAAGTCCAAGGAAAAAGATCAGTTGAACGACGCCAGAACTCAAGGCTGAAAGATCTACGGAGGTGGTTTGGAAGAACGTCCACTGAAATTTTTAGAGCTGCAGGGTCGAAAACAATTATTGCCAATTGGATCGCCAACCTTCGTTTGGAGACGGCGTCATAAGAAGAACATACATGTTGGAGAAGCACTGGACACTATCTCCATGAACTACGATTTTCCTTCTCATTTCATAGATCTTGCAGACCCCTGCCTCAAGAGCACATATTTCACATTGATGATTTAAATATGAACGGATATATATATATATATATATATATATATATATATATATATATATATATATATATATATATATATATATATATATATATAGCATATATATATATATATATATATATATATATATATATATATATATATATATATATATATATATATATATATATATATATGTGATATATGTACTCTTGAGGCCAGTGGTCTGCAAGATCTATGAAATGAGAAGGAAAATCGTAGCTTTTTGGGTGTTACATGCAGTTAAAATTTAGTATATTTTTGGAAGGCAAGTAATTGGTCCATATTGAGATGGATCAACGGTATAGCTCTTGTTGGTTTTAAATAAGTAATTCCTTGTGTGAGTAGCTGAAGGGTTCTTGATTATAAATGAAAAATATTCCGCCAATTTTTCATGAATGCAAGAGAATTTTTTATACCAGAAGTTATGAATACCATCAACACCTGGAGATTTCCAATTCTTTGAGCTTTCAATGAATATAAATTAGATTTATGGGTTGTCGAAAAGATCATCGATATTCTGGAACATCTGATGGCGAGCCTTTTTTCAGGGCAACACTCTCAGCCCACGTTAGTTCTGTTTAGCCCTTTGCTTTTTCAGCAGAATGCTCAATAATTCCGGCCACGGCTATTTCATCAACCGCGATACAAATTTCACCATTACGCATCAACTATACATGGATGACTTAAAGTTGTACTCCTCTAATTCCCAACAAATGATGAGACAACTCGAGCTAGTTTCAGCATTAAGTGAGGCTTTTAGGACGGAGAGTCAAAAAGAGCATGTGTTGAATGGAAAGCAGAGAGCGGAAGCCGTCCAAAAACAAAAATTTGGCTAGCAAATTGGCTGGCAATATTACGGCTTCAAAATTTTGGGATACGCATAGAATATTGTTCATCGAAAGCTATGAATAATAACTATTATACAGCCTTATTCAACAAACCTTACACACATTATTTCATCAAGACAATACACCATTCTACAAGTCGATAAAAACCAAAAATCAGCAATATACGCTTGGAATTTTTTTGCCCCCACCGTATTTTCCAGATCTAGCATCTTGCGATTACTGCTTTTTTGCTGATTTGAAAAATATGCTTCAGGGAAAGAGACTTTTTTATTCTTCACTCTTGGGAGGAGGCGATACCTGTCATACCACAGTTGTGGCCGACAAGATGATCTAATGTGTATGTTCACTCGCTTCTTGAAGGGAATCAAATGGTAAGTTATCGGAAAGATGATCGATTGAAGCGAGTTCCACGGCACACTAGTCCTGTAAACAAAATAATTTATCAGAGAGAGACCAAAGATAAATCGAATAAGAAAGGCATAAATGTCAGATTTGAATCTGAATTTGAAAAACATCTAGGATTTATTGTTTTTACCTGGTTTGGTTTTATTATTTTTATATATTTGCCTAAATTATTATTAGAAAATTATTGAGAACAGGGTAAACTTCATTTTCTACTTTGTTTTTTATTTAAAATATTATTTATTAGTAGGGCTATTTGTTTAATCAAATTTAATTCTTTGTTGAAATTTTCTGGTTATGGGATGTTAATTAATTCGAAATAATTTTGGATGTAATGAATTTATATGATTTTCGAAAATTTTCAACTGTCTAAAATTAAGTTATTCATGAAAATTTCTGCTAACAAAGGACTTAACGGGACTCTTTGACCCTTGTTTAACATAGCTAATCGGAAACCTTTAGGGATCGGTTATTTAATGTATTATTGTATACTATATTTAGTATGGTTAGTATACACACAACCAAATTTATATGAAATCACTCTGTATTTCACATTATAGAAATGTTTTCACATTATAGATTGTTTTCAACCATGGATCTTTGACTACTTGTGAAGAATGAAGTTTTTTGGAAAAAACTGGTTAGTATGATAAGAAATGTTGAATTATCACCACATGTTCGAGATATTGTACTCGTCGTACTGAGATTTGAAACTGTGAAGTTCAAAATTTCAAAAAACCTATAATCATAATTGAAAAATGACTTACGTTGGATTGTTACGATGTGCAGAGGGGTCGAATAATTGCTCTCGTTGAAGAAGGGGTGACACAGACGGATATAACGGCCACAATGGGGTTATCACAGGGATACGTAGAGCTACAATCTCTGCAAAATATGCCTAGAAGAAGTCGTAGGAAGATCACTTCTGATGAATAAGACCGCTTTTTGTGCCAAATTGCAAGAAGAGACCCTAGTGCTTCGCACCCCATACTCCAAAGACAATTTCTGGAAGCAACATGCATCAGTGTATCAGTCGAAACGATATGTCAAAGACTTTGTTCAAGGGGTTGATACAACAGAAAGCCCTTAAGAGTTCCAGAGCTAACCAGACAACAAAAATTAACAGACTCAATTGGTGTATCGAGCACCAAAATTGGAATCTTGAGAATTGGCGAAATGTTCTTCTTTCGAATGCGACAGGAAAGGTGTTCGATCAGATGACCGCCGGATTCGGGTTTTAAGGGGTCGTGGAAGACAAGCTAGACTCCGAGCAAATTTCGAAATACCAAGGAGGTAGTGTGATGTTTTGGGGTGGCATTATGCTGGGAGGAAAAACAGATTTGATTTCGTTTCCTGCAAGTGTAATGGCTAGAAATTACGTGGACCTTGTGCTGGAGCCCATAGTGAGACTCTGGCGAGGTGCCCACGGTGAGAATTCCACTTTTATGCAAGATAATGCTCCTCCGCATACCAGTTACCTCTCGCGACATTATCTTGAAACAGAGGGAATCGCTATTTTGAACTGGCCAGCTTGCTCTCCAGACCTAAATCCTATTGAACATATATGGGATAATCTCAAAAGAAAAATTAGATCGCGCTAGGATAATCCAAGAACCCCACAACAGCTCATCCAAGCTGTCACAGAAGAGTGGCAGAATATCATCCCAGAGGAGGTCGAAAACCTAATCCAAAGCATGCCCAGACGGATTCAGGCTTGTATCAGGGCAAGAGGAGGTTATACAAGCTACTGAGGGCGAGAAAAGATACCTACTCCGTGAGCAAACAATTTTCAATTTCTTTACTACATGCGGAAAGAGTCTCTTATTTTCTTTTATTTGTTTCTTTCTTAAAATAAACCTTAATTCATTTCTTCCTGAGGTAATATTCAAAATATCGGGT
Organism: Cryptolaemus montrouzieri; assembly: GCA_013387265.2. Taxonomy (NCBI): domain Eukaryota; kingdom Metazoa; phylum Arthropoda; class Insecta; order Coleoptera; family Coccinellidae; genus Cryptolaemus; species Cryptolaemus montrouzieri. The sequence goes on from JABFTP020000001.1 coordinate 5,399,235, forward strand.
GATTCCATATAAATTTGATTGAGTGTAATTTATATACTGTAAGGAGCATCAAATAGGTCGAAACAGAATTCAACTGATGTTTGCTATCAAGAAATTTTATTGCCGGTGAATAAATGGTAAAGAACAAGTGTTGAAATCATACTTCGATTATTATGAATGTATACGAGCTGAAGTGAATAAAATTACTGTCTTTTATGGGACCCCCAGAACGACGGTAGGTCTTATCTAGATGTAGGTCTGATATTTAAATTGAATATTCTTGTCTGGTACTTGAAATGAGTTTCCTCGTCCGGTACTTAAATTTGGGCTCGTATTCCTCTATTTTAATTATATAAAATACATCCGGTATTAAAAGTGAAAGACAATGGCAAAAATTGCTCTGTACGAAAAAACTCGCAGTCTTATCAAATAAAATCTCATGAGAAAATAAACTATGCTTTGAAAGATAATTTAATACAAAAGAAAAACATTTACGAATAAAATGTGAAACATAAAAACGAATTAAAATACAATATATTTCTACCAGATTGTTGTCTGTTGAAGACGTATAAATTTGTTTAGTTTAGAAGGCGACGATGATACTGCACCTGTTTTTGATAGTTTGTTGTTGGTTACCTGTTCATGATTACGCATACCTTGATTATTGTTCTATAAGGTATTCTGAAGCGATCTAAGTGGAAATTTCGACTCTAACATGCATAATAGTTTTAAAACAGTTGTGCCCTCGTCTACTGAGAGAAAGTACAGGCCGTCAAACATATCTGAAGTTTCCCCTTCCCTTAGATAGACTTCCTAATAGGTTGCGCAATGGAAAGCGCCTTTCATTGGTTAGTTCATCAATGCTCTCGCGGAGTGACCATCGTGAACTACACTCTGTGCAACAATTATTTGGTATTAGGTATTCGAAAATGAAATTCAAAACGAAAGTTGCGTTTGTGTTGTTGGGCCAACCCATGGAAGTGATAGAAAATGTGATTCATTTCATACAGCAAGAAATGATGGACCGTTAATAAAAATTTTAAAAATTCAGGAGTGTACTGCAAAGGTAACAGCGGTAAGTTTGAATACAATAAGAAAGATTGCTGAGATCTGTTGAAGAAGGAGAGTCGTCCCCATTCTCCACACTGAAGAAGAAACGGAAAAGAGTGGCGTCGACTACTGATTTAGATGTTTTCGATGAAAGGTTTCTTCGTCGTATGATAATAAACTATTATGTAACGGAAAAAATTCCAACTCCAAGACGTACTCATAAGAAATGTGTTGATGACAATGGGTATTCTGGATTATATGAATCTCTACGGAGAGTGATGAGAGAGATAGAATTGGGCTGAGAAAAACCCAAAATGATGGAAAAACCAGAAATCCAAATGTTTAGAAGAAACTTTCTTAGGGATATGAAAAAGTTCAGACAAGAAAATCGGCTTGAAATTTATATGGACCAAACATATATCCAGTCATCGCACACACAAATGAAAGCATGGAGTAACAATTCAGATGAAGGTCTTTGTGCGCCAATTTCTTCTTATCGTGAATGCTTGCGGCGAAATGGTTCTTGCCAGAAGTGTTTTTGTTATAAATAATGCTCCATACATTAACGTTCAACTGAAGAAATGTCCAAATATGGCTTCAAGAAAAGAAGAAATGCAAGAATGGCTCCTACGGCGTGGACTACATTTCAACCAAAACATGTTGAAAAGAATACGAAATATATTAAATAATGAGAGATACTGACCACACTGTTCTTCGACTTCCCTCTTATCACCCCGACCTGAATAATAAATACAAATTTTGGCTTAATTCTTATGTTTTCTCTGAGAAGCCGACAGCATCCTAGTATATTTGGTCATACTCCCAATATTCACGACAATTTTTCCTACATTTTTGGGACTGTAGAGGCTACTTCATGAACAGACAAATCCTTGTTAGACAATCTCTCTCTCTCTCTATCTCTCTTCAACCTGTGGATATCCACTCTTGAACAAAGGCCTCTTCCAAATCTTTCCATCTCTGTCTATTTAAGGCAATCTGAACCCAATTTTTACCTGCTGTTTTCTGGATATCATTTCGCCATCGTTTCGGAGGTTTACCAACACTCCTCTTGGTTTGTCTTGGGCGCCATACCATTATTCTAAGAGTCCATCTGTTTGGTTCTTGGCGGGCTACATATCCAGCCCAGCGCCATTTCAGTTCCGCTATTCTTCTGAAAATGTCCGTTGCGCGTGTTTTCTTCGTCTTATCACCTAATGTTTGATTTTATCTCGCAAACTAACGCCAAGCATCGATCTGTCCATTGCTCGTTGTGTCACCTGGAGTTTGTTAGCGTATGCGCGGGTGGGAGTCATTGTCTCAAGACCATATGTGAGAACGTTTTCCTTTTGATATTTATTTGGATTTCTCACGATTTCAACACATGACCCAGTCTTCCAAATGCAGCCCAACCTAGTCCAATTCTTTTCGATATTTCAGAGGTGTGATTTTCCTGCCTTGTACGATTTTATGCCCAAGATAAATGTATTCTGTAACACTTTCGATCTCGTGGTTAACGATACTGATTCTTAAATTTTCAGGACTCATAACTTTCGTTTTATCCAGGTTCATCTCGAGTCCATAGGTCAAGGCAGCCTCATATAGTTCTTCCAGCATCGTGCAAAGATCTTCGGCATCATCACTTATAAGAACTATGTCGTCCGCAAATCGAAGATGGTTCAGACGTACACCATCTATATTCATGCCTCTCGTTTCCCACTTCAAAACCTTGAACACGTCCTCCAGAGCCAATGTAAATAATTTTGGAGAGATCGTGTCTCCCTGTCGTATTCCTCTTTTCACAGGGATTTCTTTTGATGCTGTTTCTTCGTCTATCGTTATATGTATTTGATGAGATTTGAATATCTACTGTCTACTCTTGTGTTATCTAGTGCTCTTAGTGTTGCCCAAGTTTTAATCAAGTCAAACGCTTTCTTGAAATCTATAAATGCCATGTGCAATGTCACATTGTACTCTGGGGTTTTTTCGATGAGAGTCCGTATCACTTGCAAATGGTCTACTGTACTGAAGTCTATCCGAAAGTCGGCTTGTTCGACGAATTGATAAAAGTCCATTTTGTTGGTTAATCTATTTGTCATTATTTTCGTCAGTAATTTGTACAAGTGCGATAAAAGGCTTATTGGGCGGTAATTTTCTATGTTATTTCTGTCTCCCTTCTTATACAGAAGAATGACTTGAGCATTATTCCATACCATTGGTATTCTTCCTTCATTTAGGCATTTGTTGAGAAGGATCCGTACGTTATCCAACAGATATTCTCCTCTCATCTTCAACATCTCGATGGTGATCTTATCTTCACCGGGGCATTTTAGGTTCTTCATCTGATTGAGCGCAATTTTCAGCTCATTTGTATCAATTTCAGGAATGTCTTCAGAACCGGTATTAAGAATATGTCTTTTAATATATTTCTGTTCTTGATTTTCAGAACTATAAAGTTTTTTGTAAAATTCTTCAATGACAACTACGATTTCTTCCCTCTTGCTGACCAAGATACCTTCAGAGTTCTTTATTTTCGTCATTTTAGTTTTTCTCTTTGATAGTTTTGATCTGAGGACTTTCATGTTTTTGTTGTTTTCAATAGTTTCTTCAACTAGCTGTGTCTTCCAATCTCTCTGGTCTTTCCGAATACTTCTGTTTATTTCCCTATTCAATGTTTCAAGCTGTCATCCTCCCGACTTGTTTTTCTCCTTTTTTCTATTAGATGTCTGGTGTTTTGACTGATTTTTCCTGTGTTTTTCTGAGTACTGCACTTCTTCTTTGTTGCCACTTGCAACCAACTTGTTATCTTCTGAGTAAGACCATCAATTTCTCCATCTCCCAAATAGTCTGAATGTTGTAGTTTCGTCGTGACAGCTTTTTCGAACTTTTCTCTATTTCTAGTGAGAACCTCTAAAGTGGGATACTTCTGTTTCTTCAGTATCATTTTGGTTCGTTCAAATTTGGTGTTGAGATGGATTGTAGCTCTAACGAGCCGTTGGTCGCTATTTGTGTCGAATTTATTCAGGACCGAAACGTTGTAACATATTTCTCTCTTGTTTATTATGATGAAATCGATTTCATTTTTTACTTTTTTCATCAGGACTTTTCCAAGTCCATCTTCGCGTTTCCGATTTTTGAAAGAAAGAGTTCATACAATAGAGATCCTCAGTCTTACAGAAGTTGATGAGCATTTCTCCCCGAGAGTTTTTTTTCACCAGAACCGCATCTGCCAATGTTGTGGGTTTCCATGTCATTGTTTTTAACAATTTAGGTATTAAGATCTCCCATCACCACGACATACTTAGCGTTTTCGCCACTTTTGCACGAGTTATATCGTCATCATCATATTAACAACGCAACTCCCCTAGGTGATCATTCGTTTCTGTGTTATTTTGATACAGCAAATATCCTGATTTTAAGGTTGTAGCGAGTTCGCCCTTCAATCTCGTCTCGCTAATGCCCAAGATGTCCCATTTTATGTTCAGCAGTTCCTCCTCCAGTCTTTCGAGATGACTCTCTGATTTGAGAGTTCTGACATTGTAAGTAGCGATGTATAACATTTCAAAATGTCTCTGGTCCTTGTATCTTTCGAATTTTGCCTCCCCCAGAATTCGTGAGGTGGGCTGACGCATCAGTGCAAGATTCTGAGCTGATTGCTCTACTTGCCTGGGGTATTTTTGTTTTGAAATTCGACATCAATTCAGATTCGAAATCAGACGCTGTTGGTAGTCGCCCAATCTGGATCAAACGCTACCGCGCTAGATTTTGGTATACCCCGAGGTATTCAAATGCTATATCTGACAGGCTTTCCCCTATCCGCCACCTGAGGAGGCGCCCAGTGGGGATCTCGCAAAGCCCCCTGGACAATGAACCACAAGAAATTTTTAATATAATCATACTCTGGTTACGTATAATATTTTTTTCAAAGAACGTTTACAAAATTCCAGAATCCTAATAACCTCCAATGTTTCTCTTCATTACTTGCTTGCTTGCATCTTTTAACAATGTGCTCGGGAACTTAGCCCATTTACACAGCTGGACCTACAGTTTATAGTGGATTCCGAACCACTCTCCTAGACCGTGCAATGATAACTGCCACCACAAGGATTACAAGTTATCTGGTCGTCGGAAGTTTATGCCCTCTTTAGGCGACTCTTTCAAATTCAGCACTTTTTGTTCAAGGACAACATCCATAACCTGACCCCGGATTCGAACCAGGAGCCTCGACTTAGCAGTTCCAATATGCTTGCGCACTAACCGTGCAGCTACCGAAGCTGTTTTCTCTTCATTATTCATTCGAGTGGATAAGATAACAACGACATAAACTGCGGGTAAAAACAAACAAGTGCGGGTTATATCTCAGTTCACTTGATTCACGAGCTAGTTTGTATATTTCCTTGTCTTTAAATCCACAATTGTAACAAATATTTCAACAGGGTTTCATTTGAATTGAGGTTTCATTAATCTGTTTAATTCATCATTGTTCTCGGCATTTATTTATTTGACGAGATATAAACTATATTATTTTTAGGTTTAGTGCGGGTATTATACGAAAATGAGGAGAATAGAGGGGCTGTATTCTGAATTCAAATAAATACTGGAATATCTGTGTTTGTAATAGAGCTCATTGTGTTATAAACTTCAGCTAATGGTATAAAAAGTCTTTCAAATTGAGATCTTCTATTTGATAATAAATGAAACTCATCATTTGTAATTATCAAACTATTTCTATCGATAATGTTAGTTATGGCATTTGAAATTGAAAAGTGATATTTCACAAATAACCAATTATTCTACAACAACAAGAATATCTATGCGGTTGAGATTCTTGTAAGAAGCGCGAAGAACAAAAGAGATAGCAAGCGGAAGAAGTAAGATGAATAATACGTTCTGCAATGTAATGTCAAATAGCTATCAGGGTCGGCGTAAGGGCTTTTTGAAGAAATTATTCCTCTTAGGTACTCGATCATTTTAATTTCTATTACAAAGTAATGAGTCACAGACTGATCACCAGTTAGACTACAGGAAATTTTCGAGGCAGGGGTTTTTCTAACTGAATCTTTATAATAAGTACTATTGTTTTCACATTATAATTCAAATTTTCAAGAGTACATAGAATCTGTACAATAAGATGAAATATAGTAATTGAAGGTTGATATTCAATAGGGATTTGAGACAAAGCATTAGTAACTTTGTTTTTCCTAAGTACCTAGGGTCTTTGTGATACCTCGATGGGTTTATATAGAATTAACGACATATTAAAGAAAACGGAAATTTTAAGAGGTACAATCGTATTACGTTATCGTGGGGACGAATGATTCGTTGTCAGTTTAATAATACAAATTCATTAAAAATGGTAAAAACTCTATTAATCTTGATAATCTTTTCAAACAATTCGAATATGAAACACAAAATGAGTTAAATAACGAAAAATTATAAACTTTCTGTCACATAGTTCTTCATCAAAACTAGAAGACTCGCTGTTGCTGTCACTGTCGTCTGCTTGCGAAGTAATTATGAAATTGTCGATTACGTCATCCAGCATAGGTTCTTGCTCCATGAAGATTGTTCAATTTTCTGCGTATTGTCGCATAATGATTCCCACTGATCTGGGCAATGCGAAAAGAAAAACTCACCACACAGTTTTTCCACATTGTAAATCAACATTCCTGTTAGCTATATAAGCTTTCATGGCTGCCCAAACTTTTTCAATCGGGTTTAAGTCAGGATTATATGGGGGAAGTCTAAGTGCATCGTGGCCCTGATTATTCAGGAGTTTGTCAATCGAATACGTTTTATATCTGTATTTGTGCAATTTAATTAGATTATAAAGTTCTGCTTTGAGCCTCCTATCTGCGAAGGCAATATATCGACGTTGCAGCCACACTTTCATTTCTTCTTTTCGGGAACATTGTGATATGGGGCATTATCGATCACTAACATACTTGTTGGTGGTAAGCTTGGAATGAGTTTATCTCTCAACCATTTTTCGCAGTTTGCGGAATTCATATCATCGTAATAATCACCGGTTTTACAATTGGACTTAAGGGCAGATATGCGTTTCGTACGAATCCACATTCACTACCGGCGTTCAAAATTATCAGTCTTGGTCCTTTTGAAACAGGCTGACGTAGGCCGCCGTTTGTCTCGTCACTCCCAGCCTTCTTGTGTGTATGGGAGGAATGGATATATGTTTCGTCCGTGTAAATTATAGGTCTCTTTTCTTGATGGTATCGTTTGATGCTTTTTAAATACTTCAAACGTGGTTGTTGTATTTCAGGTTTTTCCATAAGTAGCTTTCTATTCGTTTTCGTTCTAATTCAACGGAACGCCATTTCTCTCAAAACTTTTCGAATGCTCTCTCGCGATCCTGCATATTCAATCTGATCGACGAACTTTTGATGAATTTGCTTTGATGGGGGTACGATTTTCTCGACTACGTAAGAATTGACGACGAACCTACAAAGCAGAGCTCTATCAAAGTCATCGAGATCTGTTTTCTTCGCTGATTTTCTTCTCTTTTTATCGGGAGTTGAAAAACTGTTATTTTCGCCATCTTGAATCTTCTCATTTCATATATATATATATATATATATAATAATGATGATAATAAATTTATTCAATGTGAATATAAAAATCACAAAAATTCCCAATGCAGAAATACGTTCTGCAGCATTATATATCTATTAATGTATATCAGAAACAGACTAGGGCCAAGAACAGTATCCTGTGGTATTCCTATTACAATGTTTTTCATACTACTCAATGTTTCATTAACCTTCACAAACTGCCTTCTCCCAAATAAGTAGTTTCGTAACAATTTCAAGTAGTTCCTCTTATACCATTCTTTTCAGAGTGGAAATTTGCTCAACCAACTGACTTTCTGAAACAGGTGCAAAGAACATAGAATTATGTATATATTTCTACCAGCAATATATAAAATCCTGACAGGCACACTCACTTTATACATAAGCAAATACGTGAGGGCGAAGCATATACTTGCCCATGAACAAAATCGCTGCAGTTATGGATCAAGGGGTGTCAAGAGATGTAAGGAACTCCTGGTGGTAGATAGTATCGTAACCAAGCAAGCGAAGAAGAAGTTACTTAATTTATCGATAGCGTAGATCGATTATAAGAAAGCATATGACTCAGTACCGCACTCTTGGTTAGTAAAGGTTCTCAAAGTTTATTGAATATCTGAACCGATTGTTGAGCTCCTAAAACATCTCATGAACACATGGAGGACCTCACTCAATCAAGCGTGGTTCTGTCTGGCACTCAACCCTTAAGCACTATATGTATATATATATATATATATATATATATATATATATATATATATATATATATATATATATATATATATATATATATATATATATATATATATATATATATATATATATATATATATATATATATATATATATATATATATATATATATATATATATATATATATATATATATATATATATATATATATATATATATTTCGTTCGAAGGTGATCAAATCTGGGAATCCTGAAAACAGCGGCCCAGAGCACCATTTCCAACGGGATTATTTCGCTCGTTTTGTACCGTTGATGTGATTCACGGGCCGGCGCTAGATGTTCCTCAAGTGTTGGAATTTTTTTAACGTTCTCACATCTGTTTTTTATTGTTCGTATCTTTCTCTAAGTCGGGTAGCGGGTTCACCGTCTCGGTTCATAGAGGGCGACTCTCGTACGTATGTACGAGGTGCGTCCTTTCTGAAATCTGTAGGGTAACCCGATGTAGCTTGTTAGGATGCTGAGAAGCGATAAGCGACACTGATGAGCTCTTAATAAGGACGCAACTGCAGTCTGCCGCTTCGTTTCTCGGCATCCTGCTCAGTTCCACTATTGTGGCTGCTGGGGGCTGCGTGCATGGCGGGCAGATTTGGGAACTAGTCAGGAAGGGTTATTCATTGATCTACGGATTTTTGAATAATTCTTTTTGTTTCATTGCCACTTTCTATTGAAAGCCACAACAAAGAAATTTATGTCATAAAAACTATCACCAGTAATAACGGTTACCCCCTAGCATCGTAGACAAAATAGTTCTTAAAAAACTAACACGGCTAGCTTACAATAGTATATGCCCCCATGTAAAGCATAAAAGCAATAAACTCAATTACCTAGAATCTCTGGAAACTTTCAAAGCTAAACACAATAGAAACAATGTTACCCTTCCCCAATATTTGGGATTCTCAAGTAATTATGAATGTACCATTGAATACCAATCCAGATTATAATAGTAGAAAAATTGTTGTTTTTCTCTTTTCATAATTCATAATTTCCACCTAATTTTGTGAAATTCTTTACGAAAAAATCAAATCCCGCGCGTATGATGATCAATATCACTACGTAACGTCCGACTCAATATCATTTTTGATCTGAATATTTTCATAGCAAAGAAAATCTGGAAGAAATTGAGTTCAGTATCACAACGTCAGTTCTTCATTTTTACCAATTCATCAAATTTTTTAAATCATAATACATCTTCGATAATAATAAGAATATTCAATAGTATAATCTCTTTCTTACCTACACTATCAAAAATTGACCAACCTCTTAAGCTCTTACAGCAACTGTGGTTGGCATCATTTATTTCACATTGGTGTACAGCATATAATTATTGTCGAAAGTTTACTAACCCGAAACAGACGTGAATAAACTTTTGATTCAGTACTCGAAGTTGTAAGAAATTATGAACAGACTGGAAAACTTATGAATACGGAGGTCTCTCAACTCAAGGCCGATGAAAAAATGTACGGTTATCTACGTCCATCCGCATTGACAGATTAATCAATGTTCTGAAGAAGAGATGAATTCAATTTAAACGAAAAAAAAAGAATTAGTTTGTTTTGAATTGATGAAAAAAATTAATTATTCGTTTTGATATTACTCGAAATTTTTTATCTACATTCTGTCAAGAACGTAGCAAGAATTGATTATTCGAAAAACCTGATCAAAATTTTTATTGTTGTTGAGTTGGCACAACTGTCTTGTTGTAGTATTATATAGGGTGGCCCACGAGTCACTGGAAGGAGCATAATACCAAGAAAGCGATAGATTTTTGTATTTTTTTTATTGCGATATGATGAACTTCTATTACGATCACAATTTAAAATAATTTCATATATACAGGGTGTTCCGTTTCTGAGGAACAAATCAAAGTTATGTTTTGTTAAATGGAATACCCTATATATTTTGATGATTTTAGCTTAGTGACATCAAATGAAGGTGACTTTGTTCGATATACCCTATACCTAAGTTCAATGGTTTTCGAAATATTTGAGATTTATCGAAATTTGATGACTTTTTTTTTTTCTTTTCTCGTAGTGACTTTACGATTGTGATTTAGCAACAATTATGTTACTGATACTCCATTTCTGAGTAACCATCATTGGAAAACTCTGAAATTGATACAGGGTGCACAGCACAAAATTTCCGATTCCGCCTTTCTTCAAGCCTTTTTTTTTCAAGTTTTTCAAATGACACACCCTGTTTCTTATACTCTATAATGATCGGTTATTTTTATACCTATCGAACGATACCCATGTTTCCTATACCTATCTTTAACGATTTCCGAAATTTCTCGAATTTTCCGATACTATGTGTCTCAATATTCATCTCGAAATGATTTCCTTCGTGTTTGAAGAGGGGTGCATGTCACTTGATAAGACAAAACAGGAGTTTGTACGATGTGCTACTCAAAACACCAGTTTTAAGTCTATAAGTCGAAAATAATCAAAAATCTATGCATCGACCGATGTGAAGGCAATGAAAATGAATATTCAGTTTTAAAAAATGCAGTGTTCGGAACAAATAGAAATTGTTCAATTCGACCCTATTTCTAATTTTTATTCATTCAACTTCTTCCTCGCAAATACTGGAAAGTTAGCAGAAAAAATAAAACCATCTAAACACTCATCGAGATCAGGCAGCAGAGTACTTAACACTTTTGTTTTGAGCCACACTACACCCATAGAAGTTTTGAGGACAGTTAAGGCACTTAAACAAACGAAATGATGTGGAGTGGATGAAATTTCAGTGAAGGTCTTGAAGAAAAATGCTGATGAGTTAAGTCCACCTTTAGCAATTGTCATCAATAAAATTTTTGATCATGGAATATGCCCAACTCACTTCAAGTCATCTGTCGTAATACCTGTACTCAAAAAAGGAGATACCAAAGAGTTAAACAACTATCGACCCATTTCGCTAATTAGCAATATGGCCAAGATCTTTGAGAAAATATTATGCTCCAGGGTTGTTTCTTTTCCGGAGAAGTATGGGCTTCTCGCTGGTAGGCAGTTTGGGCTTAGAAAGGGGAAGCGAACTGAAAATGCGATTTCTCTCCTGGTGGAAAGTGTTTATGGATATCTGAATGAGGGGACGAGATGTATAGGAATTTTGATCGACCTTAAAAAAGCTTTCGATACTGTTAATCATGAAAGACTATTGACTAAACTGGGAAACGTGGGATTCCGAGGTAAATCCAAAAATCTATTCAAATCATACCTTTAGGGTCGATCGCAGTGTGTAAGAATGGGCGACTGCTGTTGCGAATGTTGTGTGTGGAGTACCTCAGGGCTCAGTCCTGGGCCCAGTTCTCTTTCTAATTTATGTTAATGAATTGTTTCATCTTCCTTCTGAAAGGCTTGCCTATAGCATTCGCAAACGACACTGCAGTGGTGTACGGTGATGTGTGCTGGTGTCACCTGAAAGAACTAATCGAAAAAGACTTGGATGTGCCGTTCGAGTGGTTCACAAGCAATTTACTCACAGCCAATATTGAAAAAGTCTCTTTGTTCCGTTTGCTCTCCAGAGTTCGTCCTTACCGCAGTTTGAAGTTTTGAGGTCGCCACTAGACCTGAGGGGAAAATCGGTTATAAAAAAGAAATATAGCATATATATATATATATATATATATATATATATATATATATATATATATATATATATATATATATATAAATCGAAGTCGTAAGAGATGCAATAGCTGAGATAACGTGAAGTATCGCTTGGCCAACTGAAAAGAAAACTAAGTTTAGCTGATGCTGACTTAGCTATCGCTGATACATGTTCATGCCAGCAAAACCCGGAGCTGACAGTTATTCCGAGAAAGTGCATCGAATCTTTGGATGCAATTTGTCGGCCTCTGTAAGTCAGAGTTTAAGATATTATCAGCTCTGACGCTGAGATTCTGCAACAGTAATCGACCGCAGACTACTGAAACCAGGGTACAATCGTCTGCAAAACCGAAGATCTTGTTCTCTGCAGATGACAGAAAATCGATTATCTGCAACAGAAACAAGGTTGGCGAAAGAATGGATCCCTGAGATACTTCTGCTTGAAATCGGAAACAATCAGATGTTATACCGTCGATCCCAACTTGTATTGATCTATTTGAAAAAAAAGCTACTTATCCAACCCATCAATTTTTGGGAAGCCCATATGCAGCAAGTTTATTCAATAAGGCTGCATACCAAACCCCTTTCGAAGACTTTAGAGATATTGAGGGCTATTGCTCTAGATTCCCCATGCTTTTCCATCGTCGATCTTTGCCTGCGAAAACCATACTGCCCTGCAACTCATGATATTCGATGAGTTCATCATTTATGATTCTCTCCATCACTTTGGACATAATGGGAAGAAGTGAAACAGAGTGGTAATTTTGGGATAAGGACTTCTTTCCTTTCTTTGGGATCGGTTGAATTCTCGCTATTTTCTCGGAAAAGTCTGGCTTCCATAAGAAATCTGAAACAGACGGAAATCTGAAACAGACTAACAAATCTTAAGAATGTGAGAGCCATAATATGAAGTGACGTTGCACGAGTAGCTTCCCACGACTGCCTGTTCTACGAGTTAGCCCACGTTACGCAGGTAAACGCGTGTTATAAACCCCTAAATAATATATCTAATTCCTAAAGAAACGAAATTTACACGGATTATTTCTTGAATCGATACCATTATTCAACACTACATTCTGATTTCCCTTTTTTCCTCTATAAAGGATATAAACGTGAAAATACTCTGATCTATCTCGGGCGAACCTCAAAATATTCCACACCTAATATTTTATGTAGGATATAATGGAAAATTCCTTCACCGAATATTCAAACCACGTCCGCTCAGATCCATGGTATTCTGCCTTATCGAAGTTTGTGGCTCTCATTTTTATATCCTAGTAATTCTTTTTATGTGTATTTCCGAATATTTTATATTTCTTGTATGTGGTATAGTAACCATTTTTTGATGACCGGTGTTTTACTATTCGCAAGAATGATGTTTTTTCAGTAACATTAATTTTTCGGTCAGTTCAATCTTGGAAGTTACTTTGATACCGAAGCATTTGCAAAGAGATTAATTTCATCTCATAAAATTATACTGGCTTACTGAAATAAATCAAAGAATATTATTAATTTCAACATTTTCTGAAAAATTTTAGACATAAACTGCCAACATCGCAATGAAAAAAAACAGTCAATTTTTCAGATGAAACAAGAATATAATGGTGAAATATGACAGAGAAAAAACACTTTTGTCAGTTTGACACGTTTATTTGTTAATACACGACCGGTTTCGCCCCTTTGGTCATTTTCAAGTGCTGAATACTAAGGTATGAATATGATTACGAGAAATATTTCTTCCTTCAATGTTAAGTAGGGGGTAGGTATTGAGTTGAAGTTGACTATTCAGAGTAGTATAATGTGGGGTTTTCCTAAATTATTAATTTCCAAATTTTTCAGCAGATTTATTCTTCTTCCTTTATTGGATTTGTGAAGGACTTTGAGATTGTCTGAAATTACTGTGTGGTTTATTGATTGAATGTGTTCAAATATTGGAGATTTATTGGCAGATGATATATGTTCTTTGAACCTCATCTAGCAGAAATATTCATGAATAACTAAGAGAAATTAATTCATAATCATCCACTCAGTAAATATTGTTTATACTGGTATCGCTATGTAGACGATAGCATTGAATGAAGTTTACACTGTCGATAAATTGAAACAAAAATTCAACACCTTAACCTACGTTGGCATTACAAGTGAGAAACTGAAATCATTCTTGAGTAGCAATAATTTCAACATAGCTTTCCAAACTAATAATAATTTAGGCAAATATATAAAAATAATGAAACCAAACCAGGTAAAAACAATAAATCAGGTGTTTATAGATTGAATTGCAATGACCGTGATAATTTCTATATTGGTAGAACACATAGAAATTTTAATATTAGAATATCGGAACATAAACGCAGTTTTTCGAATAAAAAATCAGATTCAAATTACGCGAATCATCTCTTAGAAAATAATCACTCTTTCGACCCACAGTTTGAAACTTTGCATACAGATAATAAATATTGGAAGGTAGATCTTTGGGAAACTTTAGAAATCAATAAATACAAACACTCAGGTAGACTCATCAATGAACAAGTCGATTTAAGCCCTTCGCCTCTATTGAATCTCTTCGGGGAGCAATCTATTCCTTAATTTTATTGGATATACCTGTCATAAATAACCACTTAAGAAGAAGCAACCCAATAAGCTTTTAATTACTCAAGAACATTTATATTTATATACTCATTCTCATTTTCTGTACATTCATTTGTCTGAAGAATCTACGGTGTAGTGAAACGCGTTACGAATCGCAATTATTAAGTAAAATTCCTCTAAACACAGTACTTGTTTTTTATCATTGATGATGGAATTTTACCAATTAAAAGCCTCCCAAATTCAAACAATAATGAAAGTTTAAGTTACACGAAAAAGCGAGTGAAGAGAATAAATATATTTTGAATAGTTACATTTTTTTTCTTTGAAAATCGTCTGACGGTCGTTTAGCTAACATAGTAAAACACATTTTTCTGGTTAAATTCAATTTTTTTATTCAATATTGTAACCTTCGACGAAGATACATCGATTGTAGCGATCAATAATTTCTTCGGTGCTTTTTTTATGATAAAACTTCTCTTTAACCTCAAAAAGGCTTCACTTTCGTCGATTACCTGTTCATTGATCTTGAATTTTCTTCCAGCGAGCATTCTTCAAGTCTGAAAAATGTTTTCATCGATGACAGTCTCTTTGAGACGTCCTCTGCGTTCATCTTATTGGATGCTTATATCACCTTGTTTAAACTCTACAAATTAGTTTTCCACCGTCGATTTTCCTGGCGCCAACTCCGAATAATGTTTATCAAGCCATACATTGGCATTTGTCAAAACATGACATTTTTAGAACTACTGTCAAAATTTTTCGCAAATTTTTTTCAAATTAAACAAGAACCACGAAGAAATAATATATGGGAGATGTCAACCCAAATTATTGGGTTCATAATGATTCTAGAAGGTTTATAGATCATAATCGGCATCCGAAGAAGGCCTAGCCATCAGGGCTCTCTCGGTCAAACAGAGAGGAATTGTTTTGTTGATTTTGAATATTGAAGGATTTTTGCGAGATTATACTTCAAAATTGGCAAGCAAGAACAAGGTGGAAGTGATTATGCTTCAGGAGACTCACACTGCGACGGAAGAACATCTCCGCGAAAGAGGAAATATCGCAGGTTATGTACTTTTTGATTATCTCCTTGCAAAAAACTGGAACAGATTCATTCCAGATCAAAGGCTGTCATCTTTGATCTGAATGAATCTATTCCAGTTTTTCGCACTAATACTCCAATAGTCTTGGGGCGATAGTCTTCTCTATTTTTCAGTGGCTCACTCTGTATCTTCTACAGTTTTCAATCAAAAATTAAAATTCTTTCACGGGAATACAGACAAAGATAATACATTTCTTTCAAGTTATCACTCGACTCATCTACCCTCTTCCAAATTTTCAAGGGTTGTCATCCCTGCTCTAGGGGTTGAAATTCGAGATGAGGATGGTACTTGATGATGACTGCCATTGATCGGCATGAATCTGTTCCATTTTACCTCACTGAAACTTGAATAGTCTCAGGGAAATAGTCTTCCCTTTCTTTCAGTTGCTCACCCTGTATCTTTTACAGTTTTCAATTAAAAATGAAAATTCGTTCAAGGCGATGTAGACAAAGATACCACCTTTCTTTTGAGTCATCACTCGACCCATCTTCTCTATTCAAAATGTTCAAGGATTGCAACCCCCGCTTAGGGGGTTGATATTTCAGGCAAGTATTGTACTTCAAAAGATGTCCCCCTTGAAACAAAAATTGACCTGTTTTTGCGTTTTGATCAGAAATGAATATCTTGGTAGATATAGCCTCTATTTAGATTACGTTGAAGCACCCTGTATATATAATTGTTTTATTCCACTAAAAAAAATGTTTTTACATGGAATTCTCTTTTATCCATTTTTCCAACAATAACACAAGTAGATTCACTTTCAATGCTATATCTCCCGAACCAACGGTCGGACAGCCGAAAACGTTTTACTCATGTCTAGTTAAAGTTAGTTTCAACTTTTCAACAGATTCATTCTTTGTCTATTATATTTGAAGAGGAGATTGTCTAAAATTCTTGTGTGGTTTTTTGATTGAATACGCTCAAATATTGAGGATTTCTTGTCTGATGATATATGTTCTTTGAATCTGCATTCAAGATTTCTACCTGAACTACATAAGCTGAAGATCATTCGATTTTGTAAATACCAGATTCTTTGAGTTTATTTTCTGTTTTGCATTAAAAAGTAATTTCTTAAGATTTGGACCGCTTGAGAATGAGGTGGTTAATTTGAATTATGAAAAATAATGCTTCATTCTATGAGAAAGAAGGAGAACACAATCAAAACTAGTATATCTTTTTTCGGGTTTTCCTTGAATGCAATTAATTAATATGATAATCAAAGGTGGTATATGGAAATTTGTTGATTTTTGTGAGAATATCTGAAACTAAAGGTAGCATTCATCTGTTGGAATGTTTGGGTACATGTTTTTCACATAGAAGGAAACAAGGTTGAAGTTATGATTGATTTTAAGTAAGGAAAATTTTGATATAAGGTCGTTCAATTCAAAATAATCTCGAAATAATTGTTCTCCATTATCATCAATTATCCCTTTGATTAGTTGTTGAATAATTAGCTCTTCGGATAGCCCCATCTTCTTTTTATAGTGCTATCTCCTCAGTCGAGGTTAGCAAGCATCAACTGATCCATGTTGTGAGCTAAATGTGTTAACTTTCTTCGTACATATCTCTTTCCTTCTGTTTAGCCGTTGACTGTTTTCTCTGATTACACAGTGATGCACTCGTAATTTTCGCCAGAAGATCAGCTGGTTGATGAGGAATATTACCTGAGCATTTTGCGGCGTTTAAGAGAGCAAATTCGTCGAAAAAGACCAGATTTGTGGAAAGAAAACTAATGAATTCATGGATTTGCACTTTTTTGACAGAATATATGATCTACAAATATTTACATAATTTAAGAGCTGGAACACTTACACATAAATCAATAGGTTTCATAGAACAATCTACCTTGTGTATTTTAAGTAGCGAACATAAAATTTGAGTTTTTCATTCATAATTGTCAATTTTAACCCATCTCTTTGCAATAATAGTGGCAACGAAATGTGTAATAGATTGCGCAAAAATTAGTACTAATAAAAGAATTTGGATTATTGCCAGTTAATAATAAAGACAAAATGAAATTGTTTGATAAGAGCGGAATATATAAATAAAAGATCCATTATTCGTTTCATAGATTTAGAGAGTCTTGAACTTATACATCCACTTTTCACTAAAGTATTACTCTTGATAATGGGCTGATAATCCGAAACGTATGACGTATTTCAATATATTTTGGTGAAACCTTTGCCAAGTATTTTTAATGTTAGTTGTTATAATTATGGCAAAACGACTGTTATTTAGTACTTTTCCATTAAGTTCATATCTTTCTCAATATTCACTAAAGGTTGCTAAAAAACTCTGAGAGTAAAAGTTTATTAAAAGATGCAGTAACGTAGTCTTCATTATTTTTAAGTTTTCTTTATGATAGTAATTCAATTTGGCCTAGACTGTTCGATGTCTATATAGATTCTTAATTTCAATAATGTTTCTGCTGTTCACGATGATGTTTCGCAATGTTGTTATGAGTTTAGTAGTGTTTCACCGTTTCAAACGTTTTTCTAATATCTCCCTGAAAAAGTTTAATAACGTCATATAGTGAAATCTCGGAGGCCAATTGACTTCGCTGTTTCTTGTTATTCATTTCGGAGGCCTTAGCTTATGTATCGCCATCCAGTATCCATCTAACTGAAACTTCAACTACCCATTCTCAAATAGAAGATGGTCTTATTATCTATCCTCCATGAAATGTTCTCCAAAGTGTAACTTCTTATGAGTACATTAACCTCCCAATCCAATTTTGGTATAAATCGACTTGTTCATTGATGAGTCTACCTGAGTGTTTGTATTTATTTATTTCTAAAGTTTCCCAAAGATCTACCTTCCAATATTTATTATCTGTATGCAAAATTTCAAACTGTGGGTCGAAAGAATGATTATTTTCTAAGAGATGATTCGCGTAATTTGAATCTGATTTTTTATTTGAAAAACTGCGTTTATGTTCCGATATTCTAATATTAAAATTTCTATGTGTTCTACCAATGTAGAAATTATCACAGTCATTGCAATTCAATCTATAAACACCTGATTTATTGTTTTTACCTGGTTTGGTTTTATTATTTTTATATATTTGCCTAAATTATAATTAGTTTGGAAAGCTATGTTGAAATTATTGCTACTTAGAATGATTTCAGTTTTTCACTTTATAATGCCAACGTAGGTTAAGGTGTTGAATTTTTGTTTCAATTTATCGACAGGGTAAACTTCATTCAATGCGATTCTACTTTGTTTTTATTTAAAATATTATTTATTAGTTTGGGATTGTAACCATTATTTTTGGCTATTTGTTTAATCAAATTTAGTTCTTTGTTGAAATTTTCTGGTGATAGCGGATGTTAATCAATCTATGAATAAAACTATTGAATGCTGACATTTTATGTTGATATGGATGACATAACTCTACATAACAAAGTAGAATCGCATTGAATGAAGTTTACCCTGTCGATAAATTGAAACAAAAATTCAACACCTTAACCTACGTTGGCATTACAAGTGAGAAACTGAAATCATTCTAAGTAGCAATAATTTCAACATAGCTTTCCAAACTAATAATAATTTAGGCGAATATATAAAAAATAATAAAACCAAACCAGGTAAAAACAATAAATCAGGTGTTTATAGATTGAATTGTAATGACTGTGATAATTTCTACATTGGTAGAACACATAGAAATTTTAATATTAGAATATCGGAACATAAACGCAGTTTTTCAAATAAAAATCAGATTCAAATTACGCGAATCATCTAATTTTGGTAGTAAGAATGTTGAGACCAAAGAATTATTCTACATATTTCTCGAATATTGAAGAGAGTGGTTTGTTTGAATTCAAGTTTACTATGGAAATTGACTGTGAATGAGCAGAATTACACCGTCCATTTTTTATGCGTGCTTCCCAGGAATAAGCGAACCTGTTACACCACATTAGTGGGCGCCTGGGAAGAATTGAGGTGTCTGTTTACTCGCTTCTTGAAGACGGCCAAATTGTAGGATGTTGGGAAGATGTTGGGCGGAAGCGAGTTCCACAGCTCAGTGGCCCTGTAATCGAAGGAATTCTTATAGAGAGAGGTTCGAGGGGTCGTTAAATGTACCGCCATATGATGAGAACTCCTTGCCAGCCTAGTGTTGCGGCAAAACATTAGTTTTCCTGGAACAAGGTCTTGCAGCTCCTTGTAGCATCTTCCTTGGAAGTATCAGTAAAACTGAGAAAGGTCAGCAACTTGTCTTCGGAGAGCCAGCGGTTGGAGATCGCGGGTGATCTCCAGGTGGTCGATGAGGCGCACAGCCCGTTTTTGCACACTATCCAACATCCGCAACAAATGCTTGGGCGCATATCCCCATACATGGGAACAATATTCCAAAGCAGGTCGAATCTGCGCCTTATAAAGAAG
Source organism: Cryptolaemus montrouzieri (assembly GCA_013387265.2). Classification (NCBI taxonomy): domain Eukaryota; kingdom Metazoa; phylum Arthropoda; class Insecta; order Coleoptera; family Coccinellidae; genus Cryptolaemus; species Cryptolaemus montrouzieri. The sequence goes on from JABFTP020000001.1 coordinate 5,419,275, forward strand.
CAACAGCTGAGATGACGTGAAATATCGCTTGGCTCTGAAAAGAAAACTAAGTTTAACTGATGGCGACTTAGCTATGGCTGATACATGTTCATGCCAGCAAAACCCGGAGTTGACCGTTATTCCGATAAGGTGCATCGAATCTTTGGATGCAATTCTTGGCCTTGAATCATTAGAGGAGGTTCTCCTGCGGTTAGAGCTGTGTCTCGAGCTGCGACACGAGGCCTCAAACTAAATTTCCTGAGACGTTGTCATATCGTTTCTGTGATAATCTGCACTCCACAGTTCTGTCGAAGCTACATTTGAGGGTGCCTGACAGTAGTTGTTTTTTCTGGATTTTCTTCATAACTGTCAAGAATCGCCTTTGTTGCCCGAGGGCGTCCTTTCACAGGTCTCATAGCAGTTCAATGGGACACCCCAACTCTTTGGCCTATTCTTGTAGTCCAACGTAGGTCATCTAACACCACTGCTTTAGCACCTTCTACGGGAATCAAATTTCGCGATTTACTTTGTATTATTAAGGAAAATCAAAAGTTTCGAGAAGAACAAACGTATTTCACAAAAATTGATCAACAATTCTTGTACTCGATACGATGTTTTTACTTGAATTGTTTTAGTTAAATTTGTGATATGTGACTCGTGAAAATGATGTATTCAATTGTAGAAAGAGTGGAAATGATTGATGGATAGCTATTACATGTGAGAAATTTGAAACTACTGAGTGCAGAATAAGAAACGTGAAGCAATAATGTCGTCGTACATGAAATGGAACAACCTTGGCCGTAAATCACATCACTTTCTTAAGACAGATGTCTGGAGTTGTTGCTTCTTTTTATTAATCTGTGCGGAAGGTGATTAAGCTGTACAAGTTCCATCTCTACAAAATCTAGTATTTTAACAGGTTAGGTTGCTAGAAAACGTAGTTGCTTGCGTCTTGCTCACGTAAAACTCACCAGGTTCAACTGACATACAAATGTCATGAAATTTTTAACAGCTGTCAATGAAGTACCAAGTTATCGACGGTTACAATTTTAACAGATGACACCAGTAGTACAGTTTTTTTGAAACAGTGCGGCTACTTTTGGAATTGAGGATGTACCATATATTCAAATAGTAGAACTAACATTCTTGTTGGAAATTTTGAAATTTCTTGCATAACTACAGGTTTCATCTCATGTAAGGTTGAGAAATTAAGTATGAGTAGAAGTAAAGGGTGGGACATGGCTAACTCCCACGTTTCAAGAAATCACTGCACAAGAATGGGAGGTGCTAATGTGGTGGCGCTGGTTTCGTTTAGTAAGGCGGATTGTGTACTTTGCAGTCTTGAACATGTCTTGATCGGGTGATTAGCGCGCGTTTATTGTTGAGATCTTTATCAAAACAAGTGAATCTGTTATCGCGACGCAGCGTGCCTTCCGCACGAAGTATCGTTCGAACTCTTCTCAGAGTGTTCTCGACCGGATAACATTCTTGGCGTGGATGATAAAATTCCGAGCAACAAAATCTACATCAAATGTAGAGAGAATCGGCGCGCCTGTCACCATCAGAAACCCTGAAAACATCGCTGGAGTGAGGGCGTCGATTCAGCAGTCTCCATCGCGTTCGGCACGCAAACATGCTTCTGCTCTTCAGATTTCGACTTGAAGAGTGAGACGAATTTCGCTTACTGATCTTGGGTTACACCCATACAAGATCATGGTTGTCCCCGACGGATTGGAGACTGTTGTTAGGCAATCCTTCAACTTGTGCCTCCCACTGAGATCTATGAACGAGCGACGAAGCTCATTTTCGCTATTGGGCTCGAAAAAAACCCCGAGAGCTTCACCAAAGAACCCCCCACAGCCCAAAAATAACGGTTTGGTGTGCAGTATCGAAAGTAGGCATCATTGGGCATTATTCTTTTGAAAAGTTACCGTGAACTCTGACCGGTACTGTGTTATACTTGAGAATTTTTCGCGCCCGAAAATCAAGGAATTGGGTGAAACCTACGACCAACAGAGCTTCTAGTTTCAGCAACATGGTGCCACTGCGCATACAGCCCGTCGACCATGATCAATTCTTCAGGAGATGTTCCTGGGCAGGTTATCTCCTTGCGGGAAACAGTTCAGTGGCCTCCGCGCTCCCCTGATTTGAGCCCCTGTGACTTTTTTTTGTGAAGCTATCTCAAGGGTGAGGTTTTTAAACATTGTCCAAGGACCATTGATGAGCTGAAAACCGCCATTGAGGAAGAAATTAAGCAGATAATCCATGTTACTCTTGTGAAAGTCATGCGGAATTTCCATGAAAGGCGAAACATGTTTGTTGCCCGCCAGGACCATCATTCGGACGATATCATTTTCAAAACTTCACTGAAAAAAACTACATTATATAATCTTTCTGTTGAAATATTTTTTTTTGTAAATATCTCGCACAGTGTTTTTACTAACCCTTTGAAAAGTGGGAGTCAGCCGCGCCCCACCCTGTACATTTTATAGCTGCCAAAATTATTACTGACAACAAACGGTAATCAAAGATCTGAATTACTAAATAGCCACTGAAATAGTTGAATGATTCGTTATAAAAAAAATAACCATGCAGGAAGAAATTAGATGTTGCATGATTTCTTTAATGGCAGTTATTTGAAAAGTGATGCGGTTGTTAACCTATAATAGTTTTATTTGAATGCGTTCAGTAGAGCATGAAATAACTCGTTGTCGATACAAAGTTACTGAATCTCAGAGGAGTGGTATATAAATAATTTATCTAACAACTGCCATTTCCGTAGTCAAGTTAATTCCTTAAAATTAGTTACATGTATTATCACATTTTGATTTCGATGTGTAGTTATAAGCTATTCAAAATAACATTTTTTTTTGTTTTATAATCTAATACAGGGGTGCTCAAACTGCTGGCGATCTATCTCAATATTTTTAGACGATTTACGATCGACTCTGGGAGGCTGCAAGTATGTGTGATGCAGGATTGTCGTACATACATGATACACATACACCCTACCACCTACCTACCTAGGTAGGGTGTACCGTAGCATATATAGATATTAGCTTTCCGCACAATATACACTATTTTATTCAAGGTTTGGTTTAGGTTCAGTTAGGTTCTTCTCTATAATATCAATGAAAAAACAGAATCAGAGATAGTGTATTGTGCTTGAAAATTCGAGAGGTCTAGAAATTTTTGATTCGAGAATTTTGCTTGTTTACCTGATGGTGTGTTTATATATGACACTACAGTTCTTGCAGATTTTTCTTCCTTATGTAGTTTGATCAATCCGTACATTTTTGGAGCTTGAACATTCATTTGAATCAGTTTCCTTTTCTCCCATTCTGTGTGCGCTAGGTTTTCTGACGAACAGAAAGACCTGTAGTGTCATATATAAACACACCATCAGGTAAACTCGCAAAATTCTCGAATCAAAAATTTCTAGACCTCTCAAATTTTCAAGCACAATACAGTATCTCTAATTCTGTAGATCTCATACATAAACTTTCAAATCTCACAATCTCCCAAGATATTAAGTTAGTCCCTTTCAATGTCAGAAATATGTACCCGAACATTCCAACGAATGAGTGTCTTCCCCTTGTTACAGATATCTTATCCGAGTCTAACACACCGCCATAAATCACTAATGAATTTAGCAATCTTCTTCAAATATGCCTATCTCAAAGTTACTTTCAATTTTAATCTAAATTCTTCAAACAAAATTTAGGTCTTCCAATGGGTTCACCTCTTAGTCCTCTGCTAGCTGTCATTTTCATGAATAATTTAGAGAAAAACTCAATATTAAACAAGATTTCGATAAAAAACACATAACTTTCTGATACAGATATGTAGATGACATTTTAGTTGGTTTTCGTGATTCAAACAGACAAATTCAGCAGTTTTCAAATTTCCTGAATAAAATATTTTGCCGCATCAGCTTCACTTCCAAATTAGAAAATAATAACTCAATTAATTTCCTCGACTTAGCCATTACAAATTCAAATAACCAACTGACTTATAAAATTTACAGAAAGGAAACATTCACAGACGCATCGATTCCAATGGACTAGTTCTGTCTTTTAAGCCACAAACTAGCTGCATATAACTCCATGATTCATAGAGCTTACTCTGTTTCCCTTTCGACAGAAAAGTTTTCAAACTGAACTTAATATCCTCAGAAAAATTGCCTCAAATAACAACATACCACAATATTTTCTAAATATAATCATTAACGCAAAGAACAACGTATTAATAATAAAAAACAAGTACTGTGTTTTAAGGAATTTTACTTAATAATTGCGATTCGTAACGCGTTTCACTACACCGTAGCTTCTTCAGACGAATGATTATGCAGAAAAATATAAATGAGAATATAACTATAAATGTTCTTGAGTAATTAAAAGCTTATTGGTTGCTTCTTCTTAAGTGGTTATTTATGACAGGTATATCCAATAAAATTAAGGAATAGATTGCTCCCCGAAAAGATTCAATAGAGGTGAAGGACTTAAATCGACTTGTTCATTGATGAGTCTACCTGAGTGTTTGTATTTATTTATTTTAGTTTATTTATTTAGTTCAAAGAACTAAATTTGATTAAACAAATAGCCAAAAATAATGGTTACAATCCCAAACTAATAAATAATATTTTAAATAAAAACAAAGTAGAATCGCATTGAATGAAGTTTACCCTGTCGATAAATTGAAACAAAATTCAACACCTTAACCTACGTTGGCATTACAAGTGAGAAACTGAAATCATTCTTAAGTAGCAATAATTTCAACATAGCTTTCAAACTAATAATAATTTAGGCAAATATATAAAAATAATAAAACCACACCAGGTAAAAACAATAAATCAGGTGTTTATAGATTGAATTGCAATGACTGTGATAATTTCTACATTGGTAGAACACATAGAAATTTTAATATTAGAATATCGGAACATAAACGCAGTTTTTCAAATAAAAATCAGATTCAAATTACGTGAATCATCTCTTAGAAAATAATCATTCTTTCGACCCACAGTTTGAAATTTTGCATACAGATAATAAATATTGAAAGGTAGATCTTTGGTAAACTTTAGAAATAAATAAATACAAACACTCAGGTAGACTCATCAATGAACAAGTCGATTTAAGCCCTTCACCTCTATTGAATCTTTTCGGGAGCAATCTATTCCTTAATTTTATTGGATATACCTGTCATAAATAACCACTTAAGAAGAAGCAACCAATAAGCTTTTAATTACTCAAGAACATTTATAGTTATATTCTCATTTATATTTTTCTGCATAATCATTCGTCTGAAGAAGCTACGGTGTAGTGAAACGCGTTACAAACTATTTAAAACACACAATTTATTACCCCCCAACAGCCAACTAGAGCATAATGGATCCACACTACTCAATATTTAGGATAAATTTCATTCTGTACTTGTACTTGTCTACTCATGTATTATATATTTGAACACATTATTCACTTGAAAATGAATTTGTTGGAAAGTTTGGAGATTAACCTATAGGGTCCACACTACTCAATATTTAGGAAACGTACTTGTCATGATTATTGAATAAATTGTGGAAAAGTGTCTTATTTCGTTCTGCTTCAAAAATGAATTTCCATAAAATGAATAAATCATCAATCAAAATTATTCTGCATCATGACAATGCAAGCTTACACATATCAGCGCATACAATGGAATATTTGAACATCCAAAACATTGAATTAATGGGCCATCCACCTTATAGTCCAGATTTGGCACCTAACGACTTCTTTTTGTTCGTGCACATCAAGAAAAAACTGCGTCAGCAACGATTTTCGACAGCAAAAGAGGCAGTTGCAGTGTTTCGAAAATTGGTTTAAGCGCATGTAAAAGTGTATCGATCTTCATGGACAATGCTTTGAAAAACAATAAAGCACTTTCTCCCTAAGTTACTTGTTTGTTTCATGATAGATCCAATTATTTGTTTCATATTTTCTCGGACCTACGACTTTGGGACATCCTGTACGATTCCAATAGAGATCAATACTTCATTGACGAAAATTTTACTATCTTTGCTATGTAACATCTCAACATATTCAACTAATAATAGTAATTTGCCAGTTCATTAATTTGATATGAATGCAATAAAGGAGACATAGTCTTTCTAATAATTGAGTATATTGCACTTTGAGCTATTAACAAATCCGTCAATTCTGCTATTCACTCTCGACATGATTAGTTAGATGAGTTAATCAGGAATTAGAAGACAAATGAACGACTAACAGAAGTCCATTAATTAAAGCTGAACGTTCCGTTTTCTACTCCGTTGTAATTGTCTTTTTTTCTGTCTGTCTAATTCCGTTTCTGCTTCATTTGACATCGGGAAAGAAACTAAATCTATCACTCGAACCCAATGATGTTATTCATTAGGAACTATAGATTTACTGAAAAGTATTTACAGAATGGGGTTGCACAAGTTCGTAGAACACTTCCGTAAACACATTGAATGTACAGGGGAACATAGGAAACAAGTTGTCTATTGAGAATGCCCCGACAGTCCCTCAAAATTCGCACTATTTGTTTAGCTTGGTGCTAAGAATACATAAATTAAGATCACAGTGCCATAACGAGAAATCCTGTTGAAATCATATTCTCTCAATATCCATTGCATTAACTTCAGATTCACATGGCACAATAGATCAATAGACTATAACGAAATTGCCCTCATTTTCGAAGAAAAATGAACGCCTACATTAAATGCACAACTTACTTTCTCATGGAAACATGTCTTCATCGATTGTATTTACGAATCAAATATGAAACGAATCCTCGTCGCTACTCAATATTTTATTTGATAAAAAAAGCGTACCTTTAACACTTCAGTGTTCAATAAGCTAACTCTTTTGGACTAGTAAATACAAATTTTTGGTTAGAATCAATGCAGTATGATCGTGAAGAAATTTTTGCTCACTAATTACGATTAGAGATACATTTTTTCACATAGAGATATTTTATTCCAAACACTATTTACGTTATTGAATTATGAACTTGCTCCTGATTAGATTTGTCGAGGACTAGATCCTTAAATAATTATAATGAGGCAAGAACACTTCAAGACCTGCACTAAGACAAATTGGTTCCTCGGTCTTAGCCCATAATTTAATGGGAGAAACAATGTGGTTTGGAAAGTAACATTGAACCCTATGGATAAAAACATCACAATTTTGACGAACCACCGTCTTCTGATCCTGACAACTACGTGGATAAAAATAGTGATATTGACAGATCTAGGTCTTATGATCCTCCTAACTACGTGGATAAAAATAATGATAATATTGAAATACAAGTATAGTATGTCACAACTTGAGGGGGTAAATTTTAAGAAAAGAAGTTTATATAAATATAGGTCCGCAGAAGCTTCATTACGGAGCTACAGGGTGTTGAAATTTCCGGAAAAAATTTGTTTTTTCTTCAAAACTCCTGCAGTTTTCGGGATATTCACCCAAAATTTGGAATGCAAGCTATTTTTACAGCCTCCATCATTACATGTCCTAGATTTCAACTGGAATTCACAAGGTGTTTTCTTTTCCGAGGCCATGTCCCCTTTTGCCCTTTCAAACTTCTTTGCAGTACGCCACTGATCAGCGTACGATCAATTTTCGTCATCTTCGTTCAATTTAGAAACTTTTTTGACACTTGTAATTTTTTCGTATCTCCAACTGTTTTAGGGTGAAAAATTATTGAATTTGAATTATTTAAATTGTATGTTATTCGCGAAATGAAAAAATAATAGAAATACTCGATAGATATGCCCAAAATTTGCATTCATTTTGATAGCTCGTCTTCTGAGACTCAACTTATACTTATTCAATATCTAACTAAAAAAGAACAATTAAAAACTTCTTTGCATATTATAACGCACTCTTCTAAATATTCCTGGGGTATCTATCGTGTCACAAGAGGATATTATTCGATTTCTCAATTCTTCTCTACAGTGTTCACTGGAGTGGTATAAACTAAAATATTGAGATATCCTATAAGAAAAAGTCTAAACTATTTAACTCTGGGGACCTAGGAGGCCATGGTTCTGGCTCACCCCGACCTATTCATCGGTTGTTGAATGTATTATTCAAGAATTCCCTAGCTTCTCCACTAAAATGTGCTGGAGCCACTTCATGCATGAACCACATTCTGTTTCTCAACACAAGTGGCACATCCTCGAGCAATAAAGGTAACTTCTCCTCAAGAAATTGCCGATAAGAGGGACCGTTCAGTCTGTTAGGCAAAATAAATGGCCCAATCAAATAATTTCCAATTATTCCGACCCAGACATTTAGTGAGATTTGTTCTTGATGATGAGATTGTTCAATCAAATGAGGGCTTTCCTCAGCCCAATAATGATTATTGTAAAAATTTGTGATAGCAGTTCTCAAATAGTTAGCTTCGTCTGCGAACATTATTTCACTATCAAAATAAGCATTTTCTCTAATTTTATCTAAGAACCATTGGCAGAAATTCAGTGTTGAAGGAAAATGTTGAGGAAGTAGAGTTTGGACGCGTTGAATATGAAACGAGTACAATGAAAGGTCGTGGAGAATCCTCCAAACTAGAACATGTGAAATATTCAACTGATTTCCAATTCTTCTTGTACTCACATGAGGATTCAAATCAATACAATTCAAAACCCCTTCTTCAATATCTGGAGTTCTCATAGTTTGATTTGCACCTTTTAAATGATTATTTGCAGTAGAAGTACCAGCTTCCCGCCACCTTCTGTGGATATTTGAAAATGTTCGCCTGTCTGGTGTTACTCGATTTGGAAAGCGCACCTGATATAATTGCCTAGCTTCTGTTGTGTTTTCGTCAGCCAAACCGTACATGTAATGGATATCATTCTTACAGCAATAACTTCAAAAGTCTTCAAACTAATCGTTAATTTAATAAACAATTCGAGAAGACAATGGTCAACTTTAGCAACTGTCAAAATAAATAAATAATTGAAAAAAACAAAGCCTACTACTCATTTTTTCAAGTAGAAATGCTTTCAATTCAGCGAATGCATACAATTGTTTAATAATTTTTTTCTCAAGAACGGTTGGTGATACGAAAAAAATACAAGCGTCAAAAAAGTTTCTAAATTGAACGAAAATAGATCAGTGGAGTACTGCAAAAAAGTTTGAGAGGGCAATAGGAGACATGGCCTCAGAAAAGAAAACACCTTGTGAATTCCAGTTAAAATCTAGGACGTGTAATGATGGAGGCTGTAACAAATAGCTTGCATTCTAAATTTGGGCTGAATATCTCAAAAACTGCAGGAGTTTTGAAGGAAAAAACAATTTTTCCGAAAATTTCAACACCTCGTAGCTCCGTAAGGAAGCTTTTGCGGACCTATGTTTATATAAACTTCTTTTCTTAAAATTGCACGTAGATTTACCCCCTCAAGTTGTGACATAATATTATGTAACACCCTGTATATAAATAAATGCTCGACGAGTTTCGATACACAGTATCTTTGTCAAGAACAAATGAATACTACAAAAATATCTCACTAACATATACTTATATAGACTAAAGTGGCAATCAACTCCGAGTTATCTGTACTTGAACTAGTGTTTAGGAAACAAGTTCAATAAGGGTGAGTTATTTATGCCTAACTGATTATTAAGAATTTCTGGTGAATACCTAAATCTATTAATCTCAAGTACTTTCAGAAGGTTGAGGTTCATACCTCTATTCTCAGAATATAGGATTTTGAATTAAATTGAAAGAATTACTATTTTCCAAAGTAAAGATGAAACTCAATTGATGAAACTTAGTAACCTCATTAGAAATAAACCTAAAATTAAAGAAATTAAAACAACTTTTCAAATCATCAATTTTCAAAATATCCATAGATTTTCACCATTGATGATGATATTGGAGAAAGGATTCAAACACAATATTTACCCTAAACATCATACATCAAACTTTCAACAACTAGCAATAGATACTAAAATTTGCCTCAGAAATGTTGAAAACAATAGCTCCCTGAAACACCAAACTGCGTCCGCGATTAAGAAAGAATACCTGAAACATCTTAATAGACCAATTAGAGATCACATGTTAATCAAAAATATAAAATCAAAATCATTCTCGAATGACATTATTTTCACGAAAGCAGATAAAGGCAATAAAGTTGTTGCGATATATAAACAAGATTATAGTCCGAGATCCAACTAACACATTCAATAAGGAAGTGAAGACTGTCATTGAGAATTCAAAATCCATCATTACAGATAGCGAAAAATTTAAACTCGTCTTACCGAATCCTTTACCGCCTCAACTCTATTCTTTAGTTAAATTTCACAAAAATGGTTATCCAATAAAACCAGTGGTATCATTCCCACATGCTCCAGCATTCAAGATTTCCAAATTTTTAATACATATTCTGGAAAAATTTTGTAATTTTAAACCGTGTTTTTCAATTCGTAATTCAAATGATTTTATAAGAAAAATAGAAAATACTGTCATTCCAAGTAATGCTAATTTAGTGTGTTTCGATGTCAAGTATTTGTTTCAAGTATTCCACCAAAAGATCCGTATAATATAATCAATAATTTGTTAACACAAAATATAACGAATCCACGAATTAAGTACGACATAATGGCTTTGTTAGATGTTTGCATATCTCAAAATTATTTTTTATTTAAAAAAATAAAAGTGATGAAGGAAACCCCTTAAGCCCTCTTTTATCAGAAATCTTCATGGATAATATAGAAAAAACTATTCGTAAACACCCGTTCAGTAAACTTTTCCTATATTGGTATCGATATGTCGATGACATTATTGTGTGTTTCACAGGAACAAACAGACAGTTCACCACTGTATTCAAAATTTCATCAACAACCTGCACCCAAATATAAAATTCACTTCTGAAATAGAACAGAACAACTCGATCAATTTCCTAGACTTAACAATAACAAGATCAAATAGTGAACACCACTTTTCAATTTATCATAAACCTTCTCATACAGATATCAGAATTCATTATACATCGGACATCCTTACCAACATAAAGTTGTAGCATTTAATAGGTATATATATAGACTCTTGAGCACACACAAATTCAGGTTCATTTATCAGAGTTATAATGTGATCTCCAATTAATAAAAAAATGAATCAGGTGTTTATAGATTGGATTGTGCAGATTGCAATTGTTTTTATATAGGTAGAATAAGAAGAGATTCTAATGTTAGAATCTCTTAACATAAACGCAGTTTCATCAATGGAAAAACCGATTCAAATTGTTCAAATCAACTTAGGCAAAATAGTCACTCTTTCAATTCAGAATTCAAAATCCTACATTCTGAAAATAGAGGTATAAAACTCAACCTTCTGGAAGTACTTGAAATTAACAGATTTAGGTATTCACCAGAAATTCTTAATGATCAGGTAGACATAAATAACTCACCCTTATTAAATTTATTTTCTAAACATTAGTTCAAATACGGATAGCTCTGAATGGATTGCCTCTTTAGTATATATAAAAATTTGTTAGTAAGATATATTTGTAGTATTCATTCGCTCTTGACAAAGATACTGTTATCGAAACGCGTCGAAAATTTATTATTATATTTAAGTAGAAATCATCGTTTACTTGAATTTGAAAATGGATTTCTTCCATGTAAAATCCTCGTCAATTGCAGTGATAGTATTGACGTATCACTGTTTTCTGATCCTGCTAACTAAGTGAATAAAAGTAGTGATAGTATTGACGTTTCATCATCTTCTGATCGTGCTTACTACGTGGATATAAATAGTGATAGTATTAATGGATCACCGTCTTCTGATCCTATTAACTTTTATTATAGAAAATCATAAAACTTCAAATCTACAAAATAATTATTCGAATATTCTTTCTACATAGTTTTTATTGTTTCAGGTTATGGTTTCAAGCTATGCGACACTGATCTTCATTTCTTTGTTCACCTGGACGCTTGCCTCCATCTGCGAACAAGGCAAGACATACCACGAAGCCAACCTTCAACAGTGCTTGAACTGTTCAGTATGCAAAGAAGGTGAAGTCGTCATTCGTCCCTGTGAAATTCACAGAGACACTCACTGTGGGGTACTAAACCTCAAAGATATTTTGAAGTTCATTACTCCCGATCCAACTGTATCCCAGAATCCACACAGACATAGCAAGCATAAAAAAAATCGCCACAAGAATCGCGATGATCAGATTATCTGGAAGTACGCTGATGATGTTGGAAAGAGTGATAAAACATTGGAAGAGCAACCAGAGGAAGTCGAGAAGGTAGCGCCGCTAATTTCAAGTACAGAAGCTCCGTTTTCTAGTGCTGAAACTTTAGTGTGGGACTGGCAAGCTATTGCACTGTCTACCGCTGTTTTCACGTGTATACTGTTTTTTCTTGTGATTACCCTCTATTCTTTGCATCAAGCGAAGCAATGGAGGAGGCTGAAAGAGAATTTTGAAGCTGGTGAGTAACAATTTTTCATCTAGAAGTATATCTGTACTCCACATTTAAATCTAAATGTACATAATTCCCTTCTTTGATATTTTTAATATCAATTTATCCATAATCTAGATAAACTAAACTTTTTCCTCTTGGAAAAAAGGCAGACAAAGAGAATTCGCGTCGAGAACTGAAGTCGATTTCAGAAATAGCCTTTAAAAAATGTTTTGATAATTGGATTACTCGTTGGCGTTGTAATAAAATTAAAAAGAGCCGTTTAAGGTATGGAGAAACCTAATACTAAGCAATACTAATTCAAAATATGGTTCTAATGAAAAAATAGGTACTCTTATTCGAAGAAACATTTTTCTTTTTAGTTTTTGAGTTGACTAGTAATTTTGAGTACTCTGTATAGAAAATAGTATCGGAAATTACGTTGGCCTCAAAAATAACACTTTTATCGTTGACTAAAGTAAGAGCGTGGTCGTGTTTATTTATAAAAAATTTTATTTGATGAAACTACATATTTACATATACATTGTACACATTACAAACGATGATGCAATTCAGTCAATAATGTGTCGAGTCACCACCGGCGTCGACAATTGCCTGGCATCTCCGAGGCACTACTACTAATTTGACGGCGTATTCTAGTGGCAAAGATCTCCAGATCCAACGAATTTCGTAAGACAACTCCTTCAAAGTGTGTGTGCGTCTTCCACGAAGCTTCTGTTTAATATATGCCCACATATTTCAATAGGGTTTGCATCGGGCGACTGCGACGGCCAATCCATTGTAACGATTGATTGATTGAGTCTTTCACTCAGTACAGAACTTGCTGCGGTGTTTGGGATCGTTGTCATCCTGCATAATCCAATCTTTTTTTTTGTAATGAACCATCGTTTGGCAGATGACAGATTTTTATCATTTTCTCGGCATTTAGGTTGTCGGTAAAGAGGTGCAAAGTGCCGAATCCCTGCTTTGAGAAGTAGCTCCAAAAATGCACCTTTATTCAGTGTTTAATGGTCCTCTGAACAAGTCTATTGGTGGAAGTTGACAAGGCTCGCATGGGGACACAACGTGCCCATATAGAACATTCATCAGTAAAAATGACATTTTCAAAATCTCTATCAATATTCTCATGCGCCCAAGCGAGTTGCTTTGTCACATATTCTTCAGTCAACAAAGGCTTCTTCTTTGTGTTGAGCCATTTCAGGTCATGAGTACGAAGATGGGTTCGGATAGTTTTGTAGGATATATCTTGAACTTTTGCCTTTAATTCTGCTTGTCTTTGCTGCAGTGTTAAAGCAAGATTCCGCGAAATCTTTTTTTTTTTACCTTTTTTGTCCACTTTCCCTATCAAGCCACATTCTGGTGAATAGGCATGACGAAAGATTTTGAAATCCTCTTCCGTAATGCGGATACACATCTACTGTTCACAACAAAACCTTCATTTCGGCAATAAACTAAAGTTTTTTTGAAATTTAAAGCCATTTTTATAATCATTTTTAAATATTGTGCGAAAACAGCTCGCCGTGTCATGGAGTCGTGTGTGACGTCATACTTACGTAAACGTCCAATTTGTTTACGCGCAGCTAGACAACAAAGTAAACAAACGTTGCGTGTTTCTTGTGTTAAAAATGAATTCTGAAGTTTATAAGTGGTGTGAAGGTACCTCAGTGCAAAAATACATCAATAACGACACCCAACAAGGTGATTGTACATGCCCCATACAAGAAAATGATAAGAGATAAATGGTTAATGCTTGCACGGCGAAACCCGAACGATGTAAAGACAAATTCGCCACTTTATTTCTGTGAAGTATGTTATCATGTATTGATATATTTTTAATTTAATGTTTGTTTGACGTGAAATGGTTGAAATGTAGAGGCTATGGAATAACTAGTCATTTATTGAGGTTATGTTTGCATATGTTTACACACTGTCAAATCAAACTTGTTTATTTTTTATTGTAGACTAATGTACAAGTCAAAATCTTTTTGTGTGTCATCCTAAGTCTAAAACTACCACCACTTCTCATATTTAGGTGTTAGTTATACAAATGTTCTCGTTTTGTTAGGTAATAACTCTAAAACAGCAAACATATACCTATACTGCAAGGAAGCTAACCTTAAATATAATGACAAGTTTATTGTAAAAATAACCTATGAAAGTAATACAAAATAAACTTTACAAGTTTAAAACGAGTCTGATTACTACTTGATCATATTTGTATCTAGTGTTAAAGATAAATACAAATAAAATATACTTACATAGAGGTTTTTTCGTTTCTAAATTCAGACGAGCAAAATTCTTTATTTGTTGTAAGGAACTCGCCCAACATCAATAAATCGATCCTGAGCTGTTTGCCTAAACAAAGCCTGGTTCCATTGTTATAGATAGATTCGTGTTGTAAAGTCGATAAATCACAAAAACAAATATAAAATCAATCGTAACGCGCAATCAGTAGTAGTTAATCAAAACACAGTGAAGCTTACATAAGTATGACGTCATGCGTTGTGATTGGCGTTTCAGTCAAAATGGCCGATTGCAGTATTTTATCGAAAATATTATTAATCTCAATTTTTTAAATAAAACTAAATCAGTTTTTTAAATCCTTTGATTGTGTATTTCCCCCTATTTTACTATCATCACGCCTATTGACATTTTTAGCCACTTTATATCACTGTACCCACTTCTGTACTGTTTGCGACATTTTGGGACCTTTCGGGTGGGTGCAAAGGAACACAGCCTCGTAGCGCGACGCGTACTTAGCACTCATGGCTTTTAACGCGATTCTCTTTCAAAATATTAACGATAACTGAATCTTTGTTGACAATGCATCAAGTACAAAGCTTTCCTCTATCGGCTCGCGAAGAAATTAGGGCGAAATCTTTCATTACCTGTCAGTAAAGTTGACCACACCCTTACTTGACTGACTTTTATAATCTTACTCTTACTAGCACGGACACCCTGTACGTTAGCAATTGATGCATGTATTTTCTTTAGAAATGAAGTTTCAACAATCTTTTTATCTCTTCTATTTTCTGAGAAAACCATTTTCTGTGTTAATTTCCACAGTTAAGTGCGAAAATCAATGAAGATAATGATTTAATTTCCGGAAAATGTCATCCAATGACATGACACCATAAAATCTCAGTTGCTGTCAAGATTCCCATACTGTAGAAATTGAATTCTTGAATGTAGGATTCTCAAGTGGGAATCTTAATTAATAAGACCGTATCTTCATTCGCTCCGCCAAAAAATGAATAAGAAGGCCATGATTATACGTATACGAAAATACATCCTTTGTTGGTTCTTGCAGCAGCATAAAATTGGAGAAATATTCATTCCAAAAATAGACTTGTCACATTCGCAAACGATATTATGATGAATAATGAAAATGGAAAGCAGCGCTGTAATATTTTTCAACGAAATCCTGAGAGTATACATGTGTTTTTCAATGTGTTTAGTCTGCTCTGTGAAAATCATTCCTGAATATATGAAAGCTTCAGATATGTTTATGGGTTTTTTGCAGCTACGTCCGGTGAAATATGAATATAAAGAGGATATGTTTCATAGATTTATATAATTAATCATCGTTATGTTTACCGCCTGAAAGGTAGAGCAACGGAAAGCCAAGCCTATTTAAATTTTGAATTTTTAATATTAATGTTTGCACATTATACACCCTGTTGCGGATCAAGCTAAGGTCAAAACGAAAAGGTGACAAAATTCACTAAGGAAATCACTCAGGAATTTATCAACCTGCTACAGGAACACATCGCAGTATGTACGAGAACTATGTGAATTCCTAAAAAACAGAGCTGGATAACACAAAGTTTGGTCAATCAAATTCATGAAAGGTATCAAATGTTCAAGAGAGTGAAGGAAAGTCAAGACACAGAGTTAGTTAATAGATACAATGAATATTCAAAACAAATAAAGTCAGATGTTAAAATGAGAAAACAAGAATACCACCGAAATAAAATCACTCAAAATATGAATAACCCTAAGGAAATGTTGAAAACTGTGAATGAATTCAGTGGTAGAGGAAACGAAGGTTCGAGAAATGGCATAGAAAGGATAGTGGGGCATGGAAGGGAGATTACTGATGGGAGGAGATAGCAAGTCAATTTAATGAGTTTTTCACTGGCGTTGGGAAAAAATTAGCACAAAAAATTAAACAACCACTTAGAGTGCATGACCAGCAAAGTGAAATATCTCTGAAGTCGTTTGTTCTCAAACCTACCACACCCAGGGAAGTGATGAATATTTTCAAAGGCCTGAAAACAGAAAAATCGTCCGGCGTTGATGGAATCACAACAGATATACTGTAGGTGAAATATGGTCGCCACTAGCTCACGTAATAAATATAATTTTTCAAACTGCAGTATCCCCTTCACACTTAATAATAATAATAATAATAATAAGAGCCTCAGGGGCTCAGGAACATTGTTTCTGAGTACGGGCTTAGCGAACCCGAAGTACCCAAGCTGAACCTGGCAGTAGGTATAAAATGCAACTTATCCAATGATGTACAATCTAAGGAATAAACGGGTGAATCGACATTGTACCACCATAACCTCTTGTCGCGTTCAAGATTTAGGAAGAGGGTCTTGTTCGGAAAGTGAGTCACAGTCTCCCTCGGTTAGCGACGGAAGCAGCGTGATATCGAGAAGGGATACTGCAACACAAAACCAAGTGGGAAATAACATCAACACCTCCCAACCGACTCTTGATGTTTCAACGGCGGCGCAAGCCATTATGCCTACGACCACGAAAGCCGGACTCCCTAGGAAACGCATGAAGTGGACCCCAGAAATGAATTCCTTCATTATGCGTTCCTATTACAAGATTACAAACTTGGAATCGGAAATGACAGCATACAGATACGCGTTACATCTTGCGTTCGTAGAAAAATATCCTGAATTACAGCACATATCCGAGCAGAGAATTTCGGATCAAAGAAGAACAATCGTTAAAAACAGGCTACTTTCTTCAGAAACGCTGCAAAGCATACGAGAAGAGGTCATAATGGAACTTAGAAACGAAAATGATACTCATAACGGTATACCTGCTGGAGTCAATGAAAGTGTTACAGATAACATCGAAGCCACGGAAACAAATATTAACATGGAACGCCCTCCTGAGCGGAATCAGCAGGACGAATAAAGGTATTTAGCAAGATCGGAACTCAACAGAGCAATAACTGAATTCAGTGGTAGTAACCCAACTAAAAGACCTAAACTGCCCAAACTCAAGACGAACAAGAACACCAATATTATCCTAGAAAGCGTGAATTCAGTGTTTGAAGAATATACCGACCAGAACACCTTGGAGAAGATTCACACTTTGATTTACTGTGGAGCAGTAGCGGTTCTTCGACTTCACAAACAACAAATCTCCACAACTCTGATTCAAGCTGAGCCAAAAAGTGTCCGAAAACCACCATGGCAAAAACGACTGGAGAGGATATTGATAATATTAGAGCAGAAATCGGTCGCCTCACAGAATTCTGAGAAACAGAAAACCCTCAAGGCGCTTGAAATCACATATACGCAAAATTTATAGGAAAATTGGTACGAACACAAAACACCCTGATCACAAACAACACATTGACGTGTATATGGACACTTTGAAACAGAAACTCCAAGCAAAAGCAAAGAGGCTTTCAAGATACGTCAAGTGTACTGAAAGGAAACACCAAAACCAAAGGTTCCTCCAAAACGCAGCCAATTTTCATAAGGGAAATAACAAAACTGCGACCAACAATAACAGAGAAGTACCTGACGCACAGTGCTTGACCGACTATTGGTCATCACTATGGTCGAACCCCAAAGAACGCAATAGAGATGCGGAATGGATCACGAATGAAAAAAAACGCCTCGATATCAGACATATGGACTTCGATGGAATAACGGAGGAAGAAATTACAACAGTAGTTCGAGCGACCAACAATTGGAAGGCCACAGGTATAGATAATATCCACAACTACTGGTACAAGAAGTTTGATAAGCTCCATGGAGCCCTAGCGAAACAGCTCACATATGTTCTTCAACATCCCAAGAAAAAGCACCCACTTTCCTAACGCAAGGCTTAACATATATGCTACCTAAGAGCGATAGAACACAGGATCCGTCTCAATATAGGCCAATCACTTGCCTGCCAACACTCTACAAAATACTCACCTCATGCATATCCAATCGAATATACCAACACCTTGACGACAACAATATATTAGCAGAGGAGCAGAAAGGATGCAGAAAGAAACACCACGGTTGCAAGGAACAACTCATCATCGATTCTGTGATAATGAAACAGGCACACGTAGGGCATCGGAATGTTCATTCAGCTTTTCTCGATTATCTGAAGGCATTCGATAGTACCGCCCATTCTTGGCTTGTTGAAGTATTGCAGATATACAAAATTCACCCAGCCCTGGTAGAGTTCTTGAAGACAACAATGACACACTGGCGCACGTCTCTGCAGGTCAACATGAACAATACATCAATTAAAACCGACGAGATACCCATACGTCGTGAAATTTTTCAAGGAGACTCTTTGAGTCCACTATGGTTCTGTTTGGCAATGAACCCATTGTCCTCAATGCTCAATAGAACAGGATACGGATTTAGGATAAAAGCAGAAAGGAATTATCATACAATCTCCCACCTGCTGTATATGGATGACATCAAATTATATGCTTCGAACAAGAAGCAATTGGATGATTTGATGAAAACTGTCAGTGAGTTCTCGGCAGATGTTCATATGAAATTCGGGATTGAAAAATGTAAGACCCTGAACATTCAAAGAGGGCAAGTCATAGATGGTGAAACACAACTACCAAACGGTGATATAATACAGTGCATGAGAGATGGCGAAACATACAAATATCTGGGATACCAACAAGCCAGATTGCTAGACCAAAAACAATCAAAGGAGAAGATTGAAGAATGACGAGTGGGCCAGAGTCTTGTCATGATGAAGCACCCATCCGCGCTCCGCCAATTCGGTTCGTACACGAAACACAAGAGCCTTCAGACGTTTCAAAACTTCAATGTAGAATACTGCGTTGACTGTCTGACCTGCTGGAACATAATCGTGCTGTACAACTCCACAAATATTGAAAAATGCGATGAGTAAAGATTTCACTTTCGATTTTGACATTCTAGCTTTCGTGGGGCACTTAGCTTCATTCTCTACCCACTGCATGCTCTGCCTTTTGGTGTCAGGGTCGTATTCGAACACTCACGACTCGTCACCAGTGATAACATTCGTCAATTCGAGAAATCATGTCTTGACAGATGGACAATCGGAGCTCTTTCTGCTCAACGGTGTGCACTTTGGGACACAGCTTACGCAGCCCTAAATCTTCATGTAGCATCTGCCGGATCGTCTCCTTGTTGATGCCCAACTCGTCTTCCAACATTCTAAGGCTTACCCGACGCTCTCCGAGCACTCTAGAGCGTAGCCGATCCAGGTTTTGTGCGTTTCGGGAGGTGGAGAGACTCCCTCGCTCGGATCATCCTCCACTGACTGTCTGCCGCTTCTGAACCACTTTGCCAATCGTAGACAGCTGATTTTTTCAGACAATTTTCCTTATACACGTCGGTTAACTGTTTCATAATTTCCACCGAAGTTTCGCCGCGTTTCACGACAAGTTTAATCACTATTCTTTGCTTAGTTATTTTATCACTCATTTTCACGATGGTGGGTCAAAACAGGTCGATATTCAAAGGAGAATGAAACATGAAGTATACAACCGATCAACACGAAACTTCCACAGGCTGACGCAGAAATAAATTCTGTTTCGAATGAAACCAATGCGAACGCTGCAAAATTGAATTTTTCAAATGTCTATAAACAAAACATACACGTCAAAGTGTTGTAAGTACGTTTAAGTTAAAAAATGTCAAAATACACGACGCTGCTGTCGCATGGAACCTGTTAACAGTAAAAGTGTCAGATGCGCAAAATTTACAAGGCAACCGTAAAAAAATAATGTTCAAAGATGCATAAGAATTGATAATTGAAAGCAGTAGAAAGTTTAGTATTATTCTTTGCATTACGCTGCAAAAATTTTCAATATCCCTCGGGAAATTGTACAAAATAATCCCACAAAGTTGCAATGGAATTTCCCAATTTATATTCAGCCAGATGAGAAGAATGAATGCTGCGATGTAGGAAGCACGAAGATGGCTGGATAGAAAGAAGAATGTCTGTTTACGATTGTTGGAATTGAGAATGTTTACTATGCTAATAGTTCTCTTGGGAAGACGGAACTTTAAATTGGTCCATTTAAAGTTTTGTTAAAGTTTCTTTATGATTGATATCAGAAGTATGAAAACATAAATAATGATAAAATATTCCTAGATCTAAAGAAATTGTCGAAATGACTGAATAATGAGAATGTTTTTCAATTCAATTGAATTGTTCATTGAATTTTTTCTTTGAGTTAAACACTATACTCGATATGTGAACTCAACTGTTCCAAGAAATTTTATACTAAGTACATATTTGTATGCTATGTGCTTTTTAACAAATACAGTATAAGCTCTTTTTTCGCTGGGTTTATGTTCCTTGAATATGCCGCGAATACAGAATGCGTGAATATGGAATGGTAATTTATATGGGATTATAGGGGATACGTTCCTAGGTAATAAAATAAAAAATAAATATGTAAAAAAAATCAATTTAATGGAAGTTTTTGACCATATCGATTAGTTATTACCTTCAGGTTTAGGCAATGCTTGAAGAATCTAACCTAACCTAATTTCATATTATTTCATTATTATTTTAATCAATTTTACCAACAACCATCAGGACTTCCCATAGGATCACCACTGAGCCCCTTTCAGCCGATATATTCATGGATAAGATATAGCACTAAACTACCAACATTTATTACGTAATAAAATAACACTCTGCTAGCGGCAAAAGGCGGCTTTATCAAAGGAACGCCCGCTACCTGTCAAAGAAAAGCCGCGTTTTCTATTCTTGCCGCTTTTCTAGAAATTCTGAGCGGCGCGTTTGACGGGAACATTCGAGACTTTGGTTCATACCGATATAAATGTTGCGCCTGCAGGAATTGGAGTCATTCTGAATTGTAACTTGAACGCAATACTACGTCGATACATAGTTTATTATTAAATAGTACAAAATGAGTGCAGCGAAGAAATGTGAAACGTATCATTTTAATAACGATTGGGAGAAAGAATTTTTCTTTTGTATGGTGAAGGATAAGTGCGTTTGTCTTATTTGTCGTGCGTCAGTTGCAATACCTAAGCGTGGTAAATTAGAGAGGCATCATAAAACGGTTAAAAGTACGTGATTTTATATCTTGTTAGAAAAAAGAACAAACCATGTTCACAAGACCAGCCAAACAATCAAAAACTGCTACGATCGCGTCATTTAAAATATCTCATATATTGGCGAAACGCAAGAAACCATTCGAAGATGGATCGGTTGTGAAGGAAGCATTTATTGAGACTTTATTTGGAGATTTTAAAAATAAAACCGAAATCATGTCTGCTGTTAGAGAACTTCAGTTAAATCGTCCGACTGTTACAAGGCGTATTGAAGTCATGAGATAGGACATGGTAGATAAACTAAAATATGATATCATGAAATGTACATACTTTTCTTTACAGTTCGACGAATCCACCGATATGACAGACACTGCCCAGCTGTGTATTTTTATTCGGATGGTTTTCAATGACATGTTGGCTAAGGAAGAATTTTTGACAATCATTCCACTGTAGGGGAAGACCCGTGACAAATATATATGTATGACGTTTTCTTCAATTTTGTAAAAAACTACAAGCTACCAATATATAAATTAGTGTGGGTTACAACCGATAGAGCACCAACAATGACTGGAAACAAAAACGGTTTTGTGGCATTGTGTCGAGTTAATGAAGATTTCCCTTCAATTTTATTGCATTATACATCAACAATTTCTGTGTTCAAAAGTAGTAAACATGAAGGAAATTATGGGCATTGCAACAAAAATTGTGAATTCCACAAGGAGTCCGCTGGACACACTGATGTAGTTCTTCACGCGGACGTTAGGTGGTTGAGTCGCGGAAAATTCCTAGAAAGGTTTCAAGAATTATTGCCCGAAATAACAGTTTTCTAGAAGAAAGAGGTGATGACACTCAGATGCTGAAAACCGAAAATTGGCTGACTGATTTGGCATTGTTGACTGACTTCACAGTGCACTTAAACACCATTAACGTGAAGCTCCAAGGTAAAGGAAAATCTACTATTGAGATGATTAGCGCTGTAAACGCATTCAGAAGTAAATTGCAACTTATGAATAGAATTTCCCCTCTGAAGTGGAGATCCTGAGTTCTCTTCTCTTGGATAAATCGGCAGAAAGTTAGGCGATTCTCAGAATCGTTGGGAAGTAAGTCCTGAACTTTCTGAAAGTGATAAGGATGAAATAATTGTTCCTTCAAGACATCATGAATCATTGTTTCAGGAATGACCAACTGCAAACCTAAACGATGCGTGCTTAATTGTGGGTTTTCTTCAACCATGTCCAAAATTTAGTCTTCGCATTCTACCGTTCTTGCTGTTTGTTGTCGTCCTCGATCCAAATTCCTGGGGTTGAAGCAACCATCTTCGCGGAGGGCCTATCCAGATTTTCAAACGTTTCATGGTTCGGCACTATGCTGGATCTTTCAGCATATATTCTCGCGCTTTCTGACAAAATCCGTACACCATAACCATATTAACCATTTCAGAGTTACTGTACATCTCCGTGCCTAATAGTGATAAAAAAATCACCAAAATACCTAGTTCAGTGAATTTCTAGAATTGAAAAGTAGTAAATGTTCAAGCTTCTAGTTAGAACACTTCTTGAGTGAGCGTAATCTCTCTTATTTGCATCATAAAAATAATTCTGCTGAAAAGTTGGAAATTTAGAGTTACTTGGTTTTTGCTTTGTAGGACAGAATGCACCTGAACTCAAAGTAAAATCGGTTCAAGATACAATCAAAGTACTTGGCTGGGAACTGCTACCCCACCCGTCGTATTCACCAGACTTGGCCTCATTCGATCACCATTTGCTTTCATGGATGGGTCACGCATTGGCTGAGCAACACTTCGATTCCTACGCAGAAGTCGATACTAGGGTTGTCTGGTTTGCTTTGAAAGACGAACGAATGTGTGAAAAGTTGTAACGTGCTAAAATCACGTCACAACAATTTCAGTTAAACACCTAATTCCAGTCAACCCTCTATCTGTGTCACGCCACTGGTTAACAATCTGATGCGCATAATCCGGCTATCAGATAGCTAGATATGTGCATGTGCAGCATTCTTCAAATTATTCATTTTAGGCGTCCTTTCTCTGCAGACCTTCAAGCGAATTAGTTGAACTTGAAAATCCTCCTAAATTGAAGTTAATTAAATTATATTAAAATTCATATCTTGTATCTCATATACTGTGTGGTGACTTTTATCAAAATATAGGTCCTAGGTGGAGACCCGTATCTAAAAATTCCTAGGTGGAGACCCATAATTAGAAAGTCCTAGGTGGAGACCCGTAATTAGAAAGTCTTAGCTGGAGACCTGTAGCTAGACATTCCTAAGTGAGGAGCTCTAGATAGAAAGTCCTAGGTGGGAGCCCTAGATAGAAAGTCCTAGGTGGAGACCTGTAGCTAGAAAGTCCTAGGTGAGGAGCCCTAGACAGACATTCCTAGGTGAGGAGCCCTAGACAGACATTCTTAGGTGAGGAGCCCTAGACAGAAATTCGTAGGTAGAGAGTCCTAGACTGAAATTCCTAGGTGGAGTTTTCTAGGTAGAGACTCGTACGTGGAGCTCAACAGCTGAAATAGAGGTTTTTCCCAAAGGCAGCAGTAAGACCAAGAACCACCAAGATAAGTCTTATTGCCTGTAATAACATATAAAAAGTATTTGTGACACTATGTATCATTATTATAATTTATGTAATTGATTAAATATCTAAGCAAAACCATCTTGACTTTTCTTCCAAGATTTCAGTGACGAATATTGAATTATAGTATCATTGCTCATTTTTCTCTGGGCTTAACCAGAGTAGAAAAGTAAAATTTAGTTACAGTAAGTGTAACTATCAGGTTTAGATACGGAGTTTAATTTTCTCCCGTCAAAACAAACACGATAACTATCCTGATCTTTCTTAGATACAAGCCAAAGTGGTGACAGCCAAAGTGAAGGTGTATATAAAGGCATTATGACATCTTGTTCAAGCATTTTATCGATTTCAGAATAGATAATCTTCTGCATGGCAGGTGAAAGTGGATACTGTCTTTGAATAATAGGTTTCGCATCACCTGTATCTATATGGTGTGTATATAAATGAGTACGACCAATACGGTCTTTAGTGCCTATTTCCTCGAACAGTTTCACTATACCTTCCTACTGAATTTTCTATTCCTCTGTTAATACATCCGAACCTTGAATAAAATTGACTACACATGAAGAAAAATCAGAAAAGTTCAGTTGCAAGCTAAAATCCTTGATCAGATACATTCCCAAGATAAGTTTATGCTTAATTGAAGGTACTACTAAAATTCTGCAATTTTTAGTTTTATTATTAATTGTAATTGAAAGATGAATGTATCCTAATGCACTCTGTAGTTAATTGTACTCAGATATTATAGTTAATAGGCAAATGGACGATACAAAGCAGGTGCTCCAAATACAATTAATAATAAAACTAAAAATTGCAGAATTTTAGTAGTTCCTTCAATTAAGCATAAACTCATCTTGGGAATGGATCTGATCAAGGATTTTAGCTTGCAACTGAACTTTTCTGATTTATCCACTTTTTCTTCATGTGCAGTCAATTCTATTCAAGGTCCGGATGTATTAACAGAGGAAGAGAAAATTCAGTTGGAAGACAGTGAAACAGTTTGAGGAAATAGGCCCTAAAGACCGTATTGGTCGTACTCATTTATATACACACCATATAGATACAGGTGATGCGAAACCTAATATCCAAAGACAGTATACACTTTCACCTGCCATACAGAAGATTCTCTATTCTGAAATCGATAAAATGCTTGAACAAGATGTCATAATGCCTCTATATACACCTTCACCTTGGCTGTCACCACTTTGGCTTGTATTTAAGAAAGATCAGGATAGTTATCGTGTTTGTTTTGACGGGAGAAAATTAAACTCCGTATCTAAACCTCATAGTTACACTTAGTGTTACTAAATTTTACTTTTTAACTCTGGTTAAGCCGAGAGAAAAATGAGCAATGAGACTCTAATTCAATATTCCTCACTGAAATCTTGGAAGAAAAGTCAATATAGATTTGCTTAGATATTTAATCAATTGCATAAATTATGATAATGATAAATAATGTCACAAATACTTCTTTATATGTTAATACAGGCAATAAGACTTATCTTGGTGGTTCTTGGTCTTACTGCTGCCTTTGGGAAAACCTCTATTTCAGCTGTTGAGCTCCACGTACGAGTCTGTACCTAGGAAACTCCACCTAGGAATTTCAGTCTAGGACTCTCCACCTAAGAATTTCTGTCTAGGGCTCCTCACCTAGGAATGTCTGTCTACGGCTCTTCACCTAGTACTTTCTAGCTACAGGTCTCCACCTAGGACTTTCTATCTAAGGCTCCTCACCTAGGACTTTTTATCTAGAGCTCCTCACTTAGGAATGTCTAGCTACAGGTCTTCACCTAGGACTTTCTATCTAGGGATCCTCACCTAGGATTTTCTATCTAGAGTTTCTAACTTAGGAATGTCTAGCTACAGGTCTCCACCTAGGACTTTCCAATTACGGGTCTCCACCTAGGACTTTCTAGCTACAGGTCTCCACCTCGGACTTTCTATCTAAGGCTCCTCACCTAGGACTTTTTATGTAGAGCTCCTCACTTAGGAATGTCTAGCTACAGGTCTTCACCTAGGACTTTCTATCTAGAGCTCCTAACTTAGGAATGTCTAGCTACAGGTCTCCACCGAAGACTTTCTAGTTACGGGTCTCCACCTAGGACTTTCTATCTAAGGCTCCTCACCTAGGACTTTTTATCTAGAGCTCCTCACTTAGGAATGTCTAGCTACAGGTCTTCACCTAGGACTTTCTATCTAGGGCTCCTCACCTAGGATTTTCTATCTAAAGTTCCTAATTTAGGAACGTCTAGCTATAGGTCTCCACCTAGGACTTTCTAATTACGGGTCTCCACCTAGGACTTTCAAGCTACAGGTCTCCACTTAGGACTTTCTATCTAAGGCTCCTCACCTAGGACTTTTTATCTAGAGCTCCTAACTTAGGAATGTCTAGCTACAGGTCTTCACCTAGGACTTTCTATCTAGGGCTCCTCACCTAGGACTTTCTACCTAGAGCTCCTAATTTAGGAATGTCTAGCTACAGGTCTCCACCTAGGACTTTCCAATTCCGGGTCTCCACCTAGGACTTTCTAGCTACAGGTCTCCACCTAGGACTTTCTATCTAAGGCTCCTCACTAAGGACTTTTTATGTAGAGCTCCTCACTTAGGAATGTCTAGCTACAGGTCTTCACGTAGGACTTTCTATTTAGGGGTCCTCACCTAGGACTTTCTATCTAGAGCTCCTAACTTAGGAATGCCTAGCTACAGGTCTCCACCGAGGACTTTCTAATTACGGGTCTCCACCTAGGACTTTCCAGCTACAGGTCTCCACCTAGGACTTTCTATCTAAGGCTCCTCACCTAGGACTTTTTATCTAGAGCTCCTCACTTAGGAATGTCTAGCTACAGGTCTCCACCTAGGACTTTCTATCTAGGGCTCCTCACCTAGGATTTCCTATCTAGAGTTCCTAATTTAGGAACGTGTAGCTACAGGTCTCCACCTAGGACTTTCTAATAACGGGTCTCCACCTAGGACTTTCAAGCTACAGGTCTCCACCTAGGACTTTCTATCTAAGGCTCCTCACCTAGGAATTTTTATCTAGAGCTCCTAACTTAGGAATGTCTAGCTACAGGTCTCCACCTAGGACCTTCTAATTCCGGGCCTCCACCTAGGACTTTCTAGCTACAGGTCTTCACCTAGGACTTTCTAATTACGGGTCGCCACCAAGGACTTTCTAGCTACAGGACTCCAACTAGGACTTTTTAATTGCGGGTCTCCACCTAGGAATTTCTAGATACGGGTCTCCACCTAGGAACCTATATTTTGATAAAGGCCTCTACACAGTATATGAGATACAAGATATGAATTTGAATATAATTTAATTAACTGCAATTTAGGAGGATTTTCAAGTTGAACTAATTCGCTTGAAGGTCTACGAAGAAAGGTCGCCTAAAATGAATAATTTAAAGAATACTGCACATGCACATATCTAGCTATTTGATAGCCGGATTATACGCATCAGATTGTTAACTAGTGACGTGACACAGATAGAGGGTTGACTGGAATTAGGTGTTTTAACTGAAATTGTTGTGATGTGATCTTAGCACGTTACAAAGTAATGGTCAATACTTCGAACTTACTTTCTCATTCAAAATTAGTAAGTCATTCTCATAAAAAACGCTCATTTCATACTGGTACACCTGGTATATACAAACGTGTCGAATTAATAACCCCTACTATTGAAGGCAGCTAATAAAAATAGTGTGAATTATCCTTTACCAATTGTTCAAATATTGAGATCAAGATGCTCTTTATGACGCATTGTTAGAATTCTCGTCCAGATCTACCATGACCGAGATAAAAATGGTGCTCCGAAATACAATAAAACTCGCAATAAAATACAAAGCGCTAATTTTATCTTGTTTCGCGGAAACCACGAAGCACGATTTCATTTTGCGTTCATATTGGAAACGTGTTAATGGCACAACTTCTCTGCAGAATTGGAAATTGTTCAGTTTTTTTCCATTATCTGGCGCCGGAACAGTTCATTCTGTGTAGGATATAACGCCGTTTGGGATTTCATTTTCCTGTCAGTTTTAATTAGAGGTGGTCGCTCGGTATTACCTCCATTCCCGGCAGATTGGTGTTAATTTGAAAGTTGTGTCGGCTTGATGGAAATTTGTTAAGTATATGAGATCTGTTAAATCAGATCGTATTAATTCCATCGAACCAAAAATTTCATTCAATTTGTGGGATGATTGAAATTAATCTGAAATTTTTTCGTTCTACTAATGGAGTAATATTATCATGAATTCACCCTAAGGCGTTTCGCACTCCTACGAGGAACATTCACTAATCCCATATATCTTCGATATCAGAAGGATCCAGCTCTGTGCTCAGTGGCGTAGTCCGATGTTGATGCGTTGTTGTATTTCCATTTACTTCCTGACAGTTCTAGCTGTCGCCAACAGTACCGCTTTCTGCATGAATTTGTACAGATGTTCGTTCAGTTCAGGGCCCCGTGAGGGCTACTGGCGCTTGTGTGTAAAAAAGGATTTTGTCGGCCCTTTAGGCATTTTGGATCATGTTTTTCTTTTTTTTTAAGGTAGGAGGTAGGTAGGTAGGTGCTTGAAGTAAAGCAAAAAACTGAACTTTAGAAGTCATATTTATTTGTAGACTAAAATATCTAAATGAAACAAATAGAACAAAATCATAACAAATAAATTCTTGTTCACACCCATTTGAAAACATTTACTCAAGTAAAGGCACACAGACGCGTTGACTCGTTGTTTTAAATACTAGAAAATAACCTAAAACTAAAAATCACATTTTTTAGGAACAAATAACAGAAATATTGCCTAATGTCTACCTATATATAAGTACTACTTTCTACGTATACTTAAATGTTTTAAAAAATATGCAGATATTTCTAATAACAAATCCCTATGGAACTTCGTTTTAAAATAAAAAATGATAGCTAGGTCTAGGTGCAATAGAAAAATAAGAGATAGCTATTGTTGTAGCGATATTTTCCGAGATTTTGCTGTTGCAAATTCATTAATTACATCGCTAAAATTTATACCGTCAAAAATTTCTTGTTCAATTGCTAATATTATTAGCCCAGACAATCTTTCTTGAATCATTGTCGATCTTAAATAATTGTTACTGATTTTTAACCTAGAAAAAGATCGTTCGACAGAAGCTACAGATACAGGCAATGTCAAAAGAATTCTTAGTGAAATGCTTACGTTTGGAAAAGTAAAGTTCAAATTGTTTTCAAATATATATTGTAAAATACAGTATCATCAGTAATGAAAACAACTTTAACGCTTTAATTTCGTTAAACAGATCTTTGGAGTCTATATCCTTATTATCCTGATCTGTCAGTCGCTCTTCAAGAATATAACAATGTTTTAAAAGATCGGTGTCACTTAATTTGAATATGTCGCTAAAAAATCCGAAAATATTATCATACTCATTTAATAAGTCAAATCGGTTTTTTAGAGAGCTTATAGTTTAATCTATAATTTTTAAGAAAAAACCAATTTTAAAGGCGGTTTTTATATCATGAAGGGTCTCATCTCGGTGTTTATAGTCAAACAGTTTTGGTTTAAATATCCTCCTAACCGTTGGTAATGGTGGAAATTCTTCTTCAATTTCGAGAGAGGATGCTACTTCTTTCGCTTGCACAAGAATTTCTTGAAATGATTGGACAGATCTATATTGCTGGATGTGATCAACTAAATTTTTTAGGTAGGTTTGGCATACTTTAATATTAATTGTAGCACTTTGCATTTGTTTGCTGACAATATTTATATGAAATAAAACGTCATGCCAAATAATAATTCCAGAAATAAATCGAAAATTTTGTACAGACGTTAAGAGGGAACTCGCTTTATGTCTTGCATCAATGTGAAAGGAATTATCTTCAACCACTTCTAGAAGACTTTCGCAAACTTTAATTAAATAAACTTTAAGGGACTTTATTGCGTCAATTCTGCTGGACCATTTTGTTTAACTTAGAGACGTTAAACTTAACCCGGGGACATTGTTTCTCAAAACATACCACCTTTTTGTGGATGACGAAAAAAAATTATATAACTCTTGCACAAGATTAAAAAAGTTTATTGTAGCACCTGACACCTTAGAAGCGTCATTTACTGTTAAGTTTAAAGTATGAGCCGCACAAGGTACAAAAAGACTTTCGGATTCGCATCAAGAATGAGTTTTGAAGCCCAACATGTTTTCCTTCATATTTGTCCCATTATCTTAACCTTGTTCCCTGAAGTGTTTTAATTCTAAATTTATTTTTTCAAATTTTCTATCACAAATGTATATATCCTTCTCCTATAGAGTATTGAATTAAACGCAATAAAACTTTCCTCAACTTCAACCTTTTTGAAGTGGTGTTAAGGACAACATACCTCAGAACAAGACTAATTTGGTCAGTATGACTAGTGTCTGGTGTACAATCTAATATAATTGAAAAATATTTTGAACTGCGAACCATTTCTAAAATATTATTTCTTACTCTGGACGACAATAATTCAATTATTTCATTCTGTATTTGCACGCCTAAATAATGAGTCATTTTAATAGATTTTTTTGGAGTTATACACTCAACTAACGTGCTGTCTCATCACTGAAACATAAGAGGCAATCTTCTCAACAGCTTTAGAAAATTCCCATTATTATGTTCGAAAAGTAATTGAGAAGAATCTTGAAATACCAAGCATTCTGTAGATAAATACTTAACAATCGCAATAATTCTTTCCAACACGTCTCGCCAATATTTTTTTTCCGTTTCTGTCTCTTAATTAGCAAAGACAAGTGTTGCCAATCAGATACTCCATTTGTATCACAAAAAGCGTTAGGAGTTTTACATTTACAAAACAACTTACAACAAAAACAAAATACAGAATCTTTAGAAATGGAGTAAATAAGCCAAGCCGTTTCGACTTTTTCTCCATTTGCTAGATTTCTTTCAAAGTATTTGCACGAAAACTTTATATTATCTTTTTACAAGGAAAACTAAAACTGATGTCTATCAAGGACGGACCACGTTTAACCAATATTCTAGCCATCTCATTGGTGATTCTTTCAGGCCACAAACCGGGGTCGGACGGAATTATATCGATACTAGCCTCATTACAGCCTTCATCGATAGTGTCACTTGCAGCAGGTATTTCGGTAGCTGACATTACCGAACTTTTTACACAAGCTAAATTACCTGAAGTGGATTGTTCAAGTGCTGTAGACGACATGGTGTAATCGCTTCATCGGGCACTGCATCAGTAGAAGCTGTTTTGCTGTTACAACCGCTGCCACTTGTTGCAGGACCTGATGTTACACTTGAAATTTCAGATGGTCCACTCACGGTTATTGTATTACGAATTTAGAATCTTGAGATCGGACGATTCGGTCGCACCAACATGGATAGTCTCCATGGAATCTCCATTGTTTTGCAAGAAATGCTTTGAAGATCCAACCATTTTTCCCCTTTCTTGTAGTCTCAGGTCTCTTTCTTTTATCCTGAAAAACAAATAAATAATAAGTACTCATGGAAATTAGGAATTAACTTCTAAAGTAACCACAATAATAAGCACCATGTGGGTAGGGTAGGAAATATTCTTGAAAAGTTAACTAAGTAGCCAATAGTTTTATCCCTTCATAGGGCAGTAAGGCAGTAAGATATGGCCGATTAAAGTTTGCATAATTGAGTAAAAAGCAATTTGTTCGAGCCCTGTCAGCTTAAATTCTTTCAAAAATAAAGGCAAAAAGATATTAAACTAATTTGATCTCATAGCCCTTAAAAATGAGATCATCAATAAAAACTAGACGAGTTATGGATAAAACCAGTTATTTTTTAAACTCGTACATGACATTTCAATTAATAAAAGATATTTGCCAAAAAAATTTAATTATAACCAGTATCCTATAAAGGGTTAATGTTGATAGTATAAAGAAGGAAACACTTGTCGTTTTATTAAAAATCAAGCCGTTGAAATTGCAGTCAGCAGGTATTCGGCACTTAATTTAAAAAAAGTAGTAAACAAAATATTACACAACACAACACTGCACTTGACAAAATGACAATAACTTTAAATGTAAAAATTAATAGGATTATTTGTTTTTATTTACTTGTTGCACGGTCCGGTGAACTAACTGATTCAAAAACGCCTGTGGCGATGCATCGCTTTTATAGCGCTTCAGGCGTTATTCATGTCTGAACAGGAAAAATCAAGAAACTGCCGCCTGACATGTTCTCGCAACATAGGAATCGGCAGTAACTGGATGATATACTAATAAAATTTCGTGTGTATTTATACCTAATCCTATTTAATTTCTCAATTTTTATTTTAATATTTTTTTTGGACCCTGGGTTTTGGCGCCCCTAACGGATGGCGCTCGTGTGCATTGCACACTTTGCACAGATGGATGCGGGGGCCCTGGTTCAATCCCAGTTTCTTGATGTTCGTTTGTAACTTCTTCGTTATAATTTCAGTTGTGGGCATTATTATTGCTAGTGCTTGAACGGACTCCATTCTCCACTTTTTTCTTATGCTTTCTTCCAGGTCTCTATACTTCCCCATTTCAGATCGAAATTGTTGTTGTTAGGAATGACCAAGTCTATCAAAGTTGCCGCCCTAGAAAATTCATTTATAAGTATAAGTCAGGTCTATTGTGTGCGACTCGTTGAATTGTACGGTCCTAGTACAGTTTATAGTTTTCATTTGCAAGAATAGAATATAAATTTTCCGGGAAAACCCTTTGTTACTTTATTTACCATTCTTAGTTTCACTTCATCGTTTAATAAATCATATCCAGACTTCTATTTGGTAGGAATGTATCTTAGTTTCATGAAAATCGTATGAACTAGTCTCAAATTAGACTTCAGTTTCAAGGCCATAAATTCATTTTGTGAATATCAAAACTTAATACATTGCAGGTAGAAGACTAAGCCATTGTAATTGCCGCTGATTTACAACCTGTTCAAACCATAAAGGACACGATAACAATGAAGTAGGGATTTGTACCCGTTCATATCCCTATTACAAGGGTGGTTCGAAAATTGTTTTGTCTGATATATAAGATTCTAAAATTTCATTCGACATTAATTTTATGAATAACAATGCGTCTTATAATAAGTGTTTATTGATGTATTTTTTTAGTGATTTTAATTTAATCTGTGCGTACTCTCAAAAATCTCAGATAAGATCGCAGTAAAGGCGGGGGTTAAGCAAGGATGTCTATTATCGCCCATACTTTTCAACATAGTTATTGACTGGATAATGAGGGAAGTTAACAATGAAAGAAGAGGAATCACCTGGGGTTTGACCGGAAGACTTGAAGATCTCGACTATGCGGATGATATCTGCCTACTATCTAACACCCATCAAGATATGCAGAACAAACTGGACCGTTTGAACAGCATAGCCAAACGCACAGGTCTTCAAATAAACGTTGGCAAATCAAGGTCAATGCGTATAGGCACTGCAAACTCACAGCCTTTTATGATAGATGCTATCCCCATAGAAAATGTGGATACTTTTTGTTACCTGGGCAGCCTCATAACGACAGAAGGAGGGTCAGAGGCAGACGTCAAAAACAAAATAGCCAAGGCCAACCAGGCTTTCGCAATGCTTCGCAATGTGTGGAGATCAAACGCCATTACCAACGCAACAAAATTGCGCATCTTCAACTCGAATATCAAGTCGGTACTCTTATATGGGTGCGAGACCTGGAAGCAAACAAGAACAATCGAGCAGAGCCTCCAGGTCGGTGTGAACAAATGCCTCCGTAAAATCCTACACATCTACTGGCCTGAACGGATAACCAATGAAGAGCTTTACAACATCACCCATCAGAGCAAAACTAGCCAAGAGATAAAACTGCGAAAATGAAAATGGATCGGCCATATCTTGCGAAGGAAACCACGAACACCACCCGGCAAGTGCTGGAATGAAACCCGCAGGAACAAGACAACGAGGAAGGCCCTGAAACACATGGAGGAGAACAATTCTCGACGAAATATTACCAACTGGCAAGACCTGGAACCAAGTGAAAGGAATTGCCAGAAATAGATCCAGATGAAAGACCTTTCTAGAGGCCCTATGCTCCTTATAGGAGTTCAAAGGACTATATATATATATATATATATATATATATATATATATATATATATATATATATATATATATATATATATATATATATATATATATATATATATATATATATATATATATATATATATATATATATATAAATAC
Organism: Cryptolaemus montrouzieri; assembly: GCA_013387265.2. Classification (NCBI taxonomy): domain Eukaryota; kingdom Metazoa; phylum Arthropoda; class Insecta; order Coleoptera; family Coccinellidae; genus Cryptolaemus; species Cryptolaemus montrouzieri. The sequence continues at coordinate 5,453,803 of JABFTP020000001.1, forward strand.
TCTTTGTTGTGATTTGAGCTGGAGTGAGTTGGGTGTCACTCAATTTTTTCCGATATTTTTCCTTCCACAGTTTTCTACATTTTGTCGCTTTTATCTCCCGTTCCTAAGCTCTTCTGGGTCTTTCTTTCATCGACTTTCCTGCCGCTCTTATTTAATACAGTTTTCTGCATTCTGACATCCGACAGACATATACAAACCGTCCCAGTTAGTTTTACGCACTTTTAGTTCTAATTTTCAACTATTCACCCAAGATGTTACCCTTTTCTTTGAAATCTGATTTCCATTACATTTATCCTATTGGTAGCTTTTCGTCGTTTCCCAAGATTCATTACTATATGTCGTCGTTAGTCCAACCACCTTCTTTACCACCTCTATTCATCTATTTCGTCACCCCAAAAGTGTTTCCTTTATTCTGTTGAACTTTGTCCCATATTTCTTCCCCTTTATCTTTCGTTATCAATCTTAAATATGTCCCACCGGTGACTAACCGGTAGTGACCCACAGGAGCTTTCCTGGTCTGTCCCAATTCGAGGTTGACTTCGTGGAGTTAGTGGTTAAAAGCCCACTCTGAGATAAATGGAAACCTCGACGTGTGAGTTGCGATCTCAACTCGGGTACCAACCAGCAGAACTGGTAGAGGTTGGATAATGCCTCACTCCCACCAGTGAGGTTGGGGGGCTTGTGACTTGTCACGTTAAACCTCGGACATAATCTGGTCAAACACTTTTTGTTTCAGACAAATTAGGATTTCCGATCTGAAAACATCTTTGAAATTACCGAGTCCAACTCGTCTATAGATTCCTCTAGTCTGGTTATCCCGGTCTATGGTTATCTGCCACAGTATTTGTATGAGGTTACTTGATGAATTTCCTCTTTTCGGCGAGGAATGTTTCCTCCTACTACTAAGTTGGTCATGAACTGGGTCTCAGAAATATTGATTTTTGGTCCACCGTTTTTGAAATTTGGTGAAGTTCTTTCAACATCATAGCAGCTTTATCTACACTATCTGATATGAGAACAAAGTCTTCTGCGAACCTTAAATAACTCGGATTTTCTCCATTTATATTAACTCCTAGGTGGACATAATTCAATTGTTTAAGCATATGTTCGAGGAGGGGAAATAAATAATTTAGGGAAGATTGTATCGCCTTGGCGGACTCCACGTTTTACTTCAAAGTTATTTGTATCTTTGTAAAGTCTTATACACGCTGGGGCTGTCTCATAAATGTTCTTCAGTAGAACAGTGTAACGATGATCGATTCGACAGTCTGCAAGAGCTGGAAGCGGTTTTTAATAGTTGATGGTGTCGAACGCTTTCTCATAATCTGCAAAGATCGAAATGAGTGGCTTGTTATACTCCACACACTTTCAATCAAGGACTTGATAACTGTAAATGGTCATTGGTACCGTACCCAGGCGGAAACCAGCTTGTTCTCTTGGTTGGTACTTATCTAATTCTGTTTGTGGTTATCTTCAAGAGTTCATAATTGTGAGACAGCAGACTTATAGAGCGATAGTTTTTTTAATCTGTGATATCCCCTTTTTTGTATATTATAACAATGAGTGCACTATATCAATTTGGAGGGGGGTTTACCTTAGAGCACGCACGCATTGTAAAGTTTCTATATAATGCGCCACAGTTTATCGCATCCTTCTTTTATTGATTCAATCACTAAATCGTCGCAAAGTATAAGCAAGTTTTAATTCATCCATGGAGATATGTTGGATGCCTTCAGCGCCAACGTTTTGGATTTTGGCTAGTGTAATTCTCAGAATCAGTGAGTATGTTCTGTGAGTTGGTCTGCAAAAAAAGACAAAACATTCAAATTCTCACAGTCATCTCTTTTACGATTTCCATTAATTATGGGCGATGTTGAGCCATTTATGTTTTTAAAGCAGTAATAAACAGGTGGCAAGTAGGGTTTGTGTTCCCTACACCATGCTGTCTAATAATACAAAATAAATTTTGTAGAGAATCCTGGTTGAAGGACCGTAATGAAAAATACAAGGGAATTTCTATACTCCAAGACACCAGCAACGGAAACACCTGAAAAGAAAATGATTTTGGAAGCACAAACCCAAAAAATAAAAGGGTTTAGAGGAAACTGAAAATTTTGACATTGACAGATATTTGACAATTCATTTAGCGGCGATTGAAGTTTGATCGAAAGAGTTTGACACTTGACGTGGTTAAATTAGTGCCATCTATATCTATTATGGGAGGACTAGATAGATAGGTGAGGGGTCGTGAGGGCGTGTTGAACGGTAACTCGACCTTCTTACTAGGGTCTGTTCTGTGATGTCTTTTGACCTCACCTCGTCGACAGCTTTTCTAGGCCTATAGGGTTATGTGTCAAACTTTCTTGCAGTCAGTATCCAATATACGTCAGATGAACCAATCATATTCGTCTTCATGGACTCTAGACTGCTTTCTTTTCTTCGAAATAAAATTCGACATGATAAATCAAGATATGATGAGTATCTACTTAGTGCATTTCTTAAGATCATTTGCAGCTGAAGCACAAATGTTCTCGAAAGCGATGGAAGGATACTGTCACCTTCAATTATTCGACTGAATTCGAAGAGGAGAATGTAAGGAAAGTGTCATCTTCAATCATTCGATTGAACTCAAATAAACACAATTACAAAAGTTGATTTGAATGATAAATTCGTATTATTTTAGTGAACAAACGAAATTTTGCTAGCTGTGATCAATCATGTCAACCTCAAATTAGTTGTTATCAGTTAACACAGGAAGCATATTTCGGAATAGGAAGTAATCGATAACGGTGAAAAAGTTCCATTGTTCCAAATTGTAAATGTAAATTCGTCTATATGAGTGTTTCAATTTCAAATGCTTCAACAATAAATACCTCTAAAACTTCCCGATAAAACATTGTTTTCTCAATAATACATACATTGTACCAAATAACACAAAGATCAAGAGTCTTCTGAGAATCCCACATCCCAAATGAATTGACAGTCGGAGAAACAATAGAATTCAGAGATGAGCTTAAACGTCACTTCCGCACCTGGAGGTCACGTTCTTCTGTGACTGGAATAAAGATGGCTACAATCGGAAGCATTTCTTGCGGTCGTGTTGTGGTTTATGTATTTCTGTGCTTTCAAACGCCGACCCTTGATGTTATTTTCATAATATTCGCAAGGAGCGTGGCTATTTCCATATTGCATTTCTGTGCACGTTTTAAATTGTGGTTACGAGGTGAATGTTATATGATTTTACTGCATGTTTACACATTATGGGAAGAGATGCGAAGACAAGACGAACTCGTATATTCTGAGAAAATTCAGAACTGAAATGGATTTATATGTTCGCGATATGTTAGGTTTTACGTTTGATGAATAAAACTTATACTCTATCTAAGAAAACTTTTGTTTTCAAAATCTCTATGCACTTTTCTTCAACATTACATCATCATATCGACAGGAAAAATTTTTCGAGGAAAAATCTCGTTTCCCTGTCGCTATTGCACTAGCAATAGCTGGTCTGTTTATGTTGTGTTAGTGTCGTGTGTACATAAAGAGTACCAAAGATTTTTTGCTTAGCCGCTTCATTCTCTCTTGCATTCCATGATTTCCAAACGAAAACAAGGGTGAAAGAAAGGGGGTTTGGGACAGGAATCTGTAACAATGGAAAAAGAAAACCAGCAGAAAAATATTTCAACAATCATACTTCTTATATGTCTGAACAAATCTGAGAAAAGATTTTACATAGCAGTCAAGGTCATGAAAAGGACTAAGGAGGTAATAAAAAAAATACATAACCTATGATATTTCCTCAAATTCCATCTCTGTTTGACCGAGAGGGCCCCGATGGCCAGGTTCAGTCTTCCAAGTGATACCGATTATGATCTATAGATGTTTTAGAATCATTATGGACCCAATAATCTGGGATGACATCGCCCATATATTATTTCTTCTTGCTTAATTTTAAGAAAAAATTGACAGTCGTTCGAAAAATATGACATTTGTCATATTTGTATGATAACTTGCATTATCATAGTATTATTGTTGAAGGCTTTTCCAAATTCGACAATAGTTGGTGTACAAACCAATGATTGAAGTTTTCTTGATCCATTTTCCCATGGTAATCACTGTCGAAAGTTTTGAGGAAAAACAAGTTCTGCACTAGGAATGAAACCTATTGCCTGTATGTGGTACAATGAATCTGAAACGAGTATCAAATTTAGAATATCTTGAAATAGTACAAACAATAGTTGATAACCTCACCTGTTTCCACCAACTTTTGTTCTATTCACACTTTTGATATCATATTGCCACGAACGACCGATAGTATCATACTTGAAAATCCATGTTTCGTCAAGATAGACATATTCACGTAATCCTTCAATTTTTCATACGAATACATGATTGCAGAAAATGGATACGCTTCAATGCAATATGAGGTTCTTTCATCAAACCTCTTCTTGGATTATCTTTGGAATACTTAAATCAATGTTTTGTACAATTTTCCACAGATATGTCTTGCACTCAATATCTCTTTCGTGAAGCTTCTTTTTAATGCAGACAACGTAATATGTTCCTCTACAAATAATATTATATTGAACTTGATTTAGAGAAAGGTTTTAATGACTACTTTCTGTTCTGGAACTTGTCATAGATAGTATTTCTTATGGCAGTTTGATCAAAATCGTCATTATGTACTACAGGTTTTTTTCTTGGACTTCTCAGTGAATCGCCACTCTTTATCATTGCCATAATATTGGTAATGGATGAAATGCTTACTTGTAAAGCACTCGCTATCCTCTGTAAGCAAAAAGTTCATAGTATGTAGATGTGTAGACAATTTGAAACCAACAGATGAACAATTTGAGTTATATCATAATATTCCTTTTTTAAGGGTGGAAGGCCCTTCTGTTATTAATTTTAGTGGTACTTACATCTCTTACAGCTGTAAAGGGAGAAGAGTTCCCCATTACCTCCTTATTGTTGGAAATAATTGCATAATGATGCAATCATGTTTTGGGAGAAAGCTCTTGGCATTTTCACTATTCATATAGAATAAATATTCGAAACACTGGGTTCTGAAAAGAACTGATTTTAAAATAATGATTCAAATATTATCAAATCTTCGAGGAAAACAATTCAATCCAATCTCAATCAGCACAAGAAAGCGAACAATAAAAATACGTCAACGCTGCATTTCAATGCCAACTATCATAACCAAATGTCACCATATGTCACTTAGTAGTTCCTTTGCGCAAGACTAGTTACTTTGTTCTTGTTCATTGCAATCTTTTCCAACCAGACATCCCTAGCTATGACGTCACTTTAAACTTAACGTGTACAGACTATATAAAAGTATTGCGTGAGAACGCTCACAGTTTAGTTCCATTCTTCAACTAACTTATCAACTTTAACGGTTTGTTGTGGCTAAAACACAGCGCGCACAGAACTGAAATTGTGGATTCATATTAACAAATCATGGAGGTTCAATTTTAGTACTGACAGTTGATCAGTGGTGTCTACCTATTTCATGTCATCTATGCAGTGAAGTACGTTTTACAGATACTCAAAATATAGAGTTAAGATCCTGAAGGTTGTTGGATTGACATTGAAATGAGTTGGCTAAAGCAATAAGTGTGTATGGCCGTACTGTACTACAGTATTTTGTCAGAACTAGTATACGAAAAGATGTGGAAATGTGTCTGTTAGTTATCAAATTATTCCCGAGGAATGTTTTAAGCATAGTTTTATTCACGAGCTCATTGTCAATTGAAAATAACAAATCCAGTCTACCGTCAGCATTCGCGTGCATCCAACTGCAGCGTTATACATAATTTATCTACGATTTCATAAGAGAGCGCTGAAATTGCAGTATTATATAGGGTGTTTCAGGAATTAATGCAAAGATTTTTATCGTAGATTGAAAACACCCAGTGAAGTTAGTAATGCGACTCAAAGACCTCGGTAAGATCATTGTTTCCGAAGATAAAGGCTGTTTTATGAATCTGAGCCAAATCTTTTATTCGCTATAACTGTTGAATCTTGTGATCGATTCATGTCAGATTTGGTACAAATGGTAACTACCCGTACATTAAGAATTCACCCGATTAATGGAATACTACAGAGGGACTGGGAAAATGTAGTTTTTCATCAAATATTGATTTCAACGCCTTGCACATGGTTTTTCGAAAATTTTCCATTCTCGCCCAAACCACCACAAAAATATCCATGTATCGACAGTATTTGTTCAACTGTCGCACTCGATTAAAGAAAGTGATGGCGATTCGAAATACTATCTCACGTATCTTGTCCCAGTTACGGCTCTGTACATAGAAGATAAAATGTCAAAACCGGCTATTTTGAATAATTTTCTTGAAGATTTGATATCATTCGAATGAAAGGAGTACGTACGGGAGTTTTGACTCATTTGGAAGAAAAAAAATATGAAAAACCGAGAACACCAACAGAAAAGAAATCGAGAATAGTAGAACTAATCGAGAAAATCGAGAATAAATGACGAATGTCAACAATTGTTCAAAATTACCTCATTCTTGTTTTAAACATTTCGAAGTTCTAAATAGCAATTGTTCTACTGCCTAACATATGATATTGGGTTCATGTCTTATCTGTTCACAGTCCTCGTTGATTCCATGAATCAATTGTGCCATATCCAAAATTTCTTCACTATAAACTGATAATTTTAAACGTCCTCTTTCAAAATAGTTTAGACAGGTCAGATCCTGTAATCTCGAAGGCTAGTTATAAGGCCCACCTCTTCCAATCCAGTGTAAGGGATAGGTGGTGTTAAGATGATCAATAACGTTCCTTGTACGCTGTGCCATTGCTCCGACATGCTGGAAGTACTCCTCTCATGTAGATTATTGCGTTCGCAATAATATTTGACAGTTTACCAACCAGAAAATTAAGATAAGCGTCACCATTCAAGGGTGCTGGTAAAATTAATGGTTCAAATAATTGGTTATTGTAGATCCTACACCACACATTAACCGAATATCTTCTTTGCGAGTTCCGCCACACATGGGAGTTCCGGACATTAAATATTTCCTCCTTAGTGAATTTCGCTTCATCTGTAAATAAAATTCTGTAAATAATAGGCGATGGTGTCCATCTGGAGAAAGTCAGCCTGGGTCTTCGTCTCCTTCCTCTAAAGTTTGAACTGGTTGAGGATGATATGGATGCAAACTTGGCAACGATTGACACGATTGTCAAGGCCATTCGTCAAACATTAATTGTTGGCTTCTCTTCTACCCTACCAATTACATCATTTTCTCTTACATTATCCAAAGCGATCCTTTCTCTTGTTGAATACGAAGGAAATCTACCATTTTCACGCAAGAATCAGGAGATAATAAGCAAGTTCGATGATTTGGAATTCTACGATCTGGATATCTTCTTCCATATTCCCGTACCGCCTCTAGTGAAATATAATTAGTAAAACCATAAACTAATAATAAATAATAAGTGAAGAAATAATAGTGAGCTAAGATGCTGAGGTGAATGTGGATGACGTACAGTTAGCCCTACAAAAATTAAAGAATAGGAAAAGTGCCGGACAGGACGAACTACTCAAGTATGGCGGACAACGTCTTACTCAAGAGTTGACAATTTTAATTCAAAAAATCCTTTACCATCACAGGATCCCAGATGAATGGCGTACAAGCACTACAATTCTTATGTTTAAGAAAGGAGACAAGGAAGTACCTTCGAATTATAGAGGAATAAATCTGTTGAGCACCACGCTGAAACTTACTACGAAGTGTATACAAACAAAATAAATAGCCTCACCTCTTTCGCTGATGAACAACAAGGATTCAGATCTGGAAGATCTTGCACCGACGCCGTATTTGTCATACGACAAGTAACAGAAAAGTCGATAGAATATAATAAGCCAGCATTTATGTGTTTTGTTGACTTACTCAAAGCTTTCGACCGGGTCCAATTATCAGACATTATACATCTGCTCTACAACAGGCAAATCCCACGTAATATAATAAAGACTGTAGAAAATATATATACTGCGAACAAGATCCAGGCAAGATTAGACGGGGAGCTTACCACACAGATACCAGTGAGAAGTGGTATTCGTCAAGGAGATTCGTTAAGCCCCCTTCTGTTCAACATCATCATGGACGAGATAATCAAAGAAGTAAGAAGAATGAGGGGCTACAAAATGGGGGACAAAGAGATAACTATCCTGTGTTACGCCGATGACGCTGTGTTGATTGCAGAAAATGAAGACGATTTACAGCGCCTCCTATACCAGTTCAACCGTACAGCCAAATCGTTTAATATGATAATTTCTGCCTCTAAAACAAAATGCATGACTACATCGAAAACACCATTGAGATGCAAGCTTGAGGTTGATGGTAAATCTATCCAGCAGGAAATGAAATTTGAATATCTCGGCATAGAGATTTCGGGCTACGGAGATGTCGAGGCGGAGGTAAGGGAGCAAGCATCAAAAGCAACAAGAGTAGCAGGATGTCTGAATGACACAATATGGCGCAATAAGCATATCGGAATTGAAGCCAAGGCACGAATCTACAAAGCAACTGTAAGGCCCATTATGACATACACTGCAGAAACTAGACCAGAAACAACGAAAACCAGGCGACTACTGGAGACAACCGAAATGAAGGTACTTCGCAGGATAGCCGGGAAAACACTGCTCAACAGAGAGAGGAGTGAGTATATTAGAAACATGTGCAAGGTGGACAACATTAACAACTGGGTATTGAACCGAAAACAGGAGTGGAATGACCATATAAACAGAATGGATGACAGAAGAATGGTGAAAATCGCCCGTGATAGATCTCCACTGGGGCGCAGAAGCGTGGGACGACCACGAAAAAGGTGAACCTTCCGTAACAGACAAACGACCGAAGAATAAACAGGCGGTTTCGCCTAAAATAAAGTTGGAAAAGAAGAAGAAGATAAACTAATAACATATCAACGTATTCAGCGTATCAAAACAGGCAGCTTTACGAGATAAATTTATTCCAATTTGTTATATTACAGAGCACTTCAATGACATATGGAATAACAACTACAATAAAAAAAAGAATAATGGCTCTGATCATTCATCGATTCATAAAATCGATGATTCCGCTAAACAAATACAAAAATTAACCCGATATCATAGGTAATCAGTAAGACAATTGAGGTTGAAATCTGGAAAATGCTTAGAACAAGAGGCTGAAATTTTTAAAGATTTGTTGTAATTCGTTTTTTTCCTGTTGATGTTCTCGGATTTTCATCGAAATAAAGCTTGAGGCACTCGTACATACTACTTTGATACGAATAATTTTTCAGAATAACCGGTTTTTGGCAGAGCCGTAACAAGATACGTGAAATAGCATTTCGAATCGCCATAACAGTTGAGGAAATACTGTTGATAGATGGATATTTTTGTTGTGGTCTAAGCGAGAATGAAAATTTTCCGAAAAACCATGTAAAGATTGATCAATTCAATATTTGATGAAAACTACATTTTCCCAGTCCCTCTCTGTAATATTCCATTAATCTGCCGATGAATTCTTGATGTTTGGGTAGTTAACACTTGTACCAAATCTGACATGAATCGATCACAAGATTCAACAGTTATAGCGAATAAAATATTTGGCTCAGATTCATAAAACAAATTGGTAATTGATGGGGCACTCAGTGCGGTCAGATGCAATGTTGCTCCAATATCTTATTTTCGCGTTGGCAAGAAAAAGACGGACCAGCAGCATCCTCGCATGATCAAAATTGAATTACCGCACGAACATGATGTAAAAACTAGTTTGAATAACAAGAAGAAACTACTCGAATCCAACCGCATCCGCATTAATAAGCGATCAAACTCTTTTTCAACAGCAGGCACTTCATGAACTGAGAATAAAGCTCGAGGAACGAAAGAAAAATGGAGAAAAGAACCTCACTATCAAATACATGACAGGTGTTCTAAATATTGTCAATAACTTTCGTGGATAATAATTCATATATTGCTTCACGCCCCTTTATTTGTCTGTCATTTATGAACACTACCTCAACTCTCTAATGTGTAAATTTGATGAGCTGACATATTCTGTTCGAAATTTAAATCCCCACATGGTACACATTACTGAAAGCTGGCTTCATAGCGAAATTCCACTCATTAGTTAATATCAAGGGCTATATTACAGACCTCCTGATCTGACTGGTGAAGCTGACTCCCAACTCATTCAATATATTGGTATGATGGCTTCTAGAGAAAATCTTATTGTTGTGGAAGATCACTTGGCCCATTCCGTGAGTGCCTGATTATGATTCCAATACCAGTAGTAGCAATTTTGTGCGTTTTTTTTCGATTCAAACTTGTTTCAACTCATTTCGAACCCCACTCGTTTCCATATCGATAGCGAGCCCTCAATTCTCGACCTCATTCTTACCAACGATGAGCAACTTGTCACGGATTCGATATTTCATCCACCTATTGGTATCTCTGACCACGTTATCATAGCTTCTGAAGTTCAGATTTTTCACTCACCCTCAAACTATGTTGAAAACTCCACGATCAACGTCACGGACTTCAACGAAGTGAGCAATGAGCTCTCTGGGACGAACTGGCAAACGGGTCTTGGCTTTTCAGATGATCCAAATCAAATGTGGTCGAATTTTTCTCCACCACAACTTCCTGCGTAAAGAAACATTTTCGCACAATTTCCTGTCGCAAAAACCCGCTAAAACCTTGGCTAATTAACGAACTTATCCAGCTACTGCATCATAAGAGAAATATGTGGCGACGGTATATGAATTTGCAATGAAATTTTGCAACATGGAACTTGATAAGGATGCACAGCAATGGGGTCAGAAGGGAGGTCCCTATTTTGGAGGAACTGAGTGGAGGAGAGCAGGGATACCAGGAAGTATTGAATGATATTAATACATTTTTTGTGAATCAGGGCTCCGAGTCGTCCAGAAATATTGGTGATTCGAGGGAGCAAGGCTTTGGTCTGGGATAAATTGGTTCTTACCCGTGTAGCAGCGTTGTGCTCTTGTCAACGGATTCTGTTCTATCTAATCAGCTCTTTGAAGAACATAAAATCTGTGGGACTGGATAGAATTCCTGTCAAACTTATTAAGATGGTTGCAGATGAGTTCTCGCCTGTTCTGGCATATCTGATAAGTCTCACTTTTGACAGTGGTCTATATCCTGCTAAACTTAGGATGGCCAAGGTGAGAGCAGTGTACAAGAAGGGGAGCAAACAGCTTATGGGGAATCACAGACCTATATCTCTGCTCAGTAACATTAGCAAGATATTTGAAAGAGCTATTTACAACAGAATTGTAGATTTTTTTGAGACTTACAGGGTACTCTCAGAATACCAAAATGGCTTTAGAATAGGTAGGACTACGACAAGAGCTATATATCAGGCTATAACAAAGATTCTCTCCTGCTTAAACAGTTGTAAAATAACAGTACTGATGTGTATCGATCTCAGAAAAGCTTTCGACTCCGTCAACCATGACAATTTGGTTGAGAAGATGTATGCGGTTGGAATTAGAGGCAGGCCTTTGGATCTGCTTCGGTCTTATTTATCAGGAAGATCTCAATGTGTTGCTGAAAAAGAGCCTACAATTAGGAAGACACTGCAGTCAATGATGACTGCAGTGTCTTCGTAGTTCTCCGAAGTCTCCTTCAGTTCCTCCATAAAACTTTATGAAACTTATGTGCGTCCGTTGCTGGAGTACGCCGGTCCCGCCTGGTGTCCGGTTATGGCGCGCGACAAGGACCTTTTAGAAAAAGTACAACGTAGTGTCACACGAATGTCCTTCGGCAGCGTTAGGCCAAGTTATAATGATCATCTGCGCGATTCCAACGTTCCAAGTTCGACTATGCCAATCTGGCAAGCATATTCACGCCTAACACTGATGTACGACTGCAGGGTCATGGGCTGAAGTTACGAAAGGTGTTCAGGACAACGCTTCGCCAACACTTCTTCTCAAAGAGGATATTTGACTCTTGGAACAGCTTAGGTGCAGAGCTTGTGGACGCCTCATCGTTGAACTTATTGAAGAATGGACTTGACCAAACTCTTTTCGCATAATTCTTCACATTCTACGACTACTTACTCAACCTATCTTTAAGTTTGTGTTGGCAGAGCTAAACACACCATTTTGTATCGTATTTAATTTATGTTATGTTATGTATATATTGTTTTGTTTTGGGCTTCTATAGGACCTTGTCTTCTGCCCCTATTTTGGTATAATAATAATAACCTGTATCTTCGAAAACAGTGGCTTCTCTCAGCTTTTTAAGTCACATTAGTAACGCCACTGAGTGTCTTCTTCTATTCATAATAAAATATTCGCATTCATTCCTGGAACACCCTGTATTATATATAGCCAGCAAGGAGTCGAACACTTATTGCAAAATTTTTATAACTCAAATTCGTTCGACGTATCTATGAGGGAAAGTCGTTGCGTTGTTCTGATATAATTCTGAATTTGAAAAGCCTTCGTTTCTTTTTGTATAATAAAAAAAATACTTTTTGTTATTTTTCTACACGTTTAAGAACAAAATGCTGTAGATTTAAACGGCAACAATACAGATTGTGAGTGGTTGGGTGATTTCAATGCCACAGTGCTGCATACCATTAGAAATAAAATTCTGAATCTGTGAAATATATTCGTATTCGAATATGAACCTTTCATCTCGGATCGTTTGGATTTAATGGAAAAAAGGCTCACAGCATCAAAGAATGACATTCCGCCTGGATGAGAAATAAAAATATACATAAAACGATTGAAATGAAACTCTATGACGGAAGATGTAGGCGAAATGGGGGATGAGTATAACCAGTGAATGTATTCATAATATTTTTACATCCTTTCGAACAAATAACGTAAGCAAATTTATAATTCATTAATATCCCTCTTTGAAACGTTACTTCTTTATCACAATAACGCTATCAAAGGGACATTATATATATATATATATATATATATATATATATATATATATATATATATATATATATATATATAGGGTTTTACCCCGACGAGTTGCCTATATATATGTTCATGCAATCAAACTGATTTCATGAAAAATATAAATCCACCACCCGGTAATTAATACCATTGCCAGGCAATGATTATAATCAAAACATATCCTGGAGTAATTATATATTAGGATAACGTTAAATGTTATGAGAATATATCAATCTACCAGAATATATACATACTATAGCATCATCAGACAATGATATCAATGTACCAACGAGTAGTGTCAGAGGCTTTCTCCCCAGAAAAATCCAGTGTACGGACCTTAGTCAAGTAACACTGAATGTTACTCATTAATAGTTTCCTTTGTGTGAAGTGGTGAACGATCGAATAGAATACTGCTCTGAATATAAATATGACAAAATTTTCAGTTAATTATATTACATTTATATAAACAAATAAATAAAATATGAAATGAGATTCTGAGCAGTATAAACTAAAGAGAAAACCTATGACTCTACCTCATTATTATTTTCGGAAAGAAACCTACGAAGAATATTACAAGATTTGATGACTGTTATCTTTTGTAACTGTTCAAACAAATTTTTCTTCAGACCCAAAATCTCAATACTTTTGTGAAGATTTCTAGGAATAACGCCTGTTGTAGAAATAATAATCGGTAGAATAAATATTTTCTTCATTTTCCACATTTTTTAATCTCGTCGCCAAGCATCATATATTTAGAAATTTTTTCATTGTATTTATTTTGTATATTATGTGTGTCGGGTATAGCAATATCAATTATATATGTTATTTGATTCTGTTTATCATTAAGAACGATATCTGGTCTATTGTGTTTTACAGCTCTGTTGCAAAGAATTGTTTTAACAAAATAAAGTTTATATTTGTCATTTTCACAAATAATCTCAGGTTCATATTTGTGAAATTTTTTTTCTTTTGGGAATTAGGTCATGTTTAATTCCTAGATTAAAGTGAATAATTTTAGTGACGGCATTATGTCATTATAAATAATCTGTTGAAGCAAGGACTGAGCAAGATGATAATATATGAAAACTGTTTCTGAAGAACAGAAACATCTACGGCAAGAATCATCTATATTTTGTTTGATGATGTGTTTTCTATAATTCCTCGTGAAAACAACCTGATCCTGGATCGCAATTGCCAAGCCTTCTGTTTCAGCAAACAATTCTCCAGATACTAACCATTTATTCGATGCAATTTCATCAATATAATCATTTTTCAATTCTTTAGGTGCTTTCCTGTAATTCCTTCTGCATCCAACTTTCACTTTTAGAATTATCATCAAATATATCAAAATCTACCTTTTGCATTGTCAAGTTCAGAGGTGTAAGATTATAATCTGAAGCCACAACAATATCATGTAATTTAGACGTTCTCTGTTTATCATGAAAATGGGAACGTAGATGAAAAATCTGTTTACTATGAAGATTATTCAAATCAATTAATCCACGACCTCCAAGATGTCTAGGTAGTGTAACTCTCTGAACAGCTGACTTTGGGTGGTGCTTATGATATTTACAGAGCATTTTCCTCGTTTGACATTGTAATTCATTTAGATCAGTTTTAGACCATTTAATAATTCCAAAAGAAGATGTAAGAATAGGAAAAGCATAGGAGTTGATAGCTCTGAAAAGGTTTTTACTAGTTAAATAACTCTTGATGATAATTCTAAGTCTTTTGTAATATGAACTTCTGATATTTTCTTTAGTGCTGCTATGGTTAAGCAAATTTATAATTCATTAATATCCCTCTTTTGAAACGTTACTTCTTTATCACAATAATGCTATCAAAGGAAACATTATATATATATATATATATATATATATTCCTAATTCTCGTAAAATACATAAAAATTGTTCTTCCAAAAACTTCAAAACTTCAAGGAATTTAAACTTCATAAATAAAAATAAACGATGATTTCTACTAAAATATATTCTTAAATGCCCGACGCGTTTCGATACTAAGTATCTTCATCAAAAGCGAATGAATACTACAAATATATCTTAGTAAAAATTTTTTAAAAATACTAAAGAGGCAATCCACTCAGAGCTATCCGTACTTGATCTAATTTTTAAGAAATAAATTTAATAAAGGTGAGTTATTTATGTCTACCTAATCATTAAGAATTTCCGGTGAATTCCTAAATCTGTTAATTTCAAGTGCTTCCAGAAGGTTGAGTTTCATACCTCTCTTCTCAGAATGTAGGATTTTAAATTCTGAATTGAAAGAGTGACCATTTTCCCTAAGATGATTTGAATAATTTGAATCGGTTTTTTCATTGATGAAACTGCGTTTATGTTCAGAGATTCTAACATTGAAATTTCTTCCTGTTCTACCTATATAAATCGTTAATTGAATTTAAACTTAGCGTTGAATAAAATTTCTATAGAATTGACGTCTACCAATCAAATAATATGACAACAAAAGTAACTTTAACATAGGGTGGTCATAAAATAGAAATCCTCGAACATGTAGGAAAAATAATCCCTAAATTTCAATAAAATGTAGTTTTTGTAAAATAACTTATAGACCAATTCGACTAGCATTAACGGCATGAACCAAAATCAGATTGAAATACGTGATTGTAGAGCAGTACATTATAGGTAACCTATATACAAGTAAGTAAAAACTTGTAGCTATAGTTTATGGAAATCTTAAAGAATTTAATGTAGATTATTAATCAACTCATTTCCTGCAAAAGGGTCTTAGCAATTTTCATAGATCCAATTGATTCGTAAGAAATTTTGTGTAACTTAAAAACTTTATTTTGAGAAATTTGAAATAAAAATTAAAATAAAAGAATTTAAATGATAAATAAGAAACGCTTTAGAGTATGCCAAGTCTATAATACCTACCATCCAAAAATTTAAACTTTTCATTGACAACCCGCAATCACCAAAACTTTACTCCCCGTCAAACTCCATAAAACAGGGCATCCCATTAGACCAATAGTTTTAAATTTTCAAGCTCAAGCTCCAGCTCTTTCACGCTTTCTCATAGATATCATTCAACAGTACGCTAATGTTGAACCTAAATTCTCAATAAAAAACGCTTCAGTCCTAATGAATAAAATTCAGCACACGATACTACCACCGAACGCTAAACTAATGTCATGGAATGTAGTAAATCTCTTTCGTAATGTTCCACCTACTGTTGCTGTGAAACTCTTCAACAACGCTCTTCTAATTAATAAAGTCAATCCGGTAATTCAATCAGAAACCTAACACCTTTTAGAAATTTGTTTAGAACAACCTTAACTTCAATGGAGTGTTATATAATAGTAAAAAAGGTTTAATCATGGGTAATCCTCTGAGCCCTCTACTCGCTGAAATTTTCATGGATAATAATGAAAAAACTATCCAAGTATTCAAATACTTCATTTATGGGTTAAGATATGTCGACGATTCATTTGTTGTTTCACTGGCACAAACAGACAATTAAAACATTCATTAACTAAATTCACGATAATGTTAAATTCACGTTAGAGATAGGAACAGAAAACTCCATTAACTTTCTGGATTTAAGTATTACTAAAATTAACGTCAAACATGATTTTCCTATTTTTCCTAAGCCATCGCATACAGATATTACTATTCACAGCTCATCTACACATCCTTATCCAAATAAATTAGCTGCTTACAATAGTATGGTACATAGACTCGTTAATATCCCAATGTCACAAAATAATTTTATAAAAGAGCAAAATATAATTAAACAAATAGCAGTCAATAACGGTTATGGTGCCTAGTATGATTGAAAACATGATTTCACGTAAGAATTTTCAAAAAGCAATCCATGAAGTATTTCCAAGTATAAAAAGCTCTAACACAAAATACAACAGCTTAACTTATATTGGTAATCCTAGTCTGAAATTAAAATGACTCCTCTCGCATTATTATCCCAATATATCATTCTCAACTGATAATTCTTTAGGCCTACATATCAAAATCTGTAAATCTAAAATTGATAAAGTTAATAAAAACTGTGTTTATAAACTGTCTTGCGGGGATTGTAATAAAATTTATATTGGTAGAACTTTCAGTTATTTCAAAGTTAGATTATCCGAGCACAAACTAGTTTTGATTATCATAACTCAGATTCCCATTATTCTAATCACTTACTCGAAGAAAACCATAACTTTAATGATAATTTCAAAATTTTACACAATGAAAATAATAGACAAAAACTCAATCTATGGGAAATTTTAGAGATTAACAAGGAAAATTCAGGTAGGTTACTTAATAGTCAATTAGATCGAAATCCTTTTCCAATACTCAATCTTTTCAATTCATAAAGTAAGCAACTCCGATGGGTTTTCCACCATACCCTTCGTACTTGTACCTAATGTAATAATAGGTAGGAAATAAGAATATTATATGTGAGATGTGAAACTGAAAGAACGAGCGTACATTTAAATGTTGCTATTAATTAATTATGTCAAAATGACAACTGAGAAACAATATCTTATTCACCACATTCACCCCCATCCTTAAACTAGTGGTGTTCATAATCTTCAAGATTGTGGAGTTGACCTTCGTCCAGTCGATTTCTCACAGTTTGTACACTATGAACTCGTGATAGCTCTTGAGCTAATTGAGATGCTGTGGTAGTACGATCTTTTCTTGCTTGTGAAACCAAAAACTCGGTCTTGGGCGACTGTAGTAATCCTGAAACGACCTGTATGGCGTTCTTCTACGTTACCTGTTTCATTGAAACGTGACCATAAACGGTTTATGGCACTTGTAACATCTCTTCTTTAGTCAAATGTTGTCTTTCCATGGTCGAATCACAAAACTTGAATCTTTTATTTGTGCTTACAACAGAAACAAAGTGCCAACTAACTGATTTCAAACACTGAATACATTAAATGATTATAAAGCAGCGTCGCATCTGCTGCATTTTCAGTTTTTTATAAAAAACAGAAATCTGTTGCGGCACTCTACATACTTTCGTGAGAAATTGATGCAGGTGTTCATTTCTTAAAAAAAATCATCCATATTGATCCTTCTGGATACGATATATCGATATTCAGAAGTGTTCCCTAGACTTTTTTGAGGTTTTTATTTCTGCAATAAAATCGGAGCCTAAAGTTTTTAAAGTATTTTGACGATTTTCAGCCGCTGTTCTACTTTTAAATTATTTCATTTTTGCAAGTTAAAGAAATACAGCTGATTGCACGCTTTTTTAACCAAGAACTTCATATAAAGTACTTTCATGAGTTTCTGATTATAGCTTAACGATCATGCATACACCTTCTTCGTAAGTAAGTTCCGAAAATATTTCCAATGCAGTGGCATTTCCGGTTATACCGGAAGTTGACATTATCTTTGTTATTTCAAATAACATAATGCATGTTTATAACCTCTTGTTTGCACCATTATTAATTTTGTATTTACCTGTTTATATATGTTTATATTTCAAGTTTTAGTTCAATACTTGTCAGCTGAAGATGGTGGAGAAATCTCTTGTGATAGTATGAAACATAATTTCGTATTATCACCATGATAAACTATCACGTACTAACGGCACAATCAATTAACTATTTGAGAACTCATAATTTATTCCAATTTGAAGGATGAAACTGTTTAAATTGATTCAAATGATTGTATCAAATGTCGTCCGCAGGATTTCCTGATTGCTGTTGGTTTCTAAGAAAAAAAACAGTAAGATGCTCGAGTTGACATAATTCTTTCGAGTTTTCATTGCTAAACAAGTCCTCCATCGTGTTATAAATATTTTTGACTATTTTGCGATTATATGATTTTGTCTTTATATGTTTTGAACTTAACTACTTTTGGTATTAATTTTTTCGTTAAAATTGGTAGATTATTTCTTATATTTCGCGACATTAGTAGTTGAGAAGGTGAAGGTAAATTCGATTTAGGAGATTCAGTGACAGCTATTTTACTTTTTTCTCTATTAAATTTAAGATTGAGTTCTCTAGCTCTTTGTAGAACTTTTCTAAGACGATTATTGTGTATCTCTAAAGTAGCACCATATACTAAAAATTCATCCACAAAAATCAGTACACCCTCAATATCACCAAATAAATCATTCATGACTTGAACAAATTTTTCAGATGATGAGCATATACCAAATGGTAACCGATTGAATTTGTATCTACCGAAAGAATGTGCATAGATCTGAGCTTTCATCATCTAATTTCAGCATCCAAAATCCGGAGAATGCATCCAAATGCGAAAAATATGCAGCATTGACTAATTTTGACCTGACTTCATCAAAGTTTTTTAGAGGAAAATATTCTCTCATAATATTTTTATTTAAATTTCTTGGATCTAGGCATATTCTTAATTGACCTGACTTTTTGACCGTTATGACTATAGAATTGACCCAAGACGTAGGTTTTGATACCTTAGATATGACATCCATGCTCTCCATTCTTTCTAATTCCTTTCGAAGTTTATCATGTAGAGCAAATGGTACTTTTCTAGGTGGATCGACATGAGGAACAGCGTCTGGACGTAACTTGATATGGCAGATTGGCGGTAAACATCCAAGACCTTGAAAGACATCCTGAAATTCGTTGAGAATTTTATTACAATCATTATTATTATTTGTGATATTAAAACTCTTTTTAAAATACCAATTTTTGACATGTTGGTAGACCCAAGACAGTTTGACAAGATATATCGACTATTATAAATGTAATCATTTCATATGTATTATTGAAAAACATTTGAGATCACATTTTCCAATTACTGGTATTTGATTTCCTCCGAAGCTATTAATTGAAAATTGACATTTATCAATGACTGAATCTGGTAAATTTAATTTACTGAAGGTTTGAAATGACATGACATTAACATCAGCACCTGAATCAAGAATAGACTTAATTATGAAATTATTGACGAAAATATTCAAAGACCAAGAATCTTTTTCCTTATTTATAATAGTATCATACCGACAAAAGGAAAGACTAAATTAGAAGTTGAATTATCTTCTGATTCTAAAGTTTTGACTGACTTTGTATTTTAAAACATAATTTTGCAAAATGACCTTGTTTTTACATAACCTGCATTTGACATTTAAAGCTGGACACTTGTATCTATGCTGTTGTCCACATTTTCCACATATAATGTTGTCACTTGGCGATGGTCTTCTATTTTGGTATTCACGTCTGGACCCATTGGATGACTGACTGAAACTTCTGGATCTTGATTGTCCAAATTTATTGTAGCCTGATGTAGAACTTCTTTTATTGATGTATAAGACTTGATCAGAACTTCCTACATGCTCCTTCTGGATTTTATCTGAATTTTGCTGAGCCATAACTACAGACTTGGCTAATTCGACGGCTTTTGTAGAGAAATATCGACTTCTTGAAGTAGACGTTGGCGAATATTCATCAGATGGGAATTCATGTTTGCAATGAATATATCTCTGACTAGAGATTCTCGAAGGTCCTTAAATTCGCATTTCATGCTTAAGTTTTCGAGATCAGTTATGAAATTTTCTATACTTTCATTAACTTTTGTGTTCTAGTGAAAAAGTATGACGTAACATCGTGAGATTTTTTTGAGGTTCAAAGTACTTATCGAATTTGGTTTTAACATCTTCTAGTGTTGTGTTTGTGATTTTCAAGTTGAATGAGTTGTAAATTTGCCTACCTTTTGAACCAATTGAATGTAACATTACTGCAATTTTTCGACAATCTGAGGAATCAATCAATCCTGTTGCTATTAGATATATTTCAAAATTTTCCCACCATTCTTTCCAATTCGATGCATTATTTTCACTAGATGAAATAATCAATTCGTTGATCGGTTTTAAATGCGGCACATGGTCGACTCTCGCTTCACCATCGTCGGACATTTTGTGAACGTGAAATGTGTTTCTTCTGAACAGATAACAATATTTTTAATTTGATATCTTCTGTATTTATATTTCACGAACACCCCACTTCTGACACCATGTTATAAATATATTCTATTTTATATTTCTATTAATTAAAAAGTCAGTTGAATAAGTCGTAGTCATTCCATATATTATCCCAATTGTCTGACCGCTCCAAAAGTCAGAAATATAAAATAGAATATATTTATAACACATTGCAACTGTAGTAGTTCTTAAGTTCTTATTCCTTAAACTTTAACCTAAAAGATCCAATATAGAATTTTCCAATTTACTTCCTTCTAAACCATTCAACTCATCAGCTTCGCAACCAACTCGTTTCCTTTTTCGGTGGAAAAATAAATAAATGCAGAGTAATAAGTCGCCAACAAAGCCATCGACTTTCATCCCTAATTTGATTCTCCATAAATAAAACTCTGAAAGATAAAGTAACTTTTAAATTAAGGTTTACTGGGCCATTATTTTGATCACAATTCTTTCGTTTATTTTGTCGTCTCCTGTACGTATATTTTGGGAGCTTAGGGACGAGAAATTGCGGAGAAATCCTGAAAGGCATTTTTTACAAACGAAGCGAATAAATTGAAATTCCTTGAATGAATTCGAAATATACAAGGTTTTTTTGTAGAAACAGGAAATATATAAGGGATGTTTCCCTATACCGGATGGCTCACCACCTTCTCGACGAATATTATAGTCTATTTGGTAAAAAAATGTGGTACGTGGGCAAATTCAAAATAAATGTAGTTTCTATGATTTTGTCTTGGAACAGGCACCAATTTATTGCCAGATATTTGATAGAACCCCTCGTACAAATCTCCAGGAAGAACCCAACTACCTCACTACGATCTTCTCTGTCTTTTTTGTTGCTTGCGAATATTGCTGTCCTCGTTCTAAATAAAAAGTTAATTTTATACGTCTAAAATTTGTATTCAGTAACGTGACGAATATGTGTTTCAAGGTTCTCTTCGAAAATAAAATTGAACACTAATGTATTTAAAAACGATAATAATTCAATGTGAAGATCTACACTCGGAGGCAAAATTAGCGGAACACTCGAAAATTTAACCAAATTCGAAGTTCGATATTTTTCCTAATTCTCAACCGATTTAGATGATTTGTTCGGCAAGTTATAGATCAACTCTTCTGCTTTGTAGAAATTATAAGAGAAAACAAAAAAAATTTGAAAAATATTTTATAGGGTGGCAAAACTAAAAGTGTTTTTTTTTCAAAAATTCGTAACACCCTGTGGAATTTCGTGGTCTGAGTTGAAACGTACAATATCATGGTCTGTCAAGACACATCTTCCTACAGTAACGCCCTTCTTGTTTCATGCGTTTATCTCTATTTTTGCAAAATATATTTAATTTCAAGTGGAAAATCACCATTTTGGAGAAATTCCATTGAATCAAGAAATTGTCATTAAAATTCGTCTATCCATTTGGAATTTTTTTATTATCACTCAGGTGTGTCGAAATTGTCGTTTCCGATTTTTATGTTCGAATTGCATTAGTTGTTGATGACAATTTGATTAATTTGGTGAAAATTAGGAATTCATAGGAGATAACAGTCGGTAGGTATTAAAATACACAACCGAATTCTGGGACCATTGATAAAACTTTTCATTTACACATGTGCACACCTTTTTTTATCAAATATGAAATACAACACACGTTTTTTTGTATATGACCACATTTGCACTTGTTTAAAGAATGAGAGTTTTCCATTCTTTGATTTGATACAAATTCGATCGGTTGCGGTGTTTTGTGATTCTTTTACTGTTTACGATTCGAAACGGTATTTTTCATTCAGAATGAGAGATTTACCACCAACCTCAGTAGCAAGGGCAGTTACATTGATCGAGGAAGGGCGCACCTACCGCTCAGTCGGTACCATGTTGGCATCTCGACGTCGGTTATCCATCGAATCTACCGACGTTACAGGGAAACTGGATTGTACGTAAGGAGGCGAGGACAAGGAAGAAATCGGGCAACCCGCGCTATACATGACCGTTTCATCGTCAATCAAACCATAAGAAATCCTCGTCTTACTGCTGTTCAGGCACTAAACCTTTTACAAGCAGTGGATAACATTGACGTCAGTGTGAGGACAGTCAGAAGACGATTAAATGAAGTTGGTCTGAGATCATACGCGCAAGCAAGAGCACCAAGACTCGATAGAGCCCATCGGGTAGCAAGATTGGCGTTTGCTAGGGAGCTTGTAGCATGGACAATCAATCAGTGGAGACGAGTTTCATTTAGTGATGAGAGCCGATATTGTGTGAATTTCGTGAATGGTAGAGATAGAATATGGAGGCATCGAGGGGAACGGTACAATCAAGCGAACTTCGCAGGAACTGAGCAATACGGTGGAGGGTCAGTTATGATATGGGGTGGCATATGCTTGGGAGTACGAACAGAACTGGAGATTATTGGCAATGGATCACTTAATGCCCATCGGTATATAACAGAAATCTTGGAGCCCCATGTTGTGCCTTTTGCTCCTTACATAGAGGAAAATTTCCTTTTTATGCACGATAACGCACGCCCTCATACTGCGCGCATAGTGATAGAATATCTCAATGAAGTTGGGATCACACGAATGGACTAGCCGTCGCGGTCACCGGATTTAAACCCGATCGAACACGTTTGGGACATTCTTGGAAGAAGGGTTCGACAACGGAATCCAGGCAAC
The DNA here is from genome assembly GCA_013387265.2 of Cryptolaemus montrouzieri. Lineage (NCBI taxonomy): Eukaryota > Metazoa > Arthropoda > Insecta > Coleoptera > Coccinellidae > Cryptolaemus > Cryptolaemus montrouzieri. The sequence continues at coordinate 5,477,383 of JABFTP020000001.1, forward strand.
GTTGAAGAGCTGACATTGGCTTTGGTGGAAGAGTGGGACAACATACCTCAACAGATGATAGACAACATCATTGGGAGTATGCGAAATCGTATACGCGCTGTAATAAGACCTCGGAGGGGTCATACTCGCTACTAAAATCGAATGTTTTTTTTTGTGGGTCATCATGAACATTTTTCTCAACATGTTCATTTCATTTCACGAGTGTATCGCCAGGATACACACCTGCTCTCAATTTTGGACAGGAATGATAATTATTATAGAGTGTCACACAAAAAAATTCAAAAATAAATGTGCAAAACCAACGATTTTTCCAGTGTACTTCGAGTTCTCCCGGAGCGTGAAATTGGCCAGTGAATTTAAAAATTTTCATTTCGTTTGATTTCCGCTTCTCTAATTTTGATTTTATTTTTTGGCTAACCTCCGATGTTATGCACCTACGCAAGATTAAAAATAAATTCTTGAAATTTGTGACTTTTCGCTCCAAATTGGATATCTCTTGTAAAAATAGAGATAAATGCATAAAACAAGAAGGGCGTTACTGTAGGAAGATGTGGCAGACCATGATATTGTACGTTTCAACTCGGACCACGAAATTCCACAGGGTGTTACGAATTTTTGACAAAAAAAACACTTTTAGTTTTGCCCCCGTACAAAATTTTTTTCGAATTTTTCTTGTTTTCTCTTAAAATTTCTACAGAGCAGAAGAGTTGATCTATAACTTGCTGAAAAAATCATCTAAATCGGTTGAGAATTAGGAAAAATATCGGACTTCGAATTTGGTTAAATTTTCGAGTGTTCCGCTAATTTTGCCTCCGAGTGTAGATAGTTAACGTTTACCAAAAATATTTATTTCATGAATTTCATGCATACTCAACTTATGCCTAATTTTATAAGTTAAAATATATAAAAATTAAATAATGTTTATGATATTTCAGAGAACTCAACAATTTATGGGAAAGAACATTTATTTTATATTATAGTAGACTATAGATCTAACCTAACCTGACCTAACGGAATGTTAAACAATGTTTATTAATAATTTCATGACGTCTAGTTCTTAATTCAATTTCCTTCTACAATAAATGATATATATAAAAATACCAATGTTTTTTACTGGGGAATCAGGGTTAAGAGAACGGAAAGTGTTTGAGGTTAAAAACTTATAATTTGCAGAGTGTTTTTACACGTTTCGGCACAGGGCCATCATCAGAAAACATTCATCTCTGCACAATTATTATCTAAAACAAAAATCATAATCTCAGTAAAACACATAATACAATTCTTACGTTAAAAGCTATTCACCTTACACATTCTCTCTTGACATCATTATCATCACTGGTAAAACAAAAACAAAAAGCAAAACAACAATAACAAGCAATAACAATTAATATTTGAGTATAAGTGGTTGCAGCAATTTATTGAAGGGTATATTCAAATTATCAGATTACTGTAGACATTCATAAATCCATCAACGTCAGCCCTTGAATACACTGTCACTGTCTTAGGTTCTTTTTGGATTTCGATCATTTCTAGAATGTTCGTTTTGAAGTCGATGCTTTCAGATGCAAGAACTTTCAATGCTATGTTTCGCTAGGGCGGTACTTTTTTTATTAGATCTAACGGAGTAGTCGTGTTGTTATATTCTTTTATGCAAGTATTGTTCAGTATTACCGATATAGCACGCTCCACAGTCCTGACAATTTACCTTGTATATACAGTGTGTTTTGTCCTCACGTTTCACCCTTGGCCTTAGAGTGGTGAAAAATTGTTTGAAGTAGTTGTTAGGTTTATGTCCAATCTTGATGTTGTAATTTATCAATTTTTTGTGAAAGTCCGGGTGTATAAGTGAGGCCGATGTATTTAAAATCTATTCTTTCTTTTTTCTTTGTTCTGTATTGTATATTTCATGTATTGTTTTCTTTATGAGTGATTCAAAAAACTAGGTGGAAACGCATTTCTTTTTAGTATGTTCTTCAATTTCTTTAAAGTTTTTGTTCTACATTTGGGGTGTGAAAGTTTGATGGCTCTATCAACCAGGCTATTGATAACGTAGATAAACTATAACATGATACGTACATACTTTTCTTTACAGTTCGTCGAATCCACCGATATGACAGACACTGCAGATCTGTGTATTTTTATTCGGATAATATTCAATGACATGTTGGCTAAGGAAGAATTTTTGACAATCATTCCTCTGAAGGGGAAGACTCGTGGCGAAGATATATATAACGTTTTCTTCGATTTTTTAAATAACTACAAGCTACCAATATATAAATTAGTGTGCATTACAACCGATGGAGCACCAACAATGACTGGAAACTAAAACGGTTTTGTGGCATTCGAGCTAATGAAGATTTTCCTTCATTTTTTCATTCCATTGCATTATACATCAACAAGTTTTGTGTTTGAACGTTTTCTAATCACGGAGGAAATTGTGGGCATTTCAACAAAAATTGTGAATTCCATCTGTACACGTAGCTTGTTGCAGTTGGAAGATAGGGAGTCAGCTGAACACACTGATTTAGTTCTCACTCAGACGTCAGGTGGTTGATTAACGAAAAATTCCTAGAAAGGTTTCAAGAATTATTGCCTGAAATTACAGCTTTTTTAGACGAAAGAGGTAATGACACTCTGATATTGAAAAACTAAAAATGGCTGACTGATTTGACATTTTTGACTGACATCACAATGCACTTAAACACCATTAACGTGGAGCTTCAAGGAAAAACTATTAAAGAGATGATTAGCGCTGTGAAAGGATTCAAAAGTAAATTGCAGTTTAGAATAGATCAACTGAAGAAAAAGGATCTAAAACATTTTCCGTGTTTGAAAGCAAGGATTCCTCAGTTGAAGTATGATACGTATGAGGCTGAATTATTGAATATTTTGGGACAATTCGAAATACGTTTTTATGATTGCAGTAAATTGGCATCATTTATGAGTTATCCTTTTTCATGTCAAAACATTGAGGAATTAGCTACTGAAAAAGCAAGTCAGTTTAATATGAACACATGTTATGTTGATAATGAGTTGGTGCAGATTATATCAGATATACATCTCAAAGCTACAGCATCTGATACAGATTTCTGGTGTTTTATATGTGAAGATAAATATCCGAATCTAAGGCAAATCGCCCTTCAACTGACGGCAATGTTTGGGCCAACTTTCTTGTCCGAGTCTGCATTTTCTGAAATGAAGATAATTAAGTCAAAATATCGCAATCGACTAAATGACGATCATATGTCACTATTTAGTTAAATTTACCACCATACGTATCTCTCTTGTTTTGTAACAACCAATAAACTCGCAATTTTGAACAACTATGAGTTTTTCATTGATATTATAGAGAAGAACATAACTAAACCTAACCCAAACCTTTACTTAAATACTGTATATTGTGCGGAAAGCTTATATCTATATATGCTACAGTACACCCTACCTAGATAGGTAGGTAGGTAGGATGTATCGTGTTGTACGACAACCCTGCATCACACATCCTTGCAGCCTCTCAGAGTCGATCGTAAGTAGTCCAAAAATATTAAGGTAGATCGCCAGCAGTCCAAGTTTGATCACCCCTGGCTTACAGGATTAAAAGCTTCATTTGAGGACTGTATATTAACGAATTTGAATACGTCATCGTTACTCCCAAGGCATAACACAATTAATACTCTCTACTCACTCGTAACTTCAAGATGTCGATCTTATAGTTATTCATTTCGGGAATTAATTTTGGTAGGAACCCTCAGTGAGCGAATCAGAGTCTCTATATTCTGGTTTTTCCGCGAATATTGTTTTCGAGGAAACGAATTTAACGACCCCCGTTTCAGAATGGCGTAACAATAAAATCATGAAAATGATTTATTCCGATTAAAATTTCATATTCGACGCGAGGAATAATAATGAAAAACGATAGCTCAGGAAGTTCTAAAAACGGGAAAACGTGTTTATAACTTCTCGGAAGTAAATGGCGAGAAGTATATGTTTATTTATATATTGTTTTCGGATTTGCAGTTTTCGTTCTATTTTCGCCACAGTATATTTTACTACAGACTAGTTTTCTCGGTAATTACCACAGAAATCCTCCTCGATGGTTGTTTACCATTGGCTGTTCGCCAGATGAAGCATCCATACTTATATATACATATTGATACATCGAAAATCGGAAAAAAATATGAGTTTGCTATATAAACTGTATCCGAAAAATGATTCGTTAAAGAAATACAGGGTGTTCAAGTTTCAAACGTTTCCCAGTATTTTCTTTTTAACAACTACAGTTTGCAGAATTTTCAGCCGAATATTGACCCAAGAGTTATATTCAGGAATATACATCTTTGAACAGGGCAAACGTTTATAACAGTATACAGGGTGATGATTTTTCACGGATGAGGCTACAACTTTTTTGTGATGCACCACTGACTTGTTTGAATAATAAAATCGAATATATGAATTATCTTGAAAACTTTTTTAATAATGAATTTTTTCCTTATCTCTTACCGAAATATTAATTATTGAAAATAATTCGATGGTTCTACTTATATCTAAAATATTCAGATATTTTGTCGATAGTTCTTATGATTGTGGTGATTTCGAACTCAAATTCGATACACGAATCACTTACGGAGATCTACAATAAGAGGAAATTATGTGAAAGTATACAAGGTGATATTTTTGCCGGACCAATACCCCTTTTTGCCTCTTAATCTCTTTTTGATACGCTAGTGACGTATTCTGTAAACCAATTATGATAACTTGTTCAATTTAAAACCTTTTTTGTCTCTTGCATGTTTTCCGTATCTCTCGCCTTTTTCGAGGTAAAAATCGTCAAAATATCTTTTGACATGAGACAGATAGATAATTCGACGAAATCTATCTCAAAAACGGTGATAGGTAGGAAAAACTGCCAAGAAACAAAAAATTCTCAAATTGAACAAATAATCGGATTTCGTTCACAGAATACGTCAGTGGCGTATTACAAAGAGCACGCTTAACCAAAACGGTGAATGATCCGGAAAAAGATATCACCCTGTATACTTTCACATGGTTTCATCTCATCTAGTTCTGTAGATTTCCGTAGATGATCCTTGAATCGAATTTCATCTGAAAATCAAAACAATCGTATGAATTATCGACAAATTATCTGAATTATTGTGTTGTGCCTACTAATGGATCTCTCATTTAGTTTGTATCATCAAAATTGTCGTGGTTTGAGAAACAAAACCAAAGACTTTTATATTTCCTCTTTCAACAGTACTTTTGACTTGATTTGTGTTACTGAATGCTGGCCCAACCATAATGTTGTCTGCTCTGAATTTATTTGCGATAATTATAACATCTTTCGTCGCGATAGGGGCGATTCCCATAGGGTTTTTTTTTCTACTGGTTTTCTTTTTCCATTGTTATAGATTCCTCTCCCAAACCCCCTTTCCTTTCACCCTTGTTTTCGTTTGGAAATCATGGAATTCAAGAGAGAATGAAGCGGCTAAGCAGAAAAATCTTTTGTACTCTTTATGTACACACGACACTAACACAACATAAACAGACAAGCTATTGCTAGTGCAATAGCGACAGGGAAACGAGTTTTTTCCTAAGGTTTTTTCACTCGTTTATTGAATCAAATACGAGATAGTATGGTTCCCCTGTTACATTTCCTGAGCTCATACTTGTGTTTTTTCTGACACACATTTTGCTCGATACACTTGACAGCTCGTACACGAACATGATGAGTTGCCCTCCTAGTTTCCTCAGGATCAATATTCCGAAAAGCATTATGAATGCGTTCTAATAACTCTTCTATACTTCTTACAGGAATAAGATACACTTCACTCTTGATTTTTTCCCATAAATAAATATCAAGGTGCGTCAGGTCCGGAGAACGCGGAGGCCATAAATTTGGTCCTTGATTACCCCACCATCTATCCTCGAACATTTCTGTTAGCTGCCGATCTACAGCTTGTGTTTTATGTGCTGGTGCACCATCCATTTGGTAATAGCAATCTCTCAGAATGTTAAGGGGTAATCCATCTAAAAAATTTGCTAATGTTCCTCTCAAAATTTCCAGGTATCTTTGTCCATTAAGATTTTCCTCATAAATGTGATAAGCCAACAGATCATTCATTAAAATTGCAAAAACGTTCACGCTGAATTTATTTTGGAACCCAATAACCTCAATGAAATGTGGATTTTCTGTGGTCGATTTCTCCTGTTGGTTATTCCACTTTTATTGAACTTGGCTTCATCAGACCATATAATGTTTTGCAGAATTGTCTCATCTTCTTGAAGCCGAATTAATAAATTTTCACAGAAATTTAGCCGCTTGGGAAGGTCAGTTGGTTTCAATTTTTGTAGTCTGATAAAAGAATACGGGTGCATGTTATGTTTCTTAAGGATCCTTTGAATGGAAATATAACTCAATCCGATATCCATTGATGCTGACTTAATGGACGAATGTGGATTGGCTCGAAAATACGCTAGCGTATTAATTTGATTGTCGTCGTCCTCGAGAATTGGTTTTCTTCTAGTTTCTATGTATTTTGTTCCTCCAAATTGCAGAAAATTGCTTCTAATTCTAAAAAGAGATTAAACATATCCTCGTTTGAATAATCAGCCATTTTATTATGAATCTGGTGTTTTTCAAAAATTTTCACTTCAAATTACCAACAATTCTTGTTGAAATATCAAATTCGATTGAACGAAGTGACAAGTACATTAATTTTAGGCACCTGTCAGGTGAGCGTAGCCAGTTCAGCTACTTGATTCAAATATTTCAAAGCATTCTCTGTTAGTTCTTGCAAAATAATCAAAATTCAATATATTCCCAAATTATTTCGGAACTATAAGAGATGGGTATAGTACATGCTGATACAATTCCATCTGAAATTTGACGCTTCATCTGATGGCAATATAAAAATTGGTACGTGCCATTTGAAAAAATTGAGTCTTTGCCAAATTGAAAAAATCATACAAAACAACGCAATGAACATTTGACATGTGTAGATTGCTTAAAAAATTTCTTGATCCTTCTTCTATCCACCCAAGCAAAAATTGTGTCTGTAGTGCAAAAGATCTAGAAGCTACAATTTTTTTAAATATTCTTCAAAAATCGAGTTTATAACAAAAATAATTAAATCTGTCAAAAGTTTTGACAGGTAAGTGCCAACAACTTGGGTATTTTATGCCTTGCTCAAATGTCGGTTCTAGATGTATAATAAAAAAGGTAGATTGCCATTTGAAATAACAAAGTGATGACCCACTTCCGGTATAACCGGAAATGGTAGCACTTAGAAAATATTCCACTTCAATTGGAAATGGTTAGTTATGGCCGCGTATAAAATTTCAGCTTGATATTGTAATTGGAACTCAAAAAGTTTTTAACGGACGGTCCTGGTGGATATTGCTGTATGTGTGACAGTTTAATAGGGCAATTTTCATAATATTGTCAAATTACTCAGTAAAGCCTTAATAACAAATTTTCTTAGTCGAACTTAAAACATAAAACTTTGTTCACAGCAATTCGAATTGTTCAGTTAATTTCCTTTGAAGGCATAAGACACTTGAATACAAAATAAAATATGCTTCGTGATGTGAACTGAACCCTTCGCCATTATGTCTTCATTAAGTCCTATAAATCCCCTGCCGATGGCAGACACGCAGGAAATTGGAATTGAATTGTTCACAACTGTGGATACGTTGTTAAAAGCAATCTCGTTCTGAAATTACGCCTACCAGGAAGAATGAATTTCTGAAATAGCTAACATTTCAACATAATTGCAAAAAGCTAGGCGAGATTATTTGTATCATTTCAAGAAGGATTTTTGATTGGGTACTGTTTTTTTTTCTTGATTAGACAATGTGCAGAGTAACTATTTGCTGCATATCCCTAATAGCCAAAATTCTGTTGTCAGATTGAATCCTCATAGAATTAAATGTCAGCTAAGAACGAATGTTGTTATAGTATATTCGGTAGAGTGATAGAGGCTCATTAAGTATGCAAATCCCTTGGAAATATGGTACGTGGGCAAATTCAAAAATAAATGTAGTTTCTATGATTTTGTCTTGGAACAGGTACCAATTTATTGCCGGATCTTTGATAGAAACCCTCGTACAAATCTCCAGAAAGAACACAACTACCTGACTACGATCTTCTCTGTCTTTTTTGTTGCTTGCAAATATTGCTGTCGTCGTTTCAAATGAAATGTTTACTTTATTCGTCTAAAATTTGTAGTCAGTAACGTAGACGAACATGTGTTTGGGGTTCTCTTCGAAAATAGAATTGAATCAATACTAATGTACTTAAAATTGCATAAATGCATATATGCATAAATTTATGCATACTCAACTTACGCTTAATTCTATACGTTGAAATATATATTAATTTAATAATGTTTATGATATTTCAGATAACTCAACAATTGTAGTAAATTATGAAAAAGAGAAGTTCTAAATTCAATTTCTTTCACACTTTAAAATTATAAAAATCAAAATAATATTGGTCAAAATCCTCATAAACACCTCAAAAAATCTAGAGAACACTTACCAATATCTTTAAAATATGAATTTGATGATTCGAATTAATAGAAATCTTTCGGTTTTTGTTAGGATGTATTGTATATAATGTATTCTCAAGAAAACAAAATAATATTTGACTTCTCCAAAGCACCTATTATAAAAAAAAATTGAAATTTGAAAATGACGAAATTTGGTAAAACAAAAAAAAATCCTGAACTAATATTTTCGAAACGATATAGAAGCACTTATATTTTTCAGTACCCAGAAGGTCCACCTCTGTTATTAATGACACTTTGGCATCGTCGCGGCATGCTCAATATTAAATTGTCTATTACATTTTGGCCTAAGTCATTCCAAGCCCCCTGAACTGCTAATCGGAGCTCCTGTTCATAACGGAAGACGTTTTGAAGCAGGAGATTTCTTTTTAGGGTGTCCCACACATGCTCAATGGGACTCAGATCTGGGGAGCAGGATGGCCACGGTAGAAGATCGATATCATTCTCTTCAAGAACGTTCAAGAAAACTCTTGCACGATGAGTAGGGGCATTATCTTGTTGGAAGAGTGGATTTTGACCCATTGTTTGGAGATACAGTACCACTACAGGTAAAACTATCTCATTTGCGTGAGAATTTCCCGTGAGGTTGTTCTGTATGAAAACGAGGTCAGTTCTTCCACCAAGGCGTATACCTCCCCAAAACATCACTGATCCGCCTCCCTGTCTAACAACTTCTCGAGCATGCTGGAGACGGTTTTGCTTTCCAGGTTCCCTCCATATTCGAATTCTTCCCGAATCGGGATAATAACTAAATCTAGATTCATCACTGAAGAGAACTGTGGCTCACCTCTCTTGATCCAGTTTACGTGTTATTGGCACCAAGCTAAACGAACAGCGCGATTTCCATGGGTCAGTTGTGGAACGTCTGGAGTGGAGTTGACCTTCGTGCAGTCGTTTCCTCACAGTTTGGTCGGAAATTTGTACATTATGAACTCGTGATAGCTCTTGAGCTAATTGAGATGCTGTTGTAGTACGATCTCTTCTTGCTTGTAAAACCAAAAATCGGTCTTGACTGTAGTAATCCTGAAACGATCTGTATGGCGTTCTTCTACGCTACCTGTTTCATTGAAACGCGACCATAAACGGTTTATGACACTTGGTCTACTCTCCAGAACCCTGGATACTTCCCGTTGTGAGCTCCCAGCATGGAGCATGCCAACGGCTCGTAACATCTCTTCTCTAGTCAAATGTCGTCTTTCCATGGTCGAATCACAAAACTTGAATCTTTTATTTGAGCTCACAACAGAAACAAAGTGCCAACTAACTGATTTCAAACACTGAATACATGAAATGATTATAAAACAGCGTCGCATCTGCTGCATTTTTAGTTTTTTATAAAAAAAACTGAAATCTGTTGCAGCACTCTACAGAATTTGGTGAGAAATTGGTGGTGTTCATTTCTTAAAGAAAATCATCCATATTGATCGTTCTGAATACGATATATCGATATTCAGAAGTGTTCTCTAGACTTTTTTGAGGTGTATATATATTTTAGGCTGCAATATTTTCAATTCATCTTCTAAATTCACTATAACATGGCATCCATAATACGATTCACTTCCCACATTTTATTTTCTTATTTAATCACGTGGTCTTTACAATTTTTCCAGTTTTGGGATGTATTACTTTTTATTGCACTGTTCAAATGAAGTTCGACATCTTCCTTCTTAAAACTTGTGTTCTTTCTAGCCACTTCACCCTTTACCTGTGCCCATATTAGATCAATCGGATTCAATTGGCTGTGGTAAGATGGAAGGAGGAGTATACTAACTTTATGTAAATTAACTATTTATAATAATTCTTTTTTTTACCGTATTATCAAAAGAAGTATTTTTATCCGTCAGCCTTCTGATGACGTCTGCTTCACGTCATGAAGATGTTGGCGTTAATTCAATCTGTCGCGAATGGTATCTAGGGTTATACAGACTACCGGAATCACTCGGTATTTCACATTATTGATTGTTTTTAACCATGGATCTTTGACTACTTGTGAAGAATGAAGTTTTTCGTTGTGAAAAAGCTAGATAGTATAATAAGAAATGTTGAATTATCACCACTTGTTCGGGATATTGTACTCAGTCGTCACTGAGATATGAAACTGTGAATTTCAAAATTTAAAAAAGCCTATAATCTTAATTGAAAATGCCTTACGTTGGATTGTCCGATGTGCAGAGGGGTCGAATAATTGCTCTGGTTGAAGAAGGGGTAACACAGCGGAATATAGCGGCCACAATGAGGGTATCACAGGTGGTGATTTCAAAAACCTACCTCCACGTGGAGCTACAATATCTGCAAAATAGACCTAGAAGAAGTCGTAGGAAGATCTCTTGTGAAGAACAAGACCACTTTTTGTGCCAAATTGCCCTTGTCGGCAATTTCTGGAAGCAACAGACATCAGTGTATCAGTCGAAATGATACGTCAAAGGCTTCGTGCAAGGAGTTTATACAGCAGAAAGTTCCAGAGCTAACCAGACAACAAAAAATTAACAGATTTAATTGGTGTATCCAGCATCAAAATTGGTATACCAGCAACCTCGTGCGACATTATCTTGAAACAGAGGGAATCGCTATTTTGGATTGGCCAGCTTGCTCTGAAGACCTAAATCCTATCATACATTTATGGGATAATCTTGAAAGGAAAATTAGAACGCGCCAGGATAATCCAAGAACCCCACAACAGCTCATCCAAGCTGCCACACAAGAATGGCAGAATATCACCCCAAGAAGGTAGAAAACCTAATCCAAAGCATGTCTAGGCTAATTCAGGCTTGTATGAGGACAAGAGGAGGTAATACAAGCTATTAAGGTCGAGAAAAAAACACCTGCACCGTGAGAAAACAATTTCCAATTTTTTACTACATGCGAGTAATAGTTGGATGCAGAAGGAATTACACGAAAAGCACCCTAAAGAATTAAAAAATGATTATATTGGTGAAATCGCATCAGATAGATGGTTAGTATATGGAGAATTGTTCGCTGAAACGGAAGACGTGGCAATTGTGATCCAAGATCAGGTTGATTTCACAAGGAATCATAGAAAACACATCATCAAGCAAAATATAGATGATTCTAGCTGTAGATGGTTTTGTTCTTCAGGAACTATTTTTCATATACAACCAAATTTATATGGAATCACCCGATATTTTAAATATTACATCAGGGATTTTGGAAATTTCGAAGGATTGTTAGAATTGATCCTTTTGAGATATTTCAATTGAAAAAGAAATAAATTAATGTTCATTTTAGAAAGAAACAAATAAAAGAAAATAAGAGGATCTTTCCGCATGTAGTAACAGAATTGAAAATTAGTTTCCCACTGAGTAAGTGTTGTTTTTTTCTCGACGTCAGTAGCTTTTATTACCTCCTCTTGCCCTGATACTCGCGTGAATCCGTCTAGGCATGCTTTGGATTAGGTTTTAGACCTCCTCTGGGCTGATATTCTGCCACTCTTTTGTGGCATCTTGGATGAGCTGTTGTGGGGTTCTTGGATAATCCTGGCGCGATCTAATTCTCCTTTCGAGATTATCCCATAAATGTTCAATAGGATTTAGGTCTGGAGAGCAAACTGGCCAGTCCAAAATAGCAGTTTCCTCTGTTTTATTATAATAACGCGAGAGGTTTCTGGTTTGCGGAGGAGCATTATCTTGCATAAAAGTGAAATTTTCACCGTGGGCACATCGCCAGAGTCTCACTATGGGCTCCAGCACTAGGTCCACGTAATTTCTAGCCGTTACACTCGCAGGAAACGAAATCAAATCTGTTTTGCCTCCCAGCATAATGCCACCCTAGAACATCACACTGCCCCCATGGTATTTGGGAATTTGTCTTCCTCCTCGGAGTCTAGCTTGTCTTCTACGATCCCTCAAAACCCGAATCCGGCGGTCATCTGACCAAGCACCAATTCTGGTCCGAAATAAAGAACATTTCGCCAATTCTCTATTCCAATTTTGGTACTCGTATAACCCTAGAACTCTTAAGGGCCTTCTGCTGTCTAAACCCTCTGAACGAAGTCTTTGACGTATCGTTTCAACTGATATACTGATGCCTGTTGCTTCCAGATATTGCCTTTGGAGTATGGGGGCGACGCACTAGGGCCTCTTCTTGCAATTTGGCACAAAAAGCGGTCTTTTTCTTCAGAAGTGATCTTCCTACGACTTCTTCTAGGCCTATTTTACAGAGATTGTAGCTCCACGTATCGGGCGTAGGTTTTTTTTCACCCCTCTGTGATACCCCCATTTTGGCCGCTATATCCCTCTGTGTCACCCCTTCTTCAACGAGAGCAATTATTCGTCCCCTCTGCACATCGGAAAATTCAACGTAAGGCATTTTCAATTAAGATTATAGGTTTTCTTTGAATTTAGAAATTCATAGTTTCAAATCTCACGACGACTGAGTACAATATCCCGAACATGTGGTGATAATTCAACATTTCTTATCATACTATCCAAGTTTCTTACAACAAAAACCTCACTCTTCTTAAGCAGTCAAAGATCCATGGTTAAAAACAATCAATAATGTGAAATACCAAGTGATTCCATATAAATTTGGTTGTGTGTTTATGATATTTTGATAGGTTTCCAGGGCTCAAACGTGCAAATTGATAAATTTCAGCAATTTATGAATGAAATTCATACCAACATTAAATTTACAGCAGAAATACAAATTAATAACTCAATAAATTTTTTAGACCTGACAACAACAAAATCGACTAATAATTTCATTTTTAACATCTACAGAAAAGAAAAGTTCACAGCCTCAACTATTCCATGGACTCATTCAATCATTTAAATCACAAATTAGCAGCTTATAATTCAATGTTTATATATAACAATTATTATATTCTATAAATGATATTTCCTTGAAAGAATACGCTAGTTCCAACTAAGCTGCACCTCTCTCCTATAACTTGAGCAACTATTTTTCTAAATTTAAAATTACCACCTCTTTCCAAGCGGTCTGAACTTGAGTAAATTATTATTCAATGCTAAACAAAAAACAGACAAATTCAAAAAATCAGGAGTTTTCAAAACTGCTTGCAGTGAGTGTACGGTAACTTAATGTTGGGCGAACAGACAGGACTTTCGAAACCAGATTCAAAGAACATTTATCTTCTGACAATAATTATCCAATATGTGAACATATAAAAACCACAAAAAATTCTTCATAATTGCGACAAAGAAAAGAAAATAAATCTGTAGGAATGTTTGAAAACCAATAGATGTGAAAACCCAAGTGAAATTACCCTTAATGGCCAGCTAGACATTAATAACTCTCCACTACTTAATTTGTCATAAGACTAGTATCTATACAAGTAAATTCATTTCCTGTAGTCGACCACTTGAAAATGACTTGATCGCGTTTGTGAAAATCAATATAAAATTGTGGAAGGTATAAAATATATTTCACAGTACAAATTGCTGAGAATTGAACAAAAATTATGATTCCCTATTCACATCGTTAACCATTCAATTTTTATCTATAATAAAAATCTCACTGCTGAATAGAAAATTATGAAGAGATTCTTTCATTAATCGTCTATCTAAAAACGAAGCTTTTGTATTACACCATGATTCTTTACAATGGATTCATTGAAGTTCACTTCCTATGTTTACTCCTGACTTACGGTTGGTTTCCATGTGTCGACGGTCGAACCGAACGTGTGTTGGGTGTAGAGTTGGTAAGAAATGGCGTAAGGTTATTTCCGTTTTATGATTTTTAACGTAACACGTGCTAGATCAGCCTTCTTATATACAAATGTATGTACGTTGAAGCAATGATTCGTATGAAAAAACATATAACATCAGTTTAACAGATTTTGTGATTTTCCTACTAAAAATTGTTTCTGATAAACTGGTAAAAGGTAAAGATTTTTCATCGAGCGAAAAATATTTGATTCGAATACAACCAAGAATGATTTTTAAATTACAGGAAAAAAGTGTTTTCGAAAAAACAGCTGTTTATCCAACAATAAATTTCAAATAATACAAATTGGCAGAAACAATACTCCAAAACTCAAGATTATGTTTCAACAATAGAATATTTCAGTATCTAATTAGTAGTCGATACTTTTAGATTATCCCGAGTTTTTCTCTCTATATAAAACTGCAATGTTTCAGATTATTTTTGCTCATAAATGGTGATATTGATGGCGTACTTATTTTGAAGGAATCTATTTCAAAGTATTATTAAGTCCACAACAAAGTTCTCGCTGTTTTCTTATGAAAATACAACTGTAGTGTGAAAAATGATTGCAAATGAAAAAACATCTATAGATCATAATCACTTGGAAGACTGAACTTGGCTCTCTCGGTCAAACTGAGTGGGAATTTGAAGAAATATCGCAGTTATGTACTTTTTTATTATCTCCTTAGTCCTTTTCATGACCTTGCTTGCTATGTGAAATCTTTTCTTAGATTTGTTTAGACATATAAGAACTATGATTGTTGACATACTTTCTGCTAGTTTTCTCTTTCCATTTTTATAGATTCCTGTCCCAAACGCCCTTCCGATCACCCTTGTCTTCGTTTGGAAATCATGGAATGCAAGGAGAATGAAGCGGCTAAGCAGAAAAATATTTAGTACTCTTTATGTACACACCACACTAACACAACATAAACAGACAAGCTATTGCTAGTGCAATAGCAACAGGGAAACGAGTTTTTTCTTCAGGTTTTTTCACTCGTTTATTGATATATATATATATATATATATATATATATATATATATATATATATATATATATATATATATATATATATATATATATATATAGGGAATACAGGAATAGACTCAACAATTTAATGAAATTAACTAAAAATAACTATTTCAAATCTCAAATAAATAAGAATAAAAGTAGCTCTAAGCTTTTGTGGGAGACTGTGAACAAAATAAGGGGTAAAAATCTAAAGACGACTAATGTTGATCGCATACGGGGAGAAAATGACAGTTACCTAACAAACAGAGAAGATATTGCAAATTATTTCAATAAATATTTTACCGAGATTAGAACCAGGATGGCGTCAGAAATACGCAAACCGTCAAGAAAAATTCACGAGCCTCATCGAACTTCCAATTCTTTTGGATTTGTCGAGACTTCTCCTGAGGAAGTGCAATGTGTTATTAGAGGATTGAAATCTGGTAAGTCACCAGGTTATGACGGTATAAGTGCGAAAACTCTTAAGAAAGTGTCTGAATTGATTTCTCATCCTCTGGCATTTATTTTAAATAAGTGTATTAACGAAGGTGATTTTCCTTCGATTTTCAAGATTGCTATTGTTAGACCTGTTTTGAAAGGAAGTGATGGGACGCTTCCATGTAATTACAGGCCACTTTCGGTTATCTCAATGTTTGGAAAGATTTTTGAAAGAGTTCTCAAGGAACGAATTAATAGTTTTTTGGAAAAATTTAAGGTACTTTCATCTAGACAATTCGGTTCAGCATTGAAAAATCGACCGAGGATGCAATGGCACTCCTATTATCAAAAATTTATGAGGCAATGGATGGAGGCGTCCCAGTCTTATGTATATTTGTTGACCTATCGAAGGCTTTTGACACCGTCTGTCATTGTGATTTGCTTAAAACACTAGAAAATATTGGATTTAGAGGTAACTCTCATAAGTTAATGAGAAATTATTTGAGTAAAAGAGAGCAAGTTGTAGAGATAGACGGTGTCAGAAGCTCTGAGACAATAGTTCAATGTGGAGTCCCTCAGGGGACAGTTTTAGGACCAATATTGTTTTGTATTTTTGTTAATGACCTCATTGCCTTGAATACTTCTGGGGAAATAATATCTTTTGCTGATGATACAGCTATCCTTTACCAAGATATTTCTTGGAAATCTCTCAGCGTGAAGTGTGAAGTTGATTTTGAATTGATCTTGAGTTTTCTGAGGGAGAAGGGTCTCACTTATAATCCTGAAAAGACTGTATATGTACCTTTTGCGAGTTATATAACCTCATTGCCAGATTACAATCATTTAAATATTCAAGTGGAGAATGATATTATTCAAATAAGACAGACAAGATCAGTCAAGTACCTCGGGGTGGTGTTGGATTCTCATCTTCGATGGGACTCTCACGTATTGTTAGTGTCAAGGAAAGTACGAGGTAAGGGAATTCTGTGATGTGACTCAATTGAAGGTCCTCTACTCGGCATTGATTCAGTCTTTGTTGGTTTATGGGATCCTTGTATGGGGTGGTGTAGATACTTGCTACCTAAAGAAATTAGAAGTATTACATGAAAGAGTCATTAAATGTATATTGGGAAGAAATATTACTTACCCCTCAGATGAATTATTTCATGAAGCTGAGCTGCTGGATTTGAGGCAGCTTTTTTGTAGTAGAATGCTTGTGTATTTTGTAAGCAATAAAAGTGAGGATCATTTAATTTCTCATGGTTTTCGGACCCGATATGCAACAGGAAGTTATTTGCTTCCTAGAATGGCTAAAACAGTGGGTCAGAGATGTTTCACATTTCTGGCGCCCAGAGCTTTAATATGCTACCTTTAAAGTTAAGAAATTTAGTCTCTATAAATTTGTTCAAGAAAAAGTTAAAAGTGGCTACTATCGAATCCACGCTCATTGATGTTATCTGTGGTCGACATTAAAAATGCTCCAATCAGATAGATCAATCAAAACCAACCGCCTACAAAAAAAATTGTATTGTTTTCGCTGGGAATGGTTATTTTTCTTTTTTCGTGTTCTGTATTGGTCGAATTTTTCTTTTGTATTTCTCTTACTAAGGCTTCTTTGTTAAATACTTACCGCATATAAAACCATGCACAAGGGCTACCTTCAATGGTTTTCTATTGCTTAATTAGGTATAAAGAATAATATAAAGTTCAATTTTACGTCTTTGTTTCATTGTATTAGTTGTTCCATATTCTATGTAAACATACTAGAATATTATTGATACGTATGCTGTAGAGTGATTGAAATAAAGAAATTATTATTATTATTATTATATTCAAAATATTGCCCATCGCTAGCTACAACTTTTTCCCATCTTTCTGACAGAGCTCGAATTACGTGACTGTAGAAGTGTTCGTATTTTGAGGCTATCCACGAATCAAGTCATTTTCGAGCTCTTCATATGAACGGAACTGCAGATCAGCCAGACCATGTGTCATCGAACGGATGGTGCAATATCTGGGGAATATTGCGTGTGGGGTAGGACTTCCCATCTGAGCATTTCCAAGTAGGCTTTAACAGGTTTGGCAACGTGAGGCCGAGCATTGTCGTGCTGTAAAATTACTTTTTCGTGTCTCTGATCGTATTGTGGCCGTTTTTCGCGCAGTTCTTAACTCAATCGCATTATTGAGTTCGATACCTTACCCCATTGATGGTTTCGTTCGGTTTCAACAGCTCATAATAAATAACACATGGTTTTTCACTAATACTAACTCATTATTTATGATTATGCTTTAAGTTGTTGATTTGTTATATAAATATTTCAATTTCTCCTTTAATAGGGTTCTACCTGTATGAAATGAAGAATTTATTATTTATTATCGTGGACTTATGCACTATCTCAGCTGTTAGCTGGATATAATTTACCTTTCCCAGATTCAGCATTCAAAGGGAATAGGCTCGATTACAATATACTTGACATAAATTTCCTAACTATCCTACATGTATTAAGAATTACAGCTTTTTGCATTTCTATATAGGTATTCTTATGCAATTCTAATTTCTTAAGGCTATCATGCAAAGTTTTGGGTATTAAACCAGTCGAGGATACGATGACAGGAACAATATCTATTTTATCGAGGTGCCACATCTGCTTGATCTCAATAGCAAGGTCTGTGTATTTCGACTTTTTCTCCTGGAACTTGTTCAGCACGTTGTTATTATTCGGTATGGCGACATCCACCAGCATTGCTGTTCTGGCTCTCTTATCATACACCACTATGTCCGGCCTATTATTCGTCACCATTCTGTCAGTGATAACAGGCCTATCGTAGTATAATCTGATAGAGTCATTTTCCAATACGGGCGCCGGCTGATACTTGTAATATGGCTGGAAGGTGTTCAGAAGTCCGTACTTGTGTGCAAGTTTCTGGTGGATAATGTTGCACACTTGATTATGCCTGTGAAGATACTCCGTATTGGCCAGTTGTTCGCAGCCAGACTTAATATGCTGTATAGTCTCCGATCTTATATGGCATTTTCTGCACTTATCTGTTTGTAATGCTCCGTCCTTCATTATAAATGTTTGTAATTGTTTGTAGCGATCACTTGGTCTTGGATAGCCATAAGGAATCCCTCTGTTTCTGCGAATAATTCTTCTTTCATCAACCATTTGTTGGAGGCTTCTTTGTCGATGTGTGGTTGATTAATCTCATGGTGATGTCGTCCATGCAATTCCTTTCTTGACCATTGCTCTTGTTTTTCAGTGTCTGATAGGAACGGTAAATTCAGCAGGTCATCTCTGGTAGCAAGATTTAGAGGTGTATATCCCTTATCAGCCAACGATACCACTCTATGGAGGTCAGAAGTGAGAGCTTTTACTGAGAAGAATTCTCTGAGATTTTTTATCTGTTCGGTGTGTAAATTGACAATATCTATTAATCCGCGTCCTCCTTCTTTCCGCTTCAAAGTTGTTCGCATCACAGACGATTTTGGATTATGGTTGTTGTACTTTGTCAGCATCGTTCGGGTCTGCCTTTGAATATCATCCAGTTCTGTCTTAGTCCATCTGATTATTCCAAATGAGTAAAGCAACACTGGCATGGCGTAGGTGTTAATTGCCTATTCTGAACGAATCTTCTCCTTTGATTGTTTTTGGTCTAGCAATCTGGCTTGTTGGTGTCCCAGATATTTGTATGTTTCGCCATCTCTCATGCACTGTATTATATCGCCGTTTGGAAGTTGTGTTTCACCATCTATGACTTTCCCTCTTTGAATGTTCAGGGTCTTACATTTTTCAATCCCGAATTTCATATGAACATCTGCCGAGAACTCACTGACAGTTTTTATTTATTATTATTATTGTTATTATTATAAACAATAGCATATGTGTACATCATACCATTGAAAATAAAAAAAGGAAAAATTTTTAACAAGAACACTCGTTGTAAATGTGAATGTAAGATTAAATAAAAACACGTGGTTCACTGGTAGACAACGGCGGTTTGGCGTGGGTTGGTAAAGTCGGCTAATGGCAACGCGTGCTACAGCCGATTTACGGAGACAGTGTCAACTCGATGAGGTCGGCGAAGAGAAAAGAGCGAGTCTCTCTGTGATCCTTGAATTTTTGTGAGGGTCAAATGTCTATCCTTTTTCCTCTTCATCTCGCTTATTTTACATCTTCTTGGTTTGTCCTGGGGTCCTACTGGTTGTTTTTTCTCTTTCTTTTATGTTGTGGTGCATCTATGCTGGCCTGTTGTTTCCTCTTTCATTGTAGTAGGGATGTCCTTTTTCCTGTTGTCCTCGGTCGTAGTCCATTATTTGGTTGATCTCCTTGTTTTCGTTGTCTTCCATATGGTCGGTTCTCTTCGTCGTTAGTCGTGTGATGATTTCTTCTAGTGTGTCGATTTCCTTCCTGAGTTGGTCGTTGCTTATGTAACATGGGGCGTTTGTTGCAGTCCTGACGATCTTGTTGAGTGCTGCTTGTAGTTTTCTCTTCTCGAATCTGTCCTCTAGATGCCAAATTTGTCCTGCGTCTGTTATTCCTCCGATGATTATTGCTTCAATTATCTTGATTTTGTTCTCCAATGTGAGTTTGCTCCTTCCATTGAGTAGAGTATATAGTTTTCCGTGTATTGTTCTTGTTTTCCTTGTAGTTTCCTCGAAGTGCCTCTTGTAGTTCAGTTGGTCGTCCAGAATTACGCCAAGGTATTTTGCTATTTCCTTCTACCATTTGATTTGTTGTCCTTCTTTGGCGATTTTCTTTGGTGTTTGCGGATGTCTCCTCTTCTTATGGTCGATGTACATTGCTACTGTCTTCTTCGGGTTGACCTTGATCCTTCATCTTCTAAAATAATTGGTAAGTTGGTCGATATCTTCTTGTATAGACCGAGTCTTAGCTTGGTCGACGAGCCTACTAGGCGATATGTGATTGAGGTGTTGTTAATACGGTAACACACTTGTTCGGAGGAGCCTAGAGCGATCTATAGTTCGATAGCGTAGTGAACACGGTAACAGATGATTAGACTACTCAGAGGCACTCTTCTCTGGTGGCGGTCTTCGATCTATTATGACACTTTCATTTTTTCTATTACTGGATCACGAACAATTTCTACTGACAGTTAATTGAAGCTACAGACGACCTTATATTATCTTCGAATTCTTTTCGCTTGACACTTAAGAGTTGCACGAGGGGTGTCTTTTAAGTTTTGCATATAGAGCTAAAATGAAACAACTGAGAGCTTTTTGTTTTTCGAAATATTCTCCGCGAAGCTTAATAAACTTCGGAAATCGAAAGTTTAATTTTAATCTACACTTTATTCGAAAAAATTCGACGACGTTTCGCTGACACAGCAGCTTTATCATGAATGACAAACAGATTGAAGAGTATGGTATTATAAACAAATCGTAGAACAAGTTGGATGAATAACAGGAAAATCCACACCGAGCCATTGTACAGTTAGTATGGAAGGTAATAAAAACTAATTAAACAAGTTAAGTAGGGGTGAATAATTTACATCTACCTGCTCATTCAAAAGCTTGTCCGAATGTTTGTATCTATTTATTTCTAATGCTTCTAGGAGATCTAATTTTAAACTTTTGATTTTATATATGTAATATGTCAAAGTTTTTATTGAATGAATGGTTTTCTTTCATTAAGTGGTTTGAATAATTTGAATTAGATTTATTTTTATCGATGCTACGTTTATGTTCAGATGTTCTTACATAAAACTCCTATAGGTCCTACCGATATAAATTTTATCACAAGAACCGCAATTGAGTTCATAGATTCCTGATTACTTTAGTTTTCAACACGAGATTTATTATTTTTAATATGTTTACCTAAGTTATTAGAAGTTTTGAAAGTTATATTAAGATTTTGTTTGACGAGAAATTTTAAATATTTGTAAATGTTTAAATCATTCTCAAATCAAAATCTAAATCAAATTCTTCTAAAATAAACTTTGCTGTCAACTTTTTATTCAAATAAAGTGTAGATTAAAGTTAAACCTTGTGTTTTATTTCATTTATATCATGGATCTACATCAAGTAACGGCCTCCACAATTCAAATGCTTTGTATACTTTACCCATTGCTTTCAAACGTTCGGATATCCGGGACAGCCACCTTCAGTGTTGTTGCTAGTATTTTTTGAGTTTGTCATGTATCTTCATCTATTAAAACTTGTAGTTCAGTATCTCCAAACTTCTCCACCACTCCTGAGTGTTCTTTGTTTATTACATTGAAATCACCATTCCTTGCAAGTAAAATCTGATGGAGCATGATCACCATAGGCTCCAATTAACTTTCTATGAGAGATTCGGTTGCAGTTTTTTTCAAATTAAAGCGAAACAAAAACGCTTCGCGCAAATGACGCTTTATTGGCTCGAAAGTAAACATTTTAATGGCTCTAAAACACAACGAATTTAATGCAAAAGTAAACCTTTACGTATGATATATTATTGACAGATGTCAACAAATTTTTACCACTAGAGGAAGGTTTTCAACAAATACACCTAATACATTCAACATAATATCTTTGCAATCGGAACCCTCTCTACAAAATCAAATCAAATTTGAATATTCTTATCTCGTTTACGAGTTCATAGCGCCCATGGCCATTTCTTTCAATTTTCGACTTCTTATTATGGAAAAGGGAAATCAGAAACTATTCAAGCGCTATATCAGGATTTATAGTCGTCTATAAATTACATATGGGACCGGACATTTAATTCCCAAATGAGAATTTATACGAATAAGATAAATGAAAAACGGAGGAAACCACCCCAAGTGAAGAACCTTGGTTGCCCGGGAATATTTCGCCAACTTTCACGAAGTAATTTGCATGCCTCGAACGAATACGAAGGAATGTAGAGGTAATGAGAAAAGTCAATTTCAGAATATCGATACAAGCAAAAAAATTGGAATGGTAATTTGTGTTACAGAATAATTGGATCTCGTGTAAGGAGCTAAAATTTGAAAATTTAGAGTATGACGAATCTTAGAAAACCATTTTTGGCAGATTTTGCTTTTCAGATCATTTATTTAAGTTGCGTAGGTGAAATATTGAAATAGTCAAGAGCTGGTTCAACATTAGCGAAAGCAAGCTATTTGCATGACTAATATACAGGGTGTAAATGAATAAGTGCGAAAGATTTGGCAAGATAATTCCTCTAGCAATTTCATGACGGAAAGATCCTATGAACATAAACACCTCAAAAAAGTCTAGGGACACTTTTGGATGATTTTTTTTAAGAAATGAACACCTGCATCAATTTCTCACCAAATTATGTAGAGTACCGCAACAGATTTCAGTTTTTTTTATAAAAAACTAAAAATGCAGCAGATGCGACGCTGCTTTATAATCATTCCATGTATTCAGTGTTTGAAATCAGTTAGTTGGCAATTTGTTTCTGTTGTAAGCACAAATAAAAGATTCAAGTTTTGTGATTCGACCATGGAAAGACGACATTTGACTAGAGAAGAGATCTTACGAGACGTCGGCATGCTCCAAGCTGGGAGCTCACAACGGGAAGTATCTAGGGTTCTAGGGAGTAGCCCAAGTGTCATAAACCGTTTATGGTCGCGTTTCAATGAAACAGGTAGCGCAGAAGAACGCCATACAGGTCGTTTCAGGATTACTACAGTCGCCCAAGACCGATTAAGCAAGAAGAGATCGTACTACCACAGCATCTCAATTAGCTCAAGAGCTATCACGAGTTCATAATGTACAAATTTCCGACCAAACTGTGAGAAATCGACTGCACGAAGATCAACTCCACTCCAGACGTTCCACAACTGACCCATGGAAATCGCGCTGCTCGTTTAGCTTGGTGCCAAGAACACGTAAACTGGGATCAAGAGAGGTGGGCCACAGTTCTCTTCAGTGATGAATATAGATTTAGTTATTATCCCGATTCGGGAAGAATTCGAATATGGAGGGAACCTGGAAAGCAAAACCGTCTCCATCATGCTTGAGAAGTTGTTAGACAGGGAGGCGGATCAGTGATGTTTTGGGGAGGTATACGCCTTGGTGGAAGAACTGACCTCGTTCTCATACAGAACAACCCCACGGGAAATTCTTACGTAAATGAGATAGTTTTACCTGTATCTCCAAACAATGGGTAAAAATCCACTTTTCCAACAAGATAATGCCCCTCCTCATCGTGCAAGAGTTGTCTTGAACGTTCTTGAAGAGAATGATATCGATCTTCTACCGTGGCCATCCTGCTCCCCAGATCTGAATCCCATCGAGCATGTGTGGGACACCCTAAAAAGAAATCTCTTGCGTCAGAACGTCTTCCATCATGAACAGGAGATTCGATTAGCAGTTCAGGGGGCTTGGAATGATTTAGGCCAAAATGTAATAGACAATTTAATATTGAGCATGCCGCGACGATGCCAAAGTGTCATTAATAACAGAGGTGGACCTTCTGGGTACTGAAAAATATAAGTGCTTCCATATCGTTTCGAAAATATTAGTTCAGGAATAAAAAAGGCGAATATCTCCTAAACAAGAGCTAACTTTCAAAACGGGGGTTACCACTGGATTCAGCGTACCCGATATAGGTTTACTAGGTATGTTTCCCGCTTGTTAGAATTTTGAAGTGTCATTTTCACGCACTGTGTAATTATTAAAGTTGATTGAGAATTTTGCGTTTTATTTCAAATTTCCGGATACTTTCTTGTCACAGTGTAAGTAAATTCATTTCTTGTAGTAGATGACATTGAAATGACGTTGAAAACGTTCGTGTTTGTGGAAAGTATAAAAAATATTTTACTTCATCTTTGTTTATAATAAATTTCCATAAATTAGATGAAGCTTCAATATTACTCATTCTTTTTTCAACCAATAAATACCAAATACGAATAAATAGGTACGTTCCCTTTCTCTAAGAAACATCCGTAGTTTCTTATGTTCAGTGTATATCTCAATCATGAAATAAACTTTGAACAATTGAATCATCTGAATAATTCCTTTCAAACTTTCTGTAATTTACCCTAGGGACAAGAAAAGTTTTGCTAGTTTTCGAAATAATACCGTTTCCCGTTGTCTGCAGATGAAAATACATTCTAATCTTGAATAATTGGGAAGTTGAGGGAAATGGGAAGGTAAAGAGTCCCTGTTTGTGCTTGATTTAGAATAGTAGTCCAGAATGCTTCCGATGTGATACAATAGGGTTTTTCACAGTGCTCAGCAGTTTATATGCAAGGAAACAGGTTCAGATAACGTCCAGAATTTGTCGGATTATAGTAATATAACAAAGTCGGTTTACTTACTCTAGATGACCTAAGCAATGTTTATTTGGGGCCCTTGATTGAACAAGGTATCCCTTGTGAGATATGTGAACAGGTGCAGATTTTGTTTCAGTAAAGGTATCTCGATACTATTAAAATAATGAAGCATTCTTGATGACTTTATATTCGTTTATACCGCCATATACATTCTGTCAGAAAAGTTCTGGAAATTAGTCAATGAAACACAAAATATTCATTTTTCATCAAAATTTATTAAAACTCAGTTGTTTGTTATTCCTTCAACGTGCTCGATTTCCGCCTTTCGGCCAATGGCACACCCGGGAATTCTGTCACCTCACTAACCCGGGAATTTTGCCGAACCCCTCTCGTGTCGAGGGAAGGGATCTTTAATGTCCAACACATCTCTGTTAGACAGGACCGACGGCTTAACATCTCCTCCGAAATCCGAAAAATCGCACCGACTTGTGTGGGGATTGAACCCAGGTAACTCTGCGCAGGAGACGGGCATCGTATCCCCTACGCCACCGAGCCGGCAAAAACTCAGTTTTCTGTAAAGTCGGTTTACAGACGATAGTTGAACGTGACAACGTTATAAGAAAATACTGATGGAATGGTTGCATTTTTCCAAATTAAATTTTAATTTTATTTGTTTGATAGATGTTTTGTATAGATATAGAGAACGAGGTAGATGGAAATCACAATTCTATTGATCGAGTTACACTTATTTGTACGCATGAATACAATTATGACAATTTTATTTATTTTTTTCACAACGTACATAGTTTTTACAAGTATGAATGTGCTTTGAGCAATTGTTTTACAACTTTTATTTACAACTTTTTAACATGTGTGATATTTAACTTTTTACAATATGTGTTATTCTGTTGAGATAATATATTACTGAACATAGATTTAATATCGAGATAATCATTACCTTTTTTATATTCACTTTTCACTGCACTTCATATTTGATGAAAATATGTAAATGTATTGTTGTATAGCAGCTGTCCACGCGGACGCATCGCTCACTCAAGTAGGAGAGAGACAGATATCGAACGCTGCCGAACGCGGAGGCCGACTGTGCCCCTTTGTCGCTCGTTCAGCGCTTTCGCTTGCACTTCAATCCTCGAATGGAACGCCTCAGAGCGAGGTAACGGCGCAAGAGACATGTTTTTTCATGCGTACAGCCGGCTCCATCGAATTATAAGACGTTTTCACGTCAAAAAAGTGCCTTTACTCGTTATAGGGGAAATGGGTACAACGTAGTTTCATGAAGAATTTGCCAAGCAGATCCATTGCTAACACCTAAAGCAATTTTTCTAGCGAAGGTACCATGACCGTCTTGAATTATTGAGCGCTTTTCTTGAAAAGAAAATTGAAAAATTCAAAAATAGTTTTTACATCAACCATATGAACATTTCAACGCCAGTTCTCGTTGAACTTTTCGATCGGCATTGTGGGTGACTGCCTAATTGGGCCAGCATTTCTATCAAGAATATTTATGAGGGAGGTACCGCCACTTTTTGGAACACACGCTTCTAGAATTTTTGAAAGATTTACCTTTAGCAGTAAGACAAACGATGTGGTTTATGCACGATGACGTACCTGACCATTTTAGTCAACTTGCTCGGAACTTCCTAACTCAAGAGTATGGAAATCGCTGGATTGTTCAAGATGAACCTCAATTTTGACATTCTCGGTCCTTAGACTTAAACACTCTGGGTTTCTTTCTGTGGGTCATTTGAAGTCTTTGGTTTACACAACACCCGTGGCAAATATTGAGGACTTAAGAAAAAAACCTTCGCTGGGTGCAACGCCATAAGAACAGATCCTGGTGTTTTTGAAAGAGTTCGCCAATCAACGAGGAGAAGACTGAAATCTTGAACCGAGCTGAAGGAGGTCACTTTGAACAACTTTTGTAATTTTTTAAGAGTTATCTCTGATAGTCAAAAGTTATCGTGTTGCCTTTATTCAACTTTTGATTTTCAAACACAGGTTATTTAATGATAAAAACAAATACACTACGTTGGTTCTTTTAATCGAAGATTACATGTTTATACGAATATTTCTCATGAAATGACTTGTATATACAGAGTGTCCGTGCATTACGTGTACAACATTATACCACAGATTCTTCAGCTCGAAATAAGTCGATTTAGGCCAACTTACCTATATGAACCTATTTCTTCGTTTGGCCACTAGAGGTCGCCGAATCCAAAGATTTTTTCTCATTTTTCAAATAATTCGAGAACGACTCGATCGATAGAAACCATATTTCGTATGCGTAATCGGGTGCGTTATTCACGTTTTTTAGTGATCCGCTCAATGACCTTGACGTTTTACGTTTTTTGTCCCTAAAAACTCGAACGTGTTTTAATCAACCCTAATTCTTCAACTGTCTGCGTTTGAGCAAAACTGTTTTAGGCATTGAGTAGCTAGGCTAAGTGTCAAACTTTTTTGTCTCTTGAGAAATTTTGATATGATGAGCGGTTCAATCACAAAAAACAGATTTCTAATTTCATGATTTCATTTCGTCAACCACCTGGCAAGCCAAAAATATCACATATGACCATGTTCGCTTTAGATTTATTTCTGTGGTCTGGCAGATTGTCATTTTATTAGGCTTTTGGTGATTTTTTATTACTATTAGACACGGAGATGCAAAGTAACTTTGAAATGGTTGATATGGTTATGGATCGGAAGGGGAGCTGATATTCCTGCAAGTTGGCCAGCACGATCTCGCCACTTGACAGCGTGCGACTTCTTTATTTGGGGTGCTTTAAAATCTAGAGTTTACTCTTCCCCAATTGACACCCGAGAAGAGTTACATATGAGAATTTTAAATGCGGCCAACTCCTTCAAAATTGGACCAATGGTCCAATTTAATTTCTTAAAAAGGATTAACTCCTGTATTCAGCAAAATGGTGGAATTTGTGAACATTTACTATAGTTGAATGAAATTTTGGGTGTAAACTAATTAATCGTTATTCTGAAATGATTTGTCTTTCTTATTTAGTTTCCAACTGGCCAAACTGTTTTCATATTTTCAAATAGTTATTATGAAAAACTTATTGAATTTTTTCTTCGAATTTTTCAATTTTTGAACTACTGAACATTGAATTTTTTATTTGTTTGATCCGATTTAGCAACCTAGAAAACATCATTTTGTCAACAAGAGGTTGTCAAGCATAATAAAATGGCAATCTGCCAGACTACAGAAACAAATGCAAGCCAACATGGTCAAATGTGATATTTTTGACTTGCTAGGTGGTTGACGAAATGAAATCATGAAATTAAAAATCTGTTTTTTGTGATTGAACCGCTCATCATATCAAAATTTCTCAAGAGACAAAAAGTTTGATAATTAGTCTAGCTACTCAATGTCTAAAACAGTTTTTCTCGAACACAGACAGTTGAAAAATTATGATTGATTAAAAACACGTTCGATTTTTTAGGGACACTTGTAAAACGTCAAGGTCATTGAGTGGATCACTAAAAAACGCGAATAACGCACCCGATTACGCATACCAAACGTGGTTTCTATCGATCGAGTCATTCTCGAATTATTTGAAAAATGAGAAAAAAAGTCTTTGGATTCGGCGACCTCTAGTGGCCAAACGAAGAAATAGGTTCATATAGGTAAGTTGGCCTAGATCGACTCATTTCAAGCTGAAGAATGTGTGGCATAACATTGTACACGCAATATGGAAAATTTATTTGTTGTTTCTGTGATTCCTTGGTTGTGTTGCATTTTAAAATATACATTTCTCTTTAACTCTTGTTCTTGTTCTGTATTTGTGTTTCCTTCAACAATTTTATGAATTCTTCTCAGATTCTTACATTGAATTTCCTTTAAATATTACCCGATGAAATATTCAGTATCATTTAAACCTTTATCCTCTCTGTTATTGAATATAAGACCTCTCAAGTTTGGCGTTTGAATTTTTAAGCTTCTATAAAAAAACGTCAAGTCAAGCCGTGAATCTTCAAATTCAAGGGACGAATCTATGACCTACTGAAAGAACACCCTGTATCTGTATAGATTATGTGGTAAAAGAATTTCCTTCTCCTTGAAATAATAATTGAAAAAGTTTTCCGAGTTGGTAAAAACTGAAGAGGAACCTCTCCAGAGCATGAAAAATGATTTCGTTTCAGCTAATGATTCGTTTTTTCTTCAGCTGTTAACGTCTCGAACAGAAAATCATAAGCCATTAGCAATTTCATCATTTCCTTTTGTTAGAGATAGGAACGTCGTTTATGCAATAAATTTCCACCAAATTCAATACGAGTATCTAGAACGAGATTATATTTGGGTTAAAGTTTGGTACTTGGGATAATTTCTGAAGATTTATTAGTAAAAAGACTAGAGCTAAAATGATTACAGTTTAATGTTTTATTAGTGTGGTCGAAAAAAGAAAACTATATTTTTTTATTGATCAAAACATGTCCCCATCTATAAAAATACATCGCGTCCAACGCAAGGCTGTTATATCTACAGTGTGTTCCAACGAAAATTTGACCCCCCCTATAACTCCGAAATGAGTAACATTAGCGAAAAACACCAAGACACGTCGATTTTTGTTTCGAGGGGGAGCATTTTTCGAAATAATTCGAAACTTCTCAGATCAACCTCCTACCCCCAGCAACCCTAACTTTGAAATTCATCATAGGGAATAAGGGTCGAGTGGCACCTTACTGAAAAGGTCTGTCAATTCTCCACCTTGATTTGTCATTTTTAGAATTTTAAATTAACATACAGGGTGTCCCAACCAAGGGTGAAGTTGAATTCCTGGAAATCCCAAATACTAAATGAAATAGATTTATTTTGGCATAATGCAAGCGCAGGTTTATGCTCGGTCTAGAAAAACGACCTACACTTGTGAATTTGGAGTTGGTGCAATCAACCCCTATTTCCAGCATCCCCAACTCAAAAATCATTCGATCGATAATAGGTCAAGTGGCACCTTGTTGGAAAGGTACTGCAATTTTCTCTTCGAATTTGGTATTTTCGAAATTCAGAATCATCATACAGGGTGTCCTGAAGCAGGAACATTGAAAATCCAAATAACTTTTTGAAACTGGTTCATTTCGGTATACGAGAACATGTTTGATCCGAGAATAGGACTTTCTTGTGTGGTTATAGAATTTTGCAATCAACCCTTCCATTCAGCATCCCCAACTTGAAAATCATACAAATAATTCAAGTGGCATATCTTCAGAAAGGTTTTTGAATTCCAGAATGATTAAAGCATTTCATTCAGTCCGGCTCTCCATACAGGATGTCGCTTTCGAAAAATTCAATATCGTCATTTGAAATTATCAACTAAAATTAATTCGAAACTGTTAAAAGTATTGGGGTACGATGTGTTGAGCATCAATTACGAAGAAATAAAGCTGATTTCTGCATTGAAAATGTTCACATTTTTTCATTTCCATCTGGCGTGCAGTCATCTGTTATTTCTCATTTTGTAATGAAATATTATTATTATTCAGATCAGTTCCTCATTATTGTTGTTGTTCGTCAGTTGAAATTAATCTGAAAATGGTTTATTCCACTGAGGAAAGGGTCGAAATTGTATCGACGTATTTTCGAAATAACAGTTGTGCCAAAGAAACGGCAAGGATATTCGATAGGAACCATCCTGAAAGAGAAGGAGTCAGTCACCAGTACGTTAAATATTTGGTTGACAAATTCCTAGCTACGGGTTCGATGGCAAACAAAAACATGAAGTGGCATGTCCTGTCAGAAATGAGGCAACGGAAGTGGCAGTAGTGGGTCATCTACAAATGGAGAATACTACTTCGATCAGAAAACTATCTCGTCTGACTGGTGTATCAGCTACAACTGTCCATAGGATCGTTAAACATCACAAATTTCACCCTACAAGGTAAAATTAGTGCATGAAATAAACGAAGATGATCCAGATCGTCGTTTACAGTTTTGTGAAAATCTAAGTGAAAACCTAAACGCTAATCCAAATTTTCTGAATAACATCTGTTTTTCTGATGAAAGCACCTTTATGCTCAGTGGTGAAGTGAATAGACATAATTGTCGATATTGGGACACACAGAATCCTCATTGGTTTAGAGAGGCCCACACGCAAAGGCCTCAGAAGTTGAACGTTTGGGCAGGAATTTTTGGCAATCATCTAGTTGGGCCCTTCTTTATTGAGGGTAATCTGAATGGAAATGGCTACCTACAGTTGTTAGAGGAACACATACATCCTAGATTGACAGAAATTTTACAGAACGATCCAACTCTTTCTGAGGACGAAATGCGTTTTCAACAAGACGGTGCTCCTCCGCATTATGATGCTCGGGTGCGCCAATATTTAGACGAAAATTTCCCAGGAAGGTGGATTGGTAGAAGAGGACCTGTTGAGTGGCCAGCCAGGTCACCAGATTTAAATCCCTGGATTTTTTTTTGTGGGGCCATCTAAAATCTAAAGTTTATGCCACAAGACCAGAAAACCTGGAGGAGCTGCGGATGAGGATTATCACAGAATGCCGACTTTTGACTCCTGAAGTTTTCGCTAATGTGAGAAGAGAGTTCGAAAATCGTCTGTATAACTGTATGGAGGTGGGCGGAGGTCATTTTGAACAATTGTTGTAATAATCAAGTTAGTTTTTTGTTTTCAATTGAATACAAGTTCAATAAATCTCGTTTTCCTGTTTAGATGAGCATCCAATCAGTTTCTCCATCATCCCCTCATCCTGATCCTCACGCCAGAAAACCTCGATTGCCAAACTGAAACCAATGCCTCAGTGATTCAGAAAATAGAAAAATCTTTCTGGAACTTTGCCACTCAACCTGTAATCACTTGTATGATTTTTTGAGTTGGGGATGCTGAATGGAAGAGATTGATTGCAAAATTCCATATTCACGCAAGAGAGTCTTATTCTCGAATCAAACATAAACATGTTCTCGTATTATACCGAAATGAACCAGTTTCAAAAAGTTATTTGGGTTTTCAGTGTTCCTGCTCCGGGACACCCTGTATGCTGATTCTGAATTTCGAAAATACCAAATTCGAAGAGAAAATTGAAATACCTTTCCAACGAGGTGCCACTTGACCTATTTTCGATCGAATGATTTTTGAGTTGGGGATGCTGGAAATAGGGGTTGATTGCACCAACTCCAAATTCACAAGTGTAGGTCGTTTTTCTAGACCGAGCATAAACCTGCGCTTGCATTATGCCAAAATAAATCGATTTCATTTAGTATTTGGGATTTGCAGGAATTCAACTTTACCCTCGGTTGGGACACCCTATATGTTAATTTAAAATTCTAAAAATGACAAATCAGAATGGAGAATTGACAGACCTTTACAGTAAGGTGCCACTCGACCCTTATTCCCTATGATGAATTTCGAAATTAGGGTTGCTGGGGGTAGGGGGTTGATCTGACAAGTTTCGAATTATTTCGAAAAATGCTCCCCCTCGAAACAAAAATCGACGTGTCTTGGTGTTTTTCGCTAATGTTACTCATTTCGGAGTTATAGGGGGGGTCAAATTTTCGTTGGACCACACTGTATACACGCTGAATTCCGAACTATGGAAAATTGAAACAAGTGGTGGGCGGTGGCGGCCATTTGCAAAGTTGATTATTTACTATTGTTTATGAACTATTTTAAATTGACTTTTCAAGTCTTCACACCGACTTTTTAAGAGCAGTTTTTTCGGAGAATTTGTGTAACAATAGACAATTAACGTGTATTTCATTAGTTTGTGCGGTTTCTCCTTGGAACTAAGAAATATGCCTATTTCTTGCAGTGTCTATGGCTGTTTGAACAGCCATGATAAAAACAATCCTCGCCAGTTTTTTCAGTGAGTTTTTGAATTTCATTAGTGCATTTGTTCATTCTAAAAATCCATTCTCTTATTTGCAGATTTCTATTAAAAAATGAGCCATTGCTCAAATTATAGGTCAATGCCATCATAAGAAAGGATATCGTTCCATCGATGTCATCGAAAGTGTGTAGTGACCACTTCATCGATTCTGAATATTTGGATTTTTAGATTACTTACGATAGACTTGCTGTTTCAGTAGCTAATTCCTCAATGTCTCTACATGAAAAAGGATAACTCATAAATGATGCTATATTTGCCAATTTACTGCAATCATAAAAATGCATTTCGAATTGTCTCAAAATATTCGATAATTCAGCCTTATACGTATCATAATTCAACTGAGGAATCCTTGCTTTCAAAGACGAAAAAAATGTTTCAGATCCTTTCTTTTCAGTTGATCTATTATAAGTCGCAATTTACTTTTGAATGCGTTTACTGCGCTAATCATCTCAATAATAGTTTTTCCTTTTTCTTGAATCTCCAAGTTAATGGTGTTTAAGTGCATTGTGATGTCCGTCAAAAATGCCAAATCAGTCATCCATTTTTCGTTCTTCAACATCTTAGTGTCATCACCTCTTTCGTCTAGAAAAGCTGTTATTTCGGGCAATAATTCTTGAAACCTTTCTAGGAATTAGTTAGTTACCACGCTTAGGTATTACAACTGACGTCCGACAAATGCACTTATCCTTCACCATACAAAAGAAAAATTCTTCCTCCCAATCGTTATTAAAATGATACGTTTTAGATTTCTTCGCTGCACTCATTTTGTACTATTTAATAATAAACTTTGTATTGACGTAATATTGCCTTCAAGTTACAATTCAGAATGACTCCAATTCCTGCAGGCGCAAAATTTGTATCGGCGTGAACGAAAGTCTCGAATGTTCCCGTCAAATACGCCGCTCGAAATTTCTAGAAAAGCTGCAAGAATGAAAAACGCGGCTTTTCTTTGACAAGTACCGCGCGTTCCTTTGATAAAGCCGCCCTTGCCGCTAGCAGAGTGTTATTTTATTACGTAATAAATTTTTGTAGTTTAGTTACCGACTTATTAAACATTGTTTTCTTCCCGAGATCTACTCAAAGAGCACTCGCGATCGACCGTTTGAGCACCCATGTTCTAAAGCATCAGCAACAGACGAGCTTAAAGTTTGAGCTATAACTTTTACGTTCATTTTGTTCTTCTCCCAATTCACATGTTCGAAACCCAATGTATTAGCAAATTTGAGAGTTAAGTCTGTTTGTGAAGCGTAGAGCCTTCCAATAAATACCCAATGAATTTTCTCGAACCCATTTCAAAAGCATTTTCAGCCCACTTCAATATGTGACATGCATCAGGGATGAAGTAGATGTTACAATCCTCACTTGGATGCCTGAAATCAGATTGAATTTCATATCATAAATTTACATTTTAATTACTTAAGAACATTTGTATTTATATTCTCATTTTTATCTATATATAGTTGTCATAATTTCTGTACATTCATTCGTCTGAAGAAGCTACGGTGTAGCGAAACGCGTTACGAATCACAATCATTTAGTAAAATTTCTCAAAAAACATCAATTGTTTTTATTATTGATACTGGAATTCTACCAAGTGAAAGCCTCCCAAATTCGAATGATTGACTGCCACTGAAATTTTTATCTACAGAGTAAGATTTTTCTTGATTTAAAATATGTAAATGTTTCTCTAGAGGAAAGACCTCATAAATCAGTTTCAATTCTGGCCATTACAAAAAGATATTTTAGATTTAGCTTTTAGTCCTACGGGTTATTCTATAGCAAAACTATTTTGAATCCAATGAGCCAAAGAAGCGAGCTGAGCAAGCGGATCTTGTTTTTAAATTCATGATCTCAAAATGTGTGTATGCATTTTTCTAATAGGTAATGAATTTGTTTATATATTTTATTCTTCTTATTTGTTTTCACCTCAAATAACCCTAAAATGGGCGATAATTATGTAGTATTGATATGGATTACAATTAGATCGCCGTATGTACCACATCGAAGAAAAAAACCATATTTAAACACTTTAATAGTTTATTAAAGGTTACATATTCAACAATTTTACCTAAAACTATTTGTGGTTATAAAGTTTCGGAGAAATTAACAATCATTTCCACCAAATTCAATACGAGTATCTAGAACGAGATTATATTTGGGTTAAAGTTTGGTACTTGGGATAATTTCTGAAGATTTATTAGTAAAAAGACTAGAGCTAAAATGATTACAGTTTAATGTTATATTAATGTGGTCGAAAAAAGAAAACTATATTTTTTATTGATCAAAACATGCCCCCATCAATAAGAATACATCGCGTCCAACGCAAGGCTGTTATATCTATACACGCTGAATTCCGAACTATGGAAAATTGAAACAAGTGGTGGGCGGTGGCGGCCATTTGCAGTTTAGGCAAAGTTGATTATTTACTATTGTTTGTGAACTATTTTAAATTGACTTTTCAAGTCTTCACACCGACTTTTCAAGAGCAGTTTTCTCGAAGAATTTGTGTAACAATAGACAATTAACGTGTATTTAATTAGTTTGTGCGTTTTCTCCTTGGAACTAAGAAATATGCCTATTTCTTGCAGTGCCTATGGCTGTTTAAACAGCCATGATAAAAACTATCCCCGCCAGTTTTTTCAGTGAGTTTTTAAATTTCATTAGTGCATTTGTTCATTCTAAAAATCCATTCTCTTATTTGCAGATTTCTATTAAAAAATGAGCCATTGCTCAAATTATAGGTCAATGCCATCATAAGAAAGGATATCGTTCCATCGACGTCATCGAAAGTGTGTAGTGACCATTTCATCGATTCTGAATATTTGGATTTTTAGATTACTTACGATAGACTTGCTGTTTCAGTAGCTAATTCCTCAATGTTTTTACATGAAAAAGGATAACTCATAAATGATGCTATATTAGCCAATTTACTGCAATCATAAAAATGCATTTCGAATTGTCTCAAAATATTCGATAATTCAGCCTTATACGTATCATAATTCAACTGAGGAATCCTTGCTTTCAAAGACGAAAAAAATGTTTCAGATCCTTTCTTTTCAGATCTATTATAAGTCGCAATTTACTTTTGAATGCGTTTACTGCGCTAATCATCCCAATAATAGTTTTTCCTTTTTCTCGAATCTCCAAGTTAATGGTGTTTAAGTGCATTGTGATGTCCGTCAAAAATGCCAAATCAGTCATCCATTTTTCGTTCTTCAACATCTTAGTGTCATCACCTCTTTCGTCTAGAAAAGCTGTTATTTCGGGCAATAATTCTTGAAACCTTTCTAGGAATTAGTTAGTTACCACGCTTAGGTATTACAACTGACGTCCGACAAATGCACTTATCCTTCACCATACAAAAGAAAAATTCTTCTTCCCAATCGTTATTAAAATGATACGTTTTAGATTTCTTCGCTGCACTCATTTTGTACTATTTAATAATAAACTTTGTATCGACGTAATATTGCCTACAAGTTACAATTCAGAATGACTCCAATTCCTGCAGGCGCAATATTTGTATCGGCGTGAACGAAAGTCTCGAATGTTCCCGTCAAACACGCCGCTCGAAATTTCTAGAAAAGCTGCAAGAATGAAAAACGCGGCTTTTCTTTGACAAGTACCGCGCGTTCCTTTGATAAAGCCGCCCTTGCCGCTAGCAGAGTGTTATTTTATTACGTAATAAATTTTTGTAGTTTAGTTACCGACTTATTAAACATTGTTTTCTTCCCGAGATCTACTCAAAAAGCACTCACGATCCACCGTTTGAGCACCCCTGCTCTAAAGCATCAGCAACAGACGAGCTTAAAGTCTGAGCTGCAACTTTTACATTTATTTTGTTCTTCTCCCAATTCACATGTTCGAAACCCAATGTATTAGCAAATTTGAGAGTTAAGTCTGTTTGTGAAGCGTAGAGCCTTCCAATAAATACCTAATGAATTTTCTCGAACCCATTTCAAAAGCATTTTCAGCCCACTTCAATATGTGACATGCATCAGGGATGAAGTAGATGTTACAATCCTCGCTCGAAAGCCTGAAATCATATTGAATTTCATATCATAAATTTACATTTTAATTACTTAAGAACATTTGTATTTATATTCTCATTTTTATCTATATATAGTTGTCATAATTTCTGTACATTCATTCGTCTGAAGAAGCTACGGTGTAGCGAAACGCGTTACGAATCACAATCATTTAGTAAAATTTCTCAAAAAACATTAATTGTTTTTATTATTGATACTGGAATTCTACCAAGTGGAAGCCTCCCAAATTCAAATGATTGACTGCCACTGAAATTTTTATCTACAGAGTAAGATTTTTCCAGATTTAAAATATGTAAATGTTTCTCTAGAGGAAAGACCTCATAAATCAGTTTCAATTCTGGCCATTACAAAAAGATATTTTAGATTGAGGTTTTAGTCCTACGGGTTATTTTATGGCAAAATTATTTTGAATCCAGTGAGCCAAAGAAGCGAGCTGAGTAAGCGGATCTTGTTTTTAAATTTCTGATTTCAAAATGTGTGTATGCGTTTTTCTAATAGATAATAAATTTGTTTATATATTTTATTCTTCTTATTTGTTTTCACCTCAAATAACCCCAAAAATGGCCGATAATTATGTAGTATTGATATGGATTACAATTAAATCGCCGTATGTACCACATCGAAGAAAAAAAACATATTTAAACACTTTAATAGTTTATTAAAGGTTACATATTCAACAATTTAACCTAAAACTATTTGTGGTTATATAGTTTCAGAGAAATTAACAATCATTTCCACCAAATTCAATACGAGTATCTAGAACGAGATTATATTTGGGTTAAAGTTTGGTACTTAGGATAATTTCTGAAGATTTATTAGTAAAAAGACTAGAGCTAAAATGATTACAGTTTAATGTTATATTAATGTGGTCGAAAAAAAAACTATATTTTTATTGATCAAAACATGCCCCATCAATAAGAATACATCGCGTCCAACGCAAGGCTGTTATATCTATACACGCTGAATTCCGAACTATGGAAAATTGAAACAAGTGGTGGGCGGTGGCGGCCATTTGCGGTTTAGGCAAAGTTGATTATTTACTATTGTTTGTGAAACTTCTTTGACAAGTACCGCGCGTTCCTTTTATAAAGCCGCCTTTTGCCGCTAGCAGAGTGTTATTTTATTACGTAATAAATTTCTGTAGTTTAGTTACCTACTTATTAAACATTTTTTCTTCTCGAGATCTACTCAAAAAGCTCTCGTGATCGACCGTTTGAGCACCCATGTTCTAAAGCATCAGCAACAGACGAGCTTAAAGTTTGAGCTATAACTTTTACGTTCATTTTGTTCTTCTCCCAATTCACATGTTCGAAACCCAATTTATTAGCGAATTTGAGAGTTGAGTCTGTTTGTGAAACGTAAAGAATTCCAATAAATACCCAATGAATTTTCTCGAACCCATTTCAAAAGCATTTTTAGCCCACTTTAATATATGACATGCATCAGGGATGAAGTAAATGATACAATCCTCACTTGGATGCCTGAAATCAGATTGAATTTCAATCATAAATTTACATTTTAATTACTTAAGAACATTTGTATTTATATTCTCATTTTTATCTATATATAGTTGTCATAATTTCTGTACATTCATTCGTCTGAAGAAGCTACGGTGTAGCGAAACGCGTTACGAATCACAATCATTTAGTAAAATTTCTCAAAAAACATTAATTGTTTTTATTATTGATACTGGAAT
Organism: Cryptolaemus montrouzieri; assembly: GCA_013387265.2. Lineage (NCBI taxonomy): Eukaryota > Metazoa > Arthropoda > Insecta > Coleoptera > Coccinellidae > Cryptolaemus > Cryptolaemus montrouzieri. The sequence continues at coordinate 5,515,925 of JABFTP020000001.1, forward strand.
TCTACCAAGTGGAAGCCTCCCAAATTCAAATGATTGGCTGCCACTGAAATTTTTATCTGCAGAGTAAGATTTTTCCAGATTTAAAATATGTAAATGTTTCTCTAGAGGAAAGACCTCATAAATCAGTTTCAATTCTGGCCATTACAAAAAGATATTTTAGATTGAGGTTTTAATCCTACGGGTTATTCTATAGCAAAATTATTTTGAATCCAGTGAGCCAAAGAAGCGAGCTGAGCAAGCGGATCTTGTTTTTAAATTCATGATCTCAAAATGTGTGTATGCATTTTTCTAATAGGTAATAAATTTGTTTATATATTTTATTCTTCTTATTTGTTTTCACCTCAAATAACCCTAAAATGGACGATAATTATGTAGTATTGATATGGATTACAATTAGATCGCCGTATGTACCACATCGAAGAAAAAACCATATTTAAACACTTTAATAGTTTATTAAAGGTTACATATTCAACAATTTAACCTAAAACTATTTGTGGTTATATAGTTTCAGAGAAATTAACAATCATTTCATAACAAAATTCTTTGCCTACACTGCAAATGGCCGCCATGACGTCAGCCTGCATAACCAACTTTCAGTGGCAGTTAACAATCTAGCGAGTATATATATATATATATATATATATATATATATATATATATATATATATATATATATATATATATATATATATATATATATATATATATATATATATATATAACTGAATTCAAATTAAGTCACTTAATTTATTTAGATGATATTAAATTATATGCCGGAACCAGATCTCATTTAAAAGTCTACTTGAGATTACTTTCAACTATTCCAATGATATTCATATGAAATTTGGGCTTCCAAAATGTAAAAATCTTTCTATTGAAAAAGGAAAGATCACCTCTGATTATATAAAGATTTCCAATATCGAAATCGAGCCAATGCATCAAGGAGATACATATAAATATCTTGGATTTTGTCAAGAGAAGACAATTAACCATAGCAGCACTAAAGAAAATATTAGAAGTTCATATTACAAAAGACTTAGAATTATCATCAAGAGTTATTTAACTAGTAAAAACCTTTTCAGAGCTATCAACTCCTATGCTGTTCCTATTCTTACATCTTCTTTTGGAATTATTAAATGGTCTAAAACTGATCTAAATGAATTACAATGTCAAACGAGGAAAATGCTCTGTAAATATCATAAGCACCACCCAAAGTCAGCTGTTCAGAGAGTTACACTACCTAGACATCTTGGAGGTCGTGGATTAATTGATTTGAATAATCTTCATAGTAAACAGATTTTTCATCTACGTTCCCATTTTCATGATAAACAGAGAACGTCTAAATTACATGATATTGTTGTTGCTTCAGATTATAATCTTACACCTCTGAACTTGACAATGCAAAAGGTAGATTTTGATATATTTGATGATAATTCTAAAAGAGAAAGTTGGATGCAGAAGGAATTACACGGAAAGCACCCTAAAGAATTGAAAAATGATTATATTGATGAAATTGCATCGAATAAATGGTTAGTATCTGGAGAATTGTTTGCTGAAACAGAAGGCTTGGCAATTGCGATCCAGGATCAGGTTGTTTTCACGAGGAATTATAGAAAACATATCATCAAACAAAATATAGATGATTCTTGCCGTAGATGTTTCTGTTCTTCAGAAACAGTTTTTATATATTATCATCTTGCTCAGTCCTTGCTTCAACAGATTATTTAGAAAGACATAATGCCGTCGCTAATATTATTCACTTCAATCTAGGAATTAAACATGACCTAATTCCCAAAAGAAAAAATTTCACAAATATGAACCTGAGATTATTTGTGAAAATGACAAATATAAACTTTATTTTGATAAAACAATTCTTTGCAACAGAGCTGTAAAACACAATAGACCAGATATCGTTCTTAATGATAAACAGAATCAAATAACATATATAATTGATATTGCTATACCCGACACACATAATATACAAAACAAATACAATGAAAAAATTTCTAAATATATGATGCTTGGCGACGAGATTACAAAAATGTGGAAAATGAAGAAAATATTTATTCTACCGATTATTATTTCTACAACAGGCGTTATTCCTAGAAATCTTCACAAAAGTATTGAGATTTTGGGTCTGAAGAAAAATTTGTTTGAACAGTTATAAAAGATAACAGTCATCAAATCTTGTAATATTCTTCGTAGGTTTCTTTCCGAAAATAATAATGAGGTAGAGTCATAGGTTTTCTCTTTAGTTTATACTGCTCAGAATCTCATTTCATATTTTATTTATTTGTTTATATAAATGTAATATAATTAACTGACAATTTTGTCATATTTATATTCAGAGCAGTATTCTATTCGATCGTTCACCACTTCACACAAAGGAAACTATTAATGAGTAACATTCAGTGTTACTTGACTAAGGTCCGTACACTGGATTTTTCCAAAAGCCTCTGACACTACTCGTTGGTACATTGATATCATTGTCTGATGATGCTATAGTATGTATATATTCTGGTAGATTGATATATTCTCATAACATTTAACGTTATCCTAATATATAATTATTCCAGGATATGTTTTGATTATAATCATTGCCTGGCAATGGTATTAATTACCGGGTGGTGGATTTATATTTTCTCATGAAATCAGTTTGATTGCATGAACAGATATATGGGCAACTCGTCGGGGTAAAACCCCTATATATATATATATATATATATATATATATATATATATATATATATATATATATATATATATATATATATATATATATATATATATATATATATATATATATATATATATATATATATATATATATATATATATATATATATATATATATATATATATATATATATATATATATATATATATATATATATATATATATATATATATATATATCCTTAGTCCCTCGACCTACAAGCATAGAACTGTAAATGTATGTAAAATTGTTTTTTTTTTTTTTGAATTTGAGAGGCTTTTCAGATCAGTTCATATTTAATAAAATTCGCTAATCAGTTCATTTAATAACGCTAAATTCTTTACTGTCAAACTGTTTTTGTTATTGTCTACATTATCCGTACAAATAGCGGTAAACTCTCAACTTGCATAAATTTTGGGAAATCTTTTTGACAATAGATGTAAAGAATATTATCGCATATGCTATCGAAACTTGTGTGTTAACTCCCTTAAAGTTCCTTTTCTTCATTTCAGACGTAGAAGAACTATCCGCCAGCTTGATGGCTGCAGCGGCTGCACAGGCAGGGAATAACGATGTAGAAAAAGGCGAAGATCATTTGACCCAATCGACAAAGTCGAAGATAGGCTCAGATGCCAACTACCTCAACAGATGTGTGTATTTGGAACAACTGCTGAACGGTATGATGCTTAGAAATGCAACATATGTTCTTGAAAACGTGAAATACGCAAGAAATACGAGTAACTGAACTCTGATTTGAAAGTACGGGAGCTAACTATAATTCTAGATACCTTTAAACGTGTATCCATTCACTGTATGTTTGTACGAAAGCTCTGTATATTATATCGAAAATATGTGAAGAGAAGATAGATCTTAAACCGTTGCATATTTCTTAATTATGTTGGAATATACAGCATGTTCGTTTCAGAGATTTATATCAAAGTAATATTTACTTAATGGAACACCCTATTTTTCAATTTTCGGATTTGTCATATTGAAAAAATGTAAAATTTCTGAAAATTGTTTTACCTAAACCCAACGGGTTTTTTTTTCGAAAATATGAAAGAAAAAAACACTTTTGTCGGTGAAAATGGTCCTTCAGTCATTTTCAAGTGCTGAATACTAAGCTACTAAGACCATTACAAGATACAGTCCCACAAACGTGGGAAAAATTGTCGCGAATATTGAGAATATGACCGAATACAAACAGAAAGTATTCGGAGTAAGGTAGATAGAAAAACGCATAGCCCGAAGATCGGCGAAGTACAATTCGCATTAATATTGACAGGTATAAATTTGAACGGATAACGATGGACACGAATTGAGATAAGAAATTTCAGAGCAGTTGCGATTTTCTGATTAAATGTGAGTTAATACTACTTTCCTGACCTGTGTCGCATAGATAACTACTAAAATTGAAGAGGTTCAATTCCAGAAAGATCATCATCGGATCTGAGAAAACATCACTATTTTTCAGCCTGTAAATGTATAATTGTCATGTCATGTCATCAACAGCAACCAATGCTGGCTCCTTGTCCTCAAAAAATTTCTCAAATTTCTTGGCGTGTTCACAACGACTTTTCAAAAAGAGTTTCTACAGTTTTTAAGTCAAACTTCACATTCCACTCTGCGACATATTGCTTCATAGATGCCCATACCAACTCTATCGGATTCAGGTCGGGGTGATAAGGAGGAAGTTGAACAAGAGTGTGGCCACTATTTACCATTATTTTATCTATTTCGTATTCTTTGAATCGCGATTTGTTACTTTTAATCATGTCATAGTGTTTCATTTTCAACCTGTCTAATGTGAAATGTAGTCCACGCTGTCGGAGCCATTCTTACATTTCTTGTTTTCTTGAAGCCATATTTGGGCATTTGTTCAGTTGAACGTTATGGTATAGAGCATTGTCTATAATAAGAACACATTTGGCTGGTAGATAAGGTTTCCAGCAGCCTTTTCTTATAGTTGACACAGTTCATCTCAATTTTCGCCGCCAGCTTGCACGATAATGAGTCTCTGTCCTTTGGAAATTGGCTCACAAAAACCTTCATTTGAATTGACGCTTCATGCTTTCATTTGTGTGAGCGATGGGTGGATATATGTTTCGTCCATATATTTTCTTGTCTGAATTTTTTCATATCCCTAAGAAAGTTTCTTCTGAGCATTTGGATTTCTAGTTTTTCCATAAGTAATTTTCTAATATTTCGAGTTTTTTCCAGTGAAATCCCATCTCTCTCGTCACTTTCCTTAGAGATTCATATGATCCAGAATACCCATTGTCATCAACAAATTTCTTATGAATACGTATTAGAGTTGGAAACGCTTTTTCTAAATCATCTAAATCAGTCATCGGAGCAACTCTTCTTCCTTTCTTGTTGGGTTTGGACAATGAGGATGACTCTCCTCCTTCAACAGATCTCATTTCTGCAGAAATCTTTCTTATTGTACTCAAACTCACCCCTGTTTCCTTTGCATCATGCTCCTGTATTCCTTCTATTTTTACTAATGATCCATCATTTCTTGCCTCTTGCTACACGAAATGAATCACATTTGCTATCACTTTCCTATATTGGCCCGACAACACTTTCTTCACCACTTCCGTTTTGAATTCCATTTTCGAATACCTAATACCAAATAATTGATGCACATAGTGTATTTTACGATGTTCACTCCGCGAGAGCTTCGATGAACTAACCATTGAAATGAAAGTTTATATGAAGGAGAGGGAAACTGCAGATGTGTTTGGCGGCCCGTATATTTTTTTCTTCAAATGTTAAGTATGGGGCAATAATTGATTTCAAGTTGACTATTAAGAGAAATAGAATTCCTAAGTTTATTAATTTCCAAACTTTCCATCAGATTAATTCCACTTCTTTCATTGCTTTTGTGCAGAACTTTGAGATTTTCTAAAATTATTGTGCGGTTTGTTGATTGGATGTGCTCAAATATTGAGGATTTCCTGTCTGACGATATATGTTCTTTGAACCCACATTCAGAATTTTTACCTGTTTGACTTACATGATCTGAAGAACATTCGATTTTGCATTAAAAAGTAATTTGCTGGGATTATAACCGCTTGAGAATGGGGTGGTTATTTTCTTCGCATTTTATGAGAAAGTGGAAACAGAGCATATCTTTTTTCTGGTTTTTCTTAAATGCAATATAATAAATGTGATTTAGGATTTTGTTTTTGCGTCTAATGATTTTATTTATGAAAGAGGCTGGTATATTGTTTTTAGAGGGTGGTATTTTGTTGTTAGAGACTATTTTTATAGTATTTATTTCCGTTTTGAAATCTCAAATTGAGAGGGGGATAGTAAAGGTTCTGTTTGCCATAGAACTGTAAGCGACGAGTTTATGCTTTAAATGATTGAATGAGTCCATGGGTATTGATGCGAACGATTCTTTCCTATAGATATTATAAGTTAGGATAATGTTTATGTTTGTTATCGTTAAATTTCATTGAGAAAATTCAAAAATATATCTAATTGTCTATTTGAGCCATGAAATCCAACCAAAATATCATCAACGTACCAATACCAGAACATGATATGTTTTTTGGCTAGGTCGCTGTTCAGTTTTGATGTATTTTATGAGTCCATGAAAATATCTGACAATAAGGGACTAAGTTACTTTTCACAATTTTAGTTTCACAAACACGACCGGTTTCGAGCGTCAAGTCATTTACTAGTGGTGAACTACAGGAAACGAACTTACTTATACACAACCAAATTTATATGGAATCACTCGGTATTCGGTTGTTTTTAACCATGGATCTTTGACTACTTGTGAAGAATGAATTTTTCGTTGTAAAAAAACTGGATAGTATGATGAGAAATGTTGAATTATCACGTTCGGGATATTGTACTCTGCAGTCAATGAGATTTGAAACTGTGAATTTCAAATTTTGAAAAAGCCAATAAGGGACACAGATAGATATAGCGGCCACTATAAGGGTATCACTGGGGGTGATTTCAACAACCTACGTCCGATACGTGGAGCTATAATCTCTACAAAATAGGCCTAGAAGAAGTCGTCGGAAGATCACTTCTGAAGAACAAGACGCCTTTTTGTGCCAATGTGCCAAATTGCAAGAAGAGACCCTAGTGCGTCGCACCCCATACTCCAAAGGCAATTTCTGGAAGCAACAGGCATCAGTGTAATGGTCGAAACGATACGTCAAAGACTTCGTCCAAGGGGTTTATACAGCAGAAGGCTCTTAAGATTTCCAGAGCTAACTAGACAATGAAAACTTCAAGACTCAATTGGTGTATCAAGCACCAAAATTGGAATATTGAGTGTGATGTTTTGGGATGGCATTATGCTGGGAGGCAAAACAGATTTGATTTCGTTTCCTGCGAGTATAACGGCTAGAAATTACGTTGACCTAGTGCTGGAGCTCGTGGTGAGACTCCGGCTAGGTGCCCACGGTGAGAATACCTTTTTATGCAAGATAATGCTCCTCCGCATACCAACGACCTCGCGCGACATTATCTTGAAACAGAGGGAATTACTTTCTTGGACTGGCCAGCTTGCTCTCCAGGCCGAAACCCTACGGAACATTCATGGGATAATCTCAAAAGGAAAATACAGCTCATCCAAGCCGCCACAGAAGAGTGGCAGAATATCAACCCAGAGGAGACCGAAAACCTAATCCAAAGCATGCCTAGACGGATTCAGGCTTGTATCGGGGCAAGAGGAGGTAATATAAGCTACTGAAGTCGAGAAAAAAACACCTACTCCGTGAGAAAACAATTTTCAATTTTTTACTACATGCGGAAAGATCTCTCATTTTCTTTTATTTAATTCTTTTTTCAATTAAAATATCTCAAAACGGATCAATTCTAACAATCCTCCGAAACTGCCTGAGGTAATATTCAAAATATCGAGTGATTCCATATAAATTTGATTGTGTGTATACCTGGTGATTCACCAGTGGCGCGGTGCTCTGTAGCACGAACACTCTTGAAGATTTCATTTTTGTTCGAACGGTATTGTATTCAGAAAGTAAAAATCTACTTCAGCAATTTATTTTCCAGTAAACAGGGTGTCCCAATTTTCTATAAAAAAATCTTGGGAGGTTTTTTCTGATTGGATGACCACTTTTTTGTTGAAGATTCAAGAGCGTCCTAATATTTTCCATAATGTCTTCAAGTAATAAGTTTTCTTGGTGAGTAGTTTCGCCACAATATTTTTTTTCCGTAAAAATTCATGAAAATAGGCTCTTTCCGTACATGCGCATGCTCCTTCGGCCATAGAGGATGAATACTTTTTTCCTTTCGTTTTCTTATTGCCCAAGGATAGCTTCATTGATGAATTGAAATAGATTATCCTCATTTTTACACGAGTTACTCAAAAGATAATTAAATATATGTAATTTTAAAAATATCATACCTTGATTTTTTATTCAAACGCATGGAACATATCTTCGACCATTTTCGAAATAAAAAATAAACTAAAATAATAAAATCAGAGGTTGCGAAAGAAGAGTTTATAAGTACATATCATTATACTTGATCAGAGAAATGGAGATATTTTAAAGTAGTCGTGTATGAAAAACGTAATAGATTGGTTTTTGTGAGATGATCTACAAGGTGTTGAACTATTTCAATAAGTGTTCGAAATGTTGCCCGTTTCTTTGTAGAGACAACTCAATCTTTCTGAGGAAAGACCGTTGAACTCTCGACAGCATTTGCGGTTTCACTGACTGAAAGGCGTCAACTATTCTCTGTCTCATATCCAACTGTGTTATAGAAGGAATCTGGTAAACGATGCCCTTAATATAACCGCATAAGAAAAAATCTAGACTTGTAAGATCCGGAGACCTAGCTGGCCATCTAACAGGACCACCACTTCCTATCCATTTGTTTGGAAATACATGATTCAAATGCTCCCTAACCTGATGTGAGTAATGTGCCGGTGCTCCATCCTGTTGAAATCACAAATCTCGCCTTATATGCTCTGGTACATCGTTAAGTAACATTGGTAGATGATTTTGCAGAAAAACTGAATAGATTTCACCATTGAGGTGCCCGTCGAAAAAATGCAGCCTGATAGATATCCATCTACTATAGCGGCCCATACATTCAAGGACCAACGATGCTGATGATCTATTTGTCTTATGAGGTGTGGATTTTCCGTGGCGTAATAATGAAAGTTGTGCCTGTTAACAAGCCCATTCTTGTGGAAAGTTGCCTCTTCGAGAAAAGAACTCTGCTAAACATATTTGGATTTTCCGCTACTTTGTCAATTGCCCAATTGCAAAAATTGATTCAATTTTCATAGTCTTGATTGTTCAGTTCCTGGTGCAGCTGTACATGATATACATGAAATTTATTCACTTTCAAGATTCTCTGGACGGAAGTTTGACTTATATCTGTTAACTGAGAAATCTCTCTTTGGCTTTTATATGGGTCCTCTGTCACTGTCAACAAAACTGATAACTGGTTGTCTAAAGCTGTAGCAGTTTTTGGTTTTTCATGTTTTTCTTACCCGTTTCGATAAATCTAATTAGAAGTTTTCCAAAGCATCTTGCATCAGGATGCCTCTTATCAGGAAACCTTTGTGCATAAACTCTACTTGCCAACAAAGAATTTCTATCACACTCACCCAGAATGAAAATCATATCAACTATTTCTTTTTTGGAGAACTTCATGGGAGTCAATTGAGAAAATTGTGTTAAAACGTGACTTTAACAATGTTTAATAACGAAACACTGATAAGTTCACTATGTAAAATGCAGAATATGATATGTCCGGACACCTGACAGAAGGCACAAATAAAAAGAATGTCAACACATACCTCGATTTACGTTTTTCATCTTGATTTTATCATTCGTTAAAAGAATTATCTTGTTTAAGTTTCATTTTTTACTACTCGAAAACTACAGAAGAAAAAATTGATGCATGTTGATGAGTTTGATACGGTTTGTTGAATTTTCATCAAAAATTTTTACAAATAATCGAATATTTCGAAAATGATCGAAGATAAAGATGAGGTTACTTCTTCAAAAATATAGCACAACATTTTATGCGTTGACATGAATAATAAAATACAGGTTTGTTCCATTTGCAAAAGTCAAGATATGGTATTTTTAAAATTACAATATTCAATAATTATTATGAGTCACTCTTGTATAAAATGAGGATAATCTATTTCATCAATAAAGCTTTCCTTGGGCACTAAGAAAACGAAAGGAAAAAAGTATTCATCCTCTCTGGCCGAAGGAGCATGCGATGATGTGAGAGCCTATTTTCATGAATTTTTACGGAAAGAAAAATATTGTGACGAAACTACTCACCAAAAAAACTTATTACTTAGAGAAATTATAGCAGAGTTTAGGCCACTCCAGAATCTTGAACTTCCAATCTGAAAAAAACCACCCAAGATTTTTTCATAAAAATTGGGACACCCTGTGTACTGCAAAATAAATTGCTGAAGTAGATTTTTTTCTCGACTTCAGTAGCTTGTATTAATTACCTCCTCTTGCCCCGATACAAGCCTGAATCCGTCTAGGCGAGTAACAGAGCATCGCGCCACTGGTGAATCACCCAGTATAGCTTCTAGCCTAATTTCATATTAAGTAGCGGAGAAGTATTGTGGTCTAACTAGTTATTAAGGGTGATTTCACTTGGGTTTTCATAAAGTTTATTGATTTCCAAACATTCCAACAGATTCATTTTGTTTTCTTTGTCGCAATTATGAAGAATTTTGATATTCTCTAGTGTTATTGAATGTTTTATAAATCTAGTTTCGAAATTCCTACCACTCTATACGTTAGCTACCGTACACTGATTGAAAACAATTCTGTGAACTCCTAATGTTTGCATTTGTCTGTTTTTTTTCTGTTTAGCATTGAATAATAATATGCTCAAGTTCAGACCATTTGGAAAGAATTGATTATTTTAAATTTGGAATAATAATTGCTCATAGTATGAAAGCACCAGGGTAGGTGAAACTAGCGTATTTTTTCAAGCAAGTATCTTTTATGGAATATAATAATTGTGTTGTTTGATGTTTTTCTTTACGTTGGATAATTTTTCCAATTTTTCGAAACCAGGCGTGTTTTAACAAATAAACGTTGAAAAATGACAAAACTTTTTCTCTTTCATATTTAAAATGAATTTTCACGAAATAAATATGTTACGAATATCATAAGTTGAATCATTCGAGTTTTTATAAAATTTTGACCTTATTTCAAACTTGATGAAGGGAGAGTCAGGATTGTTATTGCACGTCTGAGTTCAGTTATCTTTTTTTCAGACTAGATAATCCTTAAGATGAGATCAGATCTATTAATCGGATATCCTTGCTAGGAACGATACCCTATAGTTTTCGTTTTCATTATGATTTGTTCCGCATCTTTGACATCTTACGTGATACTGAATGATTATCCTCAAGAAAATATGCATTTATAAACTCGATTTCAGATTGCGTACTTGAATTCTAGTTCGCTCCCGGACTCTCGAATGGAAATATAAGTAACTCCAGCATTCAGTGTTAGTTAGTAGACTATGAAAGAGACGAGGTAGTCTGTTTTATTTCTTTTTGTTGTAATGGTTTGGAATAACATTTTGATTTATGAAGTATTCCATATATTTTGTGATGTCTAGAAATATGTCTGGCAGTATCCTTGAAATATCGGCCATAATACTGGGATTTTTCGAACGTGAAGATTCTCTCCTCTATTTCAAATCTTACAGTGGCTAGAATTCGATCTTCGTGAACTATAGTTTCGTGACCGTGACAGCTAGAATAAAATAGGTGGCATATTTTTGATCTATTTCACCAAGGAAATGGGAGAGATGAAGACCGTTTCCTGATAGCTTCAACCGTTTTCGATAAAATATATTTTGTCGGTTCTCGAGTTATGTTACTTACGAATATCTTGAAATGCAAAACCTTTTTTCCCTCGGTTTTCCGAATTTCATAGTAACTTTCTCCATCGAAATACTACCAATAATATATAACTTACTATACAGGGTGCTATATCGTAAACTTTCCATACGAGATTAGTATCCTGTAAGTGAATAACTGAAATTTAAGTTGGATACGCTAACTTTATAATCTTCTTCACAATTCGTTTCTAAGGAGATTCAATCGCCTTTCTAACGGTATCTTGCCCGATGTAATCAGTTTAAAACATTTTTTCCGCGACTTCGTACGCGTAAAGGTTGACGTGACATATTTAGAAACGACTTTATTCTGCTTCACAGGCTCAATTCGTAAGAATGATTTACATGTTAACCCTTAACTAGTGTTGTTCATTTGATATACGTCAATTGTGACCATGCGTCAAAATTACTCCTGTTTGAAAATATTTTTTTTCATCAACCGACACGATAATTAATGTGTTTTCTTCCAAGTGAAATATGGGTTCAATGTTTTCTTATATTTCATGCAGAATGAATTTCGAATGATAACAAATTAGAATAAAATACGAAAGTTTTTTTCTTGTTTTAATGAAACTACAACATACTCTGTGACAAAAAGTATCCGGAAATTGGAAATAAAACGCAAAAATCTTAATCGACTTCAATATCTATTGAATCTCCTTCAAAATATTGTAACGTTTCTTAATTCTTGAAATTATTGGTGGGTTCAAATTAAACACTTCAACGTTACAAAACTCTAACAAATTTATGTACACTAACTAAATGACTATTTTATATAACACAATCTATACTGCTTGATTTATCTCTAACACTTTGTCCACTTATTCGCGCTCTATATTCAAACTCAATTTTCTACGCTTCTCGCTTTCTCCTTATATTCTAGAACGACTAGTTCTAGAACATTTGCATAACTTCGGCTCTGTTCCAGATCTTCGTTCGAGAACCTTCTGAAAACGGCAACACTGATTTCTTCGTAATACGGCGCGCTGAAACCTTTAAATCTTTCTCGAAGTCTCCCGAAAGTGCCCCGTACTCGTCAGTCCGCCGGGTGGTGACAGGGTCGGCTTCAGGGACGATTGGATATCGTTACAGTGCCCCCCTCTTGAAACTGTTCTGACCCAGTACAGACTGAGTCTTTGGTCACTACGACGGTATCGGCATTTATTTCCAGCTTTACATCTCCCTTGTTGATGGAAATTTCAAATTCAACTGTCTTTTCACCTTGTCTTGAATGTGTAGGATTGAAACAGCACACACGAGAACTTCCATTTTGATGCCTTGGAAAATAACTTCGATCATGCTCCGTACTGTTCTCCAATCTAACTGGTCCAATCCACAACGAAGTTTCGGTATGGCGAGTTTCTTCACACCCTGCTTTACCAAGTGCTCTTTCAAGTCTATTAAGGCTGACCATAAATCTTCATAGCAGGGTTTCTGGTGTGAATATTCTTTAGTCACCAAGTAGTAGACCGTTCTTCCTTCAGCTTCTACTTCCATGGTCTTGCCTTCTGTAGACAGTTGCTGCCTTAGTTCAGAAGACCTTCCATATTTAGCCTTATAAACTCTCGCGATACCCTTATCCATTCGAAGATCTTGAGCGACACAATGCGCAATGTCATATTTCTTGCCTTCTTAGAAAAAATCTTATTGTAGTTCTGTGGTTATTCCAAATCTGGTTTTTCCAGTGCCGATATAGTTAGCCATGAAACGATCGTAGTCCCTCGCTTCATTCACTTGATGATTTTTTTTTATCTCCCCGTTATTTTTGTTTGCCAAAAGGAGCCAATCGATTGAAATGCACTACTCTAGGTTTCCCCCTCGGCAGCTTCTATATACCATACACGATGTCGTTGATCCTTTTCATGACTTCAGAAGGTCCTTCCTAATGTCGCTGTAGTTTTGGAAATAAGCCACGTTTTCTCTGTGGGTTATAAAGCCATACGAGAGCTCCTACAGAAAATCCACGTTCAGAAGCTTTGAGGTCATAGCGGTTTTTCATTCTATCACTGGCAATCTGCATATGATGTCTGACCTTATTATGGATATAATCCATTCCTCGCTTCAGATTAGTGACATAATCTTCTCCAGGCTTATACCCGAATTCCAGATCACATGGCAACCTCATCTCACGACCTAACATAACTCGAGCTGGCGTTTCTCCTGTTAACTCTTGCACTGAAGATCTGCAGGCCATTACAAAAAGGTGCAGGTATTTGTCCCAATCTCTCTGATGATCCGATACCACTTCAACCAGGTATTTTCCTATCGTTCTATTCATTCTTTCAACCATGCCGTCTGATTGAGGATGAAGCGCTGTTGTTCTGGTCTCTCTGATGCCTAGTCTTTCGCACGTTTCTTGAAACAGCTTCGATTCAAAATTTCTTCTTTGATCGCTAAGGGAACTCCATAATGACAAAAGAACTCCTTCACCAAGATATCAGCGACAGTTGCGGCTTCCTGATTTGGTACAGTATAACCCTCAACCCACTTGATAAAATAGTCCATGGCAACTATTATGTATTTGTTGCCGTCATCAGTTTCTGTAAAGAGTACCCCTATATCTACAGCAACTCTATCGGACTTCCAACATTGTACTGTTTCATTGGGGCCTTGCCTTTTCCATAAGGTCCTTTTACTGAAGCGTAGACTTCCTGCTATACTCTCGGACATCTGCCATTGAATTGACCCAATAAAATCTAGCTATGACCTTCTCGAGAGTCTTCTTGATGACGAAATGTCCTCCTGAAGCTTCATTATGTAACTTCTCCAAAATTGCCTTCACTCTGCTTCTTGAAACAACTAACTGAAGCCACTCATCATCTCCTGTTTCGCTTTCCAAGCGTCGCTTCAGCTGACCATCTTCCATTAATAGTGTTTCCCATTGCGCCCAATAAGCCTTGATGTTTCTACTCATCCTTCGGCAACACTGATTTCCTCGTAATACGGCGCGCTGAAACCTTTAAATCTTTCTCGAAGTCTCCCGTCAGTCCGCTGGGCGGTGACAGGGTCGGCTTCAGGGACGATGTGATATCGTTACAATATGCTCCATTTGAAGCGATACACATGCCAACGTTTTTTCCAATCATCAAAATATTTTTTATAGGCGCTTGCACAGATGGCCTTCATCCCCTTCTGCCAGTTTCCTTTTATGACGTCTATGGAATCAAATCTGATTGCCCGGAGAGGCAATTTCAGTTGAGAGAAAACAAAAAAGTCAGACGGAGCTAGATCAGGCGAATAAGGCGGCTGCTCAATGGTATTTATCGAGTGTTTGGTCTTAAAGTCGTTTATAACCGTGGGTCGATTAAGATGGTGCATTATCATCATGCAAAATCCACGGATTGTATCGCCACAAATCCGACTGTTTACGACGAATATTTCCACGCAAACATCTCAAAACGTTTAAATAGTCTTTAGTAACGAATTCATGATGAACTGCAGCTACCTCATTCCGGTACTGTTTTTGAAGAAAATTCAGCTCTAACGAAACGAGCGGAGCGGCGACACGCCACATGCCCAATTGATTCACCAAAATCAAACGACCGGTTTTTACGGGACATGTTGGGATCACGACCTATCTCTCTAACACTGGCATGACGGTTTTCGGGCATCATTTCATTGATTTTTTGGACGTTACCACTGATGTCGACTGGTTTCAACAGCTGCCGTAAGCAAACTAGTAGACAGATCGCGCTGATGTTAGGCGTAGTAATTGAGGACAGTCCTACCAACGTAAAATACTTGAAAATTTTCAACGTAGGCAGTTTGAATGAGAATCATCTTTTTGTATGAGGCGCATTTCTATCTTGGCAGATACGTCAACAAACAAAATTGCCGTATCTGAGAGACGTAAACCCCACAGGTTATCGTAAAGAAATGGATGCATCCCCATAGAGTGACGGTTTGGTGCAGATTTTGGTCTGAAGGCATCTTTGGGCCATTTTTCATCAAAAATGAGGCAGAAGCCACCGTTACGATCAATGGCGGTCGGTACCGCGCCGTGACTTGAAGAGGAAGACTTGGTTTCAACAGGACGGCGCTCCGTGCCACACAGCCAACGTTACGATCGATTTTCTGAGCACAGTCTTCGAAAATCGAATTCAGTCGAAAATCTAACGTCGTTTGACCTTCTCGGGGGGTGTAATTTGACGGCGTAGGACTATTAGCTTTGGGGGCGTCAAAGATAAGTGTAATGTGGACAATTCAAGCTTTGAAGGACATTATTCGTGCAGCCATAGCTAAAATGGAGCTGCATACAATCGAGAATGTACTCAAAAATTGGACCGAACATATGAAGTACTGCAAGACCAGCCGAGGCAGCCATTTGAATGAAAATATATTCTACAACTAACCGCAAGGATCGTACTTCAATGTAATAACAAAAAATTTGGAAATTGGATGAACCATTTTTGTTTTATTGCATTAACAAAAAAGTTACGTGGCGGGCCTATAAATGCCATAATCTGTTAAGTTAAATTTCAATTACACTTTTTCTCGTATACCACCCTGTATAAACTTCAAAAAAATACTCAAGCTACGTCACTATCGAAAGAAATGTTTTCGAGAAATTCTATAGAAGTGGTCATAAGACGAAAAATAAGGATGGCTTGTACTTTTCATTGCATTATATCCGGCTAACTCGACTTCTTCAAAAACCCAGATGCATTAGAGTATAACGAAAGGTTGAGAGCATGTCTCATTTACCCTATGCCCTCTAAGAGCAGAGAATGTGTATACAAAAAGGGTAAAAGCTTTCAAGTTGTTCGCATTTAGAATCATTGACTTCTTTTTGGGGATCTTTCACATTGAATACAATACATTTTACTCCCTACAATTAGGACAAATGGAAAAGCTCTTCAATTAGGCATGGCCATCAGCATTTCGTAAACAATGTTTCTTAATACAATCCTCAACAATTGATAGGAATCAAGAATGTTTTCGAAATTGTACATATACCATAATATCGTATGCTGATGAAGTAATGAAATGATTTAAATAATTTCGCGATCCATTTGAACGGGTTTACAAATAGCGACGCTGGGATTTCCAAACGTCATGAAAACTCTCCGCTTTGAGTAAATGTCAGTTGTCAAGCTTTATGTTTTTCAGGAAACATCAACAATTCATGATGTCGAACTACACAAACGAACAACTTCTCAAAATTATACAAACTTGTTACCAAAATAAGCGATCTGTAAGACGGACTTCGTGAATATTTCGCTGCTAGAAATCGCCCTTCTGAATCGGTTACATGCGTTTAGTGAAATTTTTGAATCGAAATTCACGCTTTCGGATATAAAGCTTCTTTCAAGATAAAGAAATGAAAGGAACGTCGCGAATATTGCAGCCGTTAAGGCCAGTGTTCGCGAGAATAAGGAACAGTCGATTCCGCGTCGTTCGCAAAAGTTGGGACTTTTACAAATAAGTATGTGGCGTATTTTGGGTAAGAATTCGGGGCTACATCCAAACAAGATCCTTCTCACTCAAGAACTATTGCCAGGTGACCCTCAAAAGCGCAGTGTATCTGCAAATTGGTCTTGCGGCAGCTTCACGAATATAACAGTTTTCACAGGACGAAGCTCATTTTTGGCTTGATGGCTTTGTCATTAAGCAAAATTGTCGATTTTGGTGTTAGTCAAACCCTAAATAGATATTGGAGAAGCCTTTGCATCCACTAAAGGTGAAGGTCAGGTCTGGATTCATGCTGGCGGTGTCATTGGGCCATATTTCTTTCGTGACAATGTTGGAAACGTATGCATCGTAATTGGCGAGTAATATCAAGGCGTGAGTCGTCACTTCTTCTTCGAACAAATAGATGAACTGGATTTGAATTGTGGAGGCCGTTACTTGATGTAGATCCATGATATAAATGAGATAAAAAACACAAGGTTTAACTTTAATCTACACTTTATTTGAAAAAATTCGACGACGTTCCGCTGACACAGCAGCTTTATCAAGACTGACAAACAGAATGAAGAGTATGGTATTATAAACAAATCGTAGAACAAGTTGGATGAATAACAGGAAAATCCACACCGAGCCATTGTACAGTTAGTATGAAAGGTAATAAAAACTAATTAAACAAGTTAAGTAGGGGTGAAAAATTCACATCTACATGCTCAATCAAAAGCTTGTCCGAATGTTTGTATCTATTTATTTCTAATGCTTCTAGGAGATCTAATTTTGAACTTTTTGATTTTATATGTAATATGTCAAAGTTTTTATTGAATGAATAGTTTTCTTTTATTAGGTGGTTTGAATAATTTGAATCAGATTTATTTTTATCGAAGCTACGTTTATGTTCAGATGTTCTTATGCCAAAACTCCTATAGGTCCTACCGATATAAATTTTATCACAAGAACCGCAATTGAGTTTATAGATTCCTGATTTACTTGATTTTTCAACACGAGATTTATTATTTTTAATATGTTTACCTAAGTTATTAGAAGTTTTGAAAGTTATATTAAGATTTTGTTTGACGAGAAAGGATTTAATATTTGTACTTGCAGAACCGCAGAATGTTAAACTGTTGAGTATTTTATAGTCTTTATGAATAGGATATACTTCATTTATTGCTTTCTGATACAGTTTTTACGAATGATTAGATCTATCATATCCGGATTATATGAATTATTAATGGCTATCTGTTTGATGATGTTTAATTCTTTATTATAATCTTCTACTGATAAAGGTAAATTGAGTAACCGATGTACCATGCTGTTTAAAGCTGCAACTTTGTGTTGAATTGGATGTAATGAGTAGTTATGTATAATTGTATCAGTATGTGTTGGTTTACGAAAGACCGAAAAACATGATTATTATTTTGTTTAGTGATTTTCAAGTCCAAAAATTAATGGAATCGTTCTGTTCAATTTCTATCGTGAATTTAATGTTCAAATGGATGGAATTAATGAAATTAAGAAGTAAGTCTAATTGACGAGTAGTTCCAATGAAACATACTAAGATGTCGTCAACATATCTATTCCAATAAAGAAATTTGGAAATGAGTGGATGTGTATGAATTTTCTGTTCAATATTATTCATAAAAATCTGCTAAAAGTGGACTCAAAGGATTTCCCATGATCAAACCATTTTCACTACTGTAATAGATGTTGTTGAAAGAAAAATAATTTTGTTCAATGCAAACGTCCAACAGATTCAATATTTCTGATTTAATTATGTGGTTAACATGATTCGAATTCAACATGTTTTCGATTAATATTTTGACATCACCTGGAGGAACACTTGGGTATAAATTCTCAACATCAAACGAAATAAGTTTTGCGTTAGGTGGTAGGTTAACGTTTTTTATGTTATTTATCAATTCGAAAGAATTTTTTATAGAAAATTTTGATTTGAATGAACAATAATTTTTAATGATATCTATAAGGTAGTGCGACAATTTCACGGCTGGGGCTGTAACGTAAGATACGACTGGTCTAACGGGGTTATTTACTTTATGCAATTTAATGAGTGAATACAGTTGAGTGGTTGAGGGTTTGGTAAAATTAATTTGTATTTATCTATTGCTTTAATTAAAGATTTTGCGTCATTTATTGCAATTTTAATATTTTCTGGAATTTATTAGTTGGATCTTTGTTTAAAATTGTATAGTTTCCGGACGAAATGAAATTTAGAGTTTTAAATAGGTAATCATTTTTATTTAACGCAATAACAGTATTACCCTTATCTGCTTTTGTAAAAATAACTTCATTTAGTTGAGATTTTTGTTTGATGGCCTTTAAAATATTTTGTTCTTTACTCGGTTTAAAGTCAGCTAATGATTCATTTTTTATAATGTTAGATGCTAAATATTTAAGGTGAGTGTTATTAGGAATATTTTTCAGAGAAATTTCAGTATCTATGCCAAGTTCCTCTAAATCAGATTTTATCTTGTTTGATTTAATATTGTGTTTGAAACCTTTCTCCAAGAGATTTGTTTCATCAGTTGTGAAATTAGTATCAGAAAGGTTAACGAATCTATCAAAAAATTGATGGTCAGATAATTTAGTTTTACGTGGAGTAGGTTTCGGTTTTCGTGACACGAGAAATTTTAATTTGCGGTATTGGATGGTATATTTATTATGATTATGTATTATTGATCTAATTTTGAATCTATTATTGTAATCTAATGAATCGAATTCAAGTGGATGAAGTCTGTACAATAACTCGGTATGAATTACCTTGAGATAAATATTGTAGATGTCTCGTTTGTGGAACAAAATCTTGCATTCTGATTTGATCCATATCTTCTGTCCAGAGATAACTGCTCTTCGAGCTGCATAACTGTTGTTGTTGGTCTTGAGTTTGATGTATTTAGGACACACTTCACTCTTCAAACACGTGGTTAAAAACCACAGGTTTTGGGATGTTATAGCATTTTTAAGTAACAACTTAAAATACCAGAGGGCCAAAAAGCTTGTATTCGCTTTCTTCAACATTTGAATTGTGGGGGCCGTTACTTGATGTAGATCCATGATATAAATGAGATAAAAAGCACAAGGTTTAACTTTAATCTACACTTTATTTGAACAACAGTTTAACATTCTGCGGTTCTGAAAGTACAAATATTAAATCCTTTCTCGTCAAACAAAATCTTAATATAACTTTCAAAACTTCTAATAACTTAGGTAAACATATTAAAAATAATAAATCTCGTGTTGAAAAATCAAGTAAATCAGAATCTATTAACTCAATTGCGGTTCTTGTGATAAATTTCATATAGGTAGGACCTATAGGAGTTTTGGCATAAGAACATCTGAACATAAACGTAGCTTCGATAAAAATAAATCTGATTCAAATTATTCAAACCACCTAATAAAAGAAAACCAATCATTCAATAAAAACTTTGACATATTACATATAAAATCAAAAGTTCAAAATTAGATCTCCTAGAAGCATTAGAAATAAATAGATACAAACATTCGGACAAGCTTTTGAATGAGCAGGTAGATGTGAATTTTTCATCCCTACTTAACTTGTTTAATTAGTTTTTATTACCTTTCATACTAACTGTACAATGGCTCGGTGTGGATTTTCCTGTTATTCATCCAACTTGTTCTACGATTTGTTTATAATACCATACTCTTCATTCTGTTTTTCATTCTTGATAAAGCTGCTGTGTCAGCGAAACGTCGTCGAATTTTTTCAAATAAAGTGTAGATTAAAGTTAAACCTTGTGTTTTTATCTCATTGATGAACTGGACTTAGATGTAATGTGGTTTCAGCAGGACGGAGCCACATGTCATACAGCGACCGAAACAATCACTTTGCTGAGGAGCAAGTTGGATAAGAGAGTTATCTCATTCAATTGGCCACTTCGTTCGCCTAATCTCACGCCGCCAGACTTTTTTCTGTGGAGTTTCACAAAATCAATGGCTTACTCGAACAAACCGACAACTTTGGATCAATTACGAACCAAAATTGAAAGCACTATCAACGAAATAGAGTCAGCTATTTGTCTGAAAGCCATGGATATATATATATATATATATATATATATATATATATATATATATATATATATATATATATATATATATATATATATATATATATATATATATATATATATATATATATATATATATATATATATATATATATATTTGATGAGACAAATATCTTCCGCGACAAACTTTGCGAGAAGTCTATATATGTAAACGAATTATTCAAAAATCTGTAGATCAATGAATAATCCTTCCTGACAAGAGCTAGTTTCCAAATCTGCCTGCCAGGCAGAGGAAACAGAGGCCCAAAGCACTATTTCAGCGGGATTATTTCGCTCGTTTTCTACCGTTGATGTGATTCACGGAACGGCGAAAGATGTCCCCAAATGTTTGGAATTTTTAACGTTTCCACATCTGTTTGTTATTGTTCGTATCTTTCTCGAAGTCCGGTAGCGGGTTCGCCGTGTCGGTCCATAGAGGGCGACTCTCATACGTATGTACGAGGTGCGTCCTTTCTGGAATCGATAGGGTACCCCGATGTAGCTTGATAGGATGCTGAGAAGCGATATGCGACACTGATGAGCTCCTAATAAGGGCGAAACTGCAGTCTGCCGCTTCGTTTCTCGGCATCCTGCTTAGTTGCACTATTGTGGCTCTTGGGGGCTGCGTGCATGGCAGGCAGATTTGGGAACTAGCTCTTGTCAGGAAGGATTATTCATTGATCTACGGATTTTGAATAATTCTTCTTGTCTCAAATTTATATATATATATATATATATATATATATATATATATATATATATATATATATATATATATATATATATATATATATATATATATATATATATATATAACCATTTGATGTTGAAAATTTTCATTGCGATGTTCCTCTCCTTTAAAATAATGTCAACATTTCACGATTTCACGATGTCACCTTCTCGGTAATAAACTAAAATTATATTCACATTTCGTATTCACTTTATCATACTTGTCATATTAACAAGTTCCTCTCTTGCGATACCGTGAAATCATTATGCCATTCCATTCCCGAGTGGGTGTTCTTAAATAAACTAAATGAAAACTTGATATCCAGAAATAATAAGGACCCCATTCACTATTCCCTACTTCCTGTTCACGGCTGTATGCGACTCAGTTAAGTTCGTACATATTCCTTCAGGGTCTAGCTTCTAAATTAGATCGGACATGAACATTTTGAATTTCGGGTTAGGAATCCTCAAATTGAGCTGCCTGAATTCCCGAACACAGGAAGTCTAGATATGTCTCCGGGAAGGGGCCATTACATAAAGATCCTACTTTTCATCTATCAGAGAACTATCAGGCAACAGAACCGTACTGAATTATATCAGACCATCGAAATTGTTTTTTAGATATAGAGATACTTAAACTGTGATCATTAGATTTTAATGAGGTCCGGAAAAATCTTTCCTTTCGCCTCTTCGTCTCGTTTTGCCTTTGTTTTACTTCTGTTAACGATTGTCTCAATTAAAAAGAGTTTTACTCTAGCCTACTTCTGGCGGGTACCAGCCTCTCCTTGAGGGTTCAACTCGAGTGAGGATAACTAGGTTATTCTCCTCCTTTTGTTTGAGTCATCGATTGTATTGGTATCTTCGTGCGTTCTCTTCCATTTAAGTAGTGAAGTAATTTTATCTGTTTTTCTTGTCTTTATTTGGATTATTTTATTTATTTCTTCGTTTTGGTGTTCTTCTATGTTGGTTAGGAACTTCTCCGTTTTTGTTGTTATGAGTTCTTGTAGCGTCTTTATGCCGACTTCTACTCTGATTTGTTGGTTCGAAATGTACCAAGGCCCCCCGGTTGCAGTTCGGACTATTTCGTTCAGCGTCTCTTGTAGTTTCGTTTTCTGTGGTTCTGAGTGGTTGTGTGCCAGATTTCCCCCGCGTATGTTATACTTGGGATAATTATGGTTTTAATTATCTTCATCTTGTTTTCTAGCGTTAGTTTGCTTTTCTTGTTCAGGAGTGGGTATAAATATCTATCTGTTGAATTTCAGGTTCTTGTCGATTAATACTCCTAAGTATTTGGCTTCGTCTTGCCATTTCACTTTTTGGTTTTCGATGGTAATTTCTTCTGGCTTTTCTGTGTGTTTTTCTGGCCTTGTAGTCGAAGTATACTGCAACCGTTTTCTTTGCGTTTACTTTTATTCTCCATTTTTTGAAGTATTCCACTAGTTCGTCGATGTCTTCTTGTAGTCTCCTCGTTAGCGTTTTCTTGTTTCTATTGGATGTGTAAATTGCAGTATCGTCTGCAAATTGTGCTATTTTAGAGTGCTTCATTTTGGGTATATCTGATATGAAGATGTTGAATAGAAGTGGTCCCAAGATAGATCCTTGTGGCACTCCGGCTTGAATCTTTTCTTCTGATCTTGCATTTTCTATTCTGACGATGAATTTTCTGTCTTGCAGGTACGACCTAGTAATGTTGGTGAGCTTTTTCGGTAATCTTGTTTTCTTCATCTTGTACAGTAGTGCCTCGTGCCATACTTTGTCGAAGGCTTTTTCTATATCTAGAAAGGCTCCTCCTGAAGGCGTTGATATGTTGAGTTTTTCTTTTATGTCTTCCGTTAATCTTGCTAGCTGGTGTGTTGTAGCATGTCCTGTTCTGAATCCAAATTGGTGAGTTGGGATTATGTTGTTTTCTTCTGCGAATTTCTTCATTCTTCGGTATATCAGCTTTTCTATTACTTTGCTCATGGATGACAGCAGGCTTATGGGTCTGTAGCTCTGGGTTCGTTCTTCGGTTTGCCTGTCTTTGGTATCATGATGGCCTCTGCGGTTTTCCATGTACTAGGAAAGTGTTCCATCTTCATAATTCCTTTTGCTATTTCTGTTATCTCCTCTATTGCTTCCTCAGGTAGGTTCTGCAGAGCTTGGTTTTTGATTCCATCTATGCCCGGTGCCTTCCTGCTTGGTAGTTGTGATATGATCTCTTGTACTTCTTCTTTTGTGATTTGTTAGACTTCTTCTTCGCTGTGTTCTTCTTGTATTCTCCTTCCTATATCTTCTATGTTGTTATTGAATGCCACATCTGGGTTTGGTGGGTAGGTCGTGAATTGTTCTTCCAAGGATCTTGCGAAAGCTTCAGCCTTTTCTTCATTGGATGTTGCTATCTTGCCGTCTTGCTTCAGGTATGGAATGTTGTTTCTCCTTTTCTTTCCAGTTAGTGCCCCTGCCATTTTCCAGAGTGACTAGTCTTCTGTTGTTAGTGATTCGAGCTTCGTGTCCCACTCTTCGTTGAACATTTGCCTTATTTCTTCCTTCACTTTGTTGTTGAGGTGGTTGAGTTTTCTTTCGTCATTTGGATGCAGTGTTCTTGTGTATTTTTTCTTGTTCCTTCTCTTCTCTTCGAGTAGTGCTTGTATCTTTACTGGTAGTGGTTATCTCTGCCCCCTTTCCATTGTCTTTGTTGCTTTTGTTTCTACTTCCAGGATCCTCTTGGTCAGGTCTTGGATGGCTTCTTCTATGTCGTCTTTGCAGTTGATTTCGATTGTTCTTGTTTCAAGTACCTCTCTGAATTGGTTCCAGTTGGTTTTATTTCTCTCTTGTTCGTTCACTTCAGCTTCTAGTTGTACTTCAAGTACCACTGGCTTGTGGTCTGACGTTAAGTCCATTACAGATACTTAAACTATAAGATACTTGATACATTAATGATATTGTTGATGGATGTATTTTATGATTACAATAAGGAATTAAACTCTGACTATAGTATCAAGAGTTTATTGAAAATCAAGATTGCAATTTCGGTCTCTCGACAATCTTCAGCTGACAACAAGTACTGAACTAATGTTGAAAATATATACATTCATAAACAGATAGATACAAAATTATTAACAAGGCTAACCTAACCTAAAAGAAAGAACCGTGATACAGCATGCAGGCGGAAGATATCGTTAGCATGTCATACGCTAATAATAAGGTGGCTAAGTGCCAGAGCCTCACTTTTGAGATGAAGGAAATACACGGGTTGAGAGGCATCACGATCTTACCTCTAAGCTGAATATATCATGTAATATCCAACGCTCAGAAGGAGGCTATACTATATATATATATATATATATATATATATATATATATATATATATATATATATATATATATATATATATATATATATATATATATAGGTGATCCTTGAAAAACCAGAATTGCTTTCATAATCTATAACTTCCAAAATTATCAAGTTAGAGCTTTCATTTCAAATTCTTTGATATGCCAAACGATGATGGAATACAAAAATTTGCAATATATTTCATTTTCGGTTCAATTCAAAATGACCAACAGGCCCAAAAGTACACTACCTTTTCAATTAGTTGGAATTTTTATTTCATAGTCGGGCGACCATTTTGGATTGAATAAAAATTTCAATTTTAGGACGATATTCGTACGTTTCAACTTTTGTACTCTTGATTTAGTCTAGAAAAGGGACAATCACTCTAGGATCTTGGAATTTATGAGATGAAACAATAATTCCAATTTGCGCTTTGCATACAGAAGTGGAATGTTCTTCGCTTCATAGTTTCTTCAATTCTTTATGAATTTTGATGTTTAATCCCTCATAATGATCAAAAAGAATTAAGTTTTTGATTTTATGGATCATTTTCAATATTCCATGAAAACAAAAATTCCAGCGAATTGAAAATGTAGTGTATATTTGGTGAGCCTGTCGGCCATTTTGAATTGTACCAAAAATGAAATTCGATGACAATTCTTGTATACCATTATCCTTTGACATACCAAAGAATTTGAAATGAAAGTTCCAACTTAATTATTGTGGAAGTTATAGGTTTTGAAAGCAATTACGGTTTTACAGGAATTGCTTTCATAACCTATAACTCTCCTTTTATTTGGTATTGACTACAAAATAAATTCTGTGTCAGCAATTATGTTTTCTACATTCACATCTTTTCTTGTTGTCGGGATGGTAAATTTAGAACCCAGAGATAGAAGCCTGTTAACTGTATCTGGAATTTGCTTTTTAGATGAATTCTTTATCCATTTATCGTGGGTGTTTATGTTCTGAATACTGTTTTTCCGAGATTCTGGATTTTCTTTACATTTATCGCCTCTACCTTATGGAACATTGTTTTGAAGGATTTACTCATTCTTTCCTTACATTCTCTCAATGAATGATCTGGAAGGTGTTGAACCTTATTCATATTGAGATGTGAAAAATGAAAAATTGTGATTTGGATCTTAATTAAAGAACACTGTTTTGGAATTTTTAAATGAATAACTTAACAAGTAATATAATGTACAGGTCGACAAAAACACCTGTGCGGGTGAAATAGTCCCTCCCCTTGTTGCGCGTTAACTTTACCGGTCACGTGGCCAAGAGCTCAGTTCTCAATGAACCTTTGAAGCTTTGAGAAGAGCCAAGTAAACAGGACCGAATCTTGTAAATTTCATTTCAATATTTCTAAATTTTAGTGAGGATGGAGTTCGTTTCCAATTTGAAAGGGAAAAAAATCAGTGGGCAATGCAGGGAACTAATTGCGAATATCATTGATTTCATGAAACAAGAAGGGATGCAGAATCAACTTGAAATTTCTTTAAAAAAGTTTTAAGAACGTGTAGCTGTCACAACAGGAGTAGGTTTGCGAACTGTGCAAAAAGAAGAAGATTAAAGATGGCGATCCCGATAAAAAGAGAAGAAAACAGATCTCGATGGCTTCGATAGAGCTCTGCTTCATAGGTTCCTCGTCGATAAAATCGTACCCACATTAAAGCGAATCCATCATAAGTTCATCGATGAGAATGAATATGCAGGATCACGAGAGAGCATTCGAAACGTTTTGGGAGGAATGGTATTTCGTTGGATTAAGACGAAAACGAATATGAAGCTACTTAAGGAAAAACCTGAAATACAACAACTACGTTTGAATTATTTAAGAAGCATCAAACGATACCGTCAAGAAACGAGATCAATAATTCACATGGACGAAACATATATTCATTCCTCCCATACACACAAGAAGGCTGGGAGTGACGAGACAAACGACGGCCTACGTCAGCCTGTTTTAAAAGAACCAAGACTAATAATTTTGAACGCCGGTAGTGAATGTGGATTCGTACGAAACGCATATCTGGCCTTTAAGTCCAACTGTAAAACCTGTGATTATCACGAGTGATCGATAACGCCCCATATCACAATGTACAAACAGAAAAACACCTGAACATGGCTTCACGAAAAGAAGAGATGAAAGAGTAGCTGCAACGTCGAAATATTGCCTTCGCAGATAGGAGGCTCAAAGCAGAACTTCATAATCTAATTAAATTGCACAAACCCAGATATAAAACGTATTCTATTGACAAACTCCTGAATAATCAGGGCCACGATGTACTTAGACTTCCTCCATATAATCCTGACTTAAACCCGATTGAAAAAGTTTGGGCAGCCATGAAAGCTTATATAGCTGACAGGAATGTTGATTTACATTGTGGAAAAACTGTGTGGTGAGTTTTTCTCTTCGTATTGTCCAGATCAGTGGGAATCATTATGCTACAATACGCAGAAAATTGCACAATCTTCATGGAGCAAGAACCTAAGCTGGATGACGTTATCGACAATTTCATAATTACTTTGCAAGCAAACAATAGTGACAGCAACAGCGAGTCTTCTAGTTTCGATGAAGAACTATCTGACAGTTATTTAACAATAGTACTTATTATGTTAGAGAAACTCCCGCCTCGAAAATTTCCTGTAGTCTAACTGCTGATGAGTCTGTGACTCACTTCTTTTTTTTTGTAGTTATAGTTATATATAATTTAGTAGTTAATTAAAATGATCGAGTACCTTGAAACGTCATGTGCCTCCAAGAGGCTGTGATAATTTTTTCAATAGAAATTAAAATGATCGAGTACCTTGAAAAAGAGGATAATTCCCTTACGCCTTACCTGACAGCTATTTGACATTACATTGCAGAACGTATTATTCATCTTATTTCCTCCGCTTGCTATCTCTTTTGTTCTTCGCGCATCTTATAAGAATCTCAACCGCACAGATATTATTGTCGACTTGTAGTCCCAACTCATATGATAAACGCAAAAAATGAGTTTAAGCGAAATTCATATAATATTTTACACAAAAATATCAAGTAAGTTAGAATTAGCAAAAATTGGAATCAGAATCAGTTGACTTGTTTCGATTATTATTTGAAGAAAACTTCACGTACTATTCCACCAATGAAAACCTATGTTGCTTGATTTTCATCCATCTTTTTCACTCTTTCCGTTTCTTGATGTCATTATTGAGCTTCATAAAAAATCTGAACCCCATCCTGGTTCCTATAAATAAAGAATTTTTAACGTTTCATCCACAAACCATCCAGTTAGTTTAGTTTATTTCTGTGTGACTAATGAACTATCGTTTCCTGTTTCAGTGCGGAAGGACAACAAAAATCGGGACTCAAGAATCGGTGGAAACGTCTACATAGGTACAAAAATGTCGCCATGATGAAAGGAAAGGACATCTGGAGTCGACAGAAATTGACGAACATCTCCGAAGGGCTTCAGTAGAAATATGATGCACAGGTTTAAAAAAGATGGAAATCAAATTGGAACAAAATATCATTAG
Source organism: Cryptolaemus montrouzieri (assembly GCA_013387265.2). NCBI lineage: Eukaryota > Metazoa > Arthropoda > Insecta > Coleoptera > Coccinellidae > Cryptolaemus > Cryptolaemus montrouzieri. The sequence continues at coordinate 5,544,597 of JABFTP020000001.1, forward strand.
TGTTGCACAAATATTTATAAAATAAGAAAATCTAGTCTGAATTTTTTCTGTATACAGAGTGTTTCACGAATGGAGGAGACGCCTAATTAATAGAGCAAAGCATTATGACCAGATTATATGATGAATAAATCTTTATTCAATAGTATATTGTGTGGTTTAAGGTGGGTCAAAAAAAACGAATATTTTTTTCGCTTGGTACTTTTCTATTTGTTTCTTATTATCACATAGAAAAATTGATATCTAGCTTCCAAATACTTGAAAAAAATATATCGGTTCATAGGCTTCGTAGGAAGTCGAATGTTCTACAAAAAAGCCTCCTACGATTTTTTCGTAAACCTAACCGTTAGAAGATATTAACGGTTGAAGATTGATTATATGAAGGTAAATTTATTTTTTTTTTCTTATGAATTTTATAACTCAATAAAAGAAATCATTATGAATCAAGAAACTCTTAGTTTTTAGGAAATTTACTGCTCTACAAAATGGTCTCCTATAATTTTTCGATTAAGTTAATCGTTTACGAGATATTCATCGTCAAACATCAATGCCTATTTTTTCAGTTTTAATCAATAATTCGAGAAATTTCAATTGAATTTAGAAGTTTTGCGGAAATTTACACAAATTTGAGTTTTAGGAATAGAAAAATTCTATGAACTATTTTTCAGATCATCTTGCGTTGCATTGAAACAAAAATGTATGCATTTTTTCAACTTATAGTCAATGATTAATTTCAATTAGAATAAATATTTTTTGTTTCCAATTTAATACGAAAAACATAGATTGTGATTCACTTTTACATCGAAAAGTTTTTTCATTTGCTTATCAACTGCGATATATTCCTAACATAATGGTAGACTTTCACTGAAAACAAATAAAAATCCCTCGAAAAAATTTTATGTATATTTTGTGGAAAAACTTCAAAATACGCACTGAACAAACGTCATAATAATAAGCAACAACACGACAAAGATTTTGAATTATTAAAGATTAAATAAAAAAGTATTATTAGAATACAGACAGTCAAATAAATTATTGAACGTAAATCTTCTATGGGAGTTACTTATATAATAGAAACTCAAATTTGTGTAAATTTCACCAAAACTCATGAATTAAATTGAAAGTTTTCGAATTATTGATCATAAACTGGATTTTTTTCTGGAGTGCTGTTCGTATGTCAGAAAGAACCTTAACCTCTTCTACACCTCCTCAATACTCAATACAAGATTGAAGAACAACCTAACCTAACCTACAAGCATAATTAAGAGAGTTTAAGAGACCATTTTTGTAGAGCACTAAATTTCCTACAAAACTATTTCATGTTAATTGTTTTTTTATTATTTAGTTATAATATTCACGAGAAAAAAAATTGCCTTCAAATAATCAAACTTCAACCGTTAATATCGTTTGAACCTTTAGGTTTACGACAAAATCCTTAGAGGATTTTTTTGTAGAACATTCAATTTACTACGAAATCTATAAATCGATATATTTTTTCAAGTAGTTGGAACCGAGATATCAATTTTGCTATGTGGTAATAAGAAAAAATAGAAAACTGTAAGGCGGAGGATCTTCCCTTTACAATTAAGAGAAGATCCCATACTTGGAGAGACTTCCTTAGATGTGTCTAGGAACCTTCTTTTTCAGAGTACCTTGCGAAAAAAAAATATTCGTTTTTATTTACCCACCCTAGTGTGGCTGGGGATAAAACGAAACGATTTCAGACGAGAGTAAAGTTGGCTTCAACCAAAATCTAAAGTCCACATGAAAAATATATTTTACATAACCTGCTTTGAAAAGGAACGATCAGTTACCGATAAAACATACTGAGATATGTTCGATAATAACTCTTGGAAGAAAACAATATTTACTAGTAGAATATATTGCTCATCACCTTTTGTTTAACGAGTCTATCAACATTTCCACAACGTTTCTCATCATAAAGCTGAACAACTTGATGGTTGCCCCTCTGGCTATAGGTGAATTTAATTCAAATCCTCATGAAGTTGGTTTGAAAGTTCTCTCGTTTGCATTCTGGACGACATCGCCCATAAATAACCAAAGGCCACACATCTCTTAGCAATATATAAGATGTAAATGAATAAGTGCGAAAGATTTCGCGAGGTGACTCCTCAAGCCATTTTGTGACGAAAATTTTCCATGAACACAAGTCCACAAATGATGATAACAAGTAATGTGTTTTTTTGGAATTTTACTTAATATTTGTGATTCGTAACGCGTTTCACTACACCGTAGCTTCTTCAGACGAATGAATGCACAGAAAATAAGAATAAGAATGTTCTTAAGTAATTAAAAGCTTATTGGGTCGATTCTTCTGGAGTGGTTATTTATGACAGGTATATCCAATAAAATTAAGGAATAGTTTGCTCCCCGAAGAGATTCAATAGAGGTGAAGGGCTAAAAATTTCAACAAAGAATTGAATTTGATTAAACGAATAGCCAAAATAATGGTAACAATCCAAAACTAATAAATAATATTTAAAATAAAAGCAAAGTAGAATCGCATTGAATGAAGTTTACCCTGTCGATAAATTAAAACAAAAATTCAACACCTTAACCTACGTTGGTGAGAAACTGAAATCATTCTTGAGTAGCAAAAATTTCAACATAGTTTTCCAAACTAATAATAGTTCAGGCAAATATGTAAAAATAATAAAACCAAATCAGGTAAAAACAATAAATCAGGTGTTTATAGATTGAATTGAAATGACTGTGATAATTTCTACATTGGTAGAACACATGGAAATTTTAATATTCGAATATCGGAACATAAACGCAGTTTTTCAAATAAAAATCAGATTCAAATTCATCTCAGAAAATAGTCATTCTTTCGACCTACAGTTTGAAATTTTGCATACAGATAATAAATATTGGAAGGTAGATCTTTGGAAAACTTTAGAAATCAACAAATACAAACACTCAGGTAGACTCATCAATGAACAAGTTGTATTAAGCCCTTCACCTCTATTGAATCTCTTCGGGGAGCAATCTATTCCTTAATTTTATTGGATATACCTGTCAAAAACTACCACTTAAGAAGAATCAACCGAATAAGCTTTTAATTACTCAAGAACATTTATATTTATATTCTCATTCTTATTTTCTGTGCATTCATTCGTTTGATGAAGCTACGGTGTAGTGAAAAGCGTTACGAATCGCAATTATCAAGTAGAATTCCTAAAAACACATTACTTGTTTTTTATTATTGATAATGGAATTTTACAAAGTAAAAGCCTCCCAAATTCAAACGAATTTGAACCGAGTATCTGAAAAACTGTAGTAATAATAAGAAAAAAACTGAAGATTTCAACCCTGTATTTCGGTAACGAAACTTTTGCGGACATATGCTCATGGAAACTTTTCGTTTTCTGAGGAATCACTTATTCATTTTCATATTTTCAATGAAATAAAACTATGGTATTTACATTTTCACTATATTAACAAGACTATGACCGGTTTCACCACACTGTGGCTTCATCAGATAGATACAAACTAATGAACAGAGTTATTCCTTATATAGTATTCTTATTTCCTACTTAATATTACATTAGGTACAAGTACAAGGGGTATGTTGAAAAACCCATTTGAAAAGATTGAGTAATGGAGAAGGATTTAGATCTAATTGACTAATAAGTAACCTACCAGAATTCTTTTCTTTGTTAAACTCTGAAATTTCCCATAGATTGAGTTTTTGTCTATTATTTTTATTGTGTAAAACTTTGAAATTATTATTAAAGTTATGTTTTTATTCGAGTAAGTGATTAGAATAATAGTAATCTGATTAATGATAATTAAAACTACGTTTGTGCTCGGATAATCTAACTTTGAAATTTCTGAAAGTTCTACCAATATAAATTTTATAACAGTTTATTACCTTTATCAATTTTAGATTTGCAGTTTTTGATATGTGAGCCTAAAGAATTATCAGTACGGAATGCATATCAAAAACATAACAAACACTGCAAATCTAAAATTGATAAAGATTATAAATCCGGTGTTTATAATCTGTCTTGCTGGGATTATAATAAAATTTATATTGGTAGAACTTTCAGAAATTTCAAAGTTAGATTATCCGAGCACAAACGTAGTTTTAATTATCATAAATCAGATTCCCATTATTATAATCACTTACTCGTAGAAAACCATAACTTTAATGGTAATTTCAAAATTTTAAACAATGAAAATAAAAACAAAAACTCAGATTAAGAAAGAAAAGAATTCAGGTAGGTTACTTAATAGTCAATTAAATCTAAATCCTTCTCCTTTACTCAATCTTTTCAATTCATAAAGTATATATATTCTTTTGAAAAGAGAGGATTTACAAAAATTTGAATAATTGTATTTACAATAAATGCTTATAGCTATAATTTTGGTGTGTGTCAGAAAAAACACAAGTGTGAGCTCAGGAAAATGTAACAGGGGAACCATACTATCTTGCATATGATTCAATAAACGAGTGAAAAAACCTGAGGAAAAAACTCATTTCCCTGTTGCTATTGCAGTAGCAATAGCTTGTCTGTTTATGTTGTGTTAGTGTCGTATGTACATAAAGAGTACCAAAGATTTTTCTGCTTAGCCGCTTCATTCTCTCTTGCATTCCATGATTTCCAAACGAAGACAAGGGTGAAAGGAAGGGAGTTTGGGACTGGAATCTGTAACAATGGAAAAAGGAAACCAACAGAAAAATATTTCAACAATCATACCTCTTGTATGTCCAAACAAATCTAAGAAAAGATTTTACAAGGTCATAAAAAGGATTTGAATTGTGGAGACCGTTACTTGATGTAGATCCATGATATAAATGAGATAAAAAACACAAGGTTTAACTTTAATCTACACTTTATTTGAAAAAATTCGACGACGATTCGCTGACACAGCACCAACAAGTTGGATGAATAACAGGAAAATCCACACCGAGCCATTGTACAGTTAGTATGGAAGGTAATAAAAACTAATTAAACAAGTTAAGTAGGGGTGAATAATTTACATCTACCTGCTCATTCAAAAGCTTGTCCGAATGTTTGTATCTATTTATTTCTAATGCTTCCAGGAGATCTAATTTTAAACTTTTTGATTTTAAATGTAATATGTCGAAGTTTTCATTGAATGAATGGTTTTCTTTTATTAAGTGGTTTGAATAATTTGAATCAGATGTCATGACATCTGAACATAAACAATAGCTTCGATAAAAATAAATCTGATTCAAATTATTCAAACCACTTAATAAAAGAAAACCATTCATTCAATAAAACTTTGACATATTACATATAAAATCAAAAGTTTAAAATTAGATCTCCTAGAAGCATTAGAAATAAATAGATACAAACATTCGGACAAGCTTTTGAATGAGCAGGTAGATGTAAATTATTCACCCCTACTTAACTTGTTTAATTAGTTTTATTACCTTCCATTCTAACTGTACAATGGCTCGGTGTGGATTTTCCTGTTATTCATCCAACTTGTTCTACGATTTGTTTACAATACCATACTCTTCAATCTGTTTGTCATTCTTGATAAAGCTGCTGTATCAGCGAATCGTCGTCGAATTTTTTCAAATAAAGTGTAAATTAAAGTTAAACCTTGTGTTTTTTATCTCATTCATAAAAAGGACCAAGGAGATAATCAAAAAGTACATAACCTACGATATTTCCTCTTACGCGGAGATGTTCTTCCGTCGCAGTGAAACATAATCATTTCCTTGTTCTTGCTTGCCAATTTTGAAGTATAATCGCAAAAAACCTTCAATATTCAATTTCAACAAAACAATTCCCTCTCTGTTTCACCGAGAGAGCCCCGATGGCCAGGTTCAGTCTTCCAAGTGATGCCGATTATGATCTATAGATGTTTTAGAATCATTGGGATCCAATAATTTGGGTTGACATCGCCCATATATTATTTCATCGTGGAACTTGTTTAATTTAAAGAAAAATTTGCGAAAAAATTTTGACAGTCGTTCGAAAAATATTTAAAGTAAGCAACTTCGATGGGTTTTCCACCATACTCTTTTACTTGTACCTAATGTAATATTAAGTAGGAAATAAGAATATTATTGAAGGAATACCTCTGTTCATTAGTATGTATCTATCTGATGAAGCTACAGTGTGGTGAAACCGGTCATAGTTTTGTTAATATAGTGAAAATCTAAATACCATAGTTTTATTTCATTGAAAATATGTATATCGTTTTCATCAAGTAACGACCTCCTCAATCATTATTCATTTTCACCATGTATGGTCATACATTCTGAATCAACTTAATTTTTTTCAAAGCTTTCATAGGTCACATTCAATTTATGGCTCTCCTCCACTTTACTCCCTGTCGTCGCCTAACTCATATCGTCTTTTATAGTGTAATACTCTTTCTGATATCTTGAAAATTTTATTAAGTAGGCTTAAGTATTTCTCGTATCAGTATTGTAGAATTCTGTGTAGTTGTAACACATAGGAAATATTTTGGTATTACTGTTATTTTGATGTGTCATAGCATTCCTGTCCTAACTGTAATTGTGAACTTGAAGTCATAAGATTCTTGATTCCTAACAATCAAGAGTTTGGAATGGAAAATTTATGATCCACGATCATTTATCTGGATTTTGTAAACAGGAATACAAGAACAAGTAACGAAGGTTTTAAATTTTTTTTTCTCATTATTCAACAGGTTGATCAATTAAAATGTAAACATTTTTAAACTAGTAGAAGTAAAAAACATTGACCCCTGTGTCAGGTGCAATATGCATCATTCAAAATTGTCTGTTTTCGATGTGAAAAAATACTATTTGTTTGAAGAGTCAAAAAACTTCTACACATTCATTTCGTTTTACTTTACAACTATCGATAAAAGTAAGTTGAAAATATGAAGAGATTAATATTTATGAACCGAAATGTCACTTTTTAATCTAGGTCTTCCTCCAACACCTCCAAACTTTTAAGAATTATAATAAAACTGAAAACTGTATTCGTTGTAGAAATATTAAAATTAGTACCAATCACGTTCTTCTTAAAGTTTGAAACTGACAAACAAATAAAAAAAGATAACTCCTGCTTCTGCTGATGAGTGAAGCCGGTAAAACAATATGCAGTCAGCACGAGGAAGGCAAAGAGCACTGCTACAGTTCTTGAACTCATATTTAGACAGTCGCCTTATTTTTTGTTTTCCATAGTACATTTACCACATCTTCTTCTTTTCAAGTGTGTTTGTGATGTACCAAGTTCTTCATCGTTGAAATTCTTGATAACCAAATCATGAGATAGTTTTTTCAGGAAGAGTCTTCTTTTCATGGCTTCCAAACCCAAGTAAATTGATACTTGCTATATTTAACATGGGAAAAAAGATCATCAGTGATCATCGTTTAGCGTTTCTAGTAACATTGAAAGTAGAACATATCTTGTATACAGTGTCTACAGACCCTGAATTGTAAAAACTGATGATTTCTGGTTTCCTTGATCCGCCAGAAGCTGGATCTATTGAATCATCATTATGACGCGTGGACACAAGAATAATAGTTTTCCGAGGTGTAGGAATATACAACACTTCATTGACACCGAAAATATTGGCATAGGGTTTTTTCCCTTTTGTTTATAAATGAGGGTGGCAACTCCCTTGTATTCTTCCTCAAGGTGCCCACATATGATAATTTTCACTCCCTGAGATTTAGGTCTGAGAAATAATTAATTTAATTAAGGTTTAGCTAATCGCTTCACAACATCCTCAGGCTTAATACTCACACAGAAACGACCTTCTGGTTGTTTTCCTGTGTATATCTCTAAATATATCTCTAAATTATAATATATATATATATATATATATATATATATATATATATATATATATATATATATATATATATATATATATATATATATATATAAATATATATATATAATAAAATATATATATATAGGCATCTATATATATATATATATATATATATATATATATATATATATATATATATATATATCTATCCAGATATAAAAAATGTATACATCATTTTGGCATCTTCCACAGAAAACCTTGAAGCATTTGGTCTATTGTCAGGTATTTCATTTCACAGTTATGCACAAATTTTCCAAAATATCTCTGATTGAAGCCAGACAGTCCTCTGCTTTTCTTATATCCCTTGTCGTTCGATCGTCAAAGTTTTAAATCTTTTTATATTCATAACGAGACCGAACCTCTCGATTCCATCATCTTGTCATTCTCATAATTTCTCAACAGACTGCCTGGTTGACCTGTAAGCTCCTGCTAAGTATAACAGACCAATGAACGCTCTTATTTCAACGACATCTGTTTTTTGAATATCCCGTTCCTTTGCGAACCAATTTTTTATACTATATATACTGGTTTATGAATCCAAGAATGTCATCAAATATATCTTCAGTAAAGAAACTGTCCCAACATTCGACAACACATTTTGCCAACCTAGTTATAATGTTATGGGGAGGTGAACGTACAGATCTATTCCGAGGTTTTTCTCACCACTGCCAGATTTAGTCTTTTTCCACGAAAACACCGGTGTCGGTTCTTGACCCATCATCACTAGACTTGGTATAAGCTTCCTGTTCTGTCTCACTATCTATTAATTCATCCGCATCTTCAGAGGTGATGTCACTCTATTCTCTCAAATCTTCATTTATGAGGTCTCCATCGTCCTCATCATCCAATAAGCGAAATATTTCGTTAACATCTTTCTCATTGCTGAGATCATATATTTTTTTAAGTTTATCCGAATATCCTGGAACAAACGAAAAATCTGATGACAACATAACCGGGCGGAATGTGCCTCAAAGAATCAAAATTTTCCTGATTATATGACTTGAAATCACAAAAAGTTTTGTTTTTAACTTACAGCTATTCGAATACATAAATAAGTGAGAAATTACATGAAACCTCTTTTCTACTGCTGGACATAACTATATTATTTTTATGCAAAAAAAAATCTAACCTAACCTAACCTTACCTAATTGGCAACTATAAATTCGTAACTAATATCACCTGAGGCGACATCTAACTTCCATTCAATAAATTACTCATGAACCTGCTCATTCCAGACAGACAATAGATTTCCTAGACGTAGAAATACTTTTTCAATTAAAAATATTGGAAATTTAAGATATACAACAAAATCCATCATTTTGTAACTTTTCGAAACGAAAAGTTATGGATATCGTTATGGATATTGAATAATTTAATTCTCTCAATTCTTACAATGCTTGAAGTATTACAGAATGAAAAAGTAATGAAATCTCATCTTATTATTGAATTTCAATTTGATTTTCTTTTGTTTTTCTTGGTTTTGAGTATTCTCTTCAGTTCTATCTAGAGGTTTGACAATTTTAGAAATATTCTTACTCTGGTTTTTTTCTATTCCATTCTCATTCATATTTTTGTTTTCCTATCAATACGAAGAATGCTCGCATAAAACTCTTGCTAGATATTTGGCATGTAAGGCAACATTTCAGTGAGAAGTTTTCCTTTCAAATCTGATAATTTCAGAAGAAGAACTATACGCTGTATTATCACCAAATGCATAGGCATGGTTTCAATTTATAGTAGAAATTTTTTCACTATAAATTTTCAGAAATATACACTCAAAATGATCAATGCCACATGGTCACTTAAGCTTGTTTACACAATCGAAAACGGCCGTTTCAGCTACATAATATTGATGGAGATAGAACAATGTAATTTACATATCAGAGAGAAGTTCATCAGTTCTGGATATTGAACAAAATTACTCATATATCTCTCCTGAAATACAGGATATAGAACAGAATGTTTCTATACTACAGTATAGTTAAGCAAACCTGATAGAAAACCAAAAAATATTTATAATTCATCGAAAAGAAACAATATGCGATAATACCCTTCTTTCAAAACATTGAATCCTAGAAGAATAATTTAATTTCTTTCAATCATTAATACTTGCCCTGACATTACTTGTTCTTGGAAAAGAAAAATGTCCTATAAATGTTGTTCTTTCTTGTTTGGCGCGTATATACTTCCATTAATCTGGAATAATACACAGCTTTCAACAATTATTATTATCCATTAAGAACTTGAGTAACCTAAACTGAATCATAAATATTATTTATTTGTAAATTTAAAAAATTGTAAGATGTATAGTATGCTTTTTCAAATGTAAATAATATTTATTATAGAATTTACCTGAATCCGTACCTTGTATAAATTATTTTTAAGTGAATATTATCCAAGAGGAAATGTTGCCCAGAAAACAGGATTAAAATGAAAATATTCCTATTACAAAACTAAAGATTATATCATTTTGCCATTTTTTGGTGGCACTTCCTTCTAATATAATATTATTTATTTTAATTAGATGTACCTAAAATTAGAGACATGTCTGGCAGCCAACTCAATGTGTAAATATACTGATGAAAAATAAAAAATAAGAAAACATAACTGGAGAGTATGAATGAACTTTCGCTTGGCACATATGAATATAGAGGTTGAATCCGTTTGGATACATTTTTCGATGTCTATAAATACTTTAAATCTTGGATGCACATCTGGCAGAAGCTCGTATCAATAATATTACGAACGTCTGTAGGTTAAGGCCCTAAAAGATCCTGAAATTCTCTGCAAGCTTAATGAATCAGACCGGTAAGGTTCAGGGGTAGGAATGTGGTTGGCGACCGTTGTCATCCCATCCCTAGTTCAATGTATACTACGTCCCATCGACCCGTCGATGTTTTGTTATTATTGAACCCACAGTGACTACCTACCTTTTCATAACAAATTCGTAGAGTTTCACGAATTCTGAAAGATATAGTACTTCAGATCAAAATTTCGCATTAAACAATATAATTTGAATACTTAATTGATTACGCCGATACTACTTGATAGTTAATCATGATGATAATAAGAAAATAAACTATGTATTATACTATCATAAGAATTCATTGAAATTCAGGATTGCAATTTCAGGGTCTCTGCCATCTTCAGTTGATAGCAAGTACTGAACTAAAGTTGAAATAAATAGATATATAAACAGGTAGATAAAAAATTAATAAGGATGCAAACAAGAGGTAATAAACTAATCATGTTAACAGCAGGATTCAAAGGTTAACTGTCGAACTGAGTAGACAAATTTTCTGAAGAACTTAAAGTCCCATTTTAATTTCCTAATATTATAATCAAAACCCAAAAATACTAACATTACTAATAGCGTGTTGATAACTGTTGGGTGAGTAGCAATTTCTGTTGTTTGCGTCAAGGGAATCATTCTAACATCATTTCCACGGGGTGTTTTTTATAAATAGGTTTTAGTATAGAAAAGCCATCATGAATAGTGACTCCGGGTGGAGTCTATTATCCCCCCGACTCCAACAAGCGTTAACTCCACAAGCACTAAAACTATAAATAACTTATACCTAGAAAACAGGAGAGACCTATTTCTCCCAAGCACACGTTATAGCCCTTAATAGGAAATTGAAAAAATCCCAAAAAATTTCTCAGAAGACACTGAATTATGTTCTGCCGCGGCAACCCTATCTCAAACCATAGTAGACAGGGCCCCCGTGAGGGCTACTGGAGCTTGTATGCAAAAAAGGATTTTGGCACCCCTTAAGGCATTTTGGATCATGGTTTTTTTTTTTTTGAAGGTAGGTAGGTAAGTGCTTGAAGTAAAGCAAAAAACTGAACTCTAGATGTATCAAAATGAAACAAACAAAACAAAATCATAACAAAATAAATTCTTGTTCAACCCATTTTAAAACATTTACTTTAGTAATGGGATACAGACACGTTGACTCGTTGTTTATAAATACAAGAAAATAACTTTAAACTAAAAATCACATTTTTTAATATAGACCAATTACCATTCCTTCCAACAATATATAAAATTCTAACTGCATGTATTACCCAAAAAATTTATGCACATTTGGAGAATTATAATATTCTTTCCGAACATCAAAAAGGATGTAGAAAAAAACACCTTGGTACTAAAGAGCAACTTGTAATTGATTCTGTTGCTTTGAATCAAGCTCAAACTAAGAAGAGAAATATTCATACAGCCTTCATTGATTACCAAAAGGCTTTTGATAGTTCTCCCCATTCATGGCTTCAAGAAATTTTGGAAATTCATAAAATTGATAAGACACTTCGTCTTTTTCTTGAATTTGTAATGAAAAATTGGAGAACCAATCTTCATTTAAATATTTCAAAACAATCGTTAAAATCCGAAGTGATTCCAATCAAAAGAGGCATTTTTCAAGGTGATTCTTTAAGTGCTCTTTGGTCTTGTCTTTGCCTTAATCCATTATCTCATGAATTAAATGCTACTAGTTTCGGCTTCAAAATAAAGAGTCTATCAAATAAATTCAAATTAAGTCACTTAATTTATTTAGATGATATTAAATTATATGCCGGAACCAGATCTCATTTAAAAAGTCTACTTGAGATTATTTTCAACTATTCCAATGATATTCATATGAAGTTTGGGCTTCCAAAATGTAAAAATCTTTCTAATGAAAAAGGAAAGATCACCTCTGATTATATAAAGATTTCCAATATCGAAATCGAGCCAATGCATCAAGGAGATACATATAAATATCTTGGATTTTGTCAAGAGAAAACAATTAACCATAGCAACACTAAAGAAAATATTAGAAGTTTATATTACAAAAGACTTAGAATTATCATCAAGAGTCATTTAACTAGTAAAAACCTTTTCAGAGCTATCAACTCCTATGCAGTTCCTATTCTTACATCTTCTTTTGGAATTATTAAATGGTCTAAAACTGATCTAAATGCTGTTCAGAGAATTACACTACCTAGACATCTTGGAGGTCGTGGATTAACTGATATGAATAATCTTCATAGTAAACAGATTTTTCATCTACGTTCCCATTTTCATGATAAACAGAGAACGTCTAAATTACATGATATTGTTGTTGCTTCAGATTATAATCTAACACCTCTGAACTTGACAATTCAAAAGGTAGATTTTGATATATTTGATGATGGATGCAGAAGGAATTACACGGAAAGCACCCTTAAGAATTGAAAAATGATTATATTGATGAAATCGCATCGAATAAATGGTTAGTTTCTGGAGAATTGTTTGCTGAAACAGAAGGCTTGGCAATTGCGATCCAGGATCAGGTTGTTTTCACGAGGAATTATAGAAAACACATCATCAAACAAAATATAGATGATTCTCTCCGTAGATGTTTCTGTTCTTCAGAAACAGTTTTTCATGTATTATCATCTTGCTCAGTCCTTGCTATAACAGATTATTTAGAAAGACATAATGCCGTCGCTAATATTATTCATTTTAATCTAGGAATTAAACATGACCTAATTCCCAAAAGAAAAAATTTCAAAAATATGAACCTGAGATTATTTGTGAAAATGACAAATATAAACTTTATTTTGATAAAACAATTCTTTGCAACAGAGCTGTAAAACACAATAGACCAGATATCATTCTTACTGATAAAAAGAATCAAATAACATATATAATTGATATTGCTATACACATAATATACAAAATAAATACAATGAAAAAAATTTCTAAATATATGATGCTTGGCGACGAGATTAAAAAATGTGGAAAATGAAAAAATTTTTATTCTACCGATTATTATTTCCACAACAGGTGTTATTCCTAGGAATCTTCACAAAAGTATTGAGATTTTGGGTCTGAAGAAAAATTTGTTTGAACAGTTACAAAAGATAACAGTCATCAAATCTTGTAATATTCTTCGTAGGTTTCTTTCCGAAAAAATAATGAGGTAGAGTCATAGGTTTTCTTCAGTTTATACTGCTCAGAATCTCATTTCATATTTTATTTGTTTGTTTATATAAATGTAATATAATTAACTGACAAAATTGTCATATTTATATTCAGAGCAGTATTCTATTTGATCGTTCACCACTTCACACAAAGGAAACTATTAATGAGTAACATTCAGTGTTACTTGACTAAGGTCCGTACACTGGATTTTTCCGGGAGAAAGCCTCTAACACTACTCCTTGGTACATTGGTATCATTGTCTGATGATGCTATAGTATATATATATATTGATATATATTTAACGTATATATATATATATATATATATATATATATATTTATATTTTATCATGATAGTATATGATATATGGGCAACTCGTCGGGTAAAACCCGCTATATATATATATATATATATATATAGACACTAGGCAATATTTCTGTTATTTGTTCCTAAAAAATGTGATTTTCAGTTTTAGGTTATTTTCCAGTATTTATAAACAACGAGTCAACGTGTCTGTATCCCATTGCTTAAGTTAACGTTTTAAAATGGGTATGAACAAGAATTTATTTTGTTATGATTTTGTTTTGTTTGTTTCATTTGATATTTTAGTCTACAAATAAATATGACTTCTAAAGTTCAGTTTTTTTCTTTACTTCAAGCACCTACCTACCTACCTCCTACCTTTAAAAAAATAGAAAAACATGATCTAGAATGCCTTAAGGAGCGCTAAAATCCTTTTTTGTACACAAGCGCCAGTAGCCCTCACGGGGACCCTGTTGATCAACTCTGCAACAATTGCAATGTTGCTAGAAATACACGTCGGTGGCCTATGTTTGTGACTTACTGTGCTTGTAAAATCATATGAAGGAAATATGTGTGAATTGTGTAGATGAACATAATTGACTCTTTTTAGGGGGGCATAAAAGGCGTAAAAATTGGTAGTTTTTTAGCTTGTAAACATCTTTTCATTAGCTTATTATCTGTTCTTTTTGGTTTTTTTCAATTCCACAGAGAAAAAATCAATATTGTTCATCAGAACTAAAACAACTTTCATTTCAATATACGTATTAAAATGGATGATGCTGATTTTTTATGTCAAAATAAAAATGGTCGACAATCGCAGACCACGCGAGTAAATACGTTCGAAAAAAGGGCGCGAGTAAGGGTTAAGTAACGATTCATGTAACTGTATTGTATTTAACGATAGCCGAATAAACCAAAATTATTTTCAGACAAATAAAAAAAGCGACTATAGAATATGAGTTTTAAGGCTGTTTTAAGGCTGTGATAGCAGCGAACATTAACTGATTATACCTTCCACGCAAAATTCTAATGAACCAAATCAGATAATTCAATAACATAACTAAATAATACTATTTCCTTTCACAATTAATATTTGAACTTTTTAATGCAACAATTTACTACATTTAATGTCATATTTTTTTGTATAAAGAACCGAATTTTGCATAATACAAATATTATACAGGCTGTTACATAATTGTATGTCACAACTTGAGGGGTGCAATTTTAAGAAAAAAAGTTCATATAAACGTAGGTCCGCAAAAGCTTCGTTTTGTGTTGAAATTTACGGAAAAAAAAATGGTTTTTTCTTCAAAACTCCTGCACTTTTTGAGATATTCATCCCAAATTAGGAATGCAAGCTATTTTTTTACAGCCTCCATCATTACACGTCCTAAATTTTAACTAGAATCTACAAGGTGTTTTCTTTTCCGGAGCCATGCCTCCTCTTGCCCTTTCACTTCACTTCAACTTTTTTGCAGTACGCCACTGATCAGCGTACAATCAATTTTCGTCATTTTCGTTCAATTTAGAAACTTTTTAACATTTGTAATTTTTTCGTACTCGACCGCATAGTGGGAACCGGAATAAATGACTGCCATTGAATTTTCTATCAAAAAAATATATATTTTACAATATCAAATTGGCAGACAAGCTGTTTAAAACGAGGTAGCGTAAGAGTGGGTCAGGGCCCCCGTGAGGGCTACTGGCGCTTGTGTGCAAAAAGGATTTTGGCGCCCCTTAAGGCATTTTGGATCATTTTTTTTTGAGGTAGGAGGTAGGTAGGTAGGTGCTTGAAGTAAAGCAAAAAACTGAACTTTAGAAGTCATATTTATTTGTAGACTAAAATATCAAAAGGAAACAAACAGAACAAAATAAATTCTTGTTCACACACATTTCAAATACATTTAATTAAGTAATGGGATACAAATACGTTGACTCGCTTTTTATAAATACTAGAAAATAAACTAAAACTACAAATCACAATTTTTAGGAACAAATAACAGAAGTATTGCCTAATGTCTACATATATATACAAATACTTCTTTCGACTTATAGGTAGATATTTTAAAAAACATGCAGATATTTCTAGTAACAAATACCTAGGGAACTTCGTTTTAAAATCAAAAATGATAGCTAGGTCTAGGTGCGATAGAAAAATAAAAGATAGCTATTGTAGTAGCGATATTTTCCGAGATTATGCTGTTGCAAATTCATTAATTACATCGCTAAAATTTATCCCCTCAAAAATTTCTTGTTCAATTGCTAATATTGTTAGCCCAGACAATCTTTTTTGAATCATTGTCGATCTTAAATAATTTTTAATGATTTTTTACTTTGAAAAAGATCGCTCGCTATAAGCTACAGATACAGGCAATGTCAAAAGAATTCTTAGTGAAATGCTTACGTTTGGAAAGGTGGACATTAAATTGTTTTCAAATATATATTGTAAAATACTTAAGGGGTCAGTATCATCAGGTAATGAAAACAACTTTAACGCTTTAATTTCTTTAAACAGATCATTGGAGTCTATATCCTTATTACCTGATCTGTCAGTCGCTCTTCAAAAATAGAACAATAGAATAGAATAGAATATGTCGCTAAAAAATCCGAAAATATCATACCCATTTAATAAGTCAAATCGGTTTTTTAGAGTGCTTTTAGTTTGATCTACAATTTTTAAGAAAAAACTAATTTTAAAGGCGGTTTTTGAATCATGAAGGGTCGCATCTCGGTGTTCATAATCAAACATTTTTGGTTTAAATTTCCTCCTAACCGTTGGTAATGGTGGAAAGCCTTCTTCAATTTCGAGAGAGGATGCTACTTCTTTCGCTTGCACAAGAATTTCTTGAAATGATTGGTCAGATCTATATTGCTGGAAGTGATCAACTAAATTTTTTAGGTAGGTTTGGCATACTTTAATATTAATTGTAGAACTTTGCATTTGTTTGCTGACAATATATACATGAAATAAAACGTCATGCCAAATAATAATTCCACAAATAAATTGAAAATTTTGTACAGACGTTAAGAGGGAACTCGCTTTATGTCTTGCATCAATGTGAAAGGAATTATCTTCAGTCACAGTCTATTGAATAAACTTTAAAGGGCTTTATTGCGTCAATTCTGCTGGACCATCTTGTCTCACTTAGATGCTTTAAACTTAACCCGGGGACATTTTTTCTCAAAACATACCACCTTTTTGTGGATGACGAAAAAAAATTCGGCTAACGTGCTGTCTCATCACTGAATCAAAAGAGGCAATCATCCCAACAGCTTTTAGAAAATTTCCATTATTGTGTTCGAAAAGCAATTGAGAAGAACCTTGAAATGCCAAGCATTGTGTAGATAAATACTTAACAATCGCAATAATTATTTCCAACACGTCTCGCCAATATTTTTTCCGTTTCTGAAATCCGCAGATGATGAGCATTAACAGTCATAGATATCTGCAACATTTTTTTTAAATTACCCAAGTGTTAATATAACTGTTGTGTAAAATTGACGTTTCGTGTCTCTTAATTAGCAAATACAAGTGTTGCCAATCAGATACTCCATTTGTATCACAAAAAACGTTAGGAGTTTTACATTTACAAAACCACTTACAGCCTTCATCGAAAGTGTCACTTGCAACAGGTATTTCGGTAGCTGACATTACCGAACTTTTTACACAAGCTGAATTACCTGAAGTGGATTGTTCAAGTGCTGTAGACGAGGATGGTGTCATTGCTTTATCGGGCTCTGCATCAGTAGAAGCTGTTTTGCTGCTACAACCGCTGCCACTTGTTGCAGGACCTGATGTTACTGTTGAAATTTCAGATGGTCCACTCACGGTTATTGATATTATGGATTTAGACTCTTGAGATTCCGACGATTCGGTCGCACCAGCATCGATAGTCTCTGTGGAATCTCGATTGTTTTGCAAGAAATGCTTTAAAGATCCAACCATTTTTCCCCTTTCTTGTAGTCTCAGTTTCTTTTGCTCGCGAAACTTCGCACCTGAAGGTCTCTTTCATTTATCCTGAAAAAACAAATAAATAATTAGTTCTAATGGGAATTAGGAATTAACTTCTAAAGTAACCACAATAATAAGCACCATATGAGTAGGGTAGGAAATATTCTTAAAAAGTAACTAAGTAGCCAATAGTTTTTAACCCTTTATAGGGCAAATTATTATTCAGTAAGATATGGCCGATTAAAGCTTGCATATTTGAGTCAAAAGCAATTTTTTCGAGCCCATTCAGCTTAAATCCTTTCAAAAATGAAAGCAAAAAAAGATATTAAATTAATTTGATCTTATAGCCCTTAAAAACCCTACAAAATGGTTTTTAAAAGATCAATAGCATAAAAACTAAGCGAGTTATGGATGAAACCAGTTACTTTTTTAACTGGTACATGATATTTCAATTAATAAAAAGATATTTGGCTAAAATAATTTGTTATAACCAGTATGCTATAAAGGGTTAATGTTGATAGTTTAAAGTAGGGAACACTTACCATTTTATAAAAAATCAAGCCGTTGAAATTGCAGTCAGCAGGTATTCGGCACTCAATTTAAAAAAGAAGGAGTACAGAAAATATTACACAACCCAACACCTCATGTTTAATTGACGATATAGTGGACTGTTTTTTATTAGGAGAAGCTGTTACAATTTTCCTATTTCATGCGGAAACCCTGCTTCTTTCTTTCGCAAAGATACTCGCAATAATATGATCGAAAATATATGATACGATAAGTAAGAGAAAAGACTTACCAATTGGGTGTACAGGAAATGAGAGAGCAACAAAAAAAGGAAAGCAATGACAGTTTTTCGTTGTCTTGTAAAAGAATTTTCGCCCTCGTCGATATGAAAGTTTTCCACGATTCGGCACTTTCACTCACACACCGGATACGTTTTTAAATTGTGAAATATTAATTGTATTTCGTAATGTAAAGAACATTTTAAGAAAATGTGGTTCGTCTTCTTGCGTGCGTATTCTTTCTTCTTGTGTGTTGTGTTGTGTGCAGTTTCTCTGCTCACTTGATGTTGAGCAGTGTTGCCAAGGTGTAAGGAAGGAAGGTAAAAAGGAAGTAGGTAAGTCTAAATTTTGAAAAAAGATATTTTTAAACAAATATATGAAATTAAGCCAAAAGTTTGATTTGAGAACCGGCCGCAACATGTGCAAGTGGTTGAAAAATGAAAGAAAATATACTGAATAATAAAATTTGGAATTGTTAATAAGAAAATGAAAACTATAAAATTGAAGGAAAATGAAATAAAAAAATTGATAGAAGGTAACCAAACACCACACTTGACAAAATATAAATAACTTCATATGTAAAAATTAATAGGATTACTTGTTTTTATTCACTTGTTGCACGGTCCAGTGATCTAACTGATTTAAAAACGCCTGTGGCGATGCATCGCTTTTATAGCGCTCCAAGCGTTATTCGTGTCTGAACAGGAAAAATCAAGAAACTGCCGCCTGACATGTTCTCGCAACAATCTAACTGGATGATATACTAATAAAATTTCGTGTGTATTTATACTTAATCCGATTTAATTTCTCAACTTTTATTTTAATATTTTTTTTAGGACCCTGGGTTTTGGCGCCCGTGTACATTGCACACTTTGCACATATGGTTTCGGGGGCCCTGTGTTTAATCGAGAGCAGGCAGTGGAGGATCAAAGCTGTCATATCAAATACGAAAAACCAATATATCTTTCATTTCAGTTTGTCCAAAAATTTGTATTCTGTATTCCTTTTTCCCATTAGAAGTTCTATGAAAGAAAAATGACTACTTATAATGTGAAAAACTATAATTCATCGAAATTTTGATATGATGAAATTAAATTTGACCCTATCCTTAACATGCTTGTTAGCTATAATATAAATATCAAGTTTTAAATCTACCTGTTTCGATGCTTTTTGTTGTTTGCAAAACTGAGAATTCCCTAAGATACTATCCAGAATAACGAAATCTACCTTAAATGAAGAACATATGGTCAGAACGTCAAATTAAAGTATTCAGCATGTGGTCGAAGTCTCTAACAAATACCAACATCCGGTCTACAAGGGCGAACTTCCTTCCTACACAGAATCTATAATGAACATTTTTTCGAAAGAATAATATTTTCGTATCTAAGAATTGCATATTAGAAAAGAATATGTTCGAAGAAAGTCCCTAGAAAAATATTTCTAGTAAAAATTAATAGGTAAAGGTATATTTTCTAATACATTTCCATAATAAACACGTTCTTCAATAGGTTCTTTAACATTATGATATAAGGTGATTGGTAAATACATGATAGATGCAGTTCGATGAGATGTATAACGTTTTAGTATTGAGAACTCCTGCAGGCAGCTATACAAGGTGAGCAAATTTTGATGTCTTAATACGCAGAGAAAGGTGAAATATTACACACTCCCCACAAAAGTTGTCGCATCACCCTACTTTTACGACAATACTATATAAACTTTTAGGTTGGTCATTCAAGAGTCACTTGGTAACTTTCAGAAGTGTAAAATAAGAAGATATCATTCAAAAGATGTTTGAGTTTATGATGGAAAATATCTACAATTTTCGAGTTTATGAAAAATTGTATTATCTTCAAACATTCGCGAAGAGACCAATCAACTAGCATCGAATGGTTACTAATCGTTTTCAAAATCGAGTGTTTCCTCCTCGCGCCCTAATTTACTGCGAGTATACGTCTCGGAAGCCCCTCAAACAAATTTTGGATGTACTCTTGAGTCAGAGTTCCAGATTTCAGGAATCAGATTTTCTAGTTGTTGGAGTGTTCTACAAGGCATTTTACGTTGCTGACCTTACCACCCCATGTTGTCCCAAACATTTTCTATGAGATTCAATTCGGGACTTCTGGCTGGCCATCTTAAAATATTAATTTCGGTATTTTGCAGAAATTCTGTAACTACTCAAGATGCATGAGGCCGAGCATTATCATGCATATAAATGAAGTTTTCGGCAATCAATGAGCCAAAGGGTACAACATGGGATTCAAGGACATCTGCGATGTATCTGGCCGCTGTCATTCTTCCACTATTCACTAGGACTAACTCAGTTCAACCATGGAAAGAAATGCCTCCCCACACAATTACTGAGCCCCCTCCGAAGTTTTCGGTTTGCCGGATATTGCATTGCTGATACCGTTCCCCAGATCGTCTGTATACAGGCATGCGCCTATCATTTGATACTAGACAGAACCTGGACTCGTCGGAAAAGAGAACATTCGACCATTCTGGAATACCCCTATTTGCATGTTCCCTCGCAAACTGAAGTCTTGCAACTCGATGTTCTCTGGTGAGACGCGGGCCGGTAGAAGCCACCCTTGGTCTGATATAGTCTTCTCTGAGCCTGTTCCTAACAGTTTGCAATGAAATATGCACATTTCTGGAAAGCGCAAGTTCATTTTGTAGCATTCTAGCCGTACAGTGCCGAACTCTTAGTGCAGTTAAACGAAGCCAACGATCATCAACTGGTGTTGTTATCCGATTTCTTCCCTGTCTGGCCCTTCTTTCATATTCCCCTGTTTCGTGGTACCAATTAATTGCTGTTGAATTAGTGCTTTGGTTAACATTCAACAAGTAAGCCACGTAACGTTGGCTACGTCCCCCCTCTAGAAGTATTACAATTCTTACCACTTCATGATCACTCAAATAGCGTCTAGGACGTTCAGCAGCCATTACAATAAATTCAAAGATTCGAAAATCAACAAGACACACAGAAAACTTGCATTAATTTAGCGTGAAAACTGAAGAGAAATTGAATGAATACTGATAGTCAAATAAACTCATTCTTGATTCAGACGTGTTTGAGATCATATTGAATCAAATCGATAAGATTTTTTTCTCCTCATATGTCCAAAAACATATGTTGACAGAGAAACTGCGATCGAGCTGATTAATCGATTGTGGAATTCAGAATACCAGGTGATGCGACAATTTTTGTGGTGTGTGTATTATGTTTGGTTTGAGCCATATAGGCCCAAATAACTTCCGGCAACTCCAGAGTGTGTTTTGTGCTCTTTGCGCTGGTTTTTTGATGTGATTGTCCCAATTTAGTTTGGCGTCAAGTATCACAACTAGGTATTTCACTTTTTTTTACTAGTGTCAGTTCCTTGTTAAAAAGAATTGGTACCTTGAAAGGCAGTAATTTCCTTTTACGAGTGAATAGAATCATGTCTGTTTTGTTTGGATTAACGAATAGTTCGTTCTCCATGCACCATCAGAAGAAGATGAAATCGATATACAAACCCTTGTATGTTGTTAATCTTAGATCAAAACAGCATTTATAGTCTACTAAAACAATTAATTAACTCAAATCCTACAAAAATTCCTGTTAAAGCATATACCTATTGCATATATTTTCCGCGTAACAGGTTATTCAATTTCTAGTCCACCTCTGTTGAAACCATCCACATAGGACAAGATGAAAGTATTACAACGATAACGGGCGTTGCAGCGTCAAACGCTCACTTGAATCCCCATACTCCCATCCGGAATAACAAGCCCATGGAACCCGTTCAGTGACACGATTTCCCAAGCCAGTCCGGCCCTGAATAATCCCACTTCCTTTGCCAGGTCAACTCTGGAATGGCCGAAAAGCGGTCATTCCGTAAACTTACAGGTGCTTTTTTAATGTAGTTATAAGGTCCAGCAATTTCGAGTTAAATATCACAGGTGAGTAGTTATAAATTAAAGCCTTTAAACATATAGAAATTCGTAAAATCTGTTTGTGGCAATTTTCAGGTTAGGTTATAAACAAACGAGCAAAATTTTGCTCAAGATAATGTAATTTTTAATTCATTTGTTGATATCTAGTGTATAAAGTAAAGTGGTGCACTCTAGCCTAGCACTCTCGATTCCCTGTGGTGTTGTTGGGAACAGTCATTCCATTCCCAAATATAACGTTACTTTTCACTTCTGTTGACGTTGGCCGTGCAAACGTTCATATCTAGAAATTGTTTGTATTTAGTTCAGTTTTCCAATATTTTATTATAAATTAGATGAGTTGTTTATCAAATTTTTAATATGATCTGCAAAGTATTCATTTTTTTAAAAGTGTTTTAAAATTTGGGTTATAGTCGCGAAAGTAGGTGACTTGACCCAAACAAGTGTAAAGAGGTCAGTTGATTTTGTTGTTCTAGTTTATAAGGAAAACCGTTGAAAACTGGGAAATTATGATGTTATGTTGTCATAACTTAGTTTTGTAATGAATCAAAACAAATAGTGAACAATTGGTTATACTATTATTAGGTAAGTTCATATAAATGTTGATATATAGAATCTCTTTTATTTGTATTCTAGTATTTACAATATTGAAAAATTGTGAATCAGACTTGTCTTCTAGGAAACTAGATATTTCAATTCAGGTAAATACTTAATTGAAGGG
Source organism: Cryptolaemus montrouzieri (assembly GCA_013387265.2). Classification (NCBI taxonomy): domain Eukaryota; kingdom Metazoa; phylum Arthropoda; class Insecta; order Coleoptera; family Coccinellidae; genus Cryptolaemus; species Cryptolaemus montrouzieri. The sequence continues at coordinate 5,568,068 of JABFTP020000001.1, forward strand.
CATCCTTAATCTCCCAGGGAATATCTACCTGGACTTAATGATTTTACTGGTCAGAGTGACCATTAGGTCAAGAAAATTCATTTCAGTTGTATTACTTGTTGAGGCACTTTCAAAGTTATTCTCAGGTATAGACTCCAGAAGTGATATGTTTATAAATTGATATTAGTGAGAAAATTCATAGATGTGATTGAAATGTAAATGATCTATGGTAGGTACTTAAGTTTTCTTACAAAAATTTGAGTGAAACTAGTTTTGTATAGAATAAAAACATTTCATTTCTATGTATGCAAGCTACATTTTTCTATGAAAAATTATTCTCTAAATAAAGTGGATAAACTTTTAGTCTCTACTCTAGTGTATAACTTTAATGATAGGTGAAAACTTAATTCTTTTAAAATTAACAACTATCAAGCCAAAACAGAATTACTGTAATAAAACTAAGAAGTTAATATTTTTAGCAGTGCTTTAAAATAATTTTAAGAATGCATAGACTGGGTATTATGTATTTATTATTTAGTACAATATTTATTAGGGTCATTGGCAAAATGATGATTCAATTAACTCTCCTACTACTAAATGATTGCAGACATAACATAAGTATACAATTAGGGTGATTATAAACACTTTTAACACTATCAGGAATATCTTACTGTTTTTAATTATATAACTTTCAGTATCGATACTGAAAGTTTCGACTGCACCACCTGTTGCTTTTATTTCTTATCATAGTAATCTTTGAAGTAATCCAGGAATAAAAAAAAATTGAGATGCCTGAGCACTTGATGTTCTTCACATCAAATTTCACCTAGTATCAAGAATTCTCCCCCCTCAAACTTGTATTACTAATAAAAATCTCTTTCTTGAGCGAATAACATTGTTTCAATTGTTTTTGCATTATTAGATATAGAGTAAAGATTTGAAACTTTTTTTTCCAAATATTCAATCTACTTCTTTGTGGTATTAGGTACAATCGAGATCTGAAAATTCGATATTTATTGGATATATTTTCGTTGAAAAGCTGATTCCGTGGCCCCTCAAGAAACAACCTTGGGATTTACAAGGGTGGACCATAGGCTCGAAATTACCCTGGAGACCGCAAGGATGGAAAATAACCAATGGTTGAACCTGAAGGTATGGAAACACTGGGTGAGCCTCACAGGTCTTAGATACTCTTGGCTTGGCTTCAGTAAATCTGCCATTGTAAGAGCCAAGGTTTAGCTTTAACTTTCCATGCTAGAGCTTTGAGTTCTAATTGCCATATCAATGGGACAATGTCGCCTTAGAAATCATCTAAATAAGTTAGGTTTGATCCTTCATGAAGAAAGACTATGCGGCGAGGAGGAGGAATTAGTAGAACACATCATGTTCGAATGCCTAGCTGGGGACAAAACCAGACTTGAGCGACTTGGATGTAACAAACTGGAGCTGACTAAGTTTATTGACCTCTCACCCACTAAGCTTATAGCCTTGGCAAGAAGGATGGAGCTCGTAGGTAAATTAAGGACCAAAGGTTCCACAACATACATTCAATTGCTGCCCCACTGGCTTATGTAGTAAATAGAGGCTTTGAAGAGGGTGTATTTCCAGATAAATTGAAGGCCGCAATAACAATTTGTGTCTTCAAGAGAGGGGATGTAAATAATTGATCTTGACCTTGATGAAGACAAGAATTGAAAACTTTCTTCAGAATTTCGGAATATTGTGCGACCAGCAACATGGGTTCAGGAAAAATCTTTCTACTCTTTCAGTAATGGCTGATCTTATGAATAAAATTTCAGAGATTTGACGCTATGTGTGATATGACAGGATATTTTTCTGACTTGGGCAGGGCCTTTGATTCAATCTCACACAATATACTGAAGGAGAAAATATGGTATTGTGGCGTTAGAGGTATGGCCTTTGATCTAATAGTTTCTTACCTGACAAATAGGACACAAAAGATCAAGTGGAATGACACAGAAACCAATTGACTTCACATAGAACGGGGTGTTTCCCAGGGATCCATACTTGGACCCCTTTTTTTCCGAATATATGTGAATGACACCTTGTAATGTGTTAGCGGATACGGTATGCCTTTTTGCAGATGACACAACACTTGTAAATATAAATTCAGACTCTGAGGACTCAAAGACCAGAAATAACGAAACATTGAAGCAAGCTGAGTTATGGTTCCCATGCCAATCAACTAAAATTAAACAAGGATAGACACATAGATATTATTTGAGTGAGGGCTGCCTAACAGGCTGGTCACTGCAACCCAGTGGTCTATTGTGGCACACTCTGTCCTAAATTCCATCCACGAGCTCTATACTGCTCGTAAAGGATACGAGTTTCGTGGGTGAGAGCTTAATAAGTTCAGTCAGCTTCAGTTTACAAAATCCAAGTTCTTCCATCCTGACCCTGTCCCCTGCTGGGCACTCGCACATAACATGTTCCATTGATTCTATATCTTCTTCACATAGCCTACATGAAGGATTCTCAATCAATCCTAATTTATTTAGGTGTTTCCTGAGGCGACAGTGTCCCGTTAGTATGGCAGTTAAAACTCTCAGTTCCAACCTAGAGAGTTTAAACCAGGCCTTGGCTTTTGCAGTGGAAGGTCCACTGATGGCGTATCTCAGTCCTAGGAGGTTCATCCAATGCTCACGTACGCTCAAGTCAAGCCATCGGTTGTTTTCCATCCTTGCAGTTTCCAGGGGAATTCCGAGCTTAGGCTCCGGTCCTATCAACTCCAGGTTAGTTCCTCGAGCAACCAATGAGTCCCCCTTCTCATTCCTTCAATGCTCGAGTGACCAGAAACCCATATTAGACGGAGCATGCTCCGCTCTCCTAGTTTGGCAAGGGTGAAGCGACATTCCTGCACCATAAGTGACATCAAACAAGGATAAGACTGAAATACTCACATTCTTGACTAAGTTGACCCTAAAAGTGAATGAAGTTAAGTTTTTGGGAGTTACTTTTCAAGACAACCTGCTATGGACAAGTCATGTACAGAAACTGTCTTCGAGATTGTCTGCTGCGAAGATTGATGCAAGTTGCAACAAAAGAGATTATCTCAGCGCATACTACAGTAGCTTCCATGCCCCTGCAACCTACGGCATATTGATTTGGGGTACATCACCCGAAAACACTGAAATTTTTCAAAAACAAAAAAGCATTGCGGATACTCACAAACTCTTCGGGCCGGACTAGTTACAGAGGTCTGTTTAAAAGCTGTAAAATAATTACCCTCGCCTAAGTCTTCATTTATCACTGTGTCATACATGTTCATGCAAGTATCAGTAAGTTTGTGGTGAACAGGGATCTGCATAATAACAACACGAATAGCAGGAATAATCTTGTAATCCCTCCATCGAGAAAATAGAGCGCAAACAAGCATTAATTATACATGTATTAAACTCTATAATATGCTGCCTAAGGAGTTCAAAACCCTTCCAATGTCTCGATTCAAGTCTGAATTAGAGAAATTGCTTTTGGACTGATGCTTTTACACAATACACAATTTTACATAATGGGTGATTTGCTTGTTTTTGTTTGTTGATGGTGTAGAGTCGTTTGTATGTATTATATTTATTGAATGTGTAAACTGACATGTCATGTAAGGTTTTGATGACTATTAAATATCTATCTATCTATCAACAGACCACTGAGTCGCAGTGGCAGAGCTGTCAATCAACCCTCTCTCAATTTTATATCTATCTATCTATCTATTGAAAAGTTCTAGAATCACATAAAACCATCAGAATCTATGTATGGTGCCATTTGAATAGGTGTATAAAGCACTCCTAAAAAGCTCAAGAGAAGAAAGAGAACATACGATTTTATTTCAAAAAAAAAGCACAACAATACAAAACAAACAAAATTTGAAATTTTTTGAAAAAAAATAACAAATTACACAAGGCTAAAATACAATGTAATATTATTCACCAAGGGCTGTAATACATCATTATTCATTCTCATTATCTTTCCAGCCCAATCGAAATTATTATGCTTTGCAGATGTAAACTATTCAAATACTTGCCCAGCAGTGCCTATCGGTCTAGACGAACGTCTAAACTAGACCATCCGTACTTCAGTGGGTAGCTCGCAGATTTAAGATGAAAAATCGATGAAAATTTCAAAATGGATATGTATAAGGATATTTATATTATAAATATAATGATACATATAATATATATCCTCGCGTTGTTGACCAAATTCGACAGTACTCTGTCAACCTACTCTAATTTAGTCAATTTCATTTGCAGTTCTCCTTAAACAAAAAGCATTTTTCTTAATAGTAAATATTCTTGCAAATTTACATAGTGGCATATCTTAGTAGGTATAAAAATAATTTTCGTTTCAGATATTGATGGAATCCAGCAAAAACCATTTCTTTAAATATTTACGGTGATCATGGCAGATACGGTTGCTGAAAACGAAGCAGATTCAGGATCAGCACTGACAATTTCAACAATGGGGGCTAGAGAAGAAGATCTCGACCAGAACGATGCTGAGAAGGTGACAGGATCTAATTCAGCGTATGATTCTGCAGATAGTCAGTTCAGGTGAGTGTCTATAATATTTTTTTTGGAAAGAAGTTCCTTAAACTGCTTGCGGTATAATAATATAATAATAATAATAATATATTTAATTAAATATATTTAATTCATTTAATTAATGAAATAACACCTTGGTATAAATACTCACCGAAAGAATGCACAGAAAACGATCAGGTCAAAATATATTGGGATAGGATAATACTTAGCGACCGCCAAGTCGCACACAACCGGCCAGACATTGTTGTTTTCGACAAAAGAAAAAACCTTGCTCACATTATCGATATTACCATCCCAGTAGATAGCAACATTCATGAAGTACGAGTGAAAAAAATAACGAAGTATATTGATCTTACCCATGAAATTAAAGACATTCATCGGGTCGAAAAAGTACTGATTCACCCGATACTGATATATTGTAACGGACTTATTGAAATTCACGTTAAGGATGAGCTGCTGAAGTTGGGGTTATATTGTGTACGTGCCGAGCAGTTCGGCGGGTGCTTACCGCAGAGTAGGATGTTGTAGAAAGTATCGCCCCAACCTAATCTGATAATCCGATTAACATCGTGAAAAAAATATATTTAATAATAATAAAAACGCCTTGATATCAAACAAATGGACTAACGGAGAAAGAAATCGCAACAATTGGAAGGCAGTAAGTATAGATAATATCCACAATTTCTGGTACAAGAAGTTTAATAAGCTCCATGGAGCCCTAGCGAAACAGCTCATGTGTGTTCTTTAACATCCCAGGAAAACACCTAACACAGGGCTTAACATATATACTACCTAAGACCGATAGAACACAGGATCCGTCTCAGTATAGACCAATCACTTGTCTGCCAACGCTCTACAAAATACTCACCTCATGCATATCCAATCGAATATACCAACACCTTGACGATAACAATATATTAGCAGAGGAGCAGAAAGGATGCAGAAACACCACGGTTGCAAGGAACAACTCATTATCGATTCTGTGATAATGAAACAGGCACATGATAGGCATCGGAATGTTCATTTAGCTTTTCTCGATTATCTGAAGGCATTCGATACTACCGCCCATTCTTGGCTTGTTGAAGTATTACAAATATACAAAATTCATCCAGCCCTGGTAGAATTCTTGAAGACAAGATCTAAAAAATTCTAAAAGACTTGTTCTTGATGTAGTTTCTTCTTTTGAATTTTTTTTCAATTATTCATATTTTCTATTTCTATTTACTTAATACCTAATCTTTTTTTTTAATTGTACTTAGTGAATACTGTTTTATGGGTTTGAACCTGTTTGTATTCTCGAAACAATAAACAACAAAAAACTCGTTTCTCTATGGAGTTTTTCTTGACCAACTTAAGTTAGAAGTCATCAAACCCCTCTTCAAAAGAGGAGACCCAACAGTTAAAGGTAACTATAGGCCAATAAGTATGCTACCAGCTTTTTCAAAGGTATTTGAACTAGCAATGTGTGTGAGACTAACTCAATTCATGCAAGAGTGTAATCGTATATCAGATTCGCAACATGGTTATATAAAAGGACGATCAACGATTTCAGCAATATACCAGTTCACAGAATCAATATTTAAAATGCTTGAAGGGGATAAACTTGCAATGGGTATGTTTATGGATCTTACAAGAGCATATGAGTGTCTCACAACAAAATATCAATAGAAAAAACTCGAAAGAATGGGTGTCAGAGGAAAAGTACTTAAATGATACAAGTCATATTTAACTGTACGCCAACAAAGGGTGTCTGTAAAAAAAGGAGTCAAGCAAGAAAAATCTAACATACTGTCCCAACATAACGGGGTACCACAAGGGAGCATCCTAGGACTATGATTTTCATGAATGATTTATTTCAAAGTGTGGATGAAAAACTAGGAGTAATAACAGGTTATGCAGATGACACTAATGTGATAGTAGGCGGTGACACTTTTGAATAACTTGAAGAATGTGCAGGAAATATTCACTCACAGGTGAAAAGCTGGTTTCAGAGTAATATCGATCTGAATGAAAAGAAGACCACAGTTGTTGTCTTCAAACTCAAAATTCAAGAAAGGACATGGAAAGCGATTCCCCTACAAGAAAATACCAAATTTTTAGGCATTTACATAGATGAATTTCTCAAGTGGTCATGTCATATAGATCATCTAGCAAAAAAAAGTAACTTTGATCAGTTACGTAAGTGACGAATGTACAAAAATGGTCTATTTTGCAAACTTCGAATTTTTACTGAGATACGGAATCCTATTCTGGGGATCCAGCACACAAGAACATGAATTATTTGTTGTTCAAAAAAGAGTGATAAGACTGATTTTAAGGATGAAATTTTTGGATTCATGCAGAGGAGTTTTCAGGAAAAACAAGATTTTAACTGTCTTTGCTGAATGTTTAATGTTTGTTTCCAAAAATATGAACATGTTTTCTGTAACCATATATGTGTACAGAACTTAGTAAGCCTGTTTCGGTACATTTGTGATATCGAAACAGATATATCAATGGTCAGAGAGGGATACTACTTCTGTGGCCACTCTCCAGTTCGATGTGACAAAAGTTGATTCGTTTCCTTCGTTGAGAAGTGTAAGATTAGTGATGTAGAGATATTCTACTAGCTTCTCTCCTCTAATATTGTTGCCTCGGCTTCCCCATAGAATATGGTGAGCGTTGGCATCACACCCAACGACGAGTGGCCAGTCTTGTGTTTTACAGGAGTTCACCAATTCCTGTAGTTCTTCTGTTGGAGAAAGTGTTTGCGAGTCGTAGGGAAAGTATGGTGAGCATACCACAAATGTGCTATTTGTGTAGCAGTTTCCATGGATTCTGACTTCTACCAGGTCTCTGAAACAGAAATTAGGAATATGTGTGTTCTAATACTTTTGGAAACAAGAACGAATGTCCTAGGGGTCAGACACACATATTCGTTGAAGTAAATTTAAATTTTTTCAAAAATGTTCTAATAACATTTTAGACTTTGTAGAAGAGCTTGTTTATTCAATCAAGACTGAAAATATGGTTCGTCTCAAGTGAAAAGTAAAGAACATTCTCATTGAAGAAGCTTTCTATACCCGCGAAGAATACACAGAATTTTTTAGGGATCACCTTGGCTGTTAATCTCTTTTTATGTACTCTGTCGGTGATCGATTCATTTAACTTGTCTATTTGTGGTGTCTTGAAATTGTAATTGTTTTATATTATTCATCATTTGATGCATCTTAATGAGTAACTTAAAGTTTTTATATTTTACCTAGACTCAAGATTTTACTTTGTATGTTTCCTTTTTTTTGTTGACACGCCATGTAATTCCTTTTGATGGCTAATAGATATATCACATATATCTAATTGAATATCTTTTGTTGAAGTGAGAAGAAATTTGTTCAATTTATTATCAACCTCAACTATATGCCAGCAATATACATAAAAAATCGGTTTTTCAATATGCTTTTTTCATTTCTCACTTTTTTAATTTTTTTTTTCAGGTGCAATCAATGTGACTTCGAAACAGCCCATCAAGTGGCTTTGGCTGCTCACGTAACTCAAGCTCATACTAACAATGATGTAGATATGGAAATAGAAAACAATAATCCTCCTGCAGATAGGATACATAGGAAAATGTTTGAATGTGATGTTTGTAATATGAAATTTTCTAATGGGGCCAACATGAGAAGGCATAAAATGAGGCACACAGGTGAGATATTGACCCAATAACGCCTAAATGGAAATTCAATTTTTTTTTTAATTTTTATATGGAATATTATTAACCTAAGTGGAAGGAAAAGTGGAAGGCTCATTACGTTACGCAATTTATTTTTTAGAAAAAAGCAATAGCTGCACTTTCTTGTTTAGTTATATAGTGGATAAATTATACATGAATAAATATTGAAATTTTAATGGGTAAATAACATATCTCATTGTTATAATGAATGAACAAACTGTATAAACATCACTATACTCTTTATAACTTCATTTAATTGTGACATAACACACAGACCATCCTAGAAGTTCTGGTAGTTTCTCAAAAAATTTCACCCTACTTGGAAGAGGAAAATGAGTTTTAAACAAAAAGCTGCAATTGAGTTTTGTGTTAAACTTGGTAAATCTTTTACTGAAAAGCACTAAATGCTACAAACTGCATATTGTAATGATTGTCTATCCCATACACAATTTTACGAGTGGTTCAAGTAATTGGAATCGGACAGAAAGTCCCTGAATGATTACGAAAGATCTGGCCTTTTCAAAACTGGATTATCGGGAGAAAAGCTGAAAATTTCTTGTCGTTCAAATATTCTCCAATAGTGTAGTAAGCCTTGTGTAAGAGCGCGGCCTTAATGGTTTTTTCAAACGCTGACCTAGGTAAACGCCTCACTGGACGAGGAAGATGATTGAATGGTAAGATCCCTTGGTAAAAAGGAGGAAGTTCATATTTCCTGGTTTTATGTTTATATATGCATAAAAAGGTTGCACTTCGTGTGGAGAGATCATGAAAGCTAGATAGTGTAATATAAACAGGGTTAAGTTGAAAGATCATTCTTATAATTCTTTCATGAGAATCAAGTGCTCTTTGAGAGTCCACGGAATTTCCCCATAGAAGTACATTCTAATTTAGATGGCTGTAGTATACACTAATCAAAGATTCGATACCCAGAGAGTTCCATATTCTACTGATTGCATAATACGATTTGTTCAGTTCTTTACATAGCTGGTCTACATTTGACTCCATCTCAAACCTTCATCCAAGTGCACCCAAGAAATCTGACACAATTACTAGACCCTAATATATCTCCTTTGCAGTTAATTTCTTAATCCAAATTATATACTTTCTGTTTTAGCCACATACAAGCGAATTTTCAAAACAACAAGTGTTAAAAGCGTTTATAATCTTCTCACATCTCGGTCAGCTCCCCAAGAGTCCGCGCTGTGATCGCTATGGAAGTATCATCAGCTAATATTGTGATTTTATCTGCATTTATATGATCAGGCAAATCATTAATGATGAGGATAAACAGTATTGGTCCCAGCACAGAGCCCTGAGAACCCCTAACTTAATCCGAAATTTCTCAGACCAAATCTTCCGAATCTTGATAGAGTACGGCTCGAAATTAATTTATGTATTCAATCAATGAATACACCTCTAAAAGGCCTCCATCAAAGCTCTTTTAAATCAAGGCAGCTGTTGTTGAGTTGAACGCCCGACCCTTAAACCATGTTGACTATTAGTGATGATTCCTCCACAATGACCTTGAAGAAGACATTCAAAATTGAAATTGGAAATAGGTCTTTAGACACTCAGCTTGTCATCAGTGTGCCTCCAAGGCTTGGCTTAAACAATTTCTAATGGCCATATTAAGGAGCATTGTCGTCTCGGAAATCGCCTCAATTCCTAAAGAACCGAACTGTTTTGAAAAAACAGTACTACTTGTGCCATCTGTTGTAATATTGTACCCGTCAAATAACTTTATACTGCATTTTGACAGAAGTGTTGGCCTTACGAAGGTGAATTCGAGGTTTGTACCACAAACTCACTAACAACCAAAAATTTAATCGAATTGAGCATAGCATGGACATTAAAAGTGCTTGAAAGGACCCAAACTTCTTGAGAATGATCGTGACTGGTGACGAGACGTGGTGTTTTCAATATGAGCCCGAAACAAAGCGGGAAATTGCGTTGGATGAAAGAAAACCCAGAAAAAGTCACTTGAGAAGTCGGAAGTGGAGGTTATGCTGATTTGTTTTCATGATTGTAAAGTAATTATCCACTAAGAATTTGTCCACGCTACCAGACAATCACAGAAGACTTTTATTTGGACGTCATGAAGCGATTGCTGGCAAGAATTCGTCGTATTCGGCCAGAATATTTAGAAAACGGCAGTTGGACTCTTGTACGATAATGCCCCATCACATCGTTCAAGAGTAACTGAATTTTTGATTGAAAATCACATTATTGGCTTGCAACATTCACCCTATTCACATGATCTGCATTTGACGATGAAAGGAAAGCAGAACGATTCGATTGAGGCCATTGAAAGAGCGGTTACCGGCGCCGTAGACACTATTCCAAAAAAGGAGAAAGAGAAGTCGTTTGACAACTTGTTAGCGCGTGAAAATTTGTGTATCAAGGCAGAAGGCGAATAATTGACTAATAAAAGAGATTTGTATCAAAATTAATACTGGTTGTTTATATTTTCAAAAAGTTTGATAACTTTTGGCATGGAGAGTGTATATTGGTGACTTGATCTTGACTTAAGAAGAAAATGAAATGAAGTTTGAAAAAAATGTAATCTACATTTCGCGTTTTATTCAAAAAATCTTAGTACCCTATGATCACAAAGAAAATAAATCGTTTAATCGATTCACACAACCTTTCAATGTACTCATCATCATGATTATTCTTGAGTATATATACGTTTATTATTTTTCCAGGAGTCAAACCATACGAGTGTCGGGTATGTCAGAAGAGATTTTTCAGAAAGGACCACCTTGCTGAACATTTCACAACTCATACAAAAACTTTACCATATCACTGCCCCATCTGCAATAGGGGATTCCAGAGACAAATTGCGATGCGAGCACATTTTCAAAATGAACATGTCGGGCAACATGATTTAGTCAAATCTTGTCCTCTATGCAGTTATAGGGCAGGTTCAATGAAAAGTTTAAGGGTACATTTTTTCAACAGGTAATCATAGTTTTTTATTATTTACAGTGTTTTGATTATTTTGTTTTCAAATTTTCTCTATATAATATTTTTATAATTCCCTTCAGGCATGGAATTGATCTCGACAATCCTGGCCCCGCAGGTTCGCAAGCTTCACTTCTAGCTGCTGCTGCAGCCGCTCAAGGGTTTCCTATTGATGGCGCGATAACCACTTCTTTAGGTAACTTGACAGGAAGTGTGTCTGTTAGTGTAACTGGAGGGGGAAATAGCAGTGGAGCTAATTATAGTGATTCTGGAGATTCTACTGGGGCTAGATCTACGGACAATGCAACGCCTCCTATGCATTTCCTAACACCCCATGTGGAAATAAGCATGTCTGATGCGCCTGCGCCAGTATTTTCGCCTTTACAAGTAAGTTGGAGTTTCTTCAGTATATACCCACTAGTAGTAGTAGAATTCCAGGAGATATAGTAACTTATCAACGTATATTTCAGGATCAACAGAGATCTAACAGTCAATCTGGTCAGACTTCTGAACCTATGACAAGGATGAATGGAGAATCTCCAGGCTCGCCTCATTCAGCTGACTCGAATTCGAACGCCCCTTCAAGCACCCACATTCAACCAAATTCGCTACGTATGGACCAAGAAACCAATATCACACCGTCAATATCTCTGATACCGATTAAACAGGAACCAGGGGAAGAAAATTATGACATGAGCAAAAGAAACGGACCTTTGAATTCAAGTAATTCTCCTCCTGGTGGAGTACAAATGCAATCAGCGACTTCGAGTAGTCTCAGTTCATTGATTAAAGTTTCACCTCTGAAAAGTTTATTGAGGGACGATTTGAAAAGGAAGATTATATCGAGGAGTCATAGCACAGGGAGAGGAAGATCAACTTCTTCTCCTAACAACAATCCAGAAAGTTCACCAAATGAGACAGCAACTACAACAAATGGTAAGATATTCATAAGTTCATTCTCAGTGAGCGAACATGTTCGCGAGTACTGGTTTTCCATGTGCACAATGCCTGTGCATTGTATTTGTAGTTGATCCGCCCTTTGCACTTTAATCAACAAGCAGAAAATACTGATTCAGCGAATAGCCAATTTCTGTTTACTTTTCAACAAGAGCATTTCTCTTTTATATGTTTAAGTAATAATAATAATAATAATTTTTACATGGTTTCAAAATGGATTAAGAAAATGTAAAATGGTTCACATTGATTTCGTTTTATATGTAGAAGCTTGAGCTAGACAGTCCAAAACAAATCGCTTCTTAATTAAATTTGAAAAACTGACGCGGGGAAAACGATTGCTGTTGAAATTGATACAACTGTTGATTTTCGAGGATCAAAATCTCTGGCTTCTTTTAGAATTAGAAGGACCAAGGTGTAAGCACTATCCTCCCATTATGTCGAGAGCGTTTTACTTGTCACTATAATTCGAGCAATACTCAAAGGATGTTTGTTTAATGTAAATGGATATTTGTATTCATAGTCGTCAATAAGGAAGGTCCAACAGAGTCTTCATGAATTGCAAAGAAACCACGTCTTATTTATTTGTTATTTTATTTATTTACACAAAATTAGAACAAAACAGGTGAATAACACCTAATAAAGTATTCACTAGTTACAAAAGAATATAAACCCTTCTTCCACATGCACGGCGCCCTTATGGACATCACTCCAGGCCCTTTGGCCCATTAGCTTGCCTTGTTGTGTTGTTATCAAAAACTTCTTGATGAAGTTTGCAAGACTGTTGTAGGGGGCCTTCTGGATTATCTGGACAAGTGTTCAGTGCCTAATGTGTCCAATCTTGTCGCCTTATGAGCGGGACATTCGAAGAGTATATGTTTCGCTGTTTTATAATTCTCTTGGCAACAACGCATTGCGTGGTTTTCGACAGTCACATAACGTGTAGGTGTTCATTGATTTGGTGTCCCGTCAATAGGCCAGCTACCATCCTAATAGACTTTTTGTTGAGAGACAATAGTTCATGTACCCTCTTCATTAATTCGGGTCCTCTTATGAGCCTGTTTGACTATCTCAGTCCCAATAGTTCAGGATCTCGGTGGTGTTCCTGTTTTGAAAGAAAGAGAGCATGTGGGTTCATGGGATAGACAAAATAGGTTCTGGTCCCATCGGCTTAACAGCTGTTTGATTTTTTTCTAGACTTTCTGCTTTCTCATTTCTTCGATACCCTGATGGGCTGGGCACCAAAGCAGAGTAACTCTGTAATAATGAGTTGTCCAAATGCTTCTTTGCCTTCGTCAACTCATATCGATGTAACCCATGGATCTTTCAGATATCCCAAGGCGTTCTGGCTATCAGAGCATATAAAGATGTAAGCGTTAAGATAAATGAGATCTATTGCCAAATAAATGGTGTTTCAATTTTAGAATTAACTTGCTTTGGAATTTCTCAATCTCGGCTGGTAGTTGATCAAATTCTAACATACATTGGTATGTTAGCATATATATATATATATATATATATATATATATATATATATATATATATATATATATCAAACTTGATAGACTCTGAGAGGCTGCAAGTATGTGTGGTGCAGGGTTGTACATACACAATACACCCTACCTACGTACATACCTAGGTAGGGTTTACCGTAGCATATATAGATATTACCTTTCCGCACAATATACATTATTTTAGTCAAGGTTTGGGTTAGGTTTAGTTAGGTTCTTCTCTATAATATCAATGAAAAAACTCATAGCTATTCAAAATTGCGAGTTGATTGGTTGTTACAAAACAAAAGAGTTACATATGGTGTTAAACTTAACTAAGGAGTGACTTTGAATATTGAAGCGTGGCACTGCATGTCCTCAGCATACTTTCCATAAGATGGTACGTAACCACTGAGTGCTAATCGCAAGCATGATGACATATGATCGTCAGTTAGTCGGTTGCGATATTCTGACTTAATTATCTTCATTTCAGAAAATGCAAACTTGTACAAGTAAGTTGACCCAACCATTGCCGTCCGTTGAAGGGCGATTTGCCTTAGATTCGGATATTTATCTTCAGATATAAAACACGAGAAATTTGTATCAGATGCTGTAGCTTTGAGATGTATATCTGCTATAATCTGCACCACCTTATTTTCAACAAAACATGAGATCATATTAAAGTGACTTGCTATTTCAGTATTCCTCAATGATTTTACATGAAAAAGAATAACTCGTAAATGATGCTATATTTGCCAATTAATTGCAATCATATAAACGCATTTCGAATTGTCCCAAAATATTTGATAATTCAGCCTCATACGTATCATAATTGAACTGAGGAATCCTTGCTTTCAAAGACGGAAAATGTTTCAGATCCTTTCTTTTCTGCTGATCTATCATAAGTTGCAAGTTACTTTTGAATGCGTTTACTGCGCTAATCATCTCAACGATAGTTTTTACTTTACTTTGAATCTCCAAGCTAATCGTGTTTAAGTGCATTGTGATGTCAGTTAAACATGCCAAATCAATCAGCCATTTTTCGTTTATCAATATCTGAGTGTCATCACCTCTTTCGTCTAGAAAAGCTGTTATTTCGGGCAATAATTCTTGAAACCTTTCTAGGAATTTTCCGCGACTCAACCACCTGACGTCCTTGTGAAGAACTAAATCAGCGTGTTAAGCTGACTCCCTATATTCCAACTGCAACTTAAGGCCGCCGTTGCAAGCTACGTGCACGAATGGAATTCAGAATTTTTGTTGCAATGCCCAGAATTTCCACCGTATTTAAAACTTTTGAACACAAAACTTGTTGGTGTATGTGTATAATGCAATGAAATGAAAAATATGAAGGGAAATCTTCATTAGCTCGACACAATGCCACAAAACCGTTATTGTTTCCAGTCATTGCTGGTGCTCTATCGGTTGTAATACACACTGATTTATATATTGGTAGCTTGTAGTTTTTTACAAAATTGAAGAAAACGTCATATATATGTTCGCCACGGGTATTCTCCTTCAGAGGAATGATTGTCAAAAATTCTTCCTTAGCCAACATGTCATTGAATACCATCCGTATAAAAATACACAGCTGGGCAGTGTCTATCATATCGATGGATTCGTCGAACTGTAAAGAAAAGTATGTACATTTCATGATATCATGTTTTAGTTTATCTGCCATGTCCTGGCTCATGACTTCAATGCGCCTTGTGACAGTCGGTCGAAATAACTGAAGTTCTCTAACAGCAGACATTTCTGTTTTATTTTAAAATCTCCAAATAAAGTCTCACTTGCTTCAATAAATGCTTCCTGCATAACTGATTCATCTTCGAATGGTTTCTTGTGTTTTGCCAATATATGAGATATTTTAGATGACGCGATCGTAGCAGCTTTTGATTGTTTGGCTGGTCTGGTGAACATGGTTTGTTCTTTTTTCAAACAAGATATCAAATCACGTACTTCTCGTTTTCTTAACTCACTCTGTGGCGGAAAATCCTCTTCATAGTTTTTATGAACCGTTTTATGATGCCTCTCTAAGTTACCACGCTTAGGTGTTGCAATTGACGCACCACAAATAAGACAAATGCACTTATCCTCACCTTACACTGACAAAGAATGACAAACAGAATGAAGAGTATGGTATTATAAACAAATCGTAGAACAAGTTGGATGAATAACAGGAAAATCCACACAGAGCCATTGTACAGTTAGTATGAAATGTAATAAAAACTAATTAAACAAGTTAAGTAGGGGTGAGTAATTCACATCTACCTGTTCATTCAAAAGCTTGTCCGAATGTTTGTATCTATTTATTTCTAATGCTTCTAGGAAATCTAATTTTGAACTTTTGATTCTATATGTAATATGTCAAAGTTTTTATTGAATGAATGGCTTTCTTTTATTAGGTGGTTTGAATAATTTGAATCAGATTTATTTTTATCGCAGCTACGTTTAAGATTTTGTTTGACGAGAAAGGATTTAATATTTGTACTTGCAGAACCGCAGAATGTTAAACTGTTAAATATTTTATAGTCTTTATGAATAGGATATACTTCATTTATTGCTTTCTGAAACAGTTTTTACGAATGATTAGATCTATCATATCCGGATTATATGAATTATTAATGGCTATCTGTTTGATGATGTTTAACTCTTTATTATAATCTTCTACTGATAAAGGTAAATTGAGTAACCGATGTACCATGCTGTTTAAAGCTGCAACTTTGTGTTGAATTGGATGTAATGAGTAGTTATGTATATTTTAGGTCCAAAAATTAATGGAATCGTTCTGTTCAATTTCTATCGTGAATTTAATGTTCAAATGGATGGAATTAATGAAATTAAGAAATAAGTCAAATTGACGAGTAGTTCCAATAGAACTACTCGTCAATTAGACTTATTTCTTAATTTCATTATATCGTTAGGACCTTTAGGAGTTGTGGCATAAGAACATCTGAACATAAACGTAGCTTCGATAAAAATAAATCTGATTCAAATTATTCAAACCACATAATAAAAGAAAACCATTCATTCAATAAAAACTTTGACATATTACATATAAAATCAAAAGTTCAAAATTAGATCTCCTAGAAGCATTAGAAATAAATAGATACAAACATTCGGACAAGCTTTTGAATGAACAGGTAGATGTGAATTACTCACCCCTACTTAACTTGTTCAATTAGTTTTTATTACATTTCATACTAACTGTACAATGGCTCGGTGTGGATTTTCCTGTTATTCATCCAACTTGTTCTACGATTTGTTTATAATACCATACTCTTCATTCTGTTTTTCATTCTTGATAAAGCTGCTGTATCAGCGAAACGTCGTCGAATTTTTTCAAATAAAGTGTAGATTAAAGTTAAACCTTGTGTTTTTTATCTCATTCATATCATGGATCTACATCAAGTAACGGCCTCCACAATTCAAAAAAACAAACAATTGTCGCTGGAAAATCACATTAGTGTTTTTTTTTTATTAGTGTGATTGGTTTCATATTAATTATTTGTTAGAAAATTAAGTTGAGATACTGATTCTGTCGTAAAATTTTACCTTGCAAGTAAATAAAACCGAGTAATTATCATTCTGTATTTTCATTTTCTTCCATTCAACTTATCACAGCAATAGTAACAACAGTAAAACATTGGCTGTCGTGGGCCAAATTGATGATACTAGTCTTAAGCTGTCGCGGGCTGGATTGATGGCACTGGTGGGCCGGATTTGGCCCGCGGGCCGTAGTTTGGAGACCCCGGCGTTGAGATAACAAACGACAAACAAACTACCTTCAAGTATCAATTATACCTTGAGATTCAAAACAAAAACGAACCACGTGCAGGACATTACCGAAGGTCATTATAACTGGTCATAGTTAATCAAAAATTATTATTATATCCGACTTTTTCATGAAGAATTTCATATGAAAACCAAACTTCGTAATGTAATTACGTCATAATAATCGGTTGGTCAATATAAGCGGTGTTATAATAAACTGATTCTACTATACTTTTTGTTGTCTTTCAGGTACAATAACTTCAACAGGTCCTGAACAACCATCAGATTCCTCGATCTGGCGAACATTAGGAAAGAGGACGCTATCTGGACTTCAATGCATTTTTTGTGGTATAGGTTTTCCAGATCAAACATTATATTTCCTTCACAAAGGCTGTCATTCAGACGCTAACCCGTGGAAATGTAATATTTGCGGAGAGCAGTGTTGCAACGTGTATGAATTCAACTCGCATCTACTGAGTAAGAGTCACCAGTAAGAAATATTTATTTCAAAGTTTCACTGTCTTCTAATTTGATATTTTTAATGTACTGAAATTACGTCTCTACGCATGACAAATGGAATGGTGAGAATTATTTTTTAAAATTATTTTTGAGATACATTCATATATTTTTTTCCCTGTGGACCTTGTTGATTGAAGCGATGACTTAATATATCAAACGACCTTCAATATCAAGATTGGGAATCATGTTGAAAAGTAATTAATTAACATCAGGGCTTCAGTGAGCATATATGTATATCTGAAATAGTGTGAAATGTATTTTGTGATATTCTTGCTGTCTCCAGCTAGTGATTCAATTTTAAATTATTTCTCAAAGTGATATCAATTAATTCCTCTTAGTCTTCCTTTATGTCTTGTCTATCAATTTTTTTGTGTAACAAGATCTTTGGTGATTTGACATCGCCATCTACATTTTCTATTCCATATCTTATTGCAATGCTTCATAAATATCATTGTTCGTATGTGCATATTTCCATGTTTTCCTAACAATGATGAAAATTCTCATTTCCTTTTTAACACTAATTGCTTAGTACTATTAGACTCTGGATTAATTTCTGAAACATATGAGGGTCATTCAATGAGTCCTTGAAACAAATCATTTTTTCAAACTTTTCTTCAACTTCTTTAACCCGTGTCTGCCCGAGTTTTGGTGAATTAGTTGTACCTCTCATGACCGATTTCGAAAAATTCACAAACACCTTTTTCCTTTGTGAATTCTTCGAGAATACCTCACATTGAGGGGACAAAAAATAGTTCATGAAAATTTCAATATGGATATAAAGAAATATAAAAAAATTTGCGCCATGTTTTGGAGTTTTATGGACTTATTGAACGAATTTCGTACCAGTTGGGCTGAAAAGTTAGTAGGCTAGCATAGTAAAACACATTTTTTCGGTAATATTCAATATAGTCACCTTGGAGGGAAATACAGCGTTTGAAGCGATCAATAATTCTTTCGATGCCATTTTTATAATAAGATTTCTGTTTAACCCTATATCGGTTTGTGCGACCATATGCTGCCAAAAAAAAACCATGACAAAATTATGAAATTTCAGTAGCGTACTCTGATGAACTCATTTTCGTTATCCTAAAACTATGAAGTCTCTAGTGATAAAAATATAGAAGTTATGAATTGTGACCATGCGGTAACAATGCCCAATAAAACAACGATAGCTAGTTGAAAATGTTTTTATTGAATGAAAGAAATCAATTTCTTTAGTATGAAAATCCAAAAAACAGTTGTTTGTAGCAGTAAAACATCATCACATTTTTGACATTTCATGTGACTTGTTCCTTTGACACAACTTCTACATCTACCTTTATCGGTGTGGATTGGCCAATGCCCTACCGAATCGAACCTTGATTCAACATCTGTTCTTTTGATAATTGGCTGTTGTAGTTTTGGAACATTGGCTTCATGACTAGGTCGGCTTCTTTTTGTATATTTCCCAAAACGGAGATCGCAAGTTCCAGCCTTAATTTCTTGTCACTATGAGCTGCGTAATCTAGACGGTACAGCCGCCAAGCGTTTACCACTGAAACATCCAGCAGATATGTTATCCTTATGGGGCGTTTCATACAAGCCTGTTTCAACACCATCCATGTATTAATTATATTGCTTTACTATTGATGAACACAGTGTGTCTCTTTTTGTTTTCTGAGTGTTACAATATCTTTTTACACTGCCTATCGATGCTATTCCATGAAGAGTACTTTACAGCAAAACATCTTTATTATCCATCCATTTTACAATAATGACACCTTTATGCTTGTCGCATTTATGTATGATCCTCTTCTTTGTTTCAGTACAACTTTGTAGATTTCAACGGAACATCCAGCAATTCTGTTGCTGCGCAAAGTTCCAAAACTATACAAATTCGTTTGGTTTTTCAAAAAATAAAACAGTGGCAAGCCTGCAAAATAGTTGTCAAAAAGACTTGTATTATTTGGTTCGTGTAGGGATTTAGCAAGCGCAATAACAATCAAAGCACCAAAACCCATATCAGATTCTGTTTCAGTTAGTTCATTTATGGTTCCACTAAGTTGTTCAAATGTAGTGGTACCCTGATGCGGAATGAAATCCAGAACGTAGCCACAATTTCCCGCAATAACAAAAAACTTATAGTCCCATTTATTGGGCTTGTTTTTAAATATCGCCGAAGATTTCCCGCTCTGGTACCTTTGTAGACCACCATAGTTTCATCTACCGAATATTGATTATCGGTTTGAAAGTAACGGAAATTTGATCGAATCTTCTCAATGAAGGCGTATTTTGAAATATCTATCATTATTATTTTCCGTCAGGTCTCCGTTTTTATTGAAGTGGATATAACGCCTAAGAGCTTTGAAACGCTTGATGGACATCAGCGAGGCTACCTACTCGATATGTGTACCGCTTGACCAATAGTCTCCATATGATGGAAGATCAGTTATTCCCAGATACAACAGGATTGATAAAAATCTGTTATCTCGTTGGCATTTGTTCCGATACATGTCCCGGTAGATTGAGTACTGTAGATATTGGTTTACTCAATTATATCGTCCAATATATCCAGAGACACCATTTTCGTGAAGTACTCAATAGGAAGTAGCACATCTTCATTTACAACTGGTGTGAAATTGATAATTCTCCCATTTTGTTCGTGAAGATCTTCCTTGATCCAACTGAATGTTGTTTGCGAAGTTTTCTTCTGGTGGGGAGGCAAAACTTCGAAATCTTCTTCTTCTGATGAAGAAAAGTCGCCCTCAGAATTATTGTCAACTACTGAAACAATGGTACAATACGTAACTCAATGAAATCAAAAGATATATTGTGTAACTACTTTACCTTCAAACATAAATTTGGAGGGTCGAATTTTTTCTTGTATTGTTCTCAACGTTATTTCTTCTTCATCATCTGATGATTCAGAATTCTCCGAAACGGCAGGAGGTGGAGGTAAACGAACTTTTTGTTTTCCATAAAATGATCATGGAGGAATTGGGAGCAAATCATCCATGATAATAAATATTCGAGAAATCTGAAACCAAATATGTGGACGTAACCTAACCTAACCAATCGGATTGAAACATTTTTTCACTCAAAATACTGAGAACTGTACTGTGATGGTATAAGAAAAAGCTCACCTGACGCTTTCAGAATACACCTCCAAATTTTAGAAGAACACAAATTCGTAACAGCAATGAATCGAGAAAGGGGTCACCCATTTCGGTTCTTCTTCAATATAGAAACCACTTGGCAACACTATCCTAAACTGTATAAATGACAAGGAATTTGAAATAGAGACATTTTAAATCAATGTAACTATTTGGTTACATGGTCCATAAAACGGAAATGATTCCGTTCACGTCTTAACCGATATAGGGTTAACTACGAAATAGACTTCTGTTTCGACGATTACCTGTTCATTAGTCTTGATCTTTTCCAGTGAGCATTCATTTCAAGTCTGAAAACAGAAGAAAGCCGCTGGGAGCAAGATCTGGTGAATGAGGTGGATGGGGAAGTAATTTGAAGCCTAATCCGTACAATTTTGCCATTATTTTGATTGATTTGTGGCAAGGTGCATTGTCTTGATGAAACAGCACTTTCTTTTTTCAAATGGGGCGTGATTTGGTCCTTCAGTTGATCCAATAACTCAAAGTAGTAGTCGCTGTTTATAGTGTGGCCCTTTTTAAGGTTATCGATGAATATAACACACTGCGCATCCCAGAAAGCAGATACCATATCCTTGCCAGTTGACTACTGCGTTTTTGAACGCTTGGATACAGTTCGCCTCGTTCAGTCCACTCGGCTGACTGTCGATTGCTTTCTGGAGTGTAGTAATGAATCCATGTTTCACCCATTGTGAGGTATCGACGAAAAAACTAGGATTTATTATGGTTAATCATCTTCAAATAGTGCTCTGAATCAGCGACTTCTTGATCAAGGGTCAATAAGCGACGCACCTCCTTCGCACACAGCTGTCTCATGTCCAAACATTCTTCCAAAATAAAACCAACACATTCCTTGGATATTTTCAGGGTCTCAGCTGTCTCAAACAATTTAATTTTTCGTCCACCGTCTTGGATGCTCAAATTACCTCATTTAAGCTCTACAAGCCACTTTTCCATCGTTGATTTTCCTGGCGCAGACTCCGAACGATGTTTATCAAGACATGCTTTGGCTTCAACTGTATTTTTTTTTTCATAAAACAGCAATGTTTGATCAACATACGGAATTCTCTTTAATACATTTAATACAATATCTCGTGAACCAACGATCGGACACATTTTATTATAAGGTTAATACTAACAGAAAATCATATGGATTTGACCGTAGTAACGCCATCTATATATCAGCCTACGAGTTTTTCAGCCCAACTGTTAATATAGAAAATTCTTCACCGATAAGGCAACTTTTTATAAGATTACAAATAGAAAACAACATAAAATATGAAATTCCTTTTGTTGTATTCTGATTTTAAGATTCATTAAAATATTTATTATCTTTTTAGTCATCGATATGCCTTAATCGCCCTTAATAAGAGAAAGAAAGAGAGCTTTGTGTAATTTAAATTAAAGCAGATCCAATCTTCTACTCTTTGTTATTTTGCTTTCAAAAACTTTCTACTGAACTGTGATTTTTAAAAACTTTTATTATGTTTCTTGAAAATATCTAAAATTTTAAGTCATTGACTACTTTCTGCATTACCAATATCAAATTAGAAAACTGTTTTATTTTCATATATTAGGGATGTGAAACCACACCATTAAATCAGCTCAACATTTTTTCTAAAGTAATGAAATTATTTACAAAATATATATTCCATAATTGGAAATATGTCGATAGAGGCTCAACAGTGAAATAGTTTAAATTTCAAAAATACTTATTAACGAGTTACTAACGCATATATTTGTATAGTTGTTTTGAAGTTTGAAGTATTAATTTTCATTCAAAAGAGGATAATTATATGAATGGCAAATATAAAGGCAACCTTGTTTCATGTCATGATGTATGTTACTATATTGATTTAAAGTTTATTAAGAATTATGACAATTCAGAAATGTGTTTTGTTAGAAATGAAAATTGTCGAATATACATATCATGACAAAAAATAATCCATAATAACAATCAATACAATATTGAGATTCTAAATGTTAATATCTGTGTGACAAATTTGCCTTAAAAATTATATAAATATTTCCGTCCATTTGCACCAAAAGGAAAAACATTCCAGCCTTATAACATTGCCTTACAATATTAAAGAAAAATGGCTACATTAAGGTTCGGAATATATGCTTTAAAAGAACGCCAATTTTTTGAGAAATCCACATATCACAACAAAATATTTATGCAATAAGTGATATGGATTGATATGACCTCATTGTGTCCTTGTGTTTAGTTTATTGTGGAATTATACCTCAGTAAATGTTGTCTAATTACTAAGAAGGCGAAAAATATTTAATTCATTTAAATCTACTTAGTGTATATTTAACCTTGTCTTACTAACCTGATTTTTTCATATCATCGACATAATACGTCTAAAGGCGTACGAGATATTAAAGAGCAATTTTTACAGATATGCATCTACAAATGAGTTTTTCTCAGATAAATCATATTAGACGGCATTTATAGTATCGTTTATACAAGCAATTTTTTCTCTCTGATGAACTCCTTAGTTCAGCAGTGGATACATCAGAATGTTGCATTGTATACCTGAGTTTGTATGGAAACCAAACTTCGCAATACAATTAGTCATAACAAACGGTTGGTCATTATAAGCGGAGTCATAATAATTATAAACTCGATTCATTCCTCTGCTATTTCATGGCCTAATAGTCCTACAATGTACCCTTCAGGTGATATTTGTAATCTAATCTCAATACACGCCTTCAAGAATATGTACTATCGACAAAACAAGGTTGAATAACTGAAGAGCAACAAAAATCTGATGAATTGCTTCGTTATCTCATCCCTTAACTGGTGTTACTCATTTAACATACTCAAATGGTAACCATGTGTCAACATGACTCTTTCTTGAAAAGAATTTTCTTTATCTACCAACACAATAATTATTGGATTTTTCTTCCTAGTGAAACATGGGTTTAATGTTTTCTTATATTTTCATTCAGAAAGACTTTCTAATGCTAACAAATTAGAAACGAACGAACATGTGAAGTATGTTTTCTGAACATAGATGTGCAAATAAATTTTTTACTGAAAACAAACAATCACTTGAATTTTTTCGTAACTTAATGAATCTACAACATATAGTACACAATTCAAAGGAATTAAATTAGAAAATATAACATATACAAAAATACGTGCAAGGCATACAAAAAACGTGCAAGGCAATATTCACCAAATTTTCCGTGTACACTGCAAGTATAATGGCCTATGACATTTTGTGCATGAAGGCAGTTTTTTTCAATAATTCTGATGACTTTGACACTATTTTGCAGACACAATTGAAAAATAGTTTATTCAAAATGCTACCAAAAAATTTCACAAATTCTCAATAAGTTTCAAATTATTTGAACAAACCCACAAACTATCCCACATGGACGTTACTCCGCGCGAGGGTATTTAATCTTACTATTAACTTACACTTACATTTATCTAATGCAGTTCTTCGTTACTTAGAGACAACCAACAATCTAAAATATCTTTATTTTTAGCGATAGTTTTCCAAATCGATTCCTTCCAATGTCGGCAATATATTTTTTCAGCTTTTTCTTAAATATCTTTGTTGAAGATATGCACTTCAGGAAATCCGGTAAGTCATTAAACAGTCGAGGTCTGAGAAAACTCCGATATCTTAGCCCAATAGATTTTTTCACTTGAGGAATTTGTGATGACCCTTTCTTATATCTTTCATAGTAACTATGCTCTATCGCCGGCAAGTACCCCCAAACCCATGATGACGAATAAGCAAAGATTGAAAATAAAGTTGCTTCAAGTTGAATATTCCAGTCTCGAGAAATAATTGATCTGTTGGGTACATAGAAGGCTTTCTATACATTATTTTGATGATTCTTTTTTTTGAGCTATTTCGATTTTTCTTGCTTGGTTTTTCAATAAGCCATCCCGAGCAGTAACACAGTAAGTTAGGTGAGACTGGACCAGCGCATAGTAAAGTCTTCAAACATTGTATGTCAAAGAACTGCGCACATAGGTAGAATTTCGGGATCAAAGTCCTCAATTTATTAGTTGAAGACTTGAACTGTCCTCCCCATTGTAGGTGACTGTCAATCTTAATACCTAAGCATTTTATTTCTTTAGCTACAGATACCTCAACACATGAGTTATCGGTCACTATTGGTAATTTATTCAACTCAGGAAGGCTATGAGCAAAGCTGGTAAACATCATGAATTTCGTTTTGTCTGAATTTACTGTTAAGAGCTTACTTTCAAAAAATCTGAGAAAAATACTAAAGTGGTTCTCTACCTGCTCTTTCAAGTTTTCCCAAGAATTATTCTTGTAAAAAACTGCTGTGTCGTCAGCAAAGCTGACAACGTCACCAGCACTAGGTAGGCTAAACAGACCATTTATGTAAATAGTAAAAAGCAGAGGCCCCAAAACAGTCCCCTGAAGAACTCCATAGTCTATACCCTTAAATTCATTAAAATCGTCACCAATTTTTACAGCCTGCCTTCTACCACTTAGATAGCTCCCCAGTAATTTCAGTGATACTCCCCTGAAATAAATGCACTCAAGGCTGAAGGACCCAAGGTCGATGGCCATTTGCGCAGTGCGCAATAAAAATAAAATTTATTTATTATTTAAATGCACTCTAAATTTTCAAGAACGTCAGGATGGCTAACTGTGTCGAAAGCCTTTCCAAATCCACGAAGATGCAGATTGCTGGTTCACTATTATCAACGGCTTTGAATAAGTTATTAGTTAGGTATTCAATCGCATCTTGCGTGGACTTGGCTTTTCAAAATCCGTATTGTTTCTCCCATATTAAATTTCTGTTATTCTATTTGTCAAGACCTTCTCGAAAACCTTCGATATTACCGGTAGTATAGAAATAGGTCCACAATTGCCACGGATTTTTTTATCTCCTGCTTTGTAAATGGGAATGACTATCGTATCGACTCCTTGAGTGAATCTGGGAAAAGGCCTTCTATAGACTTATTGATCAAATATGTCAGTGGAGATATTACATGGTCGACTATTTTTGTCAATGTTACACGTGTAAGACCGTCAATACCCGCTGTCTTCTTTTTGTTCAGCGCGCGTATGATACCACAAACTTTATTTTCTGTTGTCATAATAACTATCGAATTAACATTTGATTTTTCGCGCGTTTTAATATGTTTTCGCCCAATTTTATTTGCCATATCCTTGCCAATAATATTAACGAAGAAATCGTTCAGGGTGTCACAAATGTGTTCTCTGAAAATTGGAATCGACTGAATACTTGTTTTAGTCGATTTGTTTTCTATTTCTCCCAAAGTTTTCCAATGCTCACTAGGTTTTTCATTTTTTGTGTTTATAGACCTCACAAAGTTATTCATTCATTTCACTTGACCTCTTGCGCTGCTTAGTGCCTAGCGCAATTCAGACCCGTCTCTGTTGTATTCATTCTCAAAACCTCCTACTATACGTCGTTACAAAGTAACCGCGATTTTGTCACGTTATTCTGAACAAATTGTGGTGGGAGCAGTACTGCGTAAATGATGATGCGGAGCAAAGAGTCATTGTGGCACAGTAGCATCAGTTAAGGGTTAAAAGATAAAGTATCATGTCAGTCGAATTTATTGAAATCTGATACAATTTATTGCCTCAAGCCAAAGTTATTTTAATGCAATTTGAATATATGAAAGCTTATGTATTTTAAAAAATACAGTTTGCATATTATCCGAACCTTAATAATTACAAATGGAGCTATAAAGTTTTCACTTTACATGAAAATTCACTAGCAAAGATATTTGATATTTGTCCAATGTAAAAATGTTTATCGGGACACAATATTAGTACCTCCTTGATTCACCAAAAAAGGAATAATATCAATCTGATGATAGTGTAAGAAATTCCGTCCAATCGTTGAAATATTAAAATTGATATATTGTTATATTTTAAACCTAATTTTGTACATTAGTGATTGTTCCAGATTATATAAAATTGGAAGGTATTTTACTAGATGTTGTATAAATTAATCATTAGCTTTAGTGAATGTAAGATTTTTGTTATATAATTTTAGAACTAAGTATTGGTAACATTCCTTCTAAACATTCATTAAACGAAAAGTGTACAGTATTTATTAGAACATCAATTAATTTCATCTTATTTTAGTGCAATATCTATTGCAGTGCCTTAAAAATTATTTGTAAAAGGTAGCCAGTTACACTTTCTCGACAATTATTTAAATTACTGAAAGAAGTGATTAATCTTGGACTTCATTGCAGTTTTAAGTTTTGAGATAAACTTTATGACTTTAGAATATTAAAAATATTAGAACTGGCTTCCAAGACTGGTAAAATCCTTGAAACATTGTCCATAAGATGTTTTACTTGTTTCATTGACTAAAAGCACTCTTTAGATTGTAAGTTTTATGTTCAACATTCCATTAAATTTATTATTTGTGATGAAATTCTTTTAGGGATCATATTTATTTTCAATTATTTATACATGAGAAATTTAAAATGCAATAATAATGGTGAAAGGGTAAGAATATAATTTTCTCTTTTATCAGTCTTTGATTTTATAATCCATTTCTTTCTATATAAGAATTGACTTTGAAAACTAACGTAATTGGTGTTTCAATTCAAATGATTATAACCAATAGTCCTTGAAAGTCCTTTGAAAGGAAAGTTTGGCACAAACCAAGTGGCTTATTATAACTACTTGAGGAAATAATCGACGGTTTAATATAATGGGAAATAAAAAGGAAAAATAACTTGTGGTATTAGAAACGTTAAAAGTGAAGTTAAGAAATATATTATCATGATACTAGGAACTTGTTTCATTTTCTTGCTTGTAGCTTTAGTAATAGCTACTGGCGAACTATCATTTTTAATGTGTTGATTTTTTCAGTGGATATTTCTTCCATAATCAAGATTATTATTGATATAGATAAAACGATACTTTTTGTCTGATTTCCACAATTTTCATTTTCGATGCAAACGGCTGATTTCAAGGTTATATTATTTTCAAGTGCCTAGAACAGGGGTGCTCAAACTTGGAACTGCTGGCGATCTACCTCAATATTTTTATACTACTTACGATCGAGTATGAGAGTCTGCAAGTATGTGTGATGCAGAGTTGTCGTACATACACGATACACCCTACCTACCTACGTACCTAGGTAGGGTGTACCGTAGCATATATAGATTTTAGCTTTCCGCACTATATACATTATTTTAGTCAAGGTTTGGGTTAGGTTTAGTTAAGTTCTTCTCCATAATATCAATGAAAAAAGTTATTCAAAATTGAAAGTTTATTGGTTATTAGAAAACAAAAAAATTACATATGGTGTTAAACTTAACTAAGGAGTGACTTTGGATGTTGAAGAGTGGCACTGCATGTCCTCAGCTTACTTTTCATGAGATGGTACGTAACTACAGCGTGCTAATCGCAAGCATGATGACATATGATCGTCAGTTAGTCGACTGCGATATGTTGATTTAATTATCTTCATTGCAGAAAATGACTCATTTTCAACAGAACATGAGTTCAGATTAAACTAACTTGCTAATTCAACAATGTTTTTACATGAAAAAGGATAACTCAAATGATGCTATAATTGCCAATTTACTGCAAGCATAAAAACGCATTTCAAATTGTCCCAAAATATTCGATAATTCAGCCTCATGCATATCATAATTCATCTGAGGAATCCTTGCTTTCAAAGACGGAAAATGTTTCAAATCCTTTCTTTCCAATTGATATATCATAAGTTGATTTACTTTTGAATGCGTTTACTGCGCTAATCATCTCAATAATAGTTTTTTCTTAACCTTGAATCTCCAAACTAATGGTGTTTAAGAGCATTGTGATGTCAGTCAAAAATGCCAAATCAGTCAGCCATTTTTCGTTTTTTAACATCTGAGTGTCATCACTTCTTTCGTCTAGAAAAGCTTTTATTTCGGGCAATAATTCTTGAAACCTTCCTAGGAGTTTTTCGCGACTCGACCACCTGACGTCCGTGTGAAGAACTATATCAGTGTGTTTAGCTGACTCCCTATCTTCCAACTGCAACTTAAAGAGCCGCCGTTGCAAGCTACGTGCACAGATGGAATTCACAATTTTTGTTGCAATGCCCATAATTTCCTCCTTGTTCAAAACTTTTGAACACAAAATTTGTTGATATACAATGCAATGGAATAAAAAAAATGAAGGGAAATCTTCATTAGCTTGACACAAAGCCACAAAACCGTTTTTGTTTCCAGTCACTAATGCACACTAATTTATATATTGGTAGCTTATAGTTTCTTACAAAATTGAAGAAAACGTCATATATATATTCGCCGCGGGTTTTTCCCTTCATAGGAATGATTGTCAAAAATTCTTTCTTAGCCAACATGTCATTGAATACCATCCGAATAAAAATACACAGCTGGGCAGTGTCTGTCATATCGATGGATTCGTCGAACTGTAAAAAAAATATGTACATTTCATGATATCATGTTTTAGTTTATCTGCCATGTCCTGGCCCATGACTTCAATGCGCCTTGTGACAGTCGGTCGAAATAACTGAAGTTCTCTAACAGCAGACATTTTTGTTTTATTTTTAAAATCTCCAAATAAAGTCTCACTCGCTTCAATAAATGCTTCCTCCACAACTGATCCATCTTCGAATGGTTTCTTTTGTTTTACCAATATATGAGATATTTTAGATGACGCGATTGTAGC
Source organism: Cryptolaemus montrouzieri (assembly GCA_013387265.2). Classification (NCBI taxonomy): domain Eukaryota; kingdom Metazoa; phylum Arthropoda; class Insecta; order Coleoptera; family Coccinellidae; genus Cryptolaemus; species Cryptolaemus montrouzieri. The sequence goes on from JABFTP020000001.1 coordinate 5,597,852, forward strand.
AGCTTTTGATTGTTTGACTGGTCTTATGAACATGGTTTGTTCTTTTTCAAACAAGATATCAAATCACATACTTTTCGTTTTCTTAATTCACTCTGTGGCGGAAAATCCTTTTCATACTTTTTATGAACCGTTTTATGATGCCACTCTAAGTTACCACGCTTAGATATTGCAACTGACGCACGACAAATAAGACAAATGGACTTATCCTTCAACATACAAAAGAGAAATTCTTCCTCCAAACGTTATTAAAATGATACGTTAAAGATTTCTTTGCTGCACTCATTTTGTACTATTTAATAATAAATTTTGTATCGACGTAGTATTGCCTTCAAGCTACAATTCAGAATGACTCCAATTCCTGCAGGCGCAACATTTATATCGGCGTAAACGAAAGTCTCGAATGTTCCCATCAAACGCGCCGCCCGAAATTTCTAGAAAAGCGACAGGAATAGAAAACGCGGCTTTTCTTTGACAAGTACCGCGCGTTCCTTTGATAAAGCCGCCTTTTGCCGCTAGCAGAGTGTTATTTTATTACGTAATAAATTTTTGTAGTTTTTTCTTCTCGAGATCTACTCAAAAAGAACTAACAGTTGTGAGAAAGAATGTGCTAACTACAAATCGACAAGTACATCTGTGTGGTTGAGATTCTTATAAGATGCGCGAAGAACAGAAGAGATAGCATGCGGAGGAAGTAAGATGAATAATACGTTCTGCAATGTCATGTCAAATAGCTATCAGGGTCGGCGTAAGAGCTTTTTGAGAAAATTAACCACATACACAAATTCAAAGTTGTAAAAGGTACGAAATACTCATCACAGAAAATTGGAGTAAAAAATTCTTCTACACTATAAAATACATATTCGACTAACAGTCTTTTAACGGCACTTTTAAATTCATTAGGGTTCATCTCTCTATAACTAACCCGAAAGTGTTCATCACAATTTGTAAGTCAATTTTACTTGGTAAATGCGACCGGAACGCCAGATGACGTAAGAACCTCCTTTGTACTTGCAAGCTATAACTTGATAGTTTGCAAACCAAGAAAGACAAAGAAACACATCTGTACTCCACAAATGCTTCACTATATTGTTGTATTCTGTCAAATGTAAAATTCGCTAACAAAATAAGAAGTTCTGATAACGAAAATATGTTATATTTCTATCAATTGAATCATTTGAGTCCAAGTTGGCGATGTACATTTTCACAATAACAATCCCATTCAGCTTTGAAGAAGTTTCCTGCTTGTGGTTCTCCTAAATTGTATCTTCGTACGAAACAATCCAAATCAAATTTCGGTCTGCCTTCTGCACAGCAATTTGAAATCAATTTTTCAGCAAAACTTATTTCGCAGCATTGCTGATACACAAGAAATACATATCTGTGAAAACCTGAGTTTCTTGGGGGTGCTGGCCCAACGTAGGCAGCAATTGTTAGACCTTTTTCAATGCATCCACAAGGGATATTTCCGACAAGCCAGTGTAGCCAATTTCTTGAGGTAGGAGATATTCTACAGGGTGCATCTGGATCTAACATGATCAATGTATATAAATGGGTAGGCACGTTACACCATTGAACAATTGGCTGATCTTTACAGTCTATGGGAAATAATTCGTTGCCTAATTCAGCACACACTCTTTTGTAACTCACAGAGAGTGGTTCACACGGGGCTCTTTTTAATATATCTGGGACAATTCCACAACATTGAAAACGTTGTGGTGGTGTAGGTTGTACATAATGGCAGTGACACCATCTCTTAATCAAATATTGGAAATTTGTAATGATCTTTGGATATAAAGTATTCATTTTAAAAATTATAAGAGTTTTAACACAATTGATTTTGACATTTTGAGATTATCAGAAATTTAATACATGTCATTTTGTAAATTTCAATAATATTTCAGGTTATACGTAAGTTTTTGATAATAATAAGATATACAAAATATAAACAATGGCATATTAATAAAATCAGTATTTCCGGAAAAAATTAATAAAATACACAGTACATTTAGAAGTTTGGCAAATGCCCGTTTCGACTTGATCTAATGACAAAAAGTACGTAACGCCCTCGTCTGAAATTTTTGGATATAATTGACACATACACAAGAGTTACGCGTTTGCACAAAAATAGACTAGATGGCGTGCTTCTAACTTATAAATATCGAAGGGGCCTGCAGGGCCGCAAATTCTGCAACGGTACCAAATTTTGTTACTTTTTCCCATCTCACAGCAAATAGCACACAATGTCCCTTCTTCTGAGTATTTTGACTCATCGTCGTGAAGATTCTCAACGTCTTCTCCTTCAAACGTTCCAGTTTCATCCTCAAAAAGTTTCTTTTTTACTCTTTTCACTTCTTCTTTTTTTCTGGTTGTCTTCTTATGTTTTCCCCCTTTTCTGTGAAACATTTTCTTGCTTTGTTGCTAGAAACCTTTGGATTGATTTTAGTTTTACATTTTCTCTCTAAACTTTCTTCTCTTTCTTTTCTTTTCTTCTCTTCCTCTTCAAAAAATGTTTTCATTGGCGTGCTAGATAAGATTACTGAATGTTCGTCGCTAACAAAAAAATTTTTTCGCAAATTTTTCTTTAAATTAAACAAGTTCCACGAAGAAATAATATATGGGCGATGCCAACCCAGATTATTGGGTCCATAATGATTCTAAAACATCTATAGTTCATAATCGGCATCACTTGGAAGACTGAACCTGGCCATCGGGGCTCTCTCGGTCAAACAGAGATGGAATTTGAGGAAATATCGCAGGTTATGTATTTTTTTTATTATCTCCTTGGTCCTTATCATGACCTTGCTTGCTATGTGAAAACTTTTCTTAGATTTGTTTAGACATATAAGAAGTATGATTGTTCAAATATTTTTCTGCTGGTTTTCTTTCTCCATTGTTACAGATTCCTGTCCAAAACCTTTCACCCTTGTCTTCGTTTGGAAATCATGGAATGCGAGAGAGAATGAAGCGGCTAAGCAGAAAAATCTTTGGTACTCTTTATGTACACACGACACTAACACAACATAAATGGACAAGCTATTGCTAGTGCAATAGCGACAGGGAAACGAGTTTTTTTCTCAGGTTTTTTTACACTCGTTTATTGAATCATATACAAGATAGTATGGTTCCCCTGTTACATTTCCTGAGCTCACACTTGTGTTTTTTCTAAGAGACCAAAATTATAGATAAAAGCATTTATTGTAAATACAATTATTCAAATTTATGTAAATCCTCTCTTTTCAATATATATATATATATATATATATATATATATATATATATATATATATATATATATATATATATATATATATATATATATATACATAGAAAATTTTAATTTTTCGTTATTTAACTCAATTTGTGTTTCATATTTGAACTGTTTGCAAAATGTATCAATATAAATAGAGTTTTTAACATTTTTAATGAATTTGTATCATCAAACTGACCACCAGGTTAATCCGAATCATTCGTCCTCACGATAACGCAATACAATTGTACGTCTTGAAATTTCCGTTTTTTTTGTTATGTCGTTAATCCAATATGAACCCATTGATGTATCACAAAGATACTCAGAAAAAACATAGTCACTTTGCCTCAAATCCCTATTAAATATCAACCTTCAATTACTATATTTCATTCTATTGTACGATTGCAGGTATTCTTGAAAATTTGAATTATAAGGAGAAAACAATAGTACTTTTTATGAAGGTTCAGTTAGAAAAACCCCTACCTCGAAAATTTCCTGTAGTCTAACTGGTGATGAGTCTGTGACTCAATTCTTTGTAATAGAAATTAAAATGATTGAGTACCTTGAAACGTCTATGCCTAAGAGGGATAATCTTCTCAAAAAGCCCTTACGCCGACCCTGGTAGCTATTTGACACTACATTGCAGAACGTATTATTCATCTTACTTTCTCCGCTTGCTATCTCTTTTGTTCTTCGCGCATCTTATAATAATCTTAGCCGCACAGATATTCTTGACGACTTGTTCTTTTCTTTGACATGTTCTACACCTTAAGCATAGTTTGTTATCTATTATAATATCTACAAATTCCAATGAATTAATTATCTACCTATCTATCTAAGACGGTAAAAATGTTCAAAAGACACTCATATATGCCATGGTTCTGATAACGAACTTTTTCTCCTTAATACAAGGGTTCCCAAACTGGGTGGCGTGCAGAAAGTCCAGGGGGGGCGTGACACCCAAATGAAATAAATAAAAAAATTACGAAAATAATTTCCTTAAATATTTGAAATAAAGTCTTTCTTAGTTTTCATAAATGTTTTTGTAAAGTTTTAATAACGTAAATTTCATCAAAGAAGACTACAGTTTCGAAAACTACAAACCACACAAGAGTTCAATGTTCTCAAAACCGTCTCCCTTGACGGCAACGGCCGTGTGTACCGATACCTCCGTTTGGCCCTTCCACCCTACCCCCACCGCATCTTCAGTCAAATTTCAATAACCATGCAGTTTGTTCAGTGCTTGAGTTGTAAATAGTTCGTTCTGGCACAGTGCTTTCCGTGAAATATCAGTCAGCGTGTTTGCTGTATTGTGGGTGTTCTATAACTGTTGCGACGTTTGAACTAGTGTAATTATTTTTGTGTTGTGTGAGTTCTGTGTGAAGATGAATCAGAGAAGATGAACACGGCAAAGAAACGCAAGTAATTGATTACATTCAATATGGGGTTGTTTCCTTGCTTAAAGATAATGTTGGTCACCCTCAGTGCGTTATTTGATATGAAGTATCAAGCAATGATGCGATGAGGCCTAATCGTCTTCTGAGACATTTGTCAACCAAACATGCCTCTTTAAAGGACAAACCTAAAGAGTTTTTCGCTGCAAAATCTCAGAATTTAAAGCGAATGAAGTTAGATAGACTGGATCTGCTGCTCAGTCATCTCTAAAAGTGCTTGAAGCTTCCTATGAATTATCTCTTCTTATTGCTAAGGAAAGAAAAGTCACACTATTGGTGAAACGCTTGTTAAACCGTGCCTATTAAAAGCAGCCGATGTTGTCCTTGGAACTGATAGTAGGCAAAAGCTATCACAAATACCACTTTCTGACAACACCGTAAAACGCTAAATTGATGATATGGCCGAGGACATTAAAAACCAGGAGGTTGATGCAATAAAAAAATCCCCGTTTTTTGCTATCCAGCTTGACGAGAGTACAGACGTAGCACAATGTTCTCATTTGATTGTATAAGTTCGTTACATTGAAAATGAAAGAATGAAAGATGAACTGATGTTTTCTACTGAGCTGATGATTACTAGTAAAGCTGTAGATGTGATGAAAGCAGTATCAGACTTTTTCGAGAAACACGAACTTTCTTGGCAAAAACTTATTGGTGTGTGCACAGATGGTGCTCCTTCAATGCTCGGTTATCGCTCAGACTTTGTGCAGTCTGTCAACCAGAAGAATGCTGACGTGGTTGGGATTCATTGTTTTATTCACCGCCAAGCAGCCAAAACGCTTCCAAACGAACTCAATGCTGTTTCAAAGCTATGTATTACAGTAGCCAACTACGTAAAGAACAGTGCATTAAATACTCGACTGTTTAAAAGTCTTTCTGAAGATTTAAGAAGTGACCACAAAATGCTGTTATTTCATACAGAAGTACGATAACTATCAAAACGCAATATGTTGGGAAGACTATTTGAGCTCCGTGATGAAGTGATTACGTTTTTGGCACTGCAGAAACAAAACGAGCTTAGTGCAGAGTTCAAAAAACCCAGTAACAAGGTGATTCTGACGTATTTATCAGACTTTTTTGACACGTTAAACAACCTAAACTTGAGACTGCCCGACTATGACCATCAGTTATAGTTCTTTCGACCTATAAAAAATCGTAAATCTGTGGCAGGGAGCATAACCGCCACTAATAAAATTATCTAGGTATCTATAAATAACTATAACTAATAATTGATATTAGAAAAAAAGCAATGTGTAGTGTCAATCGATCAGGGATTCCTCCAAAATTGAATACCCCGTTCGCGCATAACCAACGGTATTCAGGGGATTCCCTCGATATAGCGCTCGTCACTTGTATTGTGGTTTGGGCCATTTCTTTTGTTTCCGACCGCATTCATTTCAATATTCGCTTACGTGAACGTGTGAATGTCTAGTGCAAAGTGTTTGTTAATTATTAGATATAAACAACATTTTTTGTATGAAAACCGATTTAATATAGTCGATTCTTGAAGAAAATAAACAAGGTAAGTGAAGTATTTTTGTTATTACAGGTAATTCTATATTTTTAATTCAATTAGTATCTAATAACAGTATCTTAGATTATTTTGGAAAACCCTTCAATTATTTTATTCTTTTTAATTACTGTGTATTTTAAAACTATATTATTGAGCCGTCCTAAATGATAAATAGGTACCTACAGAAGGTATTTTACACGGATTGCAGTAATATTTTTTTAAGCTTGGGCAAGTATTACTATCTACTAAAGGTATTTATTTATTAAAATAGGTTTTAAAGGCTTTGCTGGCGTAAAAAGATTTTATTTATATTTCTACACGTTTTGCGATATTACCTTAGGTAATAATGTTTAATTGTAAATAATATGATTATTTATTATTTACTTACTTTTTATTTTCGGATCTAATAGCAATGGGATTTTTTTACATAAACGGAATACATTAAGTTTAGATTTTTGATTGAAAGTAATCATAATCATATCATACAGATTTGCGTACGTTGATTTTGCTCCGAGATGAATAGCTCGAGCACTCGTGGCACGGATGTCACAATCGACGGTGGAGTATTCAACTAGTATTTTTCGAATAATACTTAAAAACATATTTACACCCAGACGCAGGATTGTTAATATAAATTAACAATCCTGCGTCTGGGAAAAATATATTTCACAAAGCTAGTAACGTAACGTGGTAGGTGTTTATTTACTGTTATAATTAGTTTATAAAATCAACGTATCACTTACTAACTAAAAATATTTTTTAGAATACCAAGATCGAAATATGCCTCAGGGAATTCTTACTTTAAAAAGACAAAGGGGGTTTCAACAGAGAAAAGCCAAAAAGGCTAAAATGGATGAAATCCAGAGCATGTCCGGTTCTCTTTTCAAATATGTCACAAAAGCAGATAGCGGCCAAAGTTCATGTGAAGTACCCAAGTCTCCTGCTGACGACATCTTGGAGACTCACATTCGGCAACATCGACAATACAGCATCAATGAAGACGACCCATCTAACTTTGACGGAATCAAAATAAATAATGAAAATGACGCCGTTAATGCAACTTTCGGAGATAGCATTAGCTTCGAAGAATCAGTTCAACATTTGAGAGATGTTTCACATTGGAGTTTACCGGTAACTGATAATGTTCGCATTGACAAAATAAAAAAGGGCAGTGAACATTTCCAGAACAAAGAAGGACCGTATCCTATTGTATCTCGTCATGGTTTAAAGATTAAAGGTGATTCTCGTCATCTTTCACAGGAATGGTTTTATAAACAGATGCCTAGTGGTGAACAAATTCTACGATCATGGATGGTATTTTCTCCTATATCAAATAAACTGTACTGTTTTTGCTGTCGTTCATTTGCTGTCAGTAACATACAAACAACATTTACAACTGGATTATAGAAGTGGTGGATACTAAATCCTAAAGTACTGGACCATGAAACTTCATGTGAATATTTAGAAAATTTCGAAAAGTGGAAAACTTTGGAAATAAGATTAAAATCTCACACCACAATACATGATGCAACCTTGCAATTAATGAATACGGAAAAACAGAAGTGGAAAAATCTTTTATCTAGATTATTAGATATAACATTGTTTTTGGCTAAACAAAACCTAGCATTTCGTGGACATGATGAAACCCAAGGGTCGTCTAATAAAGGTAATTTCTTAGAACTAGTTAAACTGCTGTCAAAGTATGATGCAGTACTCAAAGAACAATACAAAAATCACCCAAAGTAACATATTTATCGCCAGAAATACAAAATGAGTTCATAAATGTTTTAGCTAATCAAGTAGAATGTCAGCTTGTCAACGAAATTAAATCGGCCAAATATTTCGGAATCACGTTTGATAGCACACCTGACGTTTCACATGTCGATCAAATGTCTGAAGTGATTCGTTATGTAAAAATTAATAATGGAACAGTAGAAGTCAAAGAAGTATTCTTAGGATTCTTTCCTTTACGTGGAAAAAAGCAGCTGATTTAAGCGCTGAAATACTAAAGAAGCTTGAAAACGATGGCTTAGATATTATGATGTGTCGTTCTCAAGGTAATGATAATGCTACAGTTATAAGTGGTATACACGGAGGAGTGCAAGCTATTATAAAAGAAAAAAACAATAAAGCAACTTTTATTGGTTGTATAGATTATTCAATTAATTTATGCGACCAACATTCGTTCGCACAAAATGTGACTTGTGTTACATTTTTTGGAGCAGTGGAAACAATATTTAACTTTTTTTCAACTTCCACAAGCCGTTGGGAAGTGCTCCTCAATCACAGCAAAGCATCTGTTAAAAGACTTTCGACAAAGCGCTGGAGTGCTTATTATAGTGCAGTAAAAGTATTGGCTGAAAATTTTGATGGGATAATATCTGCAATTGAGGAACTATGTGACCAACACGTAAATTTAGAAACTAGAGGTGCTGCACAAAATCTTATGCCTGCTGTGTGCAATTTCTCATTTCTTTGTTTTCTTCTCTTTTGGAATGATGTGCTAAGGGAAGTGAACAATGCTCAGATTGCATTACAAAGTAAAGGTTTATGTGTTGATGAAATAATCATAAAACTAGAAGCACTTCGTCTATTCATTGGAGAGAAACGGTTGCATTTAGCAGAAGAGGCAATAGATTTTGCTGTACAAAAATCGGAAAAATACAACATTTCGAAGGAACGACGAATTCGTCGCAAGAAACGCATGCCGGGTGAGTTAGCATCGTCCACCGATGCGGGACTCACACTTAGAGCGGAACTTCAAAAGGACATGTTAGAATGTATTGACAGATTCAATATTGAACTCGAAACAAGAGTAAAGTCTATTAAAAACGTAGCTTCATTGTTTGAGGTTGTGCAGTCAAAGACCTTGCTTTCGGCAAACACTGAACAGTTAAAATTTGCTATATCAAAATTTACTAACCTTTACGATGAAGTATCAGAAACAGAACTCCTTTTAGAAATACCAAGATTGAGAAGACATTTAAAAGCGGCTAATATTACTGTCTCTAATTGGGTGACACTGGACTTTTTGAAATTTATTGTGGAATGGGATTTTAGAGAATCTCTTCCGAATCTAACGATCGCACTAAAGTTATTTATAACAATCATGTTATGTTCAGTTGCTTCATGTGAGAGAAGTTTCAGCAAATTAAAATTATTTAAAAACTATTTGAGGTCTACAATGACTGAAACCAGATTAAACAATCTTGGTATTTTGACGATAGAACATGAAGCAACATAAAATATAAATTTTGAAGGCGTGATTTCGGAGTTCATTAGTGTCAAAGCTAGAGGGAAGTAATTTTAACTTTTAACAAATTAAATTTGTTTCACATAATATCCAAATATATAAAACGTAAATGATTATAACTTTTTTTATGTTAACAGTTTCGATTGAGTTTTAGGGTGACACCTATAAAATCCGCCCCGGGTGCCACCTATGCTAGCTACGCCCCTGTTTTCATGTAATACTTGTTTTAATTCTCATCTTACGTACGACGGGGGGCGTGGGAGGTCTCCAAATAACCAGAAAAGGGGCGTGGTACAAAAAAGTTTGGGAACCCCTGCCTTAATATTTCTCAATTTTTGCAGTTTTTATTGAGAAAAATTAACAAAGTTCCACTATTTATGATTGAGGCGCCATTTTATGGCTCAGCTTATGCAACTAACATTTCACATGTATGCTTAGCTGCTTGTCGAGCGAGTGTCAAAGGTGATATTTTCTAAATAAAAGGCTAAGCTATAACAAAAACAAATCATTTAGTTTTGAAATACCGAAGAGTAAGGTGGAAATATCAAGATGTCCCAAACTTCCCAAGTGCGTCAAAATTTCCACAAAGATTGTGAAGACGCAATAAACAAACAAATTAACATGGAATTATTCGCCAGTTATACGTATTTGTCGATGGTAAGTCGATTGATTTTGTACTTTTTTACACGGAAATTGATAAGAGAATATGGAAAGAAATGTTTGCCTTAAGGAAATTCAAATTTTCAGGCTTGATAATAGGAGAAGTTATTTCAATGAATATTTAGGTTAATTCATCGAAATATTGATTTTCGCTTCGTGTATACGATTGTGAAATATTGTAGTTTCCTTACATTTTACTACAGTATGAATGTTTTATTGGCAATAATATTGATTGATTTTTTAGCTAACAACAATTGGAATATATATGTTTTTATATTTCCTATTCTTTGCCGGTGAATGTATATTGTTTGCATTACTCGTAATTCTATTAGTTTATGTTTCATCTAATAAACACAGTGATCTGGTTGTTTTTGAGTAGGTGTTTAAACTGTTAAGATCCTTGAACTATTACACATTAACTATTAAATAAAGGCGAGTTTAACCGTACCTTAAATTTTTTCAACTTTACGTTCTACTCATCGGCTTGGACAATTTTTTTCTAAAATATCACCTCATACGTATTTTCTTTACAAAGGAAGTATGCATATGGAAAACACTTTTTTAAGTCATCTGTTTATTAGCATTGAATGAAAAAGTGATTCATGATAAAGAGATGAATAATTGTATTTATTTATGTTGTACAATATTGCACAAGAAGAGAGTAATAATTTGTTTGCTCACTACTTTATTTCAATAAAATGAACTTTATTTCAAATTTTACCATACAGTATATTCCTTTAGTCAAAATTAGACATAGATGCGAATATTGAAGGGCATGTATGAAAGAAAGAACTATTTATTGAGTTTTTGCTTTGCTTATTTCATCGTCAAATAGATTCTCCTTTCGATAGAGAAAGAGTAGTCAAAATGAAGAATACATTCTGTGCTTGTGAGATGATGCGTGGTGTAAAATCCATGAGTTTTCTTGCCACAAATCTGGCCTTTTTCGAAGAATTTGCTCTTTTAAACGCTGCATAACGCTCAGATAATATTCTTACTTCACCGTCTGACCTTCTGCCAAGAATTCTGTGTGCGCAACACCGAAACAATCAAAGAAGACAGTCAACATTATCCTGATTTTCAATTTTGAAGAAACCCCAGGTCTTCTGGAACTAATGGAACGGCAACTCGCTTCATGCCCAAACAATCGTTTAAAATGGTACGAATTTCTTCGCGAGACACAAAGTTTATTGCCTATCTCTCCCAAACTTAAATTACCATTTTCTTTACTTTATCGATGTCCACTTCAGTTGAAGATGTTGATGGCCCTCCAGAATGAGGCAAATCTTTCACCACATCTCCGCTGTTGAATGCACTGTACCACTCATATGCAAGTGTTTTTGATAGTCGATTCACCTTCTGTAACACACTTCTGAGAACTGACAGAATCGAGCACTGTAAACAAACTTACGTCAGTATAGAAAACAGTTGAACAACTTAGCAACAAAAAAATTGACAATCGTTTTAGGCAGATTTTTCGAATAATCGATTTTCGGTACTTTTTTGGCAGAATATAACTCCTTTGAAAGATTATGATACATTTTTTAATTAAATAAATCAATGACGTTTAAATATTATCTTTATTAACAAACTTGCGATGCGTTTCATCACTCTGTGGGTTCATCAGATAAGTAGTGAATTTAAAAGTAAGATGTGCCATATACAGGGTGAATCCGGATGAACTGTATACTCCTACGGTGGATGCAGTCACGGCCCTCTCGATACAAGGCCGGAGCTGCCCATGTGGCAACAGCGCGTGACGTCACACTAACAGAATTACTTGACATTGAACTAGCACAGAGTTTATATGGCGCGGGTATTTTAAATTGAATTCGCATGCATTTAAAAGATACTATAACATGAAAACGCTTAGAAACATGCACTTACAATGACGTAGAAATGTGTAAGAAAAATATTAATCTTAGTAGAAATAGGTAACTGAAAACAACAATAGGTAAATGATTTAAAGTACAGTAAGAAGTTTCCGTTTATTTGGAGCACTCAGTTGACTAATGGAGTTATTTTTCACTTTAATATAATTATTTAGCAAGATGTCAGACATAGTTTTCAATAGCTTGTTGATAACATCCTCAAACTGTAAGCCACAAACACAGTTATCATAATATATTTGGGAGGATAGCCTGGTGTTGAAGAGAGTAAAATCAAAACTTTTACTTGTTAATTGAATGAGTAGTTTACGTTTATTTTCGCATTTTAGAAAATCCATTTCAATTTTTTTCGATATTGAATGATTCATTACATAATATACTGGGTGATTCAACAGTGGCGCGGTGCTCAATTTTGTTCGAACGGTATTGTATTTAGAAAATATGAATCTACTTCAGCAATTCATTTTGCAGTAAACAGGGTGTCCCAATTTTCTATAAAAAAATCTTGGGTAGTTTTTTCAGATTGGAAGACCAGTTTTTTGTTCAAGATTCAGGAGCGGCCTAAGCTCTGCTATAATGTATATAATTTGAGTAATAAGTTTTTTTGGTGAGTAGTTTCGTCACAATATTTTTTTTTCCGTAAAAATTCATGAAAATAGGCTCTCACATCATCGCATGCTCCTTGGGCCAGAGGAGGATGAATACATTTTTCTTTTCGTTTTCTTATTGCCCAAGGATAGCTTTATTGATGAATTGAAATAGATTATACTCATTTCATACAGGAGTGACTCAAAAACAAATATTGAATATTGTAATTTTAAAAATATCATATCTTGATTTTTTCAATCGGAACATCCTGTATTTTATTATTCATGTCAACGCATAAAATATTGTGCTATATTTTTGCAGAAGTATTTTCGAAATATTCGATTATTTGTAAAAATTTTTGATGAAAATTCTACAAACCGTATCAAACTCATCAACATGCATCATTATTCGCTCAGAACTTTTTTTTCTGTAATGATTCAAGTAGTAAAACATGATATGAACAAGATAATTCTTTTAACGAATGATAAAATCAAGATAATTAAAACGTAAATCGAGGTATGTGATGACTTTTTTTATTTGTACCTTCTGTCAGGTGTCCGGACATATCATATTCTGCATTTTACATGGTGAACTTATCAGTGTTTCATTATTAAACATTGTTAAAGTGAGGTTTGAACCCAATTTTCTCAATTGACTGCCATGAAGTTCTCCAAAGAAGAAATAGTTGATATGATTTTTATTCTGGGTGAGTGTGATAGAAATTCTCTGATGGCAAATAGAGTTTATGCACAAAGGTTTCCTGATAAGAGGCATCCTGATGCAAGATGCTTTAAAAAACTTCTAATTAGATTTATCGAAAACAGCTGAAGACAATCAGTTATCAGTTTTGTTGACAGTGACAGAGGACCCATATAAAAGCCAAAGAGAGATTTTTCAATTAACAGATATAAGTCAAACTTCCGTCCAGAGAATCTTGAAAGTGAATGAATTTCATGCATATCATGTACAGCTGCACCAGGAACTGAATCAATCAAGAGTATGAAAATCGAATCAATTTTTGCAATTGGGCAAGTGTCAAAGTAGCGGAAAATCCAAATATGTTTAGCAGAGTTCTTTCTCAGATGAGGCAACTTTCCACAAGAATGGGCTTGTTAACAGGCACAACTTTCATTATCACTCCACGGAAAATCCACACCTCATGAGACAAATAGATCACCAGTTACGTTGGTCCTTGAATGTATGGGCCGCTATAGTAGATGGATATCTAATTGGGCCTCACTTTCTAGACGGGCATCTCAATAGTGAAATGTATTTAGATTTTCTGCAAAATAATCTACCAATGTTACTTGCCGATGTACCATAGCATATAAGACAAGATTTGTGGTTTCAACAGGATGGAGCACCGGCATATTACTCACATCAGTTTAAGGAGCATTTGAATCATGTATTTCCAAACAAATGGATAGGACGTGGGGGTCCTGTTAGATGGCCAGCTAGGTCTCCGGACCTTACAAGTCTAGATTTTTTCTTGTGGGGTTATATTAAGGGCATCGTTTGCTAGATTCCTTCTATAACAAAGTTCGATACGAGACAGAGAATAGTCGACGACTTTCAGTCAGTTAATCAGCAAATGTTATCGAGAGTTCAACGATCTTTCCTTAGAAGGATTGAGTTGTGTCTACAAAGAAACGGGAAACATATCGAACACTTATTGAAATAGTTCAACACCTTGTAGATCATCTCACCAAAAACCAATCTATTACGTATTTCATACACGACTTCCTTAAAATATCTCCATTTCTCTGATGAAGTATTGAGATATGTACTAATAAACTCTTCTTTCGCAACCTCGGATTTTATTATTTTTGTTTATTTGTTTTTATTTCGAAAATGGTCGAATATAAAGGTAAGGTTACTTCTGCATAAATATGGCACAATGTTTTATGCGTTGACATGAATAATAAAATAAAGGGTGTTCCATTTGAAAAAATCAAGATCTGATATTTTAAAATTACAATATTTAATAATTTTTGAGTCACTCCTGTATGAAATGAGGATAATCTATTTCAATTCATCAATAAAGCTATCCTTGGACGATAAGAAAACGAAAGGAAAAAACTATTCATCCTTTCTGGCCGAAGGAACATGCGATGATGTGAGAGCCTATTTTCATGAATTTTTACGGAAAAAAAATATCTAACCAAAAAAACTTATCACTTAAAGACATTATAGCAGAGTTTAGGACGCTCTTGAATCTTCAACAAAAAAGTGGTCTTCCAATCTGAAAAAACCTCCAAAGATTTTTTTATAGAAAATTGAGACACCCTGTTTTCTTCAAAATAAATTGCTGAAGTAGATTTTCACTTTCTAAATACAATACCGTTACGTCTTGGACGCTATTTGAGTGATCATGTAGTGGTAAGAATTGTAACACTTCTTGAGAAGGGGCGAAGCCAACGTTACAAGGCTAACTTGTTGAATGTTAACCAAAGCACTATTTCAAGAGCAATTAATCGGTACCACGAAACAAGGGAATATGGAAGAAGGGCCGGACAGGGAAGAAATCGGATAACAACACCAGTTGATGATCGTTGGCTTCGTTTAACTGCACTGAGTTCGGCACTGTGCGGCTAGCATGCTATAAAATGAACTTGCACTTTCCAGAAATGTGCATATTTCATTGCAAACTGTTAGGAACTGGCTCAGAGAAGACGATATCAGACCAAGGGTGGCTTCTACCGGCCCGTGTCTCACCAGAGAGCATCGAGTTGCAAGACTTCTGTTTGCGAGAGAACATGCAAATTGGGGTATTCCAGTATGGTCGACTGTTCTCTTTTCCGACGAGTCCAGGCTCTGTCTAGTATCAAATGATAGACGCATGTCTGTATACAGACGACCTGGGGAACGGTATCAGCAATGCAATATCCGGCAAACCGAAAACTTCGGAGGGGGCTCAGTAATGGTGTGGGGAGGCATTTCTTTCCACGGTCGAACTGAGTTAGTGCTAGTGAATAATAAAAGAATGACAGCGGCCAGATACATCGCAGATATTCTTGAACCTTTGGCCCATTGATTGGCAAAAACTTCATTTATATGCATGATAATGCTCGGCCTCATGCAGCTAGAGTAGTTACAGAATTTCTGCAAAATGCCGAAGTTGATATTTTAAGATGGCCAGCCAAAAGTCCGACTTGAATCCCACAGAACATGTTTGGGACAACATTGGGTGGCAAATTCAGCAACGTAGGATGCCTTGTAGAACACTACAACAATTAGAAATTCAGTGACTCAAGAGTACATCCAAAATTAGTATGAGGGGCTTCCGAAACGTATACTGGCAGTAATTAGGGCCCGGGGAGGAAACACTCGATTTTGAAAATGAACCATTCGATACTAGTTTATTGGTCTATTCGCGAATGTTTGAAGATGGTAGAATTTTTAAATTTTTCATCAACTCGAAAATTCTTGATATTTTCCATCATAAACTCATCTCTTTTGTATGATATTTTCTTATTTTACACTTCTGAAAGTTACCAAGTGACTCTTGAATGACCAACCTAAAAGTTTATATGGTATTGTCGTAAAAGTAGGGTGATGCGACAGTTTTTGTGGTGAGTATATAACCCCGTATATTGAATTTTTACTGATAGTGCAAGGCAACTTTGATGTGAATCAACTTGATCGTGAAGAAGCATAAGGAATGAATGAATAAATAAATGGTTGTACTCTCTTCAGCACAATCTTGGATGTCAATCTTAGGAAAAAGTTCCATCTATTCATTTGATTTATTCAATCCTTGTTGAAAATGTTCACACTTAATGAGTTCTCAGCCATAATTTCAAGAAACTACAAACTACCTATATAGAATATTGTTTATTTTAATTTCATATTGTATATTGTTAAAATTAGTATCTCAATGAAGATATTTATTTGATTTTCGAATCCAGAACTTATACAAGGACTTCTTTTACAAAGATTGTAGTAAATTATGCTTTGAATAATTCATATTACCGAGTTATAAAAATAGACCAGCATCCAGAAATAGAATCTACCGAATATAACTTCAAATATATAGTCGTAAATTCTAAGAAATTCTTGAAAGAATGTTCATCATATTCATATCAGAAAATGTTTACACACTTCAGAGAATACACATTTGAAAAAAATCTGATGTAGGAAAATTTTGACAGAGTTGTTATTAATTTGAATATCAACTAGTTCTAACAATGTAAAAACGAGTTGAGAGACCAGTTCATATATCTTTTAAGGTCAATTAACAAATGATACCTAATCGATTAGTCCGTAATGACAATTTTCGTAACTATTTAATTATCAATAACCATTTATGAAGCCATTCATGGGAAATTTTGGATTATAAATCAGGGAAATAAAAAGTTTTATGTTCAATCACCTCCCATTCCATTATCGGTTCATACGTGGTCTTGCTTATTTTGCATCGGATTTACAAGTCACAGATTGGTCCTTTGTGCAAGAAAATGATGTTGAGGAAGTGATAGAAAATATGTTGAGAGTTTGCAGTGAGAATATTAATAGAAATTTTCCATTGAGAAAGTGTACCTCTGGTTCAAATCCATTCACGTGGTTTACACAGGAACTTCATCAACTAAGAGATAGAGTGGATACCCTGAGATTGATTTCTTACCTAACTGGTAGTCCTGAGAGCAGATCAAATTCAATAATAATAATATCATCTATTAAACGCAATTAATTTACATATCACAGATAAATGCATAAAAAGGTTTAAATGTCAAACATATTTAATATAATATACCTTATCCCCTATACATCAAAAACTCATCCAAGGTATATAGTTCACATTGAATCATGTAGCGCTTAATGTCTCTATGGAAACACTCACCACCACCTAAATTTCTTATTGCGGCCGGAAGGCAATTAAAAATGTTTGAACAACTTTACTGGGTATTTCTTTGATTAAGAGTCAAGGAACAGGGTGGGAGCTGTGCATCTGTCTAGTGTTATTGTGTTATTATTATTCTTAAAATGTTCAAATAAGTGTTGGTTGGTCTTAATGAACATGATGCATCGATATATATATATATATATATATATATATATATATATATATATATATATATATATATATATATATATATATATATATATAAAAAAGGAAAGATCACCTCTGATTATATAAAGATTTCCAATATCGACATCGAGCCAATGCATCAAGGAGATACATATAAATATCTTGGATTTTGTCAAGAGATGACAATTAACCATAGCAGCACTAAAGAAAATATTAGAAGTTGATATTACAAAAGACTTAGAATTATCATCAAGAGTTATTTAACTAGTAAAAACCTTTTCAGAGCTATCAACTCCTATGCTGTTCCTATTCTTACATCTTCTTTTGGAATTATTAAATGGTCTAAAACTGATCTAAATGAGTTACAATGTCAAACGAGGAAAATGCTCTGTAAATATCATAAGCACCACCCAAAGTCAGCTGTTCAGAGAGTTACACTACCTAGACATCTTGGAGGTCGTGGATTAATTGATTTGAATAATCTATAGTAAACAGATTTTTCATCTACGTTCCCATTTTCATGATAAACAGAGAACGTCTAAATTACATGATATTGTTGTTGCTTCAGATTATAATCTTACACCTCTGAACTTGACAATGCAAAAGGTAGATTTTGATATATTTGATGATAATTCTAAAAGAGAAAGTTGGATGCAGAAGGAATTACACGGAAAGCACCCTAAAGAATTGAAAAATGATTATATTGATGAAATTGCATCGAATAAATGGTTAGTATCTGGAGAATTGTTTGCAGAAACAGAAGGCTTGGCAATTGCGATCCAGGACCAGGTTGTTTTCACAAGGAATTATAGAAAACATATCATCAAACAAAATATAGATGATTCTTGCCGTAGATGTTTCTGTTCTTCAGAAACAGTTTTTCATATATTATCATCTTGCTCAGTCCTTGCTTCAACAGATTATTTAGAAAGACATAATGCCGTCGCTAATATTATTCACTTCAATCTAGGAATTAAACATGACCTAATTCACAAAAGAAAAAAATTTAAAAATATGAACCTGAGATTATTTGTGAAAATGACAAATATAAACTTTATTTTGATAAAACAATTCTGTGCAACAGAGCTGTAAAACACAATAGACCAGATATCGTTCTTAATGATAAACAGAATCAAATAACATATATAATTGATATTGCTATACCCGACACACATAATATACAAAATAAATACAATGAAAAAATTTCTAAATATATGATGCTTGGCGACGAGATTAAAAAATGTGGAAAATGAAGAAAATATTTATTCTACCGATTATTATTTCTACAACAGGCGTTATTCCTAGAAATCTTCACAAAAGTATTGAGATTTTGGGTCAGAAGAAAAATTTATTTGAACAGTTACAAAAGATAACAGTCATCAAATCTTGTAATATTCTTCGTAGGTTTCTTTCCGAAAATAATAATGAGGTAGAGTCATAGGTTTTCTCTTTAGTTTATACTGCTCAGAATCTCATTTCATATTTTATTTATTTGTTTATATAAATGTAATATAATTAACTGACAAATTTGTCATATTTATATTCAGAGCAGTATTCTATTCGATCGTTCACCACTTCACACAAAGGAAACTATTAATGAGTAACATTCAGTGTTACTTGACTAAGGTCCGTACACTGGATTTTTCCGGGGAGAAAGCCTCTAACACTACTCGTTGGTACATTGATATCATTGTCTGATGATGCTATAGTATGTATATATTCTGGTAGATTGATATATTCTCATAACATTTAACGTTATCCTAATATATAATTACTCCAGGATATGTTTTGATTATAATCATTGCCTGGCAATGGTATTAATTACCGGGTGGTGGATTTATATTTTTTCATGAAATCAGTTTGATTGCATGAACAGATATATGGGCAACTCGTCGGGGTAAAACCCCTATATATATATATATATATATATATATATATATATATATATATATATATATATATATATATATATATATATATATATATATATATATATATATATATATATATATACTTCTGAATCTACCCTGCATGACTCTCTGTATTTAAGAGAAAGAATTGTTCTCAAAGCCCACTTTTGTGTTAGGAAAACTCTTCCCGCAAAACCTGTGTTACCCCAGAAGACTATTCCATATTGTACAAGTGATTGAAAGTTTGAATAGTAAACAATTGTGAGAGTATCAAAGTCTACCTAATGTTTGAGGATATTAAGACATTATATTACCGATTTTAATTTAGTGTTGAACTTTTCTATGTGACAGTCCCATTTTAAATACTTGTGTATGTGAACTCCCAAGAATTTAGCATTTTCATTGATTAAAATACTTTCATCTCCACATTGAATTCTATCAGGCAGATTGAATCTGGATCTAGTTGTTTGAAATAGTAGGCATTCGGTCTTCTTTCTATGCAGCACCAATTGGTTTCCATTGCACCAGTCATGTACAGCACTGAGAGCCTGCTCTGCACTTGTCTTTGCCAGTTCCGTGGTATTAGATACTGTGAGGATGTTAGTGTCATCAGCATACAATATGGACCTAAAAGATGTAGCTTCCAGGTACTCAGGCAAATCGTTAATGTATATTATGAAGAATAGTGGTCCCAAGATGCTGCCTTGGGGAACGCCCATTCCAACAGCTCTTTCACTTGAGATATGTTTTTTCCCATCAATATTTATGGAGACAACCTGTTTTCTGTTAGTTAAATAGCTTTTAATAAGTTGAATTTGGTTGTCTCGAATTCCGCAGTTCTCGGGTTTATGTAGCAGTTTGTCATGAGGTACACAGTCAAATGCTTTAGACAGATTCAGTAGCAGGCACAGTTGTATATCCCCTTTTTCCAAGGCATCCAATATACCCTGTATTAGTTCAAAAATTGCAGTCTTCGTGCTCCTCCCTCCAACAAAACCATGTTGGTGTCTGGAGAACACTTCAAACTTTCCGAAGAAGAATTTCATTGAACATAGAAAATACTATAAGCAACTTTCAAGAAAGACGAAATCTGATTCCAGAAATTGTTTTCTCCACAACTCGGAAAACTTATCCAGAGACTCTTGGAGATTTATTAACAATTAAAGAAACAAGAAACAGAGGCCGGTACTGATGACGGATGAGCTCTTCCCAGATACATTGAATGAGTATTTTTCTACGATTGGCAAAAAATCTGCCATTGAAGTGATTAATTCTTTAACTGAAGAATGTGAAATCTGTGAAGTCATCGTATCTGGAGCCTATTATAAAACCAGAACTGGAAGAAGTAGTTAGGAAACTATCAAATTCTTCATGTTTGGATGAATGTTTATGAAATGAACAGCAGAATCATAAAATTCACTATCGAGATAGTTAAAGCTCCTCTTTGTGTTCTATATAATAAATGTTTAGAGCAAGGAATTTTCCCTAAAGCTTTCAAAATGACAAAGGTAATGCCAATCTATAAAATAGGAGATAAAAATGATCCCGGTAACTACAGACCCATCTCAATCATTCCTATTCTGGCCAAAATATTTGAACTCCTACTGAAAGATCGAATTTATCTCTTCTTGGAAAGTAGAACTGGGAGATCCACAGTCGGTGCAGTCATGAAAGTTGTGGAGGGCGTTGTTCAGGGAATGGAGGAAGAATTGTATCCATCCATGATATTGTGCGATTTATCTAAGGCGTTTGATTTGGTATCACATGTTACCCTGTTGGCAAAAGCTGGGTGCTGTGGTTTCAGAGGTTTATCGTATGACTTTCTGTAGTCATATCTGTCAGGAAGATGTCAGTGTGTTTGTGTTGCAGGTAAAACATCTAAATACTTGCCAGTGAATTATGGTGTACCCCATGGGTCAGTTTTGGGGCCTCTGTTGTTTTCTACTTATGTTAACGATCTCCCTGACTTCATGAAACTAACAACTACTACACTTTATGCAGACGATACAACATTGAGCTGCACATGCACCGATAGGGAGTCCTCCATCTCAAACAGTAAGTTGCCTTTGTCTAGAGCTCAGACTTGGTTCACCATGAAATCATTGAGGATTAATAGACTAATTTCCAGAAGTTTTTCCGATAATACACGATCTTCAAAATCCACCTAACCTGATATTGAAATTTAATAAACCAATTTGGTCTATTGACTTTTTGCGTACACGGTGAAGGCTGTTAATCTTTGGAAAACTGGATGGCATGAAGTTGATGGAAAAATTGGTGTACATTAAATCGTCTCAGGACAGGAGATGGTAATAGTATGTTGTTCAAATGGAATACTGTAGAAACTCCGGCATGTGAATGTGACGTAGCTGAAGAAACAATAAGACATTAAGTCCTCGATTGTCTATTTACCATTTTACGGGTGGTTTTCAAGAAATTCCTTCCATTTCAGATAATTTCATTAACTGGGTAGAGAACTTCAAGTCTATTTAGGAGATTAGTTTTGAATCTTGAGGTTATTATGGGCTACACCCCCGAATGGTGTATGAGATGTTCCCTGTTAAAAACAGCAGAGCATAAGTTAAGTTCTTAGATGAGGCAAGGGCTGGGGCTTTATTCCCATGGTGTATGAGATGATCCCTGTTGAAAAAAAGCGAAGCATTAGTTAAGTTCTTAGATAAGGCAAGGGCTGCACTCCCTTAGGGCTTTTTTCCCATGGTGTATGAGATGTTCCCTGTTGAAAAACAGCGGAGCATTAGTTAAGTTCTTAGATAAAGCAAGGGCTACACCCCCGTAGGGCTTCATTCCCAAAAGGTGTATGAGATGTTCTCTGTTGAAAAACAGAGGAGCATTAGTTAAGTTCTTAGATTCAAGTGAGTTTAGAGATATAAGAGTTAGGTATGTTTGATGAAATAATTTTCTGCTGGTTTTCTTTTTCCATTGTTACAGATTTTTCCTGTCCCAAACCCCCTTCCTTTTCACCCTTGTCTTTGTGAAGATGTCCTGGAAATCATGGAGTGCAAGATGAGTATGAGAGAATGAAGCTGCTAAGCAGAAAAATTTTTTTGGTACTCTTTTTGTACACACGACACTAACACAACATAAACAGGCAAGCTATTGCTAGTGCAATTGCGACAGGAAAACGAGTTTTTTTTCCACAGGTTTTTTCACTCGTATATTGAATCATACGCAAGATAGTATGGTTCCCCTGTTATATTTCCTATGCTCACACTTTAGGGGCAATCGTAGGTTAGATGCGAGTTTAGATGCCTGATTATGGAACGTCTGTTTTTTCTGCTGGTATTCTATTTATTCGCTTGTTTTTTACGATTGTGTTTTTCGGACACTCACCAAAATTATAGATATAAGCAGATGAGGCAAGGGCTGGGGCTTTATTCTAATGGTGTATGAGATGATCCCTGTTGAAAAAAAGCGAAGCATTAGTTAAGTTCTTAGATAAGGCAAAGGCTGTACTCCCTTAGGGCTTTTTTCCCATGGTGTATGAGATGTTTCCTGTTGAAAAACAGCGGAGCATTAGTTAAGCTCTTAGATAAAGCAAGGGCTACACCCCCGTAGGGCTTCATTCCCAAAAGGTGTATGAGATGTTCTCTGTTGAAAAACAGAGGAGCATTAGTTAAGTTCTCAGATTCAAGTGAGTCTAGAGGTATAAGAGTTAGGTATGTTTGATGAAATATTTTTCTGCTGGTTTTCTTTTTCCATTGTTACAGATTTTTCCTGTCCCAAACCCCCTTCCTTTTCACCCTTGTCTTTGTGAAGATGTCCTGGAAATCATAGAGTGCAAGATGAGGATGAGAGAATGAAGCTGCTAAGCAGAAACATTTTTGGTACTCTTTTTGTACACACGACACTAACACAACATAAACAGGCAAGCTATTGCTAGTGCAATTGCGACAGGAAAACGAGTTTTTTTTCCACAGGTTTTTTCACTCGTATATTGAATCATACGCAAGATAGTATGGTTCCCCTGTTATATTTCCTATGCTCACACTTTAGGGGCAATCGCAGGTTAGATGCGAGTTTAGATGCCTGATTAAGAAACGTCTGTTTTTTCTGCTGGTATTCTATTTATTCGCTTGTTTTTTACGATTGTGTTTTTCGAACACTCACCAAAATTATAGATATAAGCATTTATTGTAAATACAATTATTCGAATTTTTGTAAACCCTCTCTTTTCAAAAGGATATCTTCTAGGCTTGTTATTGGTCGAATGTTTTTCATGGGAACCCCATGTAGATTCCATTGTCCCTAAATTTTCGTCTACCATGTTCTTGCCCAGAAATTTGAAATATCACAACTATGAGGATTGGTACTTGAGATCAACATATCTCGCTCTTTTTCATTCTATTCTATCCTATACAGTTATTCTTAGGGGAATTGCTCAAAAGCTGTCAAAATTTTCAAATTGCCGAAGAAAAAATTTTTTCCGGAAATTTCAACACCGTGTAGTTCCGTAACGAAGCTTTTGCGGACCTATGTTTATATAAACTTTCTTTCTTAAAATTGCACGTAGATCTACCCCCTCAAGTTGTGACAAAATATTATGTAACACCCCGTATACACTTCACGTGGACTTCCTCAACAAACACGTCTTACCCGCACAAAAGCTAAAGCGGAAGTCCTTCCCGGTACTTTCTTGACAGAATGTACATGGAATTTATTAAGTTCCTTTATTTTTCTCAAGTTGAATTTATTTTGTTTTCTCTGAATTCATCAATTTTCGCAAACAATCTTGTTACTTTTTTGCAATTTCAATTTAAATTCTATTCCGGAATATAATTGTTGTTATATCTATCTCGTACGTAAAACAAGGAACACACATCATCCTGTTACGAGAAAAAAAATAATTTCTATTTATCCAAAAATTGTACCATGATATAAAATTAAACCGTTAAAGTGAATCTTAACGTTTGAGCAAAACTTAAGTATGACTTTCGTTTCATTTGTGCGACCCGCTCTATATTTAATTAAAACTAAAGTGGAGTACGAGTTCTTAAAATGACAACGACTGTTTATCCAACAATAAGTACCGACAAGGTCGATTTTGTTAGGAATAAGTCTGGGATGTTATTATTTGTTTCTATATGTAAAGCACGTCCGCCAGAATGCTTGGTATGTTTATGTTTACTAACAATAAATTGCAAATTTATTCATGGGAATTGATACATTATAGCTCTTTTTGTTAACATTAAGTTTATTAATATTGATTGGAACTATGATATTGATTATACATACACCACACTGAACTTGAATTGTTTTCGTACAAAGGAGTGTAGTTTATAATGAAATACAAACTTCAAACAAAAATAAGTTCAAGATCAATAATGCCTTGAAGAATTACTATTTTGTGATGACCCACAAAGCAGTTTCGCATTCTGCGAGATTAGTCATATCTCTCAATTATTGTCTTGATGCATCCGTTATTTATTTCAGCATAAAGCAAGCTATGATAATATTAGAAATATGCCGAAAAAAAATTTCAAATAGTCGTTTTCATACACGTGAAACCTCTTCATTCAATTAAATTCAAAACTATGTCTTATACTACCACAAGAGATTTATTGAAAAGCAGGATTACAAGTTTGGTCTCTTGAACATCTTCAGCTAACAACAAGCATTGAATTAAAGTTAATTCAAAGAAATCTAGCTTTCGCCTTTTAGGTATCAATAAATCAAAAAGCGCTACAACTCTGGGTGGGTCTTGGCTAACTTCACAATACTCCTCCACCTATTGCGATCTTTCATTAGGTTTGGATCAAAAGGGATATTTAATTTAGACAGATCTGATTTTATATTACCCTGCCAGCGCAACCGTGGACGTCCTGGTAGTCTCCTTTTGTGTGGTATCTCCTCCCAAATCAGCGTCACAAGCCTTTCGTTCCCCATCCTCTGGATATGACCTGCGCCTTGATTTCCTGAATGATGTTACTGTCTTTGTATAGCTCTTTTAGTTCCGCATTAGTTCTTGTACGGTGTTGATCTGTAGTGGGGTCGTGGTGGGGACCGTAGATTTTCCGTAGGATCTTACGCTCGAACCGTCCAAGCTTTTCCTCATTGTCTTTGGTTAGTGTCAAGTTTCAAACTCGTAGGTGACAATAGGTCTTATTATCGATCTATAAACT
This sequence comes from Cryptolaemus montrouzieri, assembly GCA_013387265.2. Taxonomy (NCBI): domain Eukaryota; kingdom Metazoa; phylum Arthropoda; class Insecta; order Coleoptera; family Coccinellidae; genus Cryptolaemus; species Cryptolaemus montrouzieri. Next base: position 5,623,535 of record JABFTP020000001.1, read on the forward strand.
TTCAGCTTCGACATTCTAAATAGACGTTTGGATCTCAGAAGCTTCTCCAGAGCATACATGCATCGGTTGGCCGAATGGATCCTACCTTTTATCTCTTCTGTCATGGCGTTATATGCTGTTATTATAGCTCCAAGGTATTTGAATTGCTCTGCTCTTTCGAAGTTATAAGGTTCGATCGTTATATTTTGTCCTAGCCTATCTCTACGTCCCTGTCTGTTGAGTCACATGTGCTTTGTCTTCTCCTCGTTGATTCTCAAGCCCACCTTTCTTGTTTCTGTTTTTCAGGACTATATTGAATAGTGAAGGGGACAGTGCATCGCTTTTTCGTTAAGAGAGCTCCGACATTGCGGTCCATGTTTGTGCCCTTATTATGCTGTCGTAGCTCGTCGGAAATACATGAAGAGCTTTTGTATGGTTCTATTGTATTCCCACCCCTTATCAAGTATTTGCCTTAGCGTAAACAGTTGGTCTATTATGGATCTACTTTTTCTGAACCCGGCCTGATAATCACCTATAGAGTTTTCCACAAAGGGGGTCAGCCTATCCAGTTGGATATTTGACATAATTTTGTAGGCTGAACTGAGCAATGAGATTCCTCTATAATTCGTACATTTGGTTCTTGTGAGTTGGTATGCTTTCTTTCTCCCATATACGTTTAATCAACGAATGCAGTTGGGAGTGCAGGGTATGGCCTTCGTACTTGAGCAATTCCGCGGGAATGTTGTTGTTCCAGATTTGCTAGAGTATTATTTCGTATTAGTGCTTTTCTGCTCTGTTCCCTTTTGGTTACTTGATCCCTACACTCTGCATTAACCCAGTCCTTTGATCTTTTCCCATTTTGTATTCCTATGTGATTTTTCGCCGCCTCATTAATTACTTCTTCAATCTGATTCCATAAATCTTCCACATTCTCTCCCTCCTTTATATGTCTCATTTTTTGCGCAATGTGTTTCTTGTATTCTTCTCCTTCGTCTGTACGCAGTTTTTCTAGATTCCACCGATCCATCGCCTTGTTCTTCGACGGTTTTTGTATTGTTCTTCGCGCTCGTATCTTTGCTCTCACCAGGAAGAGGTCTGTGTCCCCGTCCACACCTCTAAGACTCACGTCCATTACACTGCTTCCTCTCCTGGCATCTACAATGATGTGGTCAATTTGATTTCGAGTAACGTTGTCATTTGAGGACCAGGTTTGCTTGTGTTCAAACCATGGTGGATTTTATGAGCATATTTTTGGCAGCCGGCAGCTCTACCTGTCTTTGTCCGTTATCGTTCGAAACGGCATGTAGGCTATGCCTTCCAAATTGTTGGCCTCTTCCTTTACCTCTGTTGGCGCATGTGCGAAGATGATGGATATGTTGTACCATTAGGTAGCACATCCTCTCGTTAATGGGTTCAAACTGTAGCACGTTTGTTATTAAATCTTTCCGTACTAAAAAGCCAGTTCCAAATTCATGTTTTCCGCCTTTGCTTCCGCTATAGAAGACAACTGATTTGCTGATTCCCATATTTCCACTATCCGGCCATCTTATTTCTTGTACCACCGTCACGTCCATTCCCATTTTCTCCAATTGTTCTATCGCGTTTTTTGAGGCTCCAGGACTATACCAGCTCCATATTCCAGTATTCGTTATTCGATTGCATAGCTTTCGACGTTTTCCTTTAAGATCAGTCTCTTTCCGAGGCGTACGTGTAGTTTTCATAACAATTTGGTCTTTTACGGGGTAGGTTGTTAGCCTTCCGCCCAACCCCCTTTTCGGAGGACCCTTTCTTCCGCTCTCGTTATCGCTGACCCTACCTCCCTCTGGGGTTGGATACCCAAACTTCCTCGATCCTCATCCTAGGAGATGAGAGTCGGAATTGAGTAGGAGAGGCTAAACGACGCGATCCAAAGGATGAATCGTAAATTGCGCTTCAATACCCCATTGAACCCCCTTTTAGGTATACTGTGAAACTATCTCTTGATAGCAGAAGAAATAGATGTTGAAGATTATTGAAAGCATGGCTGATAATTTTGGCCTTCAGTGAAGAACGAACCAGAATAACCACACCTCCGCCACGGGATTTGTGACTGGTTGAATTGTTTCTGTCCAGTCTAAATATATGGAAACCAGAGGAATAGATCTCGGCAATTGATTTTAGTTTTACATTTTTTCTTTAAACTTTCTTCTCATACTTTTCTTCTTTTTATCTTCAAGAAATGTTTTGATTGGCGTTCTAGATAAGATTACTGAATGTTGTTTTTGTCATGTTGACTGTTGTTGTGTATCGTTTGATGTGGTAGAGTCTGGATAAAGTGACTGTTCTTGAACATCGTTTGTTGTGGATGATGTCATGGCAGGGTTGGCAAATGCTGGCTCCAGGCGTGTTTCTAGCTCCTGTTGAATACCACTAAGTGTAGACGGAAGTAGGTTAGAGTTACCAATAGATAGCTGTTGAGAAACGGATCTCTTAGACTCAGCAACAGCAGCCGAGCTTGCTTGCTCATTAACTTGGTTCTGATCTTCATCCACGGCAACAAAATCGTCTTCTGAAAATACAGCCGGGTTCATGGGAAAAATTCCCGTACCTTTGAAACCAGAGATCCCTTTGTCTAAGCTTAGCTTGCTATCTAGCATAAGCTTTGTTGAATAATCCTGCAATCTCGTATAGTGTAATATTTATTATATTTCTGGATTTTATATATATGTCGCATTCCTTGTTGTAGGCTCTTTTGAGCGGCCTAAAAGTCACATCAAAGTACAATGGCTGTTGTGGTTATCCATAATCAACAAAACAGGTTGTTCAGCAGTGGGGTTTGAGTGTCCAATGAAATGTCGCAGCCATTTAATGTATACGCTTTCATTGGTCCAACCGTTATGAGAAGAGCTGCTGGTTGGCCATCTTGTTCTAGCTGCGGTGAGTCACGATGTCGAGGGAAGATAAAAAGAGGTGGGATGAAAGATCCTGAAGCACTCATGGCACAGATAGCCGTGATCTTTTGCCTCTTCCCCATGATGTGACTGCTTCTTTTTGTCCCCTAGATGCTATTATTTCTTCTGTTTCTTCGACCTTAGTTACACCATTCTTATCCATACTGTAAACATGAGAAGGCGGAAAGTGATGCTCGGCCATTAGATTTTCCATATTTTTAAAGAATCGATCCATTTCGACTTTATTGAATCCAAGTATTCTATTGATGCTTGTCGCTTCTAGCTTTCTATTACTTAGATCAGGATGTCTTTCGAAAAATACAGTCTCAGTCCGCAGACTTCTTGGCTTCGTTAAATCGATTTGCGACACCAAATTTTTCAGCCATGGTGTAACATATCTGAGCCCTCGTTAGTCCGTAAAATTAATTTGAGATGTTACGAAGATGGTCAACCATAATGGCTTCTTGTTCCTCAGTGAATACAGGAGCCTTCCTAGCTTTGGAGGACATTTGTAGCTAGATTTGTTGGATTTAGCTAATTTAAATCTCTTTTTGAAGATACTGTAGGGTATTCCAGTCTCCTTTGATACCTTGGATGCAGATGTACCTCCACGTCGAAGTTTTTGGACATTCCAAAACGCTTTCCTCGTGGTGCGTTTCCTTTTTCTTTGCATTTTTGTATCTGAAAAAAAATGCATATGGGTAATTGGAGCTACAAAAGGTAATAAAAGCCTAATAAGCTCTGATTACTCGAATACGACCATCTTGAAATTAAATAAAATGATTTCCCAAATCTAGCTTGCAATGAAATTATACGCACAGATACTCAAAAGTGATTACATTAACTATAAAATGAAACATGTTTGATTTTAACAAACGTATCACTTCACACTTACTTGGCCGTTGAAAATCCGTATTTTTTAGAAGCACGGAGCAAAATATCGACAAGCGTCCGTGGTTACATAATGCGTGACACTGGACGAGTCTAGCGTGGCAGGGGAACATGGCTGCTGTGTGACGAAGGCGGCCGAGTGGCAACCGAATGAATACGAGTTCTAGTTTTGCCTCTAGTCACACCGCCCTATTACCCCTCGCTCCCCTATCTACGTTTAGAACCAACGCATACAGATAAATACATTTCATTAACATATTTTGGCCCTATTAGCGAAAAGATTGCAAATGTCAACTTCAAATTATTCACAGAATAGAAAAAGGACGAAAGTTAGGTTAGAAACTCCCCATAGAGCAGGGTTCCCCAAACTTTTTCGTACCACGCCCCCTCTGGTTATTTGGAGACCCCCCACGTCTCCTTTGTACGTATGATGAAAATCAAAACAAGTATTACATGAAAAACGATTATTTTTTAAAAATTTTAACATTGTAACACAGATACATTTTCAATTTGAGGAAGCAATAAGTCTACCTACTAACAAAAACAAAACATGAAATGTAATTTAGTGAGATGTGTGCGCTTGCATGTTCTGGATAAGTTGACAGATCCTGGGTTGAGTTTCAGTCAAAGCACAGCGTAGGTCACTTTCGACATCAAGTTTATTGCGGTACTCGATCGCCACAAGAGTTGAGAACGCTTTTTCGCACATGTATGTTGTTGAAAAAAGCAAGTACATCTGAACAGCTTCCTCTGAAACACTGGGGTTATTTTTTAAGTATTTTAACCAAAATGGTGGCCTGTCCATTTCTTCAAAATCGTATCTTGCAGCAGAGTCATTTTTTATTTCTATTCCCCCCTCTTGCAACTCTTCTGGCACCAACTGTATGTCCATGTTGAACGGGTCGATTGATAGTAAAACTCCTCTGACAAGTTAGGAAAGTACCTGCTGAACTTCTCCTTGAGGTTCTTCAAATGGTCAATTATCAAGTTTTTCAAAAGCGGTCCTTCAAAAACCCCCTCAAAACATGCTTCTTCTGAGACTGACTGAGACTGAATAGTTGCTGGGGTTCATTGACACTTTACGTATCCAAAGTTGTAGTTTCTCAACGTACATCTTGATGGCATCCCGATGTGTTACTAATTTGAGACTGCACTTTGCAGTCTCAAGTTTAGGTTGTTTAACGTGTCAAAAAAGTCTGATAAATACGCCAAAATCACTCGGTTACTGGGTTTTTTGAACTCTGCACTAAGCTCGTTTGGTTTCTGCAGTGCCAAAAACGTAATCACTTCAGCACGGAGCTCAAATAGTCTTCCCAACATATTGCCTTTTGATAGCCATCGTACTTCTGTATGAAATAGCAGCGTTTTGTGGTCACTTCCTAAATCTTCACAAAGACTTTTAAGCAGTCGAGTATTTAATGCACTGTTCTTTACGTAGGTGACTACTGTAATACATATCTTTAAAAAGCATTGATTTCATTTGGAAGCGTTTTTGCTGCCAAGGCTTGGCAGTGAATAAAACAATGAATCCCAATCATGTCAGCATTCTTCTGGTTGACCAACTGCACAAAGCCGAGCATTGAAGAAGCACCATCTGTGCATACACCAATAAGTTTTTGCCAAGAAAGTTCGTCTTTCTCAAAAAAGTCTGATACTGCTTTCATCACATCTACAGCTTTACTAGTGGTCATCAGCTCAGTAGAAAACATCAGTTCATCTTTCATTCTTTCATTTTCAATGTAACGAACATATACAATCAAATGAGAATATTGTGCTACGTCTGTACTCTCGTTAAGCTGGATAGAAAAAAACGGGGATTTTTTTATTGCATCAACCACCTGGTTTTTAATGTCCTCGGCCATATCATCAATTCGGCGTTTAACAAGAAATCATAAATCAATCCAATCTTAGTCCAACAGCTCTTCCGCCAGAAAATGACGCAAACTCAGCACGACCAGATAATATATACTGACGCCTCGAAGACAACAAATGGTGTGGGATGTGCCTTTGTCACACCGAACCATATTGGCAAATACAAACTTTCACCAATTAGCAGTATATTCACTGGAGAGCTCATAGCTATAATGCAAGCTTTCAAATACATCGGAGGATCACACTCAAAAACCACAATAATATGCACAGATTCATTATCTGCAATGAAAGCCATAGAAGATTTAACATCCACAAATCCTATCGTCACTGAAATAAATAATTTCAACAACTCGATCCGAAGACAAAATAAATCCGTGATCTTAACCTGGGTACCATCTCATTGTGGAATTCTAGGCAATGAAACAGCCTATCGTGAAGCGAAGAGTGCGATCCAGGACGGCGATGAAATCAACACCCTTATGAACTACGATATATCCAACCAAAATAAGCTGAAAGTAAGATCAGAATGGAACAGGATATGGCACCAACAGGACTCGAAATTGAAACACACAGAACCCTCAGTACGAGAATATCAACGTATCGATATCAAACGAAAGGACCTTGTCCACTTGAGGAGACTTAGAATCGGTCACATCGCAGCAACACATGGTTACATTTTGAAGCAAGAAGAAATGCCGTGGTGCAATACCTGCAATTGTCAAATCTCGGTGGAGCACATCATCAAACTATGTAGAGTGTATGAACAGCAGAGGCTTTATCATAACGTCTGTAACAAGTTGGAAGACGCCCTCAGCATGAATCAGGCACATTTCTCGAAAACACTCGCTTTCATGAAAGACATTAAAGTTCAAATTTAATAAGTACTACTCATATTTGAATGGTCCACAAATGAAATGTACAGAATTATTATATATACTCATGGTAAATTGTAATACATACTGTAATGACTAATAACGCTAATGACCTAGGTGTCGAAAGCGTGAACAAATGAAAAAAAAAATCGGCGTTTTAGGGTTAGATTTGTCTGAAAGTGGTATTTGTAATACCTTTTGCCTACTATCAGTTCCAAGGACAACATCGGCTGCTTTTAAAAGGAACGGTTTAACAATCGTTTATTTTCCTTAGCAATAAGTAGAGATAATTCATAGGAAGCTTCAAGCACTTTTAGAGATGACTGAGCAGCAGGTCCATTGCTATCTAACTTCATGCGCTTTAAATTCTGAGATTTTGCAGCGAAAAACTCTTAAGGTTTGTCCTTTAAAGAGGCATATTTGGTTGACAAATGCCTCAGAAGACAATTAGGCCTCATCGCGTCATAGCTTAATACTTCATAGCAAATAACGCACTGAGGGTGATCAACATTATCTTCAAGCAAGGGAACAAACCCATATATAATCGCCAATATACTTGCGTTTCTGTGCCGTGTTCATCTTCTCTAATTCAGCTTCACACAGAACTCACACAACACTAAAACAATTACTCCAATTCAAACGTCGCAACAATTATAGAACATCCACAATACAGCAAACACGCTGACTGATATTTCACGGAAAGCACTGTGCCAGAACGGACTAGTTACAACTCAAGCACTGAACAAACTGCAAGGTTATTGCCATTGGACTGAAGATGCGGTGAGGATGGAAGGGGTACGGGGACACTCGCGCTCACACCAAGGCCAAACGGAGGTATCGGTACAAACGGCCGTTGATGTCAAGGGGGACGGTTTTGAAAACATTGAACTCTTATGTGCTTTGTAGTTTTAAAAACGGTAGCCTTCTTTGATAAAGTTTACAACTTTATTAAAACTTTACAAAAACAATTATGAAAACTTAGAAAGACTTTATTTCAGAGATTTAAAAAAATTATGTTTGTAATCTTTTCATTGATTTCATTTGGGTGTCACGTCCCCCAGTTTGCGAACCCCTCATAGAGACCAGTATGGCTCGGCTTATTCGCCTATATTTAATATCTTCAAATAATACCTGCTTTCATCACAATTCCTTTATTACCTCTTGTTCGCACCCTTATTAATTTTGTATCTACCTGTTTATGTATGTGTGTATTTTCAACTTCCGTTCAGCACTTGTTGTGAGCTGAAGCTGAAGATGGTCGAGAGACCGAAATTGTAATCCTAATTTTCAACAATCTCTCTTCATGGTACAATATATAGTTCAATTTCTTATTATCATCATGATCAACAATCGCGTAGTAACGGCGGAATCAATTAACTATTTGAATTAAACTTACCATTGTAGTGCAGAATATGAGATATAAATAGAAAAATTGTCTACATTATTAATTCCTTCTATTCATCTAAATGTATCGTACTATATAACAGTGTTTTCAACATAATATATCTAAGTTGTACTGTCTTATACTATTTATCATTCGGAAAATACTTTCAAGGCCTACTACTTCGACAGAGAGGATGTTGCTTTACCAGGTTTCAGCAAATACTTCAAAGACTGCAGCAAAGAGGAGAATGAACATGCTTGCAAACTCATGGAATACATGAATAAAAGAGGAGGACATATAATTCTGACAGAAATATCGACTCCAGAGAAACAAGAATGGGGAACTGGATGTGAAGCCATGCATGCTGCACTTGAACTGGAGAAGAGAGTCAATGACGTAAGTAATATTTACCATCAAATAAAGGTCAGATAGTTTGGTGAATAGATAAACATTTTTTGATATTTTGTTCTCAGTCTCTATTTCTTACTATCCTCAAATAAAATGGAAATCTAAGAGCATATTTTTGTTGCATTAGATTAGTGGTTTATTCATTTCATTGAAATTATTGTGTTAAAAAACCATCAAGAACATTCACATGCCTCTTAAAGATTATCCTTTGCATCTCAAGAAGCACTAAAATTATAGTACAACTTCACTAGTCCGGGCAGATATCGTTCCGGCGCATGCTCAGACTATCGAAATGCCCGAATTTCTGATGTGACTTGAGTTTGTTTCATTTTCAAAATAGAAACAACCCCAAATTTGTTAAAGCCGAGTTTATTATAAAGTTTGATTGAGGAGGTCGTTACTTGATGAAAATCGATATACATATTTTCAATTAAATAAAACTAAAGTATTTAGATTTTCACTATATTAACAAAAATATGACCGGTTTCACCACATTGTGGCTTCATCAGATATATACAAACTAATGAACAGAGTTATTCCTTATATATTAGTCTTATTTCTTACTCAATATTACAATAGGTACAAGAGGTATGTTGGAAAACCCATAGGAGTTGCTTACTTTATGAATTGAAAAGATTGAGTAAAGGAGAAGGATTTAGATCTAATTGACTATTAAGTAACCTACCTGAATTCTTTTCTTTGTTGATCTCTGAAATTTCCAGTAGATTGAGTTTTTGTCTGTTATTTTCATTGTGTAAAATTTTGAAATTATCATTAAAGTTATGGTTTTCTTCGAGTGAGTGATTAGAATAATGGGAATCTGATTTATGATAATTAAAATTACGTTTGTGCTCGGATAATCTAACTTTGAGATTTCTGAAAGTTCTACCAGTATAAATTTTATCACAATCCCCGCAAGACAGTTTATAAACACCGGATTTATTACTTTTATCAATTTTAGATTTGCAGTTTTTGATATGTCGGCCTAAAGAATTATCAGTTCGGAATGCTATATTGAAATTATAATGCGAGAGGAATGATTTTAATTTTAGACTAGGATTACCAATATAAGTTAAGCTGTGGTATTTTGTGTTTGAACTTTTTATATTTGGAAATACTTCATGGATTGCTTTTTGAAATTTTTACGTGAAATCATGTTCTCAATCATAGTTGGACTGTAACCGTTATTGACTGCTATTTGTTTAATTATATTTAGCTCTTTTATGAAATTATATTGTGACATTGGGATATTAATGAGTCTATGTACCATACTATTGTAAGCTGCTAATTTATGTGGATAAGGATGTGTAGATGAGCTGTGAATAGTAATATCCGTATGCGATGGCTTAACTTATATTGGTAATCCTAGTCTAAAATTAAAATCATTCCTCTCGCATTATAATTTCAATATAGCATTCCGAACTGATAATTCTTTAAGCCGACATATCAAAAACTGCAGATCTAAAATTGATAAAAGTAATAAATCCGGTGTTTATAAACTGTCTTGCAGGGATTGTGATAAAATTTATATTGGTAGAACTTTCAGAAATTTCAAAGTTAGATTATCCGAGCACAAACGTAGTTTTAATTATCATAAATCAGATTCTCATTATTCTAATCACTCACTCGAAGAAAACCATAACTTTAATGATAATTTCAAAATTTTACACAATGAAAATAACAGACAAAACTCAATCTACAGGAAATTTCAGAGATCAACAAAGAAAAGAATTCAAGTAGGTTACTTAATAGTCAATTAGATCTAAATCCTTCTCCTTTACTCAATCTTTTCAATTCATAAAGTAAGCAACTCCGATGGGTTTTCCAACATACCTCTTGTACCTATTGTAATATTAAGTAGGAAATAAGACTAATATATAAGGAATAACTCTGTTCATTCGTTTGTATCTATCTGATGAAGCCACAGTGTGGTGAAACCGGTCATAGTTTTGTTAATATAGTGAAAATCTAAATACTTTAGTTTTATTTTATTGAAAATATATTATTATAAAGTATCGAAAAGTTAAACAAAAAACAGTTTCTATTATAAAACAGAATCAAATTATAGAATTTCCATTCATTATAATATTTCCTCATAGAAAATATAGAATTTGAATATAAGCTAGTGTACATAAACAACATGCTATTCCTTATGACGTTTAAAATATTCATCAATTTTACTCTGAACCTTTCTCGATGTTGCCACCTGAACTGATTTTTCCTTGAGCCTTTTCAGGAGCAGTACGTCTTCTATAGGAAGATTATTCTGTTTGGCCCAACTGATAATCAGGAAGAACGCATTGACAGACAGTATCTGCATGTTTCACTTTTACCATATTATTTGAACCATCCTCTGAGTCAGAAGATTCCTCTACGATTTCAATATTCCTTCCTAAAGCATCTTGTATAAGCTCTTCTTCAGTCATATCGATAACAAACTCTTTGTCTCCCACAGCCCAGTTGGTAATGTTCTCAATGGTTTAGTCATTTTCTGGATCGATGACCCTTAATGATTCGGCAATATTTTTCAAATCATTTTAACTGATTGGACGAAGTTTCTTCTGAAGCTCTGAGAGTGGAATATTTTCATCATCTAATTCTTCTACTTCTGTAGTGTCATGCCACAATGCTGTCCAACTTTTTATAATATTTTTTGAAGTAATGGCTTTCCAAGATTGGACAAGATTGTTCACGGCATCCTTCAAATTATACTGCTTTAAAATGGAAGTTATCTGTTCACCTTCGTGCGAAACGATATGATTAAGAAGATATTTTCTATACGACACTTTAATGTTTTGAATTAAATTCTGATCCAAAGGTTGGAGAACGGCAGTACAGTTGGGTGGCAAAAACATAACTCTTAAGTTTGGATCAGTATTAACCTCTTCCTCAGGTGGGTGCGATGGTGCATTGTCTACCAACAACAGAGCTTTATAGGGCTTGTTAATCTTAGTTAAAAAATTCTTCACCTCAAGGATAAAAGATGTTTTAAACCATTCATTAAATAACGGTCTGGTCATCCACCCTTTGGTAGATGCTTTGTAGACAACTGGTAGTGAACTTTCGTTTTTGAATGCTAGTGGATTTGCCGCTTTTCCCAAGACTAGTGAAGGAAATTGATGAGTTGCCGCGTTGCAGCATGGCATGAATGTTGAGCGGTATTTTGACACTTTTCGACCTAGTGCTGATTTTTTCCCTTGATGAACCCAAGTTGTGTCTGGTGAACATCTCCAAAAAATGGCCGATTCATTAGCATTATACACTTGTTCTTTGCTTAATTCCATCTGTTCAACGAACGATAGAAATTTTTCCTTAAATAGTATCATCGCGGAAACATCACTGGAAAGTTTTTCGCTACAAACCTTCAAGAAACGAATTCCATGTCTAAGCTTGAATTTGTCTAACTACTCCGAACTTGCCAGAAAACCTTTTTTTCCTGTGATTTGATCATAAAACTGTTTGGCTTTTGCACTCAATATGTCTGACGAAATTGGTACGTGTGCGTTGCGTTGTTGAAGAAACCAGTTATACAATGCGATTTCAACATCAGGATTTTCAGCTTCTCTAATAATTTTTCTTTTTCCTACAAAAATACCTTAAATAGAATAAATTCGAGAAAAGTTCAAAATAATACTCCTACTAGGGATGCACCAAGGGCCCGGTTGGGCCAGCCGAGCTCTCGGCTGTGAGACTCGGCATGCAGTAATTTTGTTTGGCCGAGAGCTCGGTACTCTGCTTTTTGTGAAAACCCTTGCTCGTTGCATCCCTAATTCCTACCTGTTCCTTGATATGATTTGGATATAAATCTCCTTATTTTGTCCTTGTTCTTTTTTATGTCAAACACTGTTGATTTTGGAATAGTGATCTTTGCTGCTATTCGATGAGTACTCATTCCATCATCAATAAATTCTATTAGTTTTGATTTCTTTGCCAGTGTGAGTGTTTTATGATTTCTCTTGGTTGGAGCCATTATGCACACCACCGGCGAGATTGAAATGCAAATTGCAACTGTAGAACGATACTCTCCACTCTTGATAGTACAAGAACATACATACATGTACAGACAGCAAAATTATTATTATTTGTATATCAGCCGGCGTCGACGTGCCCGGATTATAGAGGTAAAATTCGAATGAGTCGCGTGCCCCAGTTACTGGAGTGCCCGATATAGCGAGTGTCCCCGGGCTAATGAAGTTGTACTGTATATTAAATTTCCTCTTCCAACTTTTTTAAATATATGCAGTTTTCTAATTATTTTCTCACAACCTAAATCTGAAGATTTAGGTTAGCTAAGATATAAATTTGATTTTAAAATTTTTCACTTATTTTAATGAAAAGCCAATTCCTCACATATAAATATCGAATTTTACTCCTTCAGTTGAATGAGTGGATATCAGGTCGAATGACTAAAACCAGATCAGTTAATCGCCGACATTTCAATTTATATAAAATCTTCAAGGCTCTAGGAATGAAAAAAGATTCATAAAAAAAATCAAAAATTGTACATCTCGAAACAAGATGAAGGATTTTCAAAAATATTTGAAGAAACTATTTTTCTCTAAAACTTTCAAGAGAACCAGAGAACAGTCTGGAAATCATGTGAATCATACATAAAAATGGCTGATAGATGTTTAAATAAAAATTCAGTAAAAACATTTATGATTGACGAGGACAGTTACTAATTACAAAGATTTGAAAAGCAGAGTTACTTACATAACAAGTTGGTTTTATGAGTCACCATTAATAATAAAAGAACGAACGAACAGTGCATTTACTCTCTTCTACCAAACACATTTTTTTTGTTTATAAACCAAACACAACATGATACAGACTGAATTATCATGCCGCCCGTCTGCAGGGGATGGCTACGTATCGCGTCGACAAGACAATCGATGATAAAATAAAAACGTGACAATAACAATTAATTTCAGACTCTAATCGAGGGTTTACAACTATTCTACCTCTTAATTTTTCGAGTTAGATTAAAATAAGAAGTATTTAGGTTATCAATGTCTGATCTTCTGTTGAGAGAGTTTTCTTCTTTCTTAATTTCAATCATTTCATGAACCAACCTTTTCTGTAAAATGTTCTGTCTACCGAGTACTTTCACATCGTCGTAATTAAAAGTATGTAACTCTTTCAAGGCATGTTCTGCCAGAGCGGTGTTATTCAGTTTTCGTTTCACAGGATTGTGAACATTAACAACATCCCTCTGATGTTCTGAAATTCGTGTACCTAGATAGCGTCCCGTCTGACCAATATAAACTTTATTGCAATTTGTACATGGAATCTCATAAATAAAATTGCTTCGTTGATTTTTTGGATTGATTGATTTCAATTTAGAATAAAACTTTCCATTTCCGTTTTCTGCTTATGGGGTCACAGCAACACTCTCTTTCTCACTCTGAAAACTTCTCTTTAATCTGTCAGACGAATTATGTATATATGGTATTTTGAAGTATTTTTCAGATGCGAAAATCGAGATGAGGGTGATTTCGAAAGATAAAAGATGACGGCTTTTGATCTAAAATGAGTGGCTCACTTTGTATCTTATACAGTTTTCAATCAAAAATGAAAATTCTTTCACGGGAATGCAGACAAAGATAATACCTTTCTTTCGAGTTATCACTCGACCCATCTACCCTCTTCCAAATTTTCAAGGGTTGTCACCCCTGCTCCAGGGGTTGGGATTCGAGATGAGGATGGTACTTGATGATGACTGCCATTGATCAGCATGGATCTGTTCCATTTTACCTCACTGAAACTTGAATAGTCTCAGGAAAATAGTCTTCCCTCTCTTTCAGTTGCTCACCCTGTATCTTTTACAGTTTTCAATTAAAAATGGAAATTCGTTCGAGGCAATGTAGACAAAGATACCCCCTTTCTTTTGAGTCATTACTCGACCCATCTTGCCTATTTAAAATGTTCAAGGATTGCAACCCCCGCTTAGGGGTTGATATTTCAGGCAAGTTTTGTACCCCAAAAGATGTCCCCCTTGAAACACAAATTGACATGTTTTTGCGTTTTGATCAGAAATGAATATCTTGGTAGATATAGCCTCTGTTTAGTTTTCGTTGAAGCACCCTGTATATACAGGGATATCCACCTGGACCGTCCGTTAAAAACTTTTTAAGTTCCAATTACAATATCCTGAAATTTTATACGCGGCCATAACTAGCGATTTCCAATTGGAGTGAAATATTTTCGAAGTGATACCATTTCCGGTTATACCGGAAGTGGGTCATCACTTTGTTATTTCAAATGGTAATCTACCTTTTTTATTATAAATCTAGAACAGACATTTGAGCAAGGCATAAAATACTCAAGTTGTTGACACTTATCTGTCAATACTTTTAACCGATTTAATTATTTTTGTTATAAACTCGATTTTTGAGGAACATTTAAAAAAAATGTTGTTCGTAGATCTTTTGCACTACAGACACAATTTTTGCATGGGTGGATAGAAGAAGGATCAAGGAATTTTTTAAGCAATCTGCACATGTCAAATGTTCATTGCGTTGTTTTGTACGATTTTTTCAATTTGGCCTTTTTTAAACAGCAATAACTCAATTTTTTCAAATGACACGTGCCAATTTTTATATCGACATCAGATGAAGCGTCAAATTTCAGATGGAATTGTATAAGCATGTACTATACCCATCTCTTATGCTTCCGAAATAATTTGGGAATATATTGAATTTTGATGATTTTGCAAGAACTAACAGAGAATGCTTTGAAATATTTGAATCAAGTAGCTGAACTGGCTACGCTCACCTGACAGGTGCCTAAATTTAATGTACTTGTCACTTCGTTCATTCGAATTTGATATTTCAACAAGAATTGTGGTTATTTCAGATTGAAAATATCCAAAAAATACAACACATTCGGAATAAAACCACTGATTATTCAAACGAAAATATATTTAATGATTTTTAATTCATTTTAGAATGTCAAAAGTTGTGGGTAGAAATTGCAGGCAATTCAATAACCAATTTCCAAATTTACCGTCTATGAGTAAAATAAAATTTCGAAGCATTAGAAGCAATTTTCTACAATTCGGATGAATAAAAATTGTAGGAACTAAGCGAAAATCAATCATCGAAGATAATTACATTAATACGAATAAATGATAGCAAACATCATAGGAGAATACTAATTTACGATCTGAATAAATGTTCAATATGGGCCCCATTTTGCTCGATACACTTGACAGCTCGTATACGAACATGATGAGTTGCCCCCCTAGTTTCCCCAGGATCAATATTACGAAAAGCATTATGAATGCGCTCTAGTAACTCTTATTTACTTCTAACAGGAATAAGATACACTTCACTCTTTATTTTGCCCCATAAATAAAAATCCAGGGGCGTCAGGTCCGGAGAACGCGGAAGCCATAAATTTGGTCCTTGATTACCCCACCATCTATCCTCGAATATTTCTGTTAGCTGCCGATCTACAGCTCGTTGTACGTGCTGGTGCACCATACATTTGGTAATAGCAATCCCTCAGAATGTTAAGGGGTAATCCATCTAAAAAATTTGCTAATGTTCCTCTCAAAATTTCCAGGTATCTTTGTCCATTAAGATTTTCCTCATAAATATGATAAGCCAACAAATCATTCATTAAATTTGCAAAAACGTTCACGCTGAATTTATTTTGGAAATCAATAACCTCAATGAAATGTGGATTTTCTGTGGCCGAAAAATGTCGATTTCTCCTGTTGGTTATTCCACTTTCATTGAACTTGGCTTCATCAGACCATATAATTTTTTGCAGAATTGTCTCATCTTCTTGAAGCCGAATTAATAAATTTTCACAGAAATTTAGCCGCTTGGGAAGGTCAGTTGGTTTCAATTTTTGTAGTCTTATAAAAGAATACGGGTGCATGTTATGTTTCTTAAGGATCCTTTGAATGGAAGTATAACTCAATCCAATATCCATTGATGCTGACTTAATGGACGCAAGTGGATTGGACCGAAAATACGCTAGCGTATTAATTTGATTGTCGTCGTCCTCGAGAATTGGTTTTCTTCTAGTTTCTATGTATTTAGTTCCTCCAAATTGCAGAAAATTGCTTCTAATCCTTCGAAATTTTGTTTTACTCATAGGTGCCAAATTTGGAAATTGGTTATTGAATTTCCTGCAAGTTCTATCCGCCACTTTTTGACATTCGCCATGAATTAAAAAGATTAAACATATCCTCGTTTGAATAATCAGCCATTTTATTATCAATCTGATGTGTTTCAAAAATTTTCACTTCAAATTACCAACAATTCTTGTTGAAATATCAAATTCGAATGAACAAACTGACAAGTACATTAATTTTAGGCACCTGTCAGGTGAGCGTAGCTATTTCAGCTACTTGATTCAAATATTTCAAAGCATTCTCTTAGTTCTTGCAAAATCATCAAAATTCAATATATTCCCAAATTATTTCGGAAGTATAAGAGATGGGTATAGTACATGCTGATACAATTCCATCTGAAATTTGACGCTTCACCAGATGGCGATTTAAAATATGGCACGTGCCATTTGAAAAAATTGAGTTATTGCTGTTTGAAAAAGGCCAAATTGAAAAAATCAAACAAAACAACGCAATAAACATTTGACATGTGTAGACTGCTTAAAAAATTTGTTGATCCTTCTTCTATCCACCCAAGCAAAAATTGTATCTGTAGTGCAAAAGATCTACGAGCTACAATTTTTTTAAATGTTCCTCAAAAATCGAGTTTATAACAAAAATAATTAAATCTGTCAAAAGTTTTGACAGTGCCAACAACTTGGGTATTTTATGCCTTGCTCAAATGTCAGTTCTAGATGTATAATAAAAAAGCTAGATTGCCATTTGAGATAACAAAGTGATAACCCACTTCCGGTATAAACGGAAATGGTATCACTTCAAAAATATTTCACTCCAATAGGAAATCCTTATTTATGGCTGCGTATAAAATTTCAGCTTAATATTGTAATTGGTTGATATGATATCCCTGTATATACAGGGTGCTATATATATATATATATATATATATATATATATATATATATATATATATATATATATATATATATATATATATATATATATATATATATAGAAAAGAAGAATATTATAAAAAAATATCAATAAGCGTCACAATATTTATATAATGATAGTCAATTACATGTCAAAACATAAACTCTAAAATGAACAATTGAAACATTTAATACAGATGAGATAATGGAATAACTTACAAAGCAAACTATCATAGTGCTTTTCTATGATACTCGGGTGTAGCATTCATATAATGTTGCATACTGAAGAGTTGTGCACTATTCTTGATTAAGAATTTCAAAAAATCTTGAATACTCGTCAAGAGAAGTTGAATACTCTTCTCATCCAATGGTGTATATGCTAACATTGCTCCCAACTTAACAAATAAACGCAATAAATGAACAGCTCCATATATCTCTGATACAGGCTTCTTAGGATGATTTTGCAATATTTCAGCATATTGCGGCCGTTCAAATTTATAAAGTAACTGTGTTCCTAACATCACATTGAAGTATTCTTTGATTCCTTTCACAATTTCTATACAGGCTGACTCCTTGCTTATGTTATTAGCCTTCGCATTTTTCTTGTAATTCAAATAGTTGTCTAGAATCTGATTAACTGTTACTTTAGCAGGTAATTGCACTAATTTTTGAGCCTGTTTACTGCATCCCAGTCATCCACTAACCATGGTTTCAGTTCATCAGGTATTTTGATTTTAATTTCGACTTTACTCAAGAATTGTTCTTCAGACTCAACAGTAGTATCAAATCTTCCCCTTTTCTTTTTTGGTACATCTGAGCTTGAATCTTGACCACTATTGGAAGGCGCATTATTGAATTTAGTTTTTCCTCCTTTTGTAGATACCTCATTATTTGGCGTACTAGCTCTCGAATCTCCTTCCTTAGATGGCTCAGGCTTAGGTTTTTTAGCTTTCTTCGTTTTATTGGGCTGAGCGGCGTGTGCTTTCTGTACCTCTTTCTGTCGTGAAACATTAGCTTCATTGTATTTTAGAACTCGACTTTCGGGGACCCATTCATCCCAATTTTTGTTCCAACCAGCATAATGTATGAAATATTTTATTTGTTTATCTTTAGTGATAGTCGATTTCAAACATTTAGCTTCATATATAAGTGGTCCATGAAAGCAAAGGACTCTCTCACCTTCAGTGAATTTAAGTTTTGGTGGCATTTATTGAATTAGCAAATAATTGTTTTAATAATAAGAATCTTCTTGGTGTAAACTACTTCTCACTTTACTCACAATGAAACTTTGGTTAATAAATTTTGACATCTATACGGTTATGCATACCATAGAACACAATTCCTTTTCTTCTAATTAGAACCTATGTACATTGGCACGGTATTTCATATATTTTTCTATGGTTTGTATGACCTAACCTTTATTTCAAGTTTCATTAAATAATAAATAGAAATTCTTGGAAGCGAAAAGTAGGAAAGATTTCATGACCGTTTTTAAATAGGGTGGGGTAAAGGTTTTTAGATTTCCTGTTTTATTCCTATTGTAGTACTTTAAGAAGTTGATAATTAATAATCTCTGTACCATTAACGTACTGAAAAATGAAAGAATGTAACCTGAAAGATTCTTATGAACACCCCGATACAAACATTGAATATTTACCAGAATCTGAGCTATGCGTAGAATTAGAAAAATTATACGAACATGAATTTTGTGGCTGTTCCTGTCTTATAAATTGTTTGCCAGAATCTTGTTCTTGTTTACAAAGAAGTGGTGCACAGTATATATTTATAAACCAACAAGTTCCAGAGACGTATATTATAAAAGAAACAAATACTGCCAAACCCATTTATGAATGTAATGATAATTGTAGATGTGCAAAAGATTATGTGGAAATAGATTGGTACAATGTGGTCCTAAAGAAGGATTAGAAATAATTACTGATAGTGGTAAAGGTTTATCGCTTATTACAAAAGGAATATATTTTCTGGTAATTTTATATGTGAATATGCAGGAAGGATCGTCACAATAGAAATGGCAAGAAAGTTATACGATAAGTATAAGAGAAAATACTTCATGAATTTTATATTTTGTGTGAACGAAAAATTTGGGGAAAATATCGTGAAGACAATAATAGATCCAACAGAATCTGGGAATATTGGGAGATATATTAACCATAGTTGTGAACCAAATTGCAAATTGTATACTATTAGAATAAACAATGAAGTTCCAAAATTATGTATTTTTGCATGCAAGGATATTAATGAATCGGAAGAGATTTGTTTTGACTATGGAGAAAATATTTCAACTGATACTCCGTTGGACTATAAAGACCGTGTAGCATGTTTGTGTGGAAAACCGACCTGCCGAAAATATCTTCCATATGATAAAAATTCTTTTAATTAAAAATTGAATTTGAGTGTAGTTAAATCAAGATGGTATCTGTTCCTTTTCCTAACATAAACAGAAAAGTAAGCATACTTACCCCTAATTAACCACTTTTGCGCATCCATTACTGAATCGACGGGAAATGTTTCCCGAACGACTTAAGTTTCAACCAGTGTTGCCAGATCTCCTCTCCTGGTGGATTTTTTCAAATGAAGTGATTTTTGAGTCATTCAACATCTTGGTTATTATTGAAGAAATATGAAAAGTATTTTCACATGGTTCAGCTACTTTTTTGATTAGATTTCAGTGGAAGAGCCGAATTTTTTTTTCTATTTGGCTTGACATAGACATAAATGTGTAATTTCAATTTTCACTTGATATTTAACTTTTAGCTGGGGTAGGAATCTTCCGAGAAGGTGCAGAGAATTTTATCAAGAATTCTACTATTCTTTTTATTTCATTACAGTAAGAGGTGTTAATGCTCAATTTTTACCCCATCATGTTATGCATGAAAAACTTTCCCATGAATTGATAACCTCCTTTTCGTTTGTTTGTTCTATGGACCTACAATTTATAGTGGACTCCAAACCACTCACCTAGACTGTTCAATGATAACTGCCACCTCTCCGGATTATAAGTTATTTGGTTTTCGGAGGTTATGGACTTAACCTATCGGTTATGTATCCAGACTCTCTAATGTAATTTTTGTATATATGTACGTGGGACAAACACACCTACATTTATACTACATCCATATTTTACCTAAGATAATACAAAATCTATGTCCTTTTCTAAACTAAGGGAGAAAAGCAATTTCGGCAATTTACATAAAGAAAGTCTAAATAATGTGAAAACATATTTCACGTAAATTACATAACCGATGTATCAAGTAAGGGTGAAATTAGGAAGTTATCAAAATTCGTGAATAACTCTGAAACCACTACAGAAATATCTTATTAGGTCTATTAATACTAATGAAACATAACTGAGATGTTGTTAGTGGCCCCCTCCAAATGAATGAAAAAAAAAATTGTACAGTGACAATTCTCAATTTATTACCCTGTAGTACCAGCTACATAGTATCAGTTCTAGCTTACAAAAAAACTCCGAAGCAATTCATATTCTGCACTCAGATTGTCAGTAAATTTAAATGTTTTCTCTCAACCTCATGCATCATGTTGAACTTACTGAATTACTGAAATGAGAGGTCAGACTCGAATATCATATAAATACACACACCCCAAAAATTGTTGCATCACCTGGTATTCTGAATTCCACAATCGATTAAGCAGCTCGATCGCAGTTTCTTTGTCAACATATGTTTTTGGACATATGAGGGGAAAAAATCTTATCTATGTAGTAACATTTGTTTCCATATGATCTCAAACACGTCTGAAACAAGAATGACTTCATTTGACTATCAGTATTCATTCAATTTCCCTTCAGTTTTCACGCTAAATTAATGCAAGTTTTCTGCGTTTCTCGTTGATTTTCGAATCTTTGAATTTATTGTAATTGCTGCTGAACGTCCTGGACGCTATTTGAGTGATCATGAAATGGTAAGAATTGTAACACTTCTAGAGGAGGGGCGAAGACAACGTTACGTGGCTAACTTGTTGAATGTTCAAAGCACTATTTCAAGAGCAATTAATCGGTACCACAAAACAGGGGAATATGGAAGAAAGGCCGGACAGGAAAGAAATCGGATAACAACACCAGTTGATGATCGTTGGCTTCGGTTAACTGCACTAAGAGTTCGGCAGTGTATGGCTAGAATGCTACAAAATGAACTTGCACTTTCCAGAAATGTGCATATTTCATTGCAAACTGTTAGGAACAGGCTCAGAAAAGACGATATCAGACCAAGGGTGGCTTCTACCGGCCCGCGTATCATCAGAGAGCATCGAGTTGCAAGACTTCAGTTTGCGATGGAACATGCAAATTGGGGTATTCCAGAATGGCCGAATGTTCTCTTTTCCGACGAGTCCAGGTTCTGTCTAGTATCAAATGATAGACGCAAGTCTGTATACAGACGACCTAGGGAACGGTATCAGCAATACAATATCCGGCAAACCGAAAACTTCGGAGGGGGCTCAGTAATAGTGTGGGAATGCATTTCTTTCCATGGTCGAACTGAGTTAGTCCTTGTGAATAATGGAAGAATGACAGCGGCCAGATAGGTCGTAGATATCCTTGAACCCCATGTTGTACCCTTTGGCCCATTGATTGGCGAAAACTTCATTTATATGCATGATAATGCTCGGCCTCATGCAGCTAGAGTAGTTAAAGGGTTTCTGCAAAATGATGAAATTGATATTTTAAGATGGCCAGCCAGAAGTCATGACTTGAATCCTATAGAACATGTTTGGGACAACATGGGGTGGCAAATTCAGCAACGTAGAATGCCTTGTAGAACACTCCAACAACTAGAAAATCTGCTTCCTGAAATTTGGAACTCAGTGACTCAAGAGTACATCCAAAATTTGTTTGAGGGGCTTCCGAGACGTATACTGGTAGTAATTAGGGCCCGGGGAGGAAACACTCGATTTTGAAAATGATTAGTAACCATTCGATGCTAGTTGATTGGTCTCTTCGCGAATGTTTGAAGATGGTAGAATATTATAATTTTTCATTAACTCGAAAATTGATATGATTGATATTTTCCATCATGAACTCATCTCTTTTGAATGATATCTTCTTATTTTACACTTCTGAATGTTACCAAGTGACTCTTGAATGACCAACCTAAAAGTTTATATAGTATTGTAAAAGTAGGGTGATGCGATAATTTTTTTGGAAACTCTTTAGATTTTGAAAACATCTTGGTCTATTCCGCACTACCCTATCTGAAAGAAGTGAAAAATGTATCTGTTTATTTAGATAATCAAGCGCGGGTTTCTGAGCCCACTTGCGAAAAAATACGAGTTACACATGTCCCTTCCGCTCCCGAGAAGTTACGCCCCTATTAGGAGTTTTTGCTATCTATTTCATTACAATAGTATATCTTATCCTTCGCTATTTCGTATTCAACGATGTGCAATCAAATCTCCGACGGGAGATAAATTGTGGCAACACTGGCTACAATTCGAATACTTTCGGGAACATCTGTTCGTCTCAGTATGGATGCGCGAAAGTGGTCAGCGTAAACAGCAGGATTACCGTCTTTGTGATTCTTCGAGTGATATTCTGACCACTCAAAGGGTTTTATTATTTTTGGTGAGAAATGTTGTGAATAACTTCATACACAAAATCACCTTTACGAGTTCTCTATTACTACTTGACTAACCAAAGCTATTATCTAAACAATTATCAATTTCTCTACTTCTTGCAGAGCTTGTTGAACCTTCATAGTACTGCCTCAGGTCATATGGATGTCAATCTGTGTGATTTCTTAGAGTCCCACTATTTACAAGAACAAGTAGATGCTATTAAAGAAATAGCAGACCATGTGACCAACTTGAAGAGGGTTGGAGAAGGTTTGGGTGTATTTATGTTCGACCGCACATTACAGGAATCTTAAATTGTTTTGCATTATATAAATCTTATAAAAATAAACTAATTAATTAAAATTTAGAGGATTATGTTAGGGTTATATATATTTTATGCAACATTTCGTTGAAAATACTTTCTTGAAAAATTTATATATACATATTTTAAGTGCCTATACTTTTATTTTTATATTGGTTTTTCTATCGAAGCTTTCAATAATGTAACCGAAACTTATACGTATATTTATAGAGATCCATATGAATCTTCAGCATTCCTTGTAGTTGCAATTATAAATCTTCAACTTTTGCATGTAATTTGTGAGTTTCAAAAATAAATATATACATATATATCCAAGATTACAGTTGGTTATACTCCAAAGTCAATTATTTTGTTGATGTTAATATGTTAGTTAGTTAGTTTTCTGATTCATTGTTTTTGTATGTTTTAATTATAAATGTATATTCAAGTCAATAATAAAGCAATATGTTCACGTTATTTTTTTATCCATATTTTAATGAGAATTCTTCTGAACCATTTATTTTCATCAACTTCACTTGAATACAGTGTGTTCCAACGAAAATTTGACCCCCCCTATAACTCCGAAATGAGTAACATTAGCGAAAACACCAAGACACGTCGATTTTTGTTTCGAGGGGAGCATTTTCGAAATAATTCGAAACTTCTCAGATCAACCCCTACCCCCAGCAACCCTAACTTTGAAATTCATCATAGGAATAAGGGTCGAGTGGCACCTTACTGAAAAGGTCTGTCAATTCTCCACCTTGATTTGTCATTTTAGAATTTTAAATTAACATACAGGGTGTCCCAACCAAGGGTGAAGTTGAATTCCTGCAAATCCCAAATACTAAATGAAATAGATTTATTTTGGCATAATGCAAGCGCAGGTTTATGCTCGGTCTAGAAAACGACCTACACTTGTGAATTTGGAGTTGGTGCAATCAACCCCTATTTCCAGCATCCCCAACTCAAAAATCATTCGATCGATAATAGGTCAAGTGGCACCTCGTTGGAAAGGTACTGCAATTTTCTCTTCGAATTTGGTATTTTCGAAATTCAGAATCATCATACAGGGTGTCCTGAAGCAGGAACATTGAAAATCCAAATAACTTTTGAAACTGGTTCATTTCGGTATACGAGAACATGTTTGATCCGAGAATAGGACTTTCTTGTGTGGTTATAGAATTTTGCAATCAACCCCTTCCATTCAGCATCCCCAACTTGAATATCATACAAATAATTCAAGTGGCATATCTTCAGAAAGGTTTTTGAATTCCAGAATGATTAAAGCATTTCATTCAGTTCGGCTCTCCATACAGGATGTCGCTTTCGAAAAATTCAATATCGTCATTTGAAATTATCAACTAAAATTAATTCGAAACTGTTAAAAGTATTGGGGTACGATGTGTTGAGCATCAATTACGAAGAAATAAAGCTGATTTCTGCATTGAAAATGTTCACATTTTTCATTTCCATCTGGCGTGCAGTCATCTGTTATTTCTCATTTTGCAATGAAATATTATTATTATTCAGATCAGTTCCTCATTATTGTTGTTGTTCGTCAGTTGAAATTAATCTGAAAATGGTTTATTCCACTGAGGAAAGGGTCGAAATTGTATCGACGTATTTTCGAAATAACAGTTGTGCCAAAGAAACGGCAAGGATATTCGATAGGAACCATCCTGAAAGAAAGGGAGTCAGTCACCAGTACGTTAAATATTTGGTTGACAAATTCTTAGCTACGGGTTCGGTGGCAAACAAAAACATGAAGTGGCATGTCCTGTCAGAAATGAGGCAACGGAAGTGGCAGTAGTGGGTCATCTACAAATGGAGAATACTACTTCGATCAGAAAACTATCTCGTCTGACTGGTGTATCAGCTACAACTGTCCATAGAATCGTGAAACATCACAAATTTCACCCCTACAAGGTAAAACTAGTGCATGAAATAAACGAAGATGATCCAAATCGTCGTATACAGTTTTGTGAAAATCTAAGTGAAAACCTAAACGCTAATCCAAATTTTCTGAATAACAGCTGTTTTTCTGATGAAAGCACCTTTATGCTCAGTGGTGAAGTGAATAGACATAATTGTCGATATTGGGACACACAGAATCCTCATTGGTTTAGAGAGGCCCACACGCAAAGGCCTCAGAAGTTGAACGTTTGGGCAGGAATTTTTGGCAATCATCTAGTTGGGCCTTTCTTTATTGAGGGTAATCTGAATGGAAATGGCTACCTACAGTTGTTAGAGGAACACATACATCCTAGATTGACAGAAATTTTACAGAACGATCCAACTCTTTCTGAGGACGAAATGCGTTTTCAACAAGACGGTGCTCCTCCGCATTATGATGCTCAGGTGCGCCAATATTTAGAGGAAAATTTCCCAGGAAGGTGGATTGGTAGAAGAGGACCTGTTGAGTGGCCAGCCAGGTCACCAGATTTAAATCCATAGATTTTTTTTGTGGGGCCATCTAAAATCTAAAGTTTATGCCACAAGACCAGAAAACCTGGAGGAGCTGCGGATGAGGATTATCACAGAATGCCGACTTTTGACTCCTGAAGTTTTCGCTAATGTGAGAAGAGAGTTCGAAAATCGTCTGTATAACTGTATGGAGGTGGGCGGAGGTCATTTTGAACAATTGTTGTAATAATCAAGTTAGTTTTTGTTTTCAATTGAATACAAGTTCAATAAATCTCGTTTTCCTGTTTAGATGAGCATCCAATCAGTTTCTCCATCATCCCTCATCCTGATCCTCACGCCAGAAAACCTCGATTGCCAAACTGAAACCAATGCCTCAGTGATTCAGAAAATAGAAAAATCTTTCTGGAACTTTGCCACTCAACCTGTAATCACTTGTATGATTTTTTGAGTTGGGGATGCTGAATGGAAGAGATTGATTGCAAAAATTCCATATTCACGCAAGAGAGTCTTATTCTCGAATCAAACATAAACATGTTCTCGTATTATACCGAAATGAACCAGTTTCAAAAAGTTATTTGGGTTTACAGTGTTCCTGCTCTGGGACACCCTGTATGCTGATTCTGAATTTCGAAAATACCAAATTCGAAGAGAAAATTGAAATACCTTTCCAACGAGGTGCCACTTGACCTATTTTCGATCGAATGATTTTTGAGTTGGGGATGCTGGAAATAGGGGTTGATTGCACCAACTCCAAATTCACAAGTGTAGGTCGTTTTTCTAGACCGAGCATAAACCTGCGCTTGCATTATGCCAAAATAAATCGATTTCATTTAGTATTTGGGATTTGCAGGAATTCAACTTACCCTCGGTTGGGACACCCTGTATGTTAATTTAAAATTCTAAAATGACAAATAAGAATGGAGAATTGACAGACCTTTACAGTAAGGTGCCACTCGACCCTTATTCCCTATGATGAATTTCGAAATTAGGGTTGCTGGGGGTAGGGGTTGATCTGACAAGTTTCGAATTATTTCGAAAATGCTCCCCCTCGAAACAAAAATCGACGTGTCTTGGTGTTTTTCGCTAATGTTACTCATTTCGGAGTTATAGGGGGGGTCAAATTTTCGTTGGAACACACTGTATAAGCAAAATTAGAAACTCGGTTTCCACGATATATACAGATTTGATACTATATTTTGTCAAATCAGAAATATAATTGAAGAAATAGAAAATAATGAAATTCGTTTGAGTTTATTTTCGGATCTTCCAAAAGCTTTCGATACTGTGATTCAAAGTATAATTTTATGGAAACTCAAAAATTATTGTTAAAAATGAACAACCTAAGCTATATTTATCTATCTTTTCAAACCTACTTAACGAACCGTCAACAGGTGGTAATAGTAGAGAAACATAGCAGAACTTATAGCGTTTACGGCTGACTGATCTCGGGTGATCTAAGAGCTCTTTCATGGGTCAGAGCAAATATGGTGTCGTTCTTTGTTTGAGATGAGTATATAGTAGTGAAAGCGTAAAAGTATATTTCAGGCAAAAGTGTTTTGTAAATTGACGCATTCTTTAGAACATATGTGACAATTATGGGAAATCTAGAAGATTTAGTTCTGTTGAAGCAGAATTGTTAGATATAATAATAATAATACACCAACTACGAACAACAATAACAGAGAAGTACCTGACGTACAGTGCTTAACAGATTATTGGTCATCGTTATGGTCGAACCCCAAAGAACACAATAAAGATGCTGAATGGATCATGAATGAAAAACAACACCTTGATATCAATCATATGGACTTGGAAGAAATCACAACAGTAGTTAGAGTGACCAACAATTGGAAGGCCACAGGTATATATAATATCCATAACTTCTGGTACAAGAAGTTTGATAAGCTCCAAGGAGCCCTAGAGAAACAGCTCAAGTATGTTCTTCAACATCCCAGGAAAACACCCACTTTCCTAACACAAGGCTTAACATATATGCTACCTAAGAGCGATAGAACACAGGATCCGTCTCAATATAGGCCAATCACTTGCCTGCCAACACTTTACAAATTACTCACCTCATGCATATCCAATCGAATATACAAACACCTTGACGACAACAATATATTAGCTGAGGAGCAGAAAGGATGCAGAAAGAAACACTACGGCTGCAAGGAACAACTCATCATCGATTTTGTGATAATGAAACAGGCAGACATAGGGCATCGGAGTGTTCATTCAGCTTTTCTCGATTATCTGAAGGCAATCGATAGTACCGCCCATTCTTGGCTTGTCGAAGTATTACAGATATACAAAATTCATCCAGCCCTGGTAGAATTCTTGAAGACAACAATGACACACTGGCGCACGTCTCTGCAGGTCAACATGAATAATAAGCCATTTAAAACCGACGATATACCCATACGTCGTGGAATTTTCCAAGAAAACTCTTTGAGTCCACTATGGTTCTGTTCAGCTATGAACCCATTGTCCTCAACGCTCAATAGAACAGGATACGGATTTAGGATAAAAGCAGATAGGAACTATCATACAATCTCCTACCTGATGTATATGAATGACATCAAATTATATACTTCGAGCAAGAAGCAATTGGATCTATTGAAAACGGTCAGTAAGTTCTCGGCAGATGTTCATATGAAATTCGGGATTGAAAAATGTAAGATCCTGAACATTCAGAGAGGGAAAGTCATAGATAGTGAAACACAACTTCCAAACGGTGATATTATACAGTGCATGAGGGATGGCGAAACATACAAATATCTAGGATACCAACAAGCCAGATTGCTAGACCAAAAACAATCAAAGGAGAAGATTCGTTCAGAATACAGTCAGCGTCTGAGGACTGTGCTGAACTCAATGTTAAATTCGAGGAATCTAGTCAAGGCAATTAACACCTACGCCATTCCACTGTTGCTTCAGTCATTTGGAATAATCAGATGGGCTAAGACAGAACTGGATGATATTCAAAGGCAGACCCGAACGATGCTAACAAAGTACAACAACCATCATCCAAAATCGTCTGTGATACGAACAACTTTGAAGCGGAAAGAAGGAGGACGCGGATTAATAGATGTTGTCCATTTACACACCGAACAGATAAAAAATCTCAGAGAATTCTTTTCTGCAAAAGCTCCCACTTCTGACCTACATAGAGTGGTATCGTTGGCTGATAAGGGATATACACCTCTAAATCTTGCTATCAGAGATGACCTGCTGAATCTACTGTTCCTACCAGATACTGAAAAACAAGAGCAATGGTCAAGAAAGGAATTGCATGGACGACATCACCATGAGATTAATCAACCACACATCGACAAAGAAGCCTCCAACAAATGGTTGATGAAAGGAGAATTATTCGCGGAAACAGAAGGATTCCTTATGGCCATTCAAGACCAAGTGATCGCTACAAATAACTACAAAAAATTTATTATTAAGGACGGAACATTACAAATAGATAAGTGCAGAAAATGCCGTATAAGGTCGGAGACTCTACAGCATATTAAGTCCGGCTGCGAACAACTGGCCCGTATGGACTATCTTCACAGCCATAATCAAATGTGCAATATTATCCACCAGAAACTTGCACAAAGTACGGACTTCTGAATGCCTCCCAGCCATATCACAAGTATCAACCGGCGCCCGTTTCGGAAAATGACTCTATCAGATTATACTACGATAGGCCTGTTATCGCTGACAGAATGGTGACGAATAATAGGCCGGACATGGTGGTGAATGATAAGAGAGCTTGAACAGTAATGCTGGTGGATGTCGCCATACCGAATAATAACAACGTGCTGAACAAGTTCCAGGAGAAAAAGTCCAAATACACAGACCTTGCTATTGAGAGCAAGCAGATGTGGCACCTCGATAAAATAGATATTGTTCTTGTCATCGTATCCTCGACTGGGTTAATACCCAAAACTTTGCATGATAGCCTTAAGAAATTAGAATTGCATAAGAATACCTATATAGAAATGCAAAAAGCTGTAATTCTTAATACATGTAGGATAGTTAGGAAATTTATGTCAAGTACAAACTAACCTACAAAGAAGGGACACATATGGACGAGTTCAGTTTCCTGATCTTCCAATCATCCTGCCTAACGTTAAAATAGCAGAATAAAGAAAAAAAAACAAAAATTAACAAACAAGTGCAAACCAATCAAACATCGATAACCTTTCTCAATTCAGTTTTAATTTTTTTTCATTCAAATTCAATATTGAAAACACCCTGTTAAGGAAAACTGGCGCTGTATACAAAAAGCAACCCTCAAACTTTGATTTTGCATGCATTGGAATCACAAAAGTATCTCTTCTAAGAGGAACACCGCGTACATCTGACCTCTTCCTAATGGTAGAACTTCTATTTTCAGATGTCAAAAAATATTAATAAACGGGAGCACAATACTCAATTTTAGGCATGATAAGCGTCCTTACCAGTTTCAGCTTTACCTCCGATGGGAGAATATGCTTGTATCGATACAGAGATTTCAGTTTATAATAAGACGTCTTGGATATTTTGTTAGCATGAGCAGTGAAATCTAGATCCTGATCAAATATTACCCCCAAGCTTTTCGCACAAATTTTATGGCCTGGCCATTCATAGTCACATCTGGTTGTTCTGTGATCAACATGCGTCTTCGTCTAGAGACCTTAAGAATGGATACTTTTATTGGGATTCATTCTAAGTCCATATTTGGAACACCACAAGAAAAGGTTGCCTAGATCCCCATTCAATATTTGCGTGGCTGCCTCTGTCATCTACAGGAAATCGCAGCATGAGCTGGATATCATCGCAATATAAATGATGCAATGCTTAAGAGCTGACGTAATTTCAGATATATAAATGCCAAATAAATGAGGACCCAGAACACTGCGCTGCGGAACACCCGTCTGGTTAGTTAGAAAATTGGACAAAATGCGATTTAATTTAACAGCTTAACAACGAATAGTTAAATAAATCTCAAACCACTTTTGCACATTTCCCTGAAAGCCCAAATAATATAAGATGGCTAGAAGCAGTTGTGTGTTCACTAAACCAAAAGCCTTAGTTTGATCCAAAAGTAACAAAAACAAAAGTAGGCCCTCATCCAGAGCAGTGGCCAGACTGATGAAGGCAATATCAACAGAGGAAGTATGTAAGCTGACATACTACTTCAAATTTCCATAGTGCCGCTACAATGGAATATTACTGTGGGGATACAGTGAGCATGAGAAGAGTTCTTCTGAAGCAAAAAGAGGCGGTTAGAATTTTATGCAATGCCTCTAAAACTACAAGCTGCCAAGAGCTCTTCAAGTCTCAGCGAATACTGACAGTGACTTTGGTGTTCATACTGGAGAGCTTGAAATATGTCTACGACAACAAAAACAAGTTCTCAACCAATTCAGAATTCTATTCATATAACACAAGAAAAAAAGACTGCCTCTCAATGGAGCATCACAGACTGAAGAAAACTCAGCTTGGAATAAACTACCTGTGTATAAAATTCTTTAACAAACTTCCTGTAAACTTAAACAACGAAAAAAGACACAAATTTATCAACGAAATTAAAGAACTATTAAATAATTGATCGATGAAGCCTGAACTACGTGATAGTTGATATTCATAATGAATAATAAAATAAAACAAGTTACTATGTTTTAACTATAACTAATTTATTCATGTAAAGAATGACAAATTTTTACATTGGTTGGACCGGTTTCGGACATACGTCGATTATCAACAACAAGCTAATGAAAACCGAATACTCATGTACAATACAGGAATTACCATCAATAAAATGCTAGTAGAGGTCACAGTAACTTGAATAATGGTGATTGGTACGTAATTAAATCTACCTGATCGTTAAGGAACTTAACCCTTTCTACCCTAGATGCCTTGAAAATTTTCATCGATTCAAAGAAATTGAGTTTATAAGATTTATCATAGGAATGATGAATTTTTAGCTGTTGAAGTTCTGGAAAAGGATGACTTTCATTCAGACAATTTGCAGCTAAAGCTGAATCATATTTCTGATGTAGGGATGACAGGAAATGTTCTTTGTATCTAGTCTTGAAAGAGCGTCCTGTTTGACCTATATGAAAGGAATTGTACTCAGAACATGTTAATTGGTATACTCCTGATTTTTCGAATTTATCTGTTTTATCCTTTGTGTTGAAAAGCAGGCTTGACAATTTGCTAACTGGTTTGAATGCAATGTGCACTTTTTTACTATCAGACAAAACTCTCGCAACCTGTTCTGACGTCTTCCCAAAATATGTTAGAGACATAAATTTTTCGGGCTTTTCTCTCTTGGATTGGGGATATATCATGTTGAATGTGTTGTTGAGTATTTTTCGATTAATTAAACTCTCTATTGTTTTTATATCGAAGCCGTTGTTCTCTGCTATTAACATAATGGTGTTAAATTCTGATTTTCAGTCCATGTCCGATAGAGGCAAATAAATCGCTCTGTGAATCATGGATTTGAAGGCTGCTATTTTTTGAGAATACGGGTGAAATGAATCTATGGGTATGACATTATCCCATAGATTCATTTCACCCATATTCTCAAAAAATAGCAGCACATTGTCTGAATGAATGTCATCCTTTTCCAGAACTTCAACAGCTAAAAATTCTTCATTCCTGTGATAAATTTTATAAACTCAATTTCTTTGAATCGATGGAAATTTTCATGGCATCTAGGGTAGAAAGGGTTAAGCTCCTTAACGATCAGGTAGACTTAATTACCTACCAATCACCATTATTCAAGTTACTGTGACCTCTACTAGCATTTCATTGATGTTAATTCCTGTATTGTACATGAGTATTCAGTTTTCATTAGCTTGTTGTTGATAATGGACGCATGTCCGAAACCGGTCCAACCAATGTAAAAATTTTGTCATTCTTTACATCAATAAATTAGTGATAGTTAAAACATAGTAACTTGTTTTATTTTATTATTCATTAAAGAACTATTATTCAATTGCACTATCTACACACATGAAGAATTCTCACTACTACATTTTGAGTACATCTGCGATTACTGTTGTTTGTTCCTTTCATTAGATCTCATTGTTTTGATTTGTTCATGTCTGAAATTTTTATTGTAATTTAATGTGCGCTGTAAACATTCATGTCCCTATTTTTGCTTGTTTCAACATATATATTGACTAGTCATGTAATACTGTTTTTTGATGACGATAAATAAAAACAAACAAATCGCGTATGTAGGCCATAAAAATATAAAAAATCAACTTTTCAAAGTTTTATTTATTAGTTTTAATTTTCTTGACTTGAATCGCGTTGGAACTTTAAATAACTTTGTTACAGGAAGGCAGAAAAGTGTCCTGCAAATTAAAACGCATCTTTTGGAAAACGCAGTGGTAAAAATTACAAAAAGTCCAAAAATTTTTTTGTCCACTTCAAAGTTTCTATAACAATCAATAAAGAAAATTATGATTATAAATAAAATAGTTTTAGTTGATATCTAAAAATTGTTTTTTTTTCTAAATTTAGAAATTAACAGTCCCTTAAAAACTTCAAAAGTATTTCCAACAAAAACAACAAATAGATATATTTGATATATTCTATAGGAATGTATTCAATACACTGGTACAAAAATAAATAAAAACTTTCACAAATTTACAAATAAAATCATACAAAAATCGAGAAGTTACGAAAAGTAACATTTCTTTAAAACAAATCAACACTGGTAATATTTAATATCTGCTATTCTGTTTGCAAGCGAATAGAAACCAAGATAATATCTTTATAAAAATGAAATTAAAATTCTGACTGAATTTTCAAGTAAACGCAACAGAAATTTATATTAGTCAAGATAACTGTGATTACAAGATATTAAAAATTATTTCATTGTTTTAACATGTATCAAACAATAAATTTTCGATATCTATATTTTATTCCATATTTTCTATATTTTCATCAGGTATCACGTGTTGGTGTGTAAGCGCATGCTTGTACATTGTCGAATATTCAGTAAATTTCTTTCTACAATTCTGAAAACAAAAAGAAATTTTGTTAAACTTTTATAACAAGATTTATGAAACCTAAAATCTAGTATGCACAGATAAACTCCTTATTCGCGTTTTAACTATTCGCTAATAAAAAAAAGCGACCCAATTCTTATATTCAAGGATCTAATCGGTAAATCGGTACATACATATGTATCAATAAATAGGATTCGGCATCCTTTGTAAAAGTTTCGTCAAATGGACTAATGAAAGAGTAAAATAGACCTTATTACTGCCACGTCTAAAGTACAGTAATCTCCGCTTATAACGAACTTTCGGTTAAAACGAACCTGAACCTGAAGTACGAATTGGAGTTCCATAATACACCTTTTAAAATTTTTCGCACACAACGAACCTGTATATAACGAACTTTCGCTTAAAACGAACCTTATTTTACACTATATTACGCATTAATTTCGGTTAAAACGAACTTGTGTAGGAATTTGACAGACGAAAATTCCCTCATTTATGTGTCGGGTTAAATAAAGCACTACTTTCTGTTATTTGTTCAGTTCTGCTGACTTTTGCGTTACGCAGATTGCAAATTGAAGTTATTATTAACATATCATGAATATGAACAAAATGAAAATAGTAATGCTTTATCGTTTACGCCTTGGAGAGTCGTTTGCATCTACAGGATGCTTCAACGAAAACTAAACAGAGGCTATATCTACCAAGATATTCATTTCTGATCAAAACGCAAAAACATGTCAATTTGTGTTTCAAGGGGGACATCTTTTGGGGTACAAAACTTGCCTGAAATATCAACCCCCTAAGCGGGGGTTGCAATCCTTGAACATTTTGAATAGGGAAGATGGGTCGAGTGATAACTCAAAAGAATGATGGTATCTTTGTCTACATCGCCTTGAACGAATTTCCATTGTTAATTGAAAACTGTAAAAGATACAGGGTGAGCAACTGAAAGATAGGGAAGGCTATTTCCCTGAGACTATTCAAGTTTCAGTGAAGTAAAATGGAACAGATCCATGCTGATCAATGGCAGTCATCATCAAGTACCATCCTCATCTCGAATTTCAACAACTAGAGCAGGGGTGACCACCCTTGAAAATTTGGAAGAGGGTAGATGGGTCGTGTGATACCTCGAAAGCAAGGTATTATCTTTGACCTGCATTTCCGTGAATAAATTTTCATTTTGATTGAAAACTGCTAGAAGATACATTGAGATGAGCTACTGAAAATGACTGCCATTGATCAGCATGAATCTGTTCCATTTTACCTCACTGAAACTTGAATAGTCTCAGGAAATAGTCTTCCCTATCTTTCAGTTGCTCACCCTGTATCTTCTACAGTTTTCAATTAAAAATGGAAATTCGTTCAAGGCAATGTAGACAAAGATACCACCTTTCTTTTGAGTCATCACTCGACCCATCTTCCCTATTCAAAATGTTCAAGGATTGCAACCCCCACTCAGGGGGTTGATATTTCAGGCAAGTATTGTACCCCAAAAGATGTCCCCCTTGAAACAAAAATTGACCTGTTTTTGCGTTTTGATCAGAATTAAATATCTTGGTAGATATAGCCTCTGTTTAGTTTTCGTTGAAGCACCCTGTATAAGTTTTTGAGTATTATCATCAAATGGTAGACCATAATGAATGTTAAGAGTTCGTTCAAAGACGTTATACACATAAATACGCTAGAAGCACCTTTCACAGAAGAAAGCGATGAAAGATTAAAATTTTTGGAAGATTTTGCAGATTGACTCAGCCTATGGAAATCATTGAATTAACAACATGGTTTTTTAAGACTTGATACATTCAATGCTTTATATCAAAACACTATGGTAACAATAGATTTCATAAAATACTCTTTGTCAAAATTAAGAATGTCCTATGTTTTGCCAGAAAAATTACAAACTGATAATTTGGAGGGAAGATTTAGTCGCTACAGGCAACTGTCAGGGGCAAATTATCATGTTTTGTTAACCCAAATCTTAGAATCTGAAAAGAAATTGAGAGTAAAAAGTATTTTAGGACTGCATTCGGCCAGATATGGGCCAATTACTTTTTCTGTAGAAAATTTGGCAGAAACGAAACAGTTGTGCAAGTCCACAAAAAAAATGTGATGATATAGAAATAGATGATCATGAATTTGTGGAAATGTTTAATGCATCAGATGAAATTATTATTGATGACAGCAGAATTTTGAGTGAACCTTCTTTAAAATACATATGTGGATATTCGTCTTTTGAAATAAAAAATAAACTTGCTTTCTGTGAAATGTGCACCAATTTTATAACACAGGCGCAGTCACA
This sequence comes from Cryptolaemus montrouzieri, assembly GCA_013387265.2. Classification (NCBI taxonomy): domain Eukaryota; kingdom Metazoa; phylum Arthropoda; class Insecta; order Coleoptera; family Coccinellidae; genus Cryptolaemus; species Cryptolaemus montrouzieri. The sequence goes on from JABFTP020000001.1 coordinate 5,659,502, forward strand.
AATTGAGGATGATTCAGATAATTTCAAATATTTAAATGATTTGAATAGGGGAGGGCTTTCTATTCCATCTGATACAGTGCTTTTACTTGGTAAGCATTTATATTATGTAATGAATCATTTAATATCGAAAAAATTGAAATGAATTTTCTACAATGCGAAAATAAACGTAAACTCCTCTTCAGTTAACAATTGAAAGTTTTAATTTTACTCTCTTCAACACCAGGCTATCCTCCCAAATATATTATGATAACTGTGTTTGTGGCTTACAGTTTAAGGATGTTATCAACAAGTTATTGAAAACTATGTCTAACATCTTGCTAAATAATTATACTAAAGTAAAAAATAACTCCATTAGTCAACTGAGTGCTCCAAAAAAAAAACGGAAACTTCCTCCTTACCTATTCAGTTTCAGTTATCTATTTCTACTAAGATCATTATTATTTTTCTTACACATTTCTCTGTCATTGTAAGTGCATGTTTCCAAGTGTTTTCATATTATAATATCATTTAAATGCATGCGAATTCAATTTAAAATACCCGCGTCATATAAACTCTGTGCTAGTTCAATGTCAAGTAACCCTGTTAGCGTGACGTCACGCGGTGTTGCCACATGAGCAGCTCCGGCCTTGTATAGAGAGGGCCATACCCAGATGCCCAAGCGGTCATTCTGGCGGTCAGACACAATGCCGCATCAATTCTGGATAACGGCCGCCTCGAGAATGGGGGAGCATGGGGACTTGTAAACAATCATTATTGTGAATTACCAAATTGAGTGCGCATCGTAGTGCCGAAGTAAAGTGAAAAAAAACCATGGATAGACGTGCAAGACGCATGGTAAAAATGGCATTGGATAAATGCGTTTTAGGTAAGTAAATAAAAATGATGAAAACCTTTTTATGGACAGTCATATTCTTCTCAGATGATGATGAGGACACAGCTCTTTCGATTCTCGAACTGATCAAATGTATATAATTGATAGTATTCATGATTTATTTATTTCATGGAAATTCATTTTTAAAGTAAAACGAAATGAGACACTTTTGTCACTTTTCCACAATTTATTCAATAATCATATTGTTATTCACTTGAAAAAGACCGTAGGGTCGAAACCGGTCGTGATTATTGAAAAATTGTGGAAAAGTGACAAAAGTGTCTCATTTCGTTTTACTTTACAAAGGTATATACCATCAAGTGATGAAAAAGTTTTCCAGAATTCAGATTCGTTATCCGAAAATGAAGAGAATCATGATGTGGAAAATATAAGGAAAAAATGATCGCTCCTAAAGAAAGGAAATCAGACAATATTTCACTTGGAGATTTACCGAACTGTTCCTACTCGACTCAAAATGAAATGAGAAGATGAATCATCATCTTCTGACGAGGAGCAACCTGATCAGGACTTCAATGGAAGCTGAAACGAACCGAAAGGAAATCATCAAGTATCGGAATACAATGCAGAAGCGGGATTATCTACAAATTATGTAGCAGTTCTCTCTTATGACTTGTCTCCATACTCTTGTTTTCGAACAGTTCGAACATTATGAGAGATATGGTTGACCAAACGCACCTCTACGCTACACAAATACTCACAGAATCCGAAGAAATAAGTAGACATTCCAGATTACATCGATGGGTTCCTACAAATGAAAACGAACTTCTTAGTTCCATTGGCATCATTGCCTACATAGGGTTAGTAAGAATGCCCTCTCTAGATTATTATTCGATCAAAGATGAATGATATAAAAATACTTTCATCTCGAAAGTAAAGAGTAAATATCGCTTTCAGCTTTTATTGAGAATATGGCATTTCTCGAATACCGAAGAATTCGTTTCAAGAATTATTGCCCGAAATATTAGCTTTTCTATACGAAAGAGGTGATAACATTCAGATGTTGAAAAACGAATAATGGCTGACTGATTTGGCATTTTTGACTGACATCACAATGCACTTGAAGCTTCAAGGCAATGGAAAAACTGTTATTGAGAGCGCAGTAAACGCATTCAGAAGTAAATTGCAACTTTTGATAGATCAACTGAAAAGAAAGGATCTGAAACATTTTTCGTCTTTGAAAGCAAGGATTCCTCAGTTGAATTATGATACTTATGAGGCTGAATTATCGAATATTTTGGGACAATTCGAAATGCGTTTTTATGATTGCAGTAAATTGGCAAATCTAGCATCATTTATGAGTTATCCTTTTTCATGTAACAACATTGAGTAATTAGCTACTGAAATAGCAAGTCAGTTTAATATAAACTCATGTTCTGTTGAAAATGAGTTGGTGCAGATTATATCAGATATATATCTCAAAGCTACAGCATCTGATACAAATTAGATCTGAAGATAAATATTCGAATCTAAGGCAAATCGCGCTTCAACTGACGGCAATGTTTGAGTCAACTTACTTGTGCGTGTCTACATTTTCTGAAATGAAGATAATTAAGTCAAAATATCGCAATCGAGTAACTGACGATCGTATGTCATCATGCTTGCGATTAGCACTTAGTGGTTACGTACCATCTTATGAAAAGTATGTTGCAGACGTGCAGTGCCACGCTTCAACATCCAAAGTCACTTCTTGTTTTGTAACAACCAATAAACTCGCAATTTTGAATAACTATGAGTTTTTTCATTGATATAGAGAAGAACCTAACTAAACCTAATCCAAACCTTGACTAGAATAATCTATATTATTTATTATATTAGCGGAAAGCTAATATCTATATATTCTACGGTAAACCCTACCTAGGTAGGTAAAATACCCGCGCCATATAAACTCTGTGCTAGTTCAATGTCAATTAACCCTGTTAGCGTGACGTCACGCGGTGTTGCCACATGAGCAGCTCCGGCCTTGTATAGAGAGGGCCATGCCCAGAGGCCCAAGCGGTCATTATGGCGGTCAGACACAATACCGCATCAATTCTGGATAACGGCCGCCTCGAGAATGGGGGAGCATGGTGACTCGTAAATAATCATTATTGTGAATTACCAAACTGAGTGCGCATCGTAGTGCCGAAGTAAAGTGAAAAAACCATGAATAGACGTGCAAGACGCATGGTAAAAATGGCATTGGATAAAAGCTAATATCTATATATTCTACGGTACACCCTACCTAGGTAGGTAGGGTATATGTTGTATGTACGAGAACCCTGCATCACACATACTTGCAGCCTCTCAGAGTCGATCGTAAGTGGTCTAAAATATTGAGGTAGATCGCCAGCAGTTTACAGTGGTATATCATGAGGTTCTAGAACCTGGCGAAACGGTTAATACTAATCGCTATAGACAACAAACGATTAATTTGAACCATTTATTGATCGAAAAACAACCAGAATGGACCAGAAGAGACGGCAAGTAATTTTGTTACAGGACAATGCAACTGCACACAAAGCATAATCGGTTCAGGATACAATCAAAGTACTTGACTTGGAGCTAAATTTGGAAATCGGATGGACCATTTTCGTTTTATTGCATTAAAGAAAAAGTTACGTGGCGAACCCTATATTTACGGAACATATACCTCGCGAATAAAGAGCTTATACTGTACTATTTAAATTTCTTGTAGTATATGGCGATAAAATGATTTTCCAGTTTTTTAATAAATTATTAATAGATTCTAATACTAACCTTCACTGTGCAAGCAAAAGGCTTGTCTCCCGTATGAATTCTTTGATGGTTCTTCTGATTTGCTGAAGAAGTAAATGCTTTCCCACAACCTGGGTAATTGCATAGATAGGGTCTTTCACCAGTATGTGAACGAACATGGATTTTTCTTATATTATTGGTTGTGAAGGAACGATTACACCCTTCAATGGGACAAGGAAATGGTTTAATACCTAAAAAGCGTTCAGACATCAAAATTATTCTACAATGGTATAAGTAACTAAAAGTTAAGTTTTTTCGGTGAAAAGAATTACTTCTTAGGTTAGTTTTCAATTCTCCACCCTACAATCGCGAGCATATCTCTATGGTTGAGAGAACATTACAACATATACGAGGGACATCTTTTAAGTTTTGCATATAGAGCTAGAATGAAAAAATTGAGAGCTTTTTTCTTGTTTTTCGAAGTATTATCCGCGAAGATTACTTCACGCCTGTTTTCATTTGCTCCAATTCTGGTAGCAGTTTGCTGCTACATTCTAAATGGTCTCTTGGAAGGTATCAACAGGTTCTTCAATAGGTTCATAGTTAAAAATGATAATATATTTTATGCTAGAATTTTCTCATAATCTTATCAGACTTTATACTAAGATTCTCAAACATGGAACGATATCTTAGCGTGTTTTACAGGCGCAATGAAAAATGTTTAAAGTGTCTATCTTCTTGTCGGATGCACATTTTTCTCCACTCTACAAAGGAAACGTAATTTCATTACGGGTACCTCGAAGTGGTAATTTGAGTTTTGGAAAAAAGTCGGCCGGATCCATATCATGCAAATACGGTGGTTGATCGATAGCATTTGTTGAGTTTTTGGACAGAAATTCATTCACAATGATAGGCTTGCGAGATGGTGGATTATCGTGGTGCAAAATCCAATTGTGAAGTTTTTTAATGATGTTGGTAACTTGTTCAGATGTTAAGGGTGTGCACACAACCAAATTTATATGGAATCACCCGATATTTTGAATATTACCTCAGGGATTTTGGAAATTTCGAAGGATTGTTGGAATTGGTCCTTTTTGAGATATTTCAATTGAAAAAATAAATGAATTAAGGTTTATTTTAAGAAAGAAACAAATAAAAGAAAATAGACTTTCCGCATGTAGTAAAAACATTGAAATTTGTTTTCTCACGGAGTAGGTATTTTTTTCTCGACCTCAGTAGCTTGTATTACCTCCTCTTGCCCTGATACAAGCCTGATTCCGTCTAGGTATGCTTTTGATTAGGTTTTCAACCTACTCCAGGGTGATATTCTGCCACTCTTCTGTGGCGGCTTGGATGAGCTGTTATGGGGTTCTTGGATTATCCAGGCGCGATCTAATTTTCTTTTTGAGATCATCCCTTCAATGTTCAATAGCATTTAGGTCTGGAGAGCAAGCTGGTCAGTCCAAAATAGCGATTCCCTCTATTTCAAGATAATGTCGCGCGAGTTTGCTGGTTTGCGAAGGAGCATTATCTTTCATAAAAGTAAAATTCTCACCGTGGGCACCTCTCCAGAGTCTCACTATGGGCTCCAGCACTAGGTCCACGTAATTTCTAGCCGTTACACTCGCAGGAAACGCAAATCTGTTTTGCCTTCCATCATAATGCCACCCCAAAACTTCACACTGCCCCCTTGGTATTTCGGAATTTGTCTTGCTTCTCGGAGTCTAGCTTATCTTCCACGACCCCTTAAAACCCGAATACGGCGGTCATCTGATCGACCACCATTTCTGGTCTCATCCGAAAAAAAAACATTTCGCCAATTCGCAATATTCCAATTTTGTTGTCCTTCTGCTGTATAAACCCTTTGAACAAAGTCTTTGACGTATCGTTTTGATTGATACACTGATGCCTGTTGCTTCCTGAAATTGGCTTTGGAGTATGGGGTGCGACGTACTAGGGTCTTCTTGTAATTTGGCACAAAAAGCGGTCTTGTTCTTCTGAAGTGATTTTTCTACGACTTATTTTAGGCCTATTCTGAAGACGTTGTAGCTCGACGTATCGGGTGTAGGTTGTTGAAATCACCCCCTGTCATACCCCTATTGTGTCCGCTATATCTCTATGTCACCCCTTCTTCAACGAGAGCAATTATTTGACCCCTCTGCACATTGGACAATCCAACGTAAGGCATTTTCAATTATGATTATAGGTTTTTAATAATTTTGAAATTCAGTTTCAAATCTCATTGACTGCAGAGTACAATATCCCGAACGTGATAATTAAACATTTCTCATCATACTATCCAGTTTTTTCACAACAAAAACTTCATTCTTCACAAGTAGTCAAAGATCCATAGTTAAACACAATTAATAATGTGAAATACCGAGTGATACCATATAAATTTGGTTGTTAGTATATTCCCTGTTGATGTAGTCCTGACATATTTCGCTTTCTTCGTCAATCCAGTTAGCCTTTGCATTGTAGTTGGTAGATATAGTTAACTGTCCTGTCCAGAATTATTCAATTTGTTGCTTGGTTTGAGAGTCATTGTTATTAGAAGTTTCTATGTTGCTAAGTCTTAGGTGAATGTCTTTTGTGATTTTTCAAACGTTGCGTTGTGCCGTTTTCGGCTATTGCTAGTTTTATATCTTATTAGATGCCCTGAAAACACAGATAGTTTTAGTTTAAGAGTATGCAGGCACTGGTTTGGTGTGGTATTGCTGGGGTCTTGTTGTGAATGTAGCTGGACCCGGTTTATTATTATTTGTGCTGATCTTTCCACTCTTGCAGTTTTTGGACCTCAAAGTCAGTTGTCCTTAGCCACGTTGGAGAGCCTCGATCTTCTTAGTCAGTCGTCTTTCCCATTGTGATGTACTCGGTTGCCTTCTCGTACGGCTTATGTCACATCACGTATGTATTTTCACACCCGTCACTCTACCTTCTGCCAATGCGCTGTAGTAAATTAACGTGTGCAAGGAGTCCAATGTGCGAGCATACAATACATAATCGGGCAATATTTCGGTGTTTAAGGTATGTAGTGCGACTTCTAATTTCTTAGAGTTCACTTTTGGTAGCTTTGAGTCATTGTCGTCGTACTCTAACAATGCTCTTCTCAATTCTCTAATTAAATTGTCTCTTAATTCTACATAGTCTTCTTGGTTTTGCTCGTTTTATAAATCTTGCATTTGTGCTTCAGTAGATGGACCTGGTTGCGGAGTGTCATTTATCTGATCATCGTTCTCGGAATTAGCCTGAGAACTGCCTCGAGGGGTTCATGATGCGGGTAAGTCGAGCACTCCTCCGGCGAATTCACTAATTCATTCACGTTCTAGAAAAGAAAGCAAACTCTTGATAGAGTTCTACACTATCAGAGGACTGGAGCACAACAACGTGAAAGTCGATGCAGTCCACCAGAATCTGCAAAACGCACAACCCCATGTGCTGGCCCTAACCGAAACCCAAATAAGTCAAACAACCGACACAATGTATTTACGTTTTAATGGGTATGAGTTACATACGAGATTTAGGTTTAAAGGGGAGTTTTCGGCAGATCGGATGTTGCATTGAGGACGACGCTTCCGACCTTGCGTGGTTTAAAATCTGTTTGCAGGATAAAACACTGTCTATATCGCTCGCCAACGATTTCACTTCCCTAGACCTAGATGATAAGGTGGATTGGATTCAGACACATCATCCGGCTGCTGAAATCATTGTACTGGGTGACTTCAACGTTCACAACACCAACTGGCCCCGACACTCCAACATAACAGATGAAGCAGGAAGACAGGCTGAAACTTTCGCAATCAGCCATAATCTAACGAAGCTAGTCGACGAACCGACAAGAATACCTGATCACCCAACCGACTTCCCGAACACCTTGGATCTTTTTTTGATTTCAGATCCAGATGATTTTGAATTGGTGGTCTTAGCACCGCTAGGCAACTCAGATCACAACCTTATATCTGCTATTGGAACCATTGTGCTGCCGCTAAACCAAGAACCTAAGCCACCCAGACGTATTTGGCACTATAACCGTGCTAATTGAGATGAGCTGCATGAATTCTTTTCGTGCTTCAGTGATGTTAACCTTTCAGATTCTGACACTCAATCTGTTACAGAAATCATTTATGCAGGCATGGATCTCTACATCCCTCATTCCATGAAAATAGCAACACCACAAAAGCCATGGTTCAACAAAGACTACGAAAGAGCCTCTGCAGCCAAGAGCAGAGCTTACAACCTTCGTACGAATACGGAACATATGCAATCTGACAACTGCAAGAGCAAAGACCAATTTCAACGAAGGGGTAACTAATAAACTCCTTGAACAGGAAAGCGGGACTAGACAATTCTGGTCTACGGCGAAGACTGTCAGTGCCAATTTCTGCAAATCTGTGTTTCCGCTTTTGTCAAAGAAGACGGAAGTATAGCATCATCTCCGAAAGAGAAAGCCGATCTCTTTGCTCTCTTGTTCTCAAAGAACTCTGTACTAGATTCATCTAACGCAATACCACCGAACATTTCACCTACAAATTCTTCCATGGCAGAAATGAAGTTTAGAGTCCGCACTGTGAGACGGGCTCTCGAGCAGCTGAACTGCAAGAAGGCAGTTAGTCTAGACGAAATACCGCCAATCGGTCAACTCCGGGTTTTGCTGGCATGAACATGTATCAGCAATAGCTAAGTGGGCATCAGCTAAACTTAGATTTTTTTTTCAGAGCCAAACGATACTTCAAGTCATCTCAGCTGTTGCTTCTATACAAGGCGCACATTAGACCTGCTTTGGAATATTGTTCCCATGTCCTCTTCTACCACCCGGAGATCACCCGCAATCTCCAACCGCTGGTTCTCAGAAGACAAGTTGCTCTGTTTCACAGATAATTCCATGGAAGATGCTCCAAGGAGCTGAAAGACCTTGTTCCGGGAAAACTCATGTTTTGCCGCAACACTAGGCTGGCAAGGAGTTCGGTACTTTTAACCTCTCTCTATAAGAATTCCTTCGTTTACAGGGCCGGTGAGCTGTTGAACTCGCTTCTGTCCAACATTTTCCCAACATCCTACAATTTGGCCCTCTTCAAGAAGCGAGTAAACAGACTCCTCAATTCTTCCCAGGTGCCCACTTATGTGGTGTAACAGGTTCGCCTATTCCTGGAAAGCGCGCATAAAAAGAAATTCACTACATACAAGAGAAAAATAACAGGGATTGAACCTAAACAAAATTTAATATTCGTTATTGAGAACACTGTGTATCTGTATCAACAATTACTTATTGTAGATTCAGGAGAAATTTGAAAAGAGTTACATTTTCTCTAAATATCGATCAATTCAAAATGGTTCAATTCAGGCATATACTGAGCTAAAGAAACTCACTTTATTTCGAGTAAACAAATTTAAAAATGATGAAAAACATACCTTATCTCATTTAAAAAACTTTGGTACGAATCTCTGTAATGCAACACCCTATATATTTAAAAATTATTTTAGGACATGTAGTAAATTAGCATCCAACTTTTTCTATCTTTACTTCTTCAATATATTCAAAAGGAACAAAATTATGGATCGACTCACTAAATGAACACAAGTATGATATTACTCTCTGTTTCCTTTAATTTTAATCAAGATAGTATTATATGAATCTTTCTGAATTTTTCTTTGATTCCAACATTCTTGTAAAGAAATTCTCGAAGCGCACTTACCTGTATGAATTCTAGTATGTTTTACTAATTCTCCAGAAGACTTGAAAGCTTTCGAACAAATGTTGCATGCATATGGTCTCTCCCCTGTGTGAATTTTCACATGATTTTTCATAGTAAAATTGCAGGATAACTTTTTGTTGCATCCCTCAATTGGGCAACCAAATGGCTTTGGATTTACATGTGTTCTCATATGCACCTAATGAAAAAATGTGAGTAAAATACGCAACTGATATTTCAATACTTACTGCTAAATGATAGGAAGTACCATATGTTTTCTCACAGCCTCGAAAAATGCATTTGAAACCACTTGTTTGTTTTTCTGAATCTACATGGGAAATAGTTTCATTATAAGTAGTGGTGAAGTCATCAGAATGATCTGTACACTGCAAATTCACATCTGCAAATGAAAGATCGTTAATGGAAATTTCAGTACAAATATGCATTGAATTACCGTTAATCCTGCTGTTTAGGCTGACCATCTTCGCGCATCTAGTACCGAGTCGGACAGATGTTTCCCGAAAGTATTCCAATTGTAGCCAGTGTTGCCACAATTTATCTCTCCCCGGAGATTTGATTACCTATCGTTGAAAATGAAATAGCGAAGGATAACATATACTATTGACGTGAAACTGATAGCAAAAAACTCCTAATCAGAGGCGTAACTTATCGGGAGAGGAAGGGACATGTGTGACAAGTATTTTTTTGCAAGTGGGCTTAGGAACCCGCGCTTGATAACTTCCTAATTTCACCCATACTCGATATCTCGGATATGAAATTTATCTCAAATATGTTTTCACATTATTAAGACTTTTTGTAAATTGCCGAAATTCCTTTTTCCTTCTAGTTCAACAGATAAAGCCATAGATTTGTATTTTTTTGAGAACACTCACACTCATTTAAGAAATATCTAACATAATGATATTATTCTCATCACATATTTTTCATCAATAAAAAACTAAATATTTTTCGCATTTCCTCCCGCAAAACTGAATGTTGACTTTCGAACCATAGAACTTCGAGAGTTCTTCAATGGATAGCCATCGTTATAATACAATTATTATGAATATTATTAATTTAATTTAATTTTTTGTATTATTATTTTTTCTGTTTCCTTTTTATTTTATTTTAATTTTCGTAAAGAGGCCATTACTATATACTTTACTTCCTTTGCTACTGAAAATCAATTTATTGAGTCATTTGATGTTTGATGTTAATTTATTTTGTGGCATGTTAATTTATTTTGTGGCAGCAAAATCTATTGATTTTCAGAACCTCCGAACCGCGACAGGCCAACATGCAGATGGCCATGAGTAAAACATTGTTTTCATAGGTCAATCCCTACTAATTCGAAAGTTTAAAGAAACACTTATCGCGACATAACTATAATAGTTAGATATATGCTGTCGCGATATTTTTTGTAGTTAATTAAATGTTCTGCAAAGTAGTAGTATAAGTAGCAGTAGTAATTTATTTTTCCATCAAATATACATGGAACGTCAGCATTAATACATAAAAAATATATATACATTAAGAATAATTAAATATTTTCCACGATTGTTAAAATAATAAAATGTCATGTACACATTAAGTAAAAAGAACATTCAAAAGTTATTGTATAAAACTATGGGACATCTTGATATTTCGAACCAACAAACTAACACACAATATAAATATAACATTTTAACAAGATTTTTCGTATTAGTCTCATTGTTGCATTTTCTTTCTCTCAGATTTTATCTCAATATTATATTTGCTTTTAAATTTATAAATATGTTCCTTATTGACCATTTCACTATATCCAACTCTTGCTGAAAACTTCTTCGACTTTATATATAGCTTCTTGTAGTAGAATATTTTTACTCTCTTGCTTGTTCTCAATGCCCTGAGGTTTATTGGAAGCAAGTTGTAAAGTGAAATACAAACATGGTTCGTGGCTAGTTGTGTTCTGGCCATTCTGTGAAATCTCGAAGCTAAATTGTTCTGATTACGAGTATTGTATGAATGAATGTCGGTATTAAAACTTTGTTTGATTTTGGTGAACATATTTTAGTCAGCCAAGTATGAAGACAGATGTGACCGTAAGGATCTTCTCCTTCTTGAAAAATGGACGACAGCTTTGATAACTCGCTTCTGTTGTTGAAGAATTGGTTGAAGCGTCGACTCATTACTCCATATTAGTATTCCATAAGTGGCTACAGAGTGAAAATTGGCATAGTATGTTAATTTACATATTTCTTGAGTAGTTATTTCCTTCATTCTTCTTATTGTGAAGGTAGCCACTGAGAGTTTTTTTAGTAATGTGGATAGGTGTTCGTCCCAATTCAGTTTCGCGGAGAAAGTTATGCCCAAGAGGTTGAGTGTCCTGTTTTCATCTACCTTAGTTGAAAAAGTTAAGTCTTTTTGCGGTTTTGCTTCAATCCATTTGCAGAGAACCATCGCCCAGCATTTTGCAAGCATGTTATTTTTGCTTCAAGTTCGTTTCTAGATTTTGCCACATTGAGGAAGGTGGTATCATCTGCATAAAGACTTGTTGCTATTCCCGGTATGTTTGATGATAGATGGTTAAGATAGATTATAAACAATACAGGACCCAAAATAGAGCCCTGTGGTACACCCAATTCAACACATTGCTCCTGCGACTGTACATTATTTTTTTCTACAATCAATAGTTTTCGCAGCCCACGCGATGCAAGAAAGTTTTTTGGTAATTTTTTCACACCTTGGGTTACATTATTGGAGTTTTAGTATGGATCCCTAACTCTTTTGAAAATTTAATATAGCCTATGTTCACCGGAGATAGTGTAGTTTCCCTACAGTAAAAGAATTTTTCAAACCGGTCAAGTAGTTTTGGAGCCTATTCAATGCAAACAAACAAACAATCAAATCTTCCTCTTAATAATATTAGTATAGATTTGCGAGATTGCATGAACTGAGTTGTTTTCCACGATCCAATAGAAATTATAGTATTTATTGAATTATTTTGCTCATTGTTATTACATCATTCTTAGTGCTCTATGGTTCTAAAAGCTACTTCTTCTTTTTAACTGACTTCAACAACAATTCAAAAGAGGAGATCTCCCTCTGTGGGTAAGTCAGTAGAGATACTGACTGTCACGCCGAGGGCCCAGGTTCGAATCCCAGGTAAGATAAGGATGTAGTATGAATGTAGGTGTATTTGTCCCACACATATATAAAAATTACATTAGAGAGTCTGGATACATAACCAATATTTTGAGTCCATAACCTCTGAAGGCTAGATAACTTGTAATCCTCAGAGGTGGCAGCTATCATTGCACGGTCTAGGTGAGTGGTTCAGAGTCCACTATAAACTGTTGGTCCATAAAACAATCAAAAAGGAAGAGGTTATCAATTCGTGGATTTTTTTTGCATAACAAGATGTGGCAAAAATTGAGCATCAACACCTCTGTCAGTATTGTAATAAAAATAGTAGAATTTTAGATAAAACTCTCTGCATCGTCTTGGAAGATGCCTACCGCAACTAGAGGTTAAATATCAAGTGAAAATTTTTCGAGATCACTTTGAACAAGCCTAAAACTAGAAATTCAATGACAAAAATTGAAATTACACTTTTATGTCTATGTCAAGTAAACTAGAAAAAAAAAATTCGGCTCATCGACTGCAATCTATTCAAAAAAGTGGCTGAATAATGTGAAAATACTTTTCAGGTAACTTCAATAATAACCGAGATATTGAATAACTCAAAAATCACTGGTTGAAAAATCCACCAGGAAAAGGAATCTGGCAACACTGGCTGACATTTAAATCGCTCGGAAAACATTAACCGTCGACTCGGTACTGGATGAGCGAAAGTGGTCAGCGTAAACAGCTGGATTACCAAATTACCTGCTCCGGCCTCTTCTACAAGAGTATTTCCTTCTTCATATGCATTGACATTATAATTCAACTCACTCATCAAAGTTGGTTCAATGGCATCGTAATAATCATCTGTAAGAGAACATACTGAATAAGAATATTGAATAGTAATATAAATTTATGAGGTAATCCTGTCTTGTATGATGACGAGTTCTGCGCACCTAAAACGAGTCAATCAGCTGTTTTCCGAATGCATTTCATTTTTATACAGTGTTGTCAGATTTATGACATAGATAGATAGATAGAGTTGTTTATTCAAAAATATTGTTGATAACAATAAACATGAACAGGTCATTAAAAACTCTGTAAAACCCCAAAAACAACAGAAGATTTTACAGAGATTGCTCTAACTTGGTGCTCACAAAAATCAATTGCTATACAATTATGTAGGTACTATTAAAACACATAAAATACTATATACACCAACATGTTAAAAAGATGATCAAAAGAAATCACCTATGGAGTACACGTATACATATCTAAAAGATATGTATAAAATTTTCAAAAAATTATAATCACTTACAGCTCTCATCTCTCTAGAAAATGCATTAAAAGATCATTCCAGAATACAAAACGATATTTCAAACACGGATAGCCTATATGTTGGATAATTGAAATGAATAATTTGTCTAGTTCGTGAAACAAAGAGATAAGAAAAGAGAGAAATCTAAGCTAACCTTTATATACAAACGAAAGAATTCTGAACAAATAAAGACCTGGCAAGGTTAACAGATTATTCTCCTTAAAATGTCCACGGCATGACTCCCTATAGTTCAAACTCAGCAACACTCTCACAGCCAGCTTCTGAGTTACAAAAATCTGACCCGCCCCAGAAAACAATTCCATAGCTCAGTAAAGATTGAAAGTTCGCATAGTAGGCAGACAACAATAGAGATTTAGCAACATTATCCTTCAAGATTCGCATAGAATAAACCACTGAATTCAGTATTTTCTTCAGAGACTGAACGTGGTCCAACCAATTCAGTTGACCGTCCATATGCAACCCCAAAAACTGCAAAATCATCAGCAAATAAGATGGGACTGCAGGAGCCAACATCAAAGCCATCAGGCCAGTCATTGATATATGTAAGAAACATAAGAGGGCCTAAGATAGTACCTTGAGGTACTCCTCTTCTAATAAGTTGTTCAGACGATGATTAGGTTGAGCCCCTACTAGACTGTATTTGTACTGTCTGGTATTTGTCTGTCAAATACGACCTAAGTTGTAGTTGTTTACCAGTTGATGCCACTTCTTTCCAATTGATGTAATAAAAGGTCACGACAAACATAGTCGAAAGCTTTTGACAAATCTAGGAAAAGCGCAAGAGTGATATCCCCTTTCTCCAGTGTGGTAACTATCAAGGTGGTGAGCTCTGAAACTGCTGTTTCAGTACTTCTTCTTTCCACAAAGTCGTGCTGTCTATTTGTATGATACCGAATTTATTGAAGAAGTTCAAAAGTCGGTCCGCTAAAACTCTTTCGAAAATTTTAGCAAATGACGAAAGCAGACTGATCAGACGGTAGTTTGATTGATCCTCCTTATCACCACCCTTATACAAGGGCTTTACAACAGTTATTTCTAATGCATCCGGAAAGACACCAGACTTGAAAGCTAAGTTCATTATAACGTATGTCACGAAAGTCTTGGGAAAAAGTTTTTTCATGCATAGTTCCCGCAATTCGTGGAAGATCTAGTTGCCGTGATCAACAGATGTCATTTATGATTTATATTGAGTATTTCTTCTGTCAAAAGTCTGAAGATGATCGCTAAAATGGCTTACAAATTAGAACTTCGAAGAATTATTTACAGTTTTGTTGGGCGAGTTCGTAAGCGTGAAATCATCAACATTTTTCGTGATCACAATATTTCTAAGACAACTATTTATCGGGTAATAAGTGAAGGTGAGCAAGAAATACCATGCTTGAATTTGCCAAAAAGTGGTCGACAGAAGGCTCTGAATGAAATCCGTAGAAACAGGTTCTTAGAAAGAGCAAGAGACAGTAGGAACATCATTACGAAAATTATCCAGAAGATTTCGTACTTCCCATGAGACAATAAGGCGAGAATTACTGGCTGCGGGATGTAAATATCGTAAAAGGCGTAAGTGTCCAAAATACACCCAGAATCAATTGGAAAATATCCCCAAATGTTGCCGCGTCTTAAGAAGAATTCACTTCGCAAATGACTACCATAATTTTGGATGATGAAAAATATTTTACATTATCCCATTTTGAAATCAATTGTAATGCTCGTTTCTATGCAAATAACGTAGAAGACTGTCCAAACGAAGTAAAATTCAAAACAAAGAAAAAATTTGAAGACAAGGTTTTGGTTTGGTGTGCTATTTCTGAAGCTGGGGTTTCAAGACCATAAACACCTCAAAAAAGTCTAGGGAACAGTTCTGAATATCGATATACCGTATCCAGAACGATCATTATGGACGATTCTTTTTAAGAAATGAACACCTGCATCAATTTCTCACCAAATTATGTAGCGTGCCGGAACAGATTTCAGTTTTTTTTTATAAAAAACTAAAAATGCAGCAGATGCGACGCTGCTTTATAATCATTTCATGTATTCAGTGTTTGAAATCAGTTGGCACTTTGTTTCTGTTGTAAGCACAAATAAAAGATTCAAGTTTTGTGATTCGACCATGAAAAGACGACATTTCACTAGAGAAGAGATGTTACGAGCCGTTGGCATGCTCCAAGCTGGGAGCTCACAACGGGAAGTATCCAGGGTTCTGAGAAGTAGCCCAAGTGTCATAAACCGTTTATGGTCGCGTTTCAATGAAACAGGTAGCGTAGAAGAACGCCATGCAGGTCGTTTCAGGATTACTACAGTCGCCCAAGACCGATTTTTGGTTTTACAAGCCAGAATAGATCGTACTACCACAGCATCTCAATTAGCTCGAGAGCTATCACGAGTTCATTATGTACAAATTTCCGACCAAACTGTGAGAAATCGACTGCACGAAGGTCAACTCCACTCCAGACGTCCTTTAAGAGTTCCACAACTGACCCATGGAAATCGCGCTGCTCGTTTAGCTTGGTGCGAAGAACACGTAAACTGGGATCAAGAGAGGTGGGCCAGTTCTCTTCAGTGATGAATCTAGATTTAATTATTATCCCGATTCGGGAAGAATTCGAATATGGAGGGAACCTGGAAAGCAAAACCGTCTCCAGCATGCTCAAGAAGTTGTTAGATAGGGAGGCGGATCAGTGATGTTTTGGGGAAGTATACGCCTTGGTGGAAGAACTGACCTCGTTTTCATACAGAACAACCTCACAGGAAATTCTTACGCAAATGAGATAGTTTTACCTGTAGTGGTACCGTATCTCCAAACAATGGGTCAAAATCCACTCTTGCAACAAGATAATGCCCCTCCTCATCGTGCAAGAGTTGTCCTGAACGTTCTTGAAGAGAATGACATCGATCTTCTACGGTGGCCATCCTGCTCCCCAGATCTGAATCCCATCGAGCATGAGTGGGACACCCTAAAAAGAAATCTCCTGCGTCAAAACGCCTTCCATCATGAACAGGAGCTTCGATTAGCAGTTCAGGGGGCTTGGAATGACTTAGGCCAAAATGTAATAGACAATTTAATATTGAGCATGCCGCGACGATGCCAAAGTGTCATTAATAACAGAGGTGGACCTTCTGGGTACTGAAAAATATAAGTGCTTCCATATCGTTTCGAAAATATTAGTTCAGGATTTTTTTGTGTTTTACCAAATTTCGTCATTTTCAAATTTCAAATTTTTTTTATAATAGATGCTTTGGAGAAGTCAAATATTATTTTGTTTTCTTGAGAATAAATTATATACAATACATCCTAACAAAACTGAAAGATTTCTATAAATTCGAATCATCAAATTCATATTTTAAAGATATTGGTAAGTTTACTTTTTTGAGGTGTTTATACCCTGCACACTTAATAAAAGGTATGGACCAAATTGTTATGCACTTAATCCTCATCTTCAGATCCAGCCTAGTTTTGGGATATAATCCAGACCCCTGGAAAAGGGTTCGGGTTCTACACAAAATCGCCAAAGATTTTAGAGTAATCAGCCTCACCTCCTTCCTACTGAAGACTATGGAGAGATTAGTAGAAAGATATCTAAAGGAGAACCCCGTAGTGGAGCACCCCCTATATATCACTCAACATGCCTACAAGCAAGGTAGATCAGTCGAATCTGCACTACACTCCGTAATAGGGTATATCGAGAAAGGACTGGAAAAAGGCAAAGTTACTCTAGGAATATTCCAAGATATAGAGGGAGCTTTCCACAATACACTATACAAATCAATAGATAAAACTATCGCAGATAGGAAAGTAAACAAAACCAGCAAGGTGGATGGGATGTCTGCTGTCGACTAGACGCATCCGGGGGACCGCCAGCAGGGGGGAGTTCTATCTCCTCTTCTGGATGGGCTACTGGCTGCCCTTGCCGATGCTGGGTACTTTGCGGTGGGTTAAGCCGACGACCTCGTCCTCCTTGTTGGTGGAAAAAACCTCAGCACCATATGAGAAGTTGCGCAGAACGCTCTGCGAATGACTGAACAATGGTGCAGAGAGAACGACTTGTCTGTAAATCCTAACAAAACAGACATGATTATATTCACTCGAAAAAGGAAACTACCGCCCTTCAAGGCACCCATTCTTTTCAACAACGAACTAACACTAGTAAAACAAGTGAAATACCTAGATGTGATGCTTGATGCCAAACTAAATTGGGACAATCACATCGAAAGACAGGCGCAAAGTGCCCAAAACACACTCTGGGCGTGCCGGAGACTATTCGGCCCCAGATGGGGACTTAAACCAAAGATAATATACTGGCTATACACAACAGTGATAAGACCACTCCTGACCTATGCCGCCATCGTATGGTAGCCTGCACTGGAAAAAGGGATGAAACGGAACAAAATCAACAAGATCCAAAGGCAAGCACCCACCCCACAGGGTCCCATCTGGTTTACGGATGGGTCCAAAACCGGGACTGGTACATGCATTGGCGTTCATGGCCCTAGGGAAAACATGATTGCGCTGGGAGACAACGTCACCGTAACACACGCAGAAATATTTGCTATTCTCCGGTGTGTACAGGAAAACCTACATAGGAACTATAGAGATGCATACATCTACATATTCTCTGATAGCCAAAACGCCCTTAGATATCTTATAATTTAATAATAATAATAATTTTTATTCACTCAATTATAATCACAATGTGAAAACCCCCCTCCCATTACAAACTATAAAAAAAAAACACAAATTATGACCATGACGAATGAACAAAACACATCAAGGATTACCCACTAAGCCAGTGCGTGGGTACGCAACTACAAACAGAGAAACACAAAAGGAATGCTATGATCAACGAAATACAAATCAATAAAAAAAAAAATTTATATGGATCAAAACAAACAATGGATGTCATTTCTATCTTTCATTCTGAGAAAACAATTGACCTTCCTTTTGAAACTATTTATATTGGGTACAATTCTTATGTTTAGTGGAAGGAAATTATACATTCTATAGGCATTAAAATCGAAAGAACGTTGAGATATAGTTCTCGAAAAGAAAAGGGTTTTGACCTTTGCCTGTGAACAAGATCAGGTCCCATATCCATGATCAACATATTGAAGTTTGTTTTACTTTTGTGAATTTGTGTTACACAATCAAGGATATACAGCTGCCTGACATCCAATACACCAGTTTGTTTATATAAGTCATCTGAGGGTAGGTATTTGGTTTTTTGAAATTATTTTAGAATTTTTTCTGTAAGATTTCCACTTTATTCAGATAACAGCTTGCTGCAGCACCATATATCGTGATGCCGTATCTAACTCTGCATTCTACAAGGCCGTGATAAATCATCTTCAATCTACGAAAATCGACAAACTTAGCAAGGAATCTAAACAAGTAGAGCAAACTCCTCAGAGACTTAACCAATAATTCAATATGATAGTCCCATCTTGAATTTTGATCAATTAGTACTCCAAGATACTTCAGTTTCTTTTGTAGCAATTTTGACAGTTTTTCATTTTTTCAATTTCGAGTTCTTTGAAAAGGGTAAACCACTGCTATAGCAACTAAACAGCATAAAATATGTTTTATCATAGTTAACAGTCAATAACATTTCATCAAATGCGTTCAATATTTTACTTAAATCCATTTCTGTCTTTTTCTTAACAGCTTCCCATGACCTATCTGTATAGAACAAAACCGTGTCATCCATGAAACTAATGATTGTACCCTCTGTTTCAGCTTTCAAAATTTCGTTCATGTAAATTATAAATAGAATCGGCCCAAGAACAGTGCCTTGGGGTACTCCGTATTTAACGATCTTTTGGGAGCTCAGTTTGCATCCAACCATAACATATTGTTCTCGTCCTTCGAGATAACTTGCCAAAGTTTTTCAGCAACGCCTCGTATTCCCAAGTCTTGCAATATTCCTAATAATCTTTCATGATCGACAGTGTCGAAGGCTTTGGCAAGGTCTAGGAAGATTGCCAAGGACCGTTCACCCTTCTCAATAATTTCATGAATTTTTGAAATAAGACAATTGATAGCATCTTGCGTCGATATATGTTTTTGAAAACCGAACTGCTTAGGAGACATCAGTTGATATTTTTCTAAAAAGTCAACAAGCCTTTTTTTCAAAACCATTTCGAAAATTTTCGATATATTACTTATTAATGTTGTTGGTGGATAGTTCGACATTTGTTCCTTGCTGCCCGATTTATGCAATGGTTTTATTAATCCCACCTTGAATGCTCTCTGCACTATACCCATAAGCATTATTCTATTAATCAAATAAGACAATGGTGAAGCAATGTAATCGACTAAGATTTTGAGAACCTCTGATTTAATTCCATCTATTCCTGGTGACTTATTGTTCTTTAGTGACATAATCGCAATTTTTATTTCCTCACATGAAGTGAGTGAGAGAAAGATGGAGTTTTAAACAGAGACCCTCTTCTTCAGAATCTTGTCTCTTGGTTTTGGAATTGCTTTCGCAAGATTTTCGCCAACTGTGGTGAAATATTCATTGAAGGAGTTCGCAATTTCCTTCTCACTTTGAATTGATTCATTCATTGAATTTACTATACTCTTAATCTGAATACCTCTACCACCGCTCGGATTGATCGAGTTAACAGTATTCCAAAGGGATTTACTATCATGACAGTTACAATCGACTTGTTTTTGATAATATTTAAGTTTTTCCCTTTCTATGAGGGAATGCAAGGTATTTCTATATCGAACATACTCTTGTCTCAACTCTATGTCATGAGGTTTATTTTTGCATTTTTTGAATAAATCGTCCCTAGTTTTGATAGATGTGATAAGTCCTGCAGTTATCCAGCATTTTCTTTTTTTATGTTTGTTTTATTTTAACTTTTCGGGTGAATTCTTCTATTTTATTTTGTATAATATCAATGAGGTATTCCGTAGCCTGATTTATATCTTGAATACAACAAAATTCAACCCAGTCGAGAGACTGAAAGGATTTAACAAGTGCTTCCTTGTCGAGAAAATATTTCGTATATGTTTTTTCGATTGGTTCCCTCTCTATTAACACAGGTAAGTCAAGTATAGTAGGGTAGTGGTCGGTTATGTTTATTCTAACAGTGAAGGAGTTAAATAAGTCACTCTCAGTCCCACTTTTTAGGAATATGTGATCTATACAAGTACCACTGTCTTAAAGATACGAAGGTTACATCCAAACTGGTTGACGAATGCAGAACAGCACTTCGACAACTCAGTGCTACAAACAGTCACTCTGATTTGGTGCCCAGCCCATCAGGGCATCGAAGGAAACGAAATAGCAGATATCCTCGCTAAAAAGGCAACAGGCGAATGGGACCAGAACTAATTCTAACCATTCCATGGACCCATGTGCTCTCTTTCAAAACTGGACCACCACCGAGGCCCAAAACTACTGGGCAGACATCTCGGGACTGAGACAGTCAAAAAGGCTCATAAAAGGGCCGCAATCAAAGAAGAGGGTACATGAACTACTGTCCCTTGAAAGTGAGTTGGGACACCAATTCAACAAACATCTACATGTTATGAAACTATCGGAAACCACACAATGTCGTGGTTTCCTAGAAAATGACAAAACAATGGAACACATACTCTTCGAATGTCCCGCTCATAAGAAAACCAGACTGAAAACCTTGAGCACTGAAACACCTAGCGCCTGGATGATCCAGGAGGCCCCCTACAACAGTCTTACAAGCTTCACCAGGAAGTCTTTGCAAGACAAATAACAACTCAACAAAACACGGCATGAAGAAGAACCAGAGCGTCCAAATTTTATTTTGTTCATAATTTATATATTTTTTTCATTAAGTTATCTCTATTTCTCACATATCTGACAGCACTGTATAAAATTCAAATGCATTCGGTAAACAGCTAATTGATTCATTTTGGGTGCTCTGAAGTCGTCATCATACAAGACAGGATTACCATTTATGAAATGATGGCTCCATAGAAATTAAAAGAAAAACACTTTCTATACTTGCAAAAGATACAGCTAAAGCGCCTCTCTCCAGTTTTCAAAAATAAACAAATACTTTAATACCTTCCCCAGTCGAGGTCTTCAGAAATTCTCTTTCATTATCCATGTACAGTTCCAATCCAGTTGCATTTTCCAATGGTTCAAATGTTTCATTTGAGAATGGATCATTTGAAACTTCCAGTATGCTTTCATTATCTTTGTTCAAACTTACATAGAGAATTCCATTTTGCAAATGTTCTTGAGGTTCTATAGATTCATCTCTTACAATTGTATAACATTGATATGCTAGTTCTTCGTTTGTTAGAGCTTCTAAAAAGTGAAAAACGATTTAATGACACTGTCCAGGATTAAAAGCGAATCAGAATTCATATTCTATGAATAGAGGCTATTTAACTTACCCATATTAATTCTGGAAATACTATTTCTAATACACAGTTGGAAAATCAGTTGTTGGCAATAATAAACCACCTTAAATCCAAATTTTGTTATTTCCCTCCATTTAATTTTGAAGTGGAAGAAATGTATTCTATTCCATTTTCGCTACTTGAATTTACTACCATTCTTCGTTTTTCTGGTTTTAATTCTATCTGTTCAATGTTTAGTTAGTTGCAGCAGAGAAAAGAGAGATAAATAATATTTATCTTCTCTGGTTGCTGGTTAAGTTCGGCCACAGAATAAATATTAGGTTTGCTCCAATTATACATTTTAAAAGTCAATGAGAAGCACCGAATAACGTTCGGCCATTATAGAAGAATTAAATGGTACGGCGTGACAAAAAATCGATTTTGCTTTGGGCAACAATAATTAAATAAATGAATAAACTTAGGACATAAATATTATTTATTTTTACCATACAACGAAAGCTGGCACCGTTAAAACGGCAGCGTTTTTCAAAAAATCAAAAAACACATGACCAATCAATTGACGCCAAGTGTATGATGAATGGCTATTTTCCACCTCCACACACTCCGATTGACACATTGTATTTCTCTCACAGTATAAGCACTTTATTCGTATATGTTCCGTAAATATGCCACGAATACAGTAACCGTATATATGGAATGGTAATTTATATGGTATCATTACAAATAAACAGCACAGTTTTGTGAAAAAAAGAAGTACTGAAACAGCGGTTTACGAGTTCACCATCTTGATAGTCACCGCACAGGAGAAAGGGGATATCCCACTTGCGCTTTTCCTAGATTTGTCAAAAGCTTTCGACTGTGTTTGTCATGACATTTCATTACATAAATAGGAAATAAGTGGCATCAGGTGTAAACAACTACAACTACCAGACAGCACAGATACAGTCTATTGGAGACTCAACCTATTCATCGTCTGAACAACTTATTAGAAGAGGAGTACCTCAAGGTACTATCTTAGGCCCTCTTATACATATATATATATATATATATATATATATATATATATATATATATATATATATATATATATATATATATATATATATATATATATATATATATATATATATAAAAGGTAGATTTTGATATATTTGATGATAATTCTAAAAGAGAAAGTTGGATGCAGAAGGAATTACACGGAAAGCACCCTTAAGAATTGAAAAATGATTATATTGATGAATTCGCATCGAATAAATGGTTAGTTTCTGGAGAATTGTTTGCTGAAACAGAAGGCTTTGCAATTGCGATCCAGGATTAGGTTGTTTTCACGAGGAATTATAGAAAACACATCATCAAACAAAATATAGATGATTCTTGCTGTAGATGTTTCTGTTCTTCAGAAACAGTTTTTCATATATTATCATCTTGCTCAGTCCTTGCTTCAACAGATTATTTAGAAAGACATAATGCCGTCGCTAATATTATTCATTTTAATCTAGGAATTAAACATGATCTAATTACAAAAGAAAAAATTTTACAAATATGAACCTGAGATTATTTGTGAAAATGACAAATATAAACTTTATTTTGATAAAACAATTCTTTGCAACAGTCTGCCATAAACTACTACTCTAGCTGTAAAACACAATAGACCAGATATCACTCTTACTGATAAAAAGAATCAAATAACATATATAATTGATATTGCTATACCCGACACACAAAATATACAAAATAAATACAATGAAAAAATTTCTAAATATATGATGCTTGGCGACGAGATTAAAAAATGTGGAAAATGAAAAAATTTTTATTCTACCGATTATTATTTCCACAACAGGTATTATTCCTAGAAATCTTCACAAAAGTATTGAGATTTTGAGTCTGAAGAAAAATTTGTTTGAACAGTTACAAAAATAAAAGTCATCAAATCTTGTAATATTCTTCGTAGGTTTCTTTCCGAAAAAATAATGAGGTAGAGTCATAGGTTTTCTTTAGTTTATACTGCTCAGAATCTCATTTCATATTTTATTTATTTGTTTATATAAATGTTATATAATTAACTGACAATTTTGTCATATTTATATTCAGAGCAGTATTCTATTTGATCGTTCACCACTTCACACAAAGGAAACTATTAATGAGTAACATTCAGTGTTACTTGACTAAGGTCCGTACACTGGATTTTTCCGGGGAGAAATCCTCTGACACTACTCGTTGGTACATTGACATCATTGTCTGATGATGCTATAGTATGTATATATTCTGGTAGATTGATATATTCTCATAACATTTAACGTTATCCTAATATATAATTATTCCAGGATATGTTTTGATTATAATCATTGCCTAGCAATGGTATTAATTACCGGGTGGTGGATTTATATTTTTCATGAAATCAGTTTGATTGCATGAACAGATGTATGTGCAACTCGTCGGGGTGAAACCCCTTTATTTTAGACAAGTATATATATATATATATATATATATATATATATAAATACCCACTCTTCTTAGCGCGTACATATTTGTAACCATATTCCTTAGCCGCCTGTAATCTGCCATGGTTATAATACCAAAACTTTTCTTAGCAATAATAACTGCCAAATGTGTGCTCGATATATTTGAAAAAAAGTTTTGATTATGATGAAAAATAACAGTCTTATCGACATTTATCTAAAAAAGTGCCCAATGCTCCCCTACCGCCCCCATAGCCTAAATAAATTATTCTGGGACATCCTGTATATTTCAGACAAGGACGAAAATATGTTAATCATTCTATGCTTGACATTTTACTGCATCTTACAGCTATATCATGAAGCCTTGTCGAAGATAATCTTTGATCTCCGATAACAAAAACTGTGAAAAATTTTCACTCTATGTTCTTATCTCATCCCAAGATTTTACCATTAGAATTTGTTTACTTTCCCTCTGATTTAATTCGTTTAAGATATTCGAATCTCATGTTGAATAGATAAATGGTTCCTGATTCATTATGTTTTCTACAATTATTCTCGCCCCCTGTACAAAAGAGAGAGTATACCATACTTTGTTGGTACGTATTATATTCTACAATTATTCCTCGTTCTAGTACAATCGCAATATTGCAACGATTTCATTTCATCTTAAGTCACATGATCTTGGTTATTTTTACGAAATAGGAGCATACTCAATAAAGCGTGAAGATCTCACAGTTTATGATCATTATGTAACTCAAAGACTTGATGAACATGTTTGCTTGAGGTCAAGAGTAGGTTGCGTGATTCTCCGTATGTGGATATTCTACAAAAATGACGGTCAATGAGAAAATTAGAAATTTTCATCTTTAATGACAGTTTAATTCGACTATGTCCCAAAGTTAGCTAGTGATCTTTTTAACTGCTTGTATTACTTTATTTACGATAAGCTCTGTGAAAATATTCAGTGTTCAGGGGAAGTACCTATCTTTTTTGGCGAAACTTATATTCTGTCAAAAAAGTACCGTGAATTGGTCACTGAAATACAAAATATTAATTTTTCATCCAAATTCATTGTATCGCCTTCAAAGTAGGCACCTTCCGAAATAATTCATTTACGTCAACGACTAATATAAACATAACATTTTTCAAATGCTTTTTCCAGAATCGACTTCAGTTCTCGCCGAAAATTCTCTTTTATATCTTCATTTGAGTTTTGGAAAAAAAAACTCGGCTGGAGCCAGGTGAATACGGTGGTTGTTCGATGGTAGTTGTTGAGTTTCTGGTCATACACAATGATAGCGTTGTGAGATGGGGCATTATGGTTGTGGAAAAAAACAATGTCTCATCACCAGTTACAATGCGTTTTATGAATGTAGGGTCGAAATTGACTCCTTCTAGCATAACTTCAGCGACTTTCATCCGATTCAATTTTGAAAGAAAATTCAGGTCTTTTCAAAGCAAATCAAATCAAATATATTAGCCATCAAAATGTTACATGGTGCGTCAATAAGTCAAAATATAACACCAAATATCAATTTCAAAATGTAAAAAACCGTCGAAAAAACACACAGTACACACATTTGGACATCATTCAAAAAGGTCACTGAGGACACGAAACTATACCTAAGAACTCCTTCACCGAGTAGCAGACCTACCTAGCCAGTATACGCCTCAGTTCCGCTCTGAAGTAAAGGATATCCTTCTTTTTCAAACCTTCTGTTAATCCGTTATATAACTTTATTCTAACATATTTAAAGTCTTTCTGTGTACAAGTCTTCCGGCATTCTAGAAGAATTATGTGTTACATAATAGTATGGCACAACTTGAGAGGGTTAATCCAAGTGCAATTTTAAGAAAAAAAAGTTTATATAAACATAGGTCCGCAAAAGCTTCGTTACGGAGCTACAGGGTGTTGAAATTTCCGGAAAAATTGTTTTTTTTCATCAAAACTCCTGCAGTTTTTGAGATATTTAGCCCAAATTCGGAATGCAAGCTATGTTTCACAGCCTCCATCATTACACTTCCTAAATTTTAACTAGAACCTACGAGGTGTTTTCTTTTCCGGAGCCATGTCTTATTTTGCCTTCTCGAACTTATTGCAGTACGCCACTGAGCAGCGTAAATCAATTTTCGTAATCTTCATTCAATTTAAAAACTTTTTGAAATGTAATTTTTTCGTATCTCCAACCGTTCTCGAGCAAAAAATTATTGAACGATTGTATGCATTCGCTGAAGTGAAAGCAATTCTAATTTAAAAAATGACTAGTAGGCTTTGATTGTTTTCATTTATTTATTTATTTTGGCAGTTACTAAAGTTGAACCAGTGTCTGTGCGAAGCATTTATTAAATTAACGATTACTTTTAAGACTTTTGAAGTTATTGCTGTAAGAAAAAATGGCTAATTTTACTAACGCCGAATTGGCAGATATCCATTACATGTACGGTCTGGACGACGGAAACACAACAGAAGCTAAGCGATTATATCAGGTGCGCTTTCCGAATTGAGTAACACCAGATATGCGAACATTTTCAAATATCCACAGAAGGTTGAGGGAAACTGGTACTTTTACTGCAAATAATCATTTAAAAGGTGCAACTCAAACTATGAGAACTCCAGATATTGAGAAAGCAGTTTTGAATTGTATTGATTTGAATCCTCATGTGAGTACAAGAAAAATGGAAATCAGTTGAATATTTCACTTGTTCTAGTTTGGAGGATTCTCCACGACTTTTTATTTTATTCGTTTCATATTCAACGCGTCCAAACTCTACTTCCTCGAGATTTTCCTTCAAGACTGAATTTCTGCCAATGGTTCTTAGATAAAATCAGAGAAAATGCTCATTTCGATAGTAAAATAATGTTCACAGACGAAGCTAACTTTTCGAGAACTGCTATCACAAATTTTCACGATAATCATTATTGGGCTGAGGAAAACCCCCATTTGATTGCAGAATCTCATCATCAAGAACAATTCTCACTAAATGTCTGGGTCGGAATAATCGGAAATTATTTGATTGGGCCATTTTTTTGCCTATCAGACTAAACGGCCTCCTAGGTCCCCAGTCATAAATAGTTTAGACTTTTTCTTATGGGGATATCTCAAAAATTTAGTTTATACCACTCCAGTGAACACTGTAGAAGAAATGAGAAATCGAATAATAACCTCTTTTGACACGATAAGAAATACCCCAGGAATATTTCAAAGAGTGCGTGATAAAGTGTCAAAAAAGTTTCTTATTGAACGAAGATGACGAAAATTAATTGTACGCTGATCAATGACGTGATGCAAAAAGAGACATGGCCTCGGAAAAGAAAACACCTTGTGAATTTCAGTTAAAATCTAGGACGTGTATTGATAGAGGCTGTGAAAAATAGCTTGCATTATTAATTTGGGCTGAATATCTCAAAAACTGCAGGAGTTTTGAAGAAAAAACCAATTTTTCCGGAAATTTTAACACCCTGTAGCTCCGTAACGAAGCTTTCGCGGACCTATGTTTACATGAACTATTTTTCTTAATATTGCACGTAGATTTACTCCCTCAAGTTGTAACACACTATTATGTATAACCCTGTATAGCAAAGAGCATAAAGTTGAGGGTATGATGAGTATCTCATTCGTCCTGAAGAGTCTGTGGCCCCCAAAAAGCCGCCTTTGCAAGCTACGTGCACGAATGAAATTCACAATTTTTGTTGCAATGCCCATAATTTCCTCCGTGTTTAAAACTTTTGAACACAAAACTTGTTGATGTAAAATGCAATGGAATGAAAAACACGAAGGGAAATCTTCATTAGCTGGACACAATGCCACAAAACCGTTTTTGTTTCCAGTCATTGCTGGTGCACCATCGGTTGTAATGCACACTAATTTATATTGTGGTAGCTTGTAGTTTTCTACAAA
This sequence comes from Cryptolaemus montrouzieri, assembly GCA_013387265.2. Classification (NCBI taxonomy): domain Eukaryota; kingdom Metazoa; phylum Arthropoda; class Insecta; order Coleoptera; family Coccinellidae; genus Cryptolaemus; species Cryptolaemus montrouzieri. The sequence goes on from JABFTP020000001.1 coordinate 5,687,930, forward strand.
GTTGAAGAAAACGACATATATATCTTCGCCACGGGTCTTCCCCTTTAGAGTAATGAATGTTAAAAATTCTTCCTTAGCCAACATGTCATTGAATACCATCCGAATAAAAATACACAGCTGGGCAGTGTTTGTCATATCGGTGGATTCATCGAACTGTAAAGAAAAGTATGTACATTTCATGATATCTCTTTATCTGCCATGCCCTGACTCATGACTTCAATACGCCTTGTGACAGTTGGACGAGATAACTGAAGTTCTCTAATAGTAGACATGATTTCTGTTTCATTTTTAAAATCTCCAAATAAAGTCTCGACCGCTTCAATGAATGCTTCCTTCACAACCGGTCCATCTTCGAATGGTTTCTTGTGTTTCACCAATTTGAGATATTTTAAATGACGCCATCATAGTAGCTTTTGATTGTTTGGCTGGTTCTTTTTCAAATCAGATATCAAATCACGTATTTTTCGTTTTCTTAATTCACTATGTAGCGGAAAATCCTTTCCATAGTTTTATGATGCCTCTCTAAGTTACCACGCTTAGGTATTGCAACTGACGCACGACAAATAAGACAAATGCACTTATCCCTCACCATACAAAAGAAAAATTCTTCCTTCCAATCGTTATTAAAATGATACGATCCAGATTTCTTCGCTGCACTCATTTTGTACTATTTAATAATAAACTTTGTATCGACGTAGCATTGCCTTCAAATTACAATTCAGAGTGACTCCAATTCCTGCAGGTGCAACATTTATATCGGCGTGAACGAAAGTCTTGAATGTTCCCGTCAAACGCTCCGCCCGAAATTTCTAGAAAAGCGGCAAGAATAAAAAACGCGGCTTTTCTTTGACAAGTACCGAGCGTTCCTTTGATAAAGCCGCCTTTTGCCGCTAGCAGAGGGTTATTTTATTACGTAATAAATTCTTGTAGTTTAATTACCTACTTATTGACATTTTTTTTTCTTCTCGAGATCTAGTCAAAAAGCACTCGCGATCCGTTTGAACACCCCTGCACTACAGTATAAAGCACATATTGCAAGAATAATTTATTTATTTTCCCATGCACCTGGTACTTGAAGGTATCAACGAGAGCAAGAGGGGACAGTTTCTGCAAATTCGCGCATACAAAGAAGTACCATCACTGGTACCATCATCATGCAGTTTACCATTGCGGCATCAATCGTTATTACTATTTGAACTGTTAAAGATTTGTGAATGTTATGTCACTGTTTAAACTCCTACAACGTGCGAAATAACTGGATTGCTTATAATGGTAAGATACACGACGTTTTACGATTAATCGAATAACAAATTGCTTATATATTCTAATTAATTGTAGAACTACTTCTGAGCATGAAATGATTATTTTTGATTTCAACGTATTTGGAAAACTAGAAATGTTTTGAAAATGTTATCCAGACTTTTTATGTTTTTATACAACCTCTTGAATTATCTATTCAAAAAAGTAAAACCCTTATTTATATTGTTTCCTAATGTTTTTACGTGAACTTCATAACAAATTTTGAAACGCTAAGTCTATTTATACTTCAGTAGAACGATAAAATTATAATTTTTGATTTACGAGATAGTGGTTCTATTTTTTTACTCAAATTAGCCATCGACCGTGAAAAGAGATTCGATCCTGATTGTGACGATATTCTACAGTCTTATTGATCGAGTACAAAATATTATTATGTTAAATTTTACATAAAGACGTTATAAAACACAAAAATAAGCAAATTTCGTTTTCGATGAATAAAGCGAATTATATTGAAACTGGGGTACCAGTGAAATGGTCACCACGTTCGCCAATTACTTTTTTATTTGAAGGTATGTCGAAGATTTATTTTGAATCCAATCACTGGGATAGTTGAAAATGCAAAGTAAAAGCAACATTCACATAATTGTGAAGAATATTTACTTTCATCCTTATAAACTAAACTTCTTCCAAAAAATTAATAAAAACTACATCGACAGGCGCCAAAAATTTTATAAAATTTTGTCGAACAATATTGACATATACAATACAGCATTATTATTATTATTATTTATTATCGTGGACTTATGCACTATCTCAGCTGTTAGCTGGATATAATTTACCATTCCCAGATTAAGCAATCAAAGGAAATAGACTCGATTACAATATACTTGACATAAATTTCCTAACTATCCTACATGAATTAAGAATTACAGCTTTCTGCATTTCTATATAGGTTTTCTTATGCAATTCTAATTTCTTAAGGCTATCATGCAAAGTTTTGGGTATTAAGCCAGTCTAGGATACGATGACAGGAACAATATCTATTTTATCGAGGTGCCACATCTGCTTGATCTCAATAGCAAGGTCTGTGTATTTGGACTTTTTCTCCTGGAACTTATTCAGCACGTTGTTATTATTCGGTATGGCGACATCCACCAGCATTGCTGTTCTGGCTCTCTTATCATACACCACTATGCCTGGCCTATTATTCGTCACCATTCTGTCAGTGATAACAGGCCTATCGTAGTATAATCTGATAGAGTCATTTTCCAATACGGGCGCCGGTTGATACTTGTAATATGGCTGGAAGGTATTCAGAAGTCCGTACTTGTGTGCAAGTTTCTGATGGATAATGTTGCACACTTGATTATGCCTGTGAAGATAGTCCGTATTGGCCAGTTGTTCGCATCCGGACGTAATATGCTGTATAGTCTCCGATCTTATATGGCATTTTCTGTACCTATCTGTTTGTAATGTTCTGTCCTTAATAATAAATTTTTTGTAGTTGTTTGTAGCGATCACTTGGTCTTGGATGGCTATAAGGAATCCCTCTGTTTCCGCCAATAATTCTCCTTTCATCAATCATTTGTTGGAAGCTTCTTTGTCGATGTGTGGTTGATTAATCTCATGGTGATGTCGTCCATACAATTTCTTTCTTGACCATTGCTCTTGTTTTTCAGTATCTGATAGGAAAGGTTGATTCAGCAGGTCATCACTGGTAGCAAGATTTAGAGGTGTATATCCCTTATCAGCCAACGATACTACACTGTGGTGGTCAGAAGTACGAGCTTTTGCAGGAAAGAATTCTCTGAGATTTTTGATCTGTTCGGTATGTAAGTTGACAACATCCATCAATCCGCGTCCTCCTTCTTTCCGCTTTGAAGTTGTTCTTATCACATACTTCTTTGGATGGTGATTATTGAAATTTGTAAGCATCGGTCGGGTTTGCCTTTGAATATCATTCAGTTCTGTCTTAGTCCATCTAATTATTCCAAATTATTGAAGCAACACTGGAATGGCGTAGGTGTTAATTGCTTTGACTAGATTCCCCGAGTTCAACATTGACTTCAGCACAGTCTTCAGACGCTGACTGTACTGTGAACGAATCTTCTCCTTTGACTGTTTTGGTCTAGCAATCTGGCTTGTTGGTATCTCAGATATTTGTACGTTTCGCCATTTTTCATAAACTGTAAAAAAATTTAGGAGTTGTGTTTCACCATCTATGACTTTCCCTCTTTGAATGTTCAGGGTTTTACATTTTTCGATCCCGAATTTCATATGAACATCTACCGAAAACTTACTGACAACTCTCAGCAGATCATCCAATTGTTGTCTTCAAGAATTCTACCAGGACTAGATGAATTTTGTATATCTGTAATACTTCGACAAGACAAGAATGGGCGGTACTACCGAATGCCTTCAGATCACTGAGAAAAGCTGAATGAACATTCCGATGCCCTCCGTGTGCCTGTTTCATTATCACAGAATCTATGATAAGTTGTTCCTTACACCCGTGGTGTTTCTTTCCGCATCCCTTCTGCTCCTCTGCTAATATATTGTTGTCGTCAAGGTGTTGGTATATTGGATTGGATAAGCATGAGGTGAGTATTTTGTGGAGTGTTGGCAGGCAAGTGATCGGCCTATACTGAGACGGATCTTGTGTTCTATCGCTCTTAGGTAGCATCTCTGGTAGCAAGATTTAGTGGTGTATATCCCTTATCAGCCAACGATACCACTCTATGGAGATCAGAAGTGAGAGCTTTTGCTGAGAAGAATTCTCTGAGATTTTTTATCTGTTCGGTGTGTAAATTGACCACATCTATTAATCCGCGTCCTCCTTCTTTCCGCTTCAAAGTTGTTTGTATCACAGACGATTTTGGATGATGGTTATTGTACTTTGTCAGCATCGTTCGGGTCTGCCTTTGAATATCATCCAGTTCTGTCTTAGTCCATCTGATTATTCCAAATGAGTAAAGCAACACTGGAATGGCGTAGGTGTTAATTGCCTTTACTAAATTCCCCGAGTTCAACATCAATTTCAGCACAGACTTCAGACGCTGACTGTATTCTGAACGAATCTTCTCCTTTGATTGTTTTTGGTCTAGCAATCTGGCTTGTTGGTATCCCAGATATTTGTATGTTCCGCCATCTCTCATACACTGTATAATATCACCGTTTGGAAGTTGTGTTTCACCATCTATGACTTTCCCTCTTTGAATGTTCAGGGTCTTACATTTTCAATCCTGAATTTCATATGAACATCTGCCGAGAACTCACTGACAGTTTTCAGCAAATCATCCAATTGCTTCTTGTTCGAAGCATATAATTTGATGTCATCCATATACAACAGGTGGGAGATTGTATGATAATTCCTTTCTGCTTTTATCCTAAATCCGTATTCTGTTCTATTGAGCATTGAGGACATTGGGTTCATTGCCAAACAGAACCATAGTGGACTCAAAGAGTCTCCTTGAAAAATTCCACGATGTATGGGTATCTCGTCGGTTTTAATTGATTTATTGTTCATGTTGACCTGCAGAGACGTGCGCCAGTGTGTCATTGTTGTCTTCAAGAATTCTACCAGGGCTGGGTGTATTTTGTATATCTGCAATACTCCAACAAGCCAAGAATTGGCGGTACTATCGAATGCCTTCAGATAATCGAGAAAAGCTGAATGAACATTCCGATGCCCTACGTGTGCCTGTTTCATTATCACAGAATCGATGATGAGTTGTTCCTTGCACCCGTGGTGTTTCTTTCTGCATCCTTTCTGCTCCTCTGATAATATATTGTTGTCGTCAAGGTGTTGGTATATTCGATTGGATATGCATGAGGTGAGTATTTTGTAGAGTGTTGACAGGCAAGTGATTGGCCTACATTGAGACGGATCCTGTGTTCTATCGCTCTTAGGTAGCATATATGTTAAGCCTTGCGTTAGGAAAGTGGGTGTTTTCTTGGGATGTTGAAGAACATATGTGAGCTGTTTCGCTAGGGCTCCATGGAGCTATCAAACTTCTTGTACCAGTAGTTGTGGATATTATCTATACCTGTGGCCTTCCAATTGTTGGTCGCTCGATCTACTGTTGTAATTTCTTCCTCCGTTATTCCATCGAAGTCCATATGTCTGATATCGAGGCGTTCTTTTTCATTCGTGATCCATTCCGCATCTCTATTGTGTTCTTTGGGGTTCGACCATAGTGATGACCAATAGTCGGTCAAGCACTGTGCGTCAGGTACTTCTCTGTTATTGTTGGTCGCAGTTTTGTTATTTCCCTTATGAAAATTGGCTGCGTTTTGGAGGAACCTTTGGTTTTGGTGTTTCCTTTCAGTACACTTGACGTATCTTGAAAGCCTCTTTGCTTTTGCTTGGAGTTTCTGATTCAAAGTGTCCATATATACGTCGATGTGTTGTTTGTGATCATGGTGTTTTGTGTTCGTACCAATTTTCTTATAAATTTTGCGTATATGTGATTTCAAGCGCCTTGAGGGTTTTCTGTTTCTCAGGAATTCTGTGAGGCGACCGATTTCTGCTCTAATATTATCAATATCCTCTCCAGTCGTTTTTGCCATGGTGGTTTTCGGACGCTTTTGGCTCAGCTTGAATCAGAGTTGTGGAGATTTGTTGTTTGTGAAGTCAAAGAACCGCTACTGCTCCACAGTAAATCAAAGTGTGAATCTTCTCCAAGGTGTTCTGGTCGTTATATTCTTCAAACACTGAATTCACGCTTGCTAGGATGATATTGGTGTTCTTGTTCGTCTTGAGTTTCGGCAGTTTAGGTCTTTTAGTTGAATTACTACCACTGAATTCAGTTATGCTCTGTTGAGTTCCGATCTTGCTAAATACCTATATTCGTCCTGCTGATTCGGCTCAGGAGGGCGTTCCATGTTAATATTCGTTTCCGTGGCTTCGATGTTATCTGTAACACTTTCATTGACTCCAGCAGGTATACCGTTATGAGTATCATTTTCGCTTCTAAGTTCCATTATGACCTCTTCTCGTATGCTTTGCAGCGTTTCTGTAGAAAGTAGCCTGTTTTTAACGATTGTTCTTCTTTGATCCGAAATTCTCTGCTCGGATATGTGCTGTAATTCAGGATATTTTTCTACGAACGCAAGATGTAACGCGTATCTGTATGCTGTCATTTCCGATTCCAAGTTTGTAATCTTGTAATAGGAACGCATAATGAAGGAATTCATTTCTGGAGTCCACTTCATGCGTTTCCTAGGGAGTCCGGCTCTCGTGGTCGTAGGCATAATGGCTTGCGCCACCGTTGAAACATCAAAAGTCGGTTGGAAGGTATTGATGTTATTTCCCACTTGGTTTTGTGTTGCAGTATTCCTACTCGATATCACGCTCCTTCCATCGCTAACTGAGGGAGACTGTGACTCACTTTCCGAACAAGACCCTCTTTCTGAATCTTGAACGCGACAAGAGGTTATGGTGGTACAATGTCCATTCACCCGTTTATTCCTTAGATTGTACATCATTGGATAAGTTGCATTTTATACCTACTGCTAGGTTCAGCTTGGGTACCTCGGGTTCGCTAAGCCCGTACTCAGAAACAATGTTCCTGAGCCCCTGAGGTTATTATTACTATTATTATTATTTTCATTAAGTAGAAACCAAGGAGATTAATCCTATATGGCTCTGAAAATAAGTAGAAAAAATACACTTCGTCGGACAGGCATGACCCGATAAAAGAGATATCAAACTAAAAATTATAACATGGTACAAGCAAAATCGAGTTATCAAATATCAATTCCACCAATAAACCCATCGCATCTGTTCTTGAACGCATTGACCGACTCCGCACTAACCACTTGCCGAGGCAGACCGTTCCAAATGTTAAATACGCGATTAGTTGAATAATTCTGCCTGCTTGTTGTTTTGAAGTTCTCTTCTGCCAATTAAAACTGTGGCCGCGAAGCAAAAAAATATCCGGAAATTTGAAACAAAACGCAAGAGTCATAAATCTACTTCAATATTTATTGAATCTTCTTCAGAATATGCTCAGAGGCAGGAGAGCCTCTGAGCGGTCCAATTATCCGGGGAAGGAAAAGCATCTTTATGTACATTTCAAAGTTGTGGAAGTGGTGGTAGTAAAGGATTTCAAGCATGGAAAGTTGGTTCAATGAATTCAAGGTGCGACAATCATTGCATGGCTATGAAATAGTTGGAGAAGCTGCATCTGCAGACACTGCTGTAGCAGGAAGATATCTAGAAGAATTTGCAAAGCTAGTAGCTGATGAAGGATACAAACCTGAGTAAGAATTTAATGCAGACGAAACCGCATTGTTTTGGAAGACAATGCCAAACAAAACATTCATTTCCAAAGGCGAAAGGTCTGCCTCAGTATTTATAGCATGAAAAGATAGTGTTACACTGCTGCTTTGTTCTAATACATCTGAAGATTGTGTCATGAAACTATCGCTGCTTTACTGATTGTTGAATCCTCGTGCTTTGGAAAATCAAAACAAGAACGACCTGCCAGTGTTTAGGCTTGCTAATAAGAAAGCCTAAGGTACAAGCGCTGTTTTATGTGACTTGTTCCAGATTTGTTCTGTTCCAGAAGTTGAAACTTATTAAACAAATAAGAATTGCGGCTTTAAAGCTGTTCTAGTTCTGGAAAATGCACCAGGTCATCCTCGCAAACTTGAAATTGAGCATCCAAAAATAAAAGTGACATTTTTACCTCCCTACGCGACGTCTTTGCTTCAACCTATGGACCAAACTCTATTATATTGGGAGGAACGGTCAAATTCATAATAGATAATATATAATGTGATCCTGATATAAATATTATGGAATGCTGGATGAAATTGGACAAAGCAAAATGTATCAAACATAAAAGAATCAGTGGAAACATTGAACTCATACACATTGAAACCATGCTGTAAAAAACTGTGGTCTCTTCTGACTGCAGAAAATGACGAAGAATGTGTGCAAATTTAAACTATAACGGCAAACATTGCGGTAGTTGCGAATGGAAATAGAACGAGATGTGTTCGCACAGATAGAATCAAGTGACATACAGAGTTGCTTGAATCGCAAGATGAAGGATTGACTGAAATCAACTTGGAGGAAATGTTAAATTCACAACCTATTGAAGACGATGCGTCAACAAATACTGAAAACGGGACATTCAATTTGGAAAATCTTAGTGAAGATTTAAGAAAGGTGAATGAGCTTTGTAATTCCTTTATTAAAATTGATCCGTCTATGGAAGAAAATCTTATTTGTAACAGGCAAATTACTAATGCCACTGATGAATATCAGTCTGAATTGAAGGAGCTTTTCATAACTGCCAAGCAAGAAAAAATTACAAAATTCAACCAGAGGTGCTCACATTTGAACTGCTGGCGATCTACCTCAATATGTTTAGACTACTTACGATCGACTCTCTCTCTCTCTCTCTCTCTCTCTCTTGGTGCCTTCTCAGATTCTGAGGTTGGCTAATAACATGGCATATCTCCATCTATCTCTGGCAGTATGTATTAGTTCTTCTCTATTAAGTCCAGTCCAATTACGCAGGTTGCTCATCCATGAAGTTCTTCTACGTCCTCTAGCCCGTTTGCCCTCTATTTTTCCCTCTATTACAAATTGCAAGATATTGTATTTGTCATGTCTTTCGATGTGTCCAAAGTACGTCAATTTCCGCCTTTTAATTATGTTTTCTATTTCTGGTGTCCTATTCAATTTCCTTAAAACCTCTTCGTTGGTTACTCTGTCGGTCCATGGTATTTTCAGTAGGCGACGATATGACCACATTTCAAATGCTCATCCATAGAGCAGTGTAGACCATACGTAACACTTAACAAGGCGAACACGCAATGGCAAATTCAAGGAGTTGTTGCAGATCGCTCCCTTCATTTTTATTAAAGCTTGGCGGGCCTGTTCTATTCGAGACTTAACTTCTATGTCTGTATCCACGTGATCATTTATTATTCTTCCTAGATATTTTGTTTGATTCACTTGTTCAATTCTAGTGTTGTTATAGTTTATGTGTATGTTTCTTTTGTCTCTGCTGATCACCATGACTTTAGTCTTTTGAGTGTTCAAGTCAAGTCCCATTTGACGAGAGCTCTGCCCCACAGCGTTTAAGAGAGCTTGTATTTCTTCTTCACTTCGGGCCAAAATTACAGTATCGTCTGCATATCTTAAGTTGTTTAATATCATACCGTTGATTTTCAGACCTTCGGTTCTATTCGATAAAGCTTCTTGCATTATTTTTTCTGAATACAGATTGAACAACAGAGGCGATAATATGCAACCTTGGCGTACTCCCCTTCTTATTTCAATATCTTCTGTAGAGTCGTTGCCGATTCTAACAGATGCTGTTTGTTGCCAATAAAGGGTCTTTATTATATTTGTGTCCTTTTATCAAGACCTATCTGATACAGTATGTCCATTAAATATGTGTGCTCCACTCGGTCGAAAGCTTTTGAAAGTCAATAAAACAGACATACAGATCTTGTCTCATATCTAAACATTTTTCGGCCAGAACAGTCAAACCAACAAGAGGCTCTCTAGTCCCCAAACCCGCTCGGAAACCAAATTGAGTCTCGCCTACGTAATTCTCGCACTTCGATTTGATACGCTCATATATTATTCTCAAAAATATTTTTAAGACGTGGCTCATTAAACTGATTGTTCTATGTTGACAGCATTTGTTTGCATTGGCTTTTTGGGTATGGGTGCAAAACTGATTTTTCCCAATCTTTGGGTATCTTGCCAGAGTTGTAAATGATGTTGAACAGGCTGGTAAGCATTTTAATAGTTCATCATTCATCAGTTTTAAAAATTCGGCTCTAATGTTATCTGGACCTGGAGATTTTCCTTCCGCGCATAGTCTCACGGCTTTTTCTACTTCTGCTCTCAAAATTTCCGGACCTTCTTCTATATAATTACCATTTTCATAGTTATCTGTTCTCGTACTTGAAAACAGTTCTTCTATGTATAATTTCCAAGCGTCCTGTTTTTCTTCTCGAGTTGTTAGAATCTTTCCATTGTCGTCTACGAGCAAATTGGTAGGGCTCCTTCTAATGTTGCCAGTGATCTCTTTAATCTTCTTATGGAGTTGAAAGTCGTCATGACGTTCTTGCAGTTGTTCTATTTCTTGGCATTTCTCAGAAAACCATTTCTCTTTAGCTTGTTTAATTCTTCGTTTAATCTCTCTATCTATATTTTGTATTTATCTGTGTTTTGTGTTTTTTTTTTCGTCCATAAGGTCCAAAATCTCTGGTGTCATCCATTCTTTCTTGGGCTTCCTTGTTTGATGTTTGATAAGGCTTTGTTCTGTCGATATAATAGCCTCTTTGAAATTTTACCAAGAAATTTCTACATTACCAGATATTTCGATTTGATCTGTTTTACTGGACAGTTCTTGAGATATTATATCGGCTATAATGGGATCTTTGAGCACTTTGGGGTCGATTCTTGGTTTTACACTTGGTTGGAGTGTCTTTTTCATTCTTATTTTTATTACGACAACTACAGGGTTGTGATCTGACTTAATATCTGCCCCTGGGTAGGTTTTTGCAGAGAGAATATTATTTCTATGCCGGTAATCTATCAGGATGAAATCTATTTGATTTCTTACAATATGTTCATTAGTGTGTTGAGGTGATGTCCATGTGTATAATCTCCTATCCGGAAGTCTATACCACGTATTACTAACAACCATCTCGTTTTCTTTGGCAAAACTGAATTAATCTCTCGCCCCTGTCGTTTCTTTGACCAAGACCAAAATCTCCTACAATATTCTCTACTCGATCGACTCTGAGAGGCTTCAATTATGTGTGATGCAGGGTTGTCGTACATACACGATACACCCTACCTACCTACCTACCTTCCTAGGTAGGGTGTACCGTAGAATATATAGATATTAGCTTTCCGCATAATATACATTATTTTAGTCAAGGTTTGGGTTAAGTTTAGTTAGGTTCTTCTCTATAATATCAATGAAAAAACTCATAGTTATTCAAAATTGCGAGTTTATTGGTTGTTACAAAACAAAAGAGTTACATATGGTAAACTTAACAAAAGAGTGACTTTGGATGTTGAAGCGTGGCACTGCATGTCCTCAGCATACTTTCCATATGATGGTACGTAACCACTGAGTGCTAATGGCAAGCATGATGACATATGATAGTCACTTAGTCGATTGCGACATTTTGACTTAATTATCTTCATTTCAGAAAATGCAGACTCGCACAAACAAGTTGACCCAAACATGGCCGACAGTTGAAGGGCGATTTGCCTCAGATTCGGATATTTATCTTCAGATATAAAACACCAGAAATTTGTATCAGATGCTGAAGCTTTGAGATGTATATCTGATATAATCTGCACCAACTCATTTACAACAGAACATGAGTTCAAATTAAACTGGCTTGCTATTTCAGTAGCTAATTCTCAATGCTTTTGTATGAAGAAGAATAACTCATAAATGATGTTATATTTGCCAATTTACTGCAATCATAAAAACGCATTTCGAATTGTCCCAGAATATTTGATAATTCAGCCTCATACTTATCACAATTCAACTTAGGAATCCTGGCTTTCAAAGACGGAAAATGTTTCAGATCCTTTCTTTTCAGTTAATCTATCATAAGTTGCAGTTTATTGAATTCGTTTACTGCGCTAATCATCTCAATGATAGTTTTTCCTTTGCCTTGAAGCTCCAAGTGCATTGTGATGTCAGTCAAAGATGCCAAATCAGTCAGCCATTTTTCGTTTTTAACGTCTGAGTCATCACCTCTTTCGTCTAGAAAAGCTGTTATTTCGGGCAATAATTCTTAAAACCTTTCTAGGAATTTTCCGCGACTCGACGTCGGTGTGAATAACTAAATCAATGTGTTCAGCTGACTCCATATCTTCCAACAGCAACTTAAAGAGCCGCCGTTGCAAGCGACGTGCACGGATGAAATTCACAGTTTTTGTTGCAATGCCCATAATTTCCTCCGTGTTTAAAACTTTTGAACACAAAACTTGTTGATGTATAATGAAATGGAATGAAAAATGAAGGGAAATCTTCATTAGCTCGAGACAATGCCACAAAACCGTTTTTGTTTCCAGTCATTGCTGGTGCTCCATCGATTGTAATGCACACAAATTTTTATATTGGTAGCTTGTAATTTTTCACAAAATTGGAGAAAACGTCATAAATATCTTCGCCACGGGTCTTCCCCTTCAGAGGAAAGGTTGTTGAAAATTCTTCCATAGCCAACATGTCATTAAATACCATCCGAATAAAAATACACAGCTGGGCAGTGTCTGTCATATCGGTGGATTCGTCGAAATGTACAGAAAAGTATGTACATTTCATGATATCATGTTTTAGTTTATCCACCATGTCCTGACTCATGACTTCAATACGCCTTGTGGCAGTCGGAGAAGATAAGTGAAGTTCTCTAATAGCAGACATGATTTCTGTTTTATTTTTAAAATCTCCAAATAAAGTCTCACCCGCTTCAATGAACGCTTTCTTCACAACCGATCTATCTTCGAATGGTTTCTTATGTTTCGCCCATATATGAGATATTTTAAATGACGCGATCGTAGCAGCTTTCGATTGTTTCGTCTTGTGAACATGGTTTATTCTTCTTTCAAACAAGATATCAAATCATGTACTTTTCGTTTTCCTAATTCACTCTGTGGCGGAAAATCCTTTTCATAGTTTTTATGAATCGTTTTATAATGCCTCTCTAAGTTACCACGCTTAGGTATTGCAACTGACGCACGACAAATAAGACAAATGGACTTATCCTTCACCATACAAAAGAAAAATTCTTCCTCCCAATCGGCATTGAAATGATACGTTTTAGATTTCTTCGCTGCATTCATTTTGTACTATTTAATAATAAACTTTGTATTGACCTAGTATTCAAGTTACAATTCAGAATGATTCCAATTCTTGCAGGCGCAACATTTATATCGGCGTAAGCGAACGTCTCGAATGTTTCCGTCAAACGCGCCTCCCGAAATTTCTAGAAAAGCGACAAGAATATAAAACGCGGCTTTTCTTTGACAAGTACCGCGCGTTCCTTTGATAAAGCCGCCTTTTGCTGCTAGCAGAGTGTTATTTTATTACATAATAAATTTTTGTAGTTTAGTTACCTACTTATCAATCGATCGCGCTCGACCGTTTGAGCACCCCTGCTTTAAACTATCGCCTAAGCCTGAATGTACTAATTAATCAATGTGATCAAAACTTTAATTAAATTGGTTCTTATATATTTATTCTTAATTTTGTCAAGTTTAAGTTTTTCAGTATTACTTTCCTTTATGTTATAAAAGGTGTTTTCTTTCCTTGATGCACACTGTATTATGGCGTTTGATCAGGTACATCAATTCTATTCAAGTAAGATTCATGGGAGACACACACAAGAAATATTGCGTAGAATAACAATACCTTCTTTTACGTATTTATGCTAAACTTGTTGCACCCATAAATAAGGATGTGAATAAATTTCTTTTCCCATGAGTGCAGTTTGATATTTTTATTTCATCGATCCTGAAGTGAAAGCATCTAGATATTGAATACTTTTAGTTTTACAAGTATAATAAAACCGTTTGAACTTCTGAATGAAAACGATTTCAATATAGCTTCTCCTAGAAATAATAATTGATATGAATAAACCTAAAATAAAAAATGTTCAAGTTTTTACCATATTGACAAACTTATGACCTTTCCATCACACTGTTACTTCTTCAGATAAGGTAAAAGGAGGTAAATTCGTGATAATTTTGATTTCTTCTTGGTTCTAGAAAGAATCCAGTTTCAAAGAAAAACCAGGCTCGCGAAAAATTCAACTCAGCGGTCCAACTAGCAACGCCACGTACTTTTTTCTATAAAAATTCTTTTGTTATTTTTCCGATAGCTTACAGTTTGACCATCTGCAAGAAGCGAGTGAAAGCACACATGTCTTACAGTGAGTTTTACCTGACTGTAAGTAATTTTTTGTTGATTGAGACTGATTCTTTGTCTAACACTATTAATTTACACATATATACATTTAACGATACATATACTGTTCTACTGATAATGGACTGTATTGACGATATAAAAAGATGATGAATAGTGAATGAATACAATGTAATTATTTTAGTTACGATTGATACAGAGTAAAGTTACGGTTTGAGCGTTACAAACTGAATGTTAGATACTGAATGATGGATCGATGATGAAAGATAGATGATAGAAAAATGATAGAAAAGTAAAGTTATGATAGATAGACGATAGAAAAATGTTATCTCTTAGGCCTGTACATTTTCTTAAATACTGCAGAGAAGGGGAGAAAGTTTGGATTCTAAAATTTAAAGATTCTAAGAATAAGATAGGATCAATGGGTTGGTATGTATTGTTTACGACCGGAACGTGCCTAAAAGAAAGTTTGGATTCTAAAATTTAAAGATTCTAAGAATAAGATAGGATCAATGGGTTGGTATGTATTGTTTACGACCGGAACGTGCCTAAAAGGGACAAGAACTTCACTGTAATGATTACAATATTCGGTGTAGATCTATATCGAAATTATATGATTCAAAATTGTGCGGAATTTCTACAACAAAAGGAGAATTATAATATTTAGGGAAAATATTTATGTTTTATTTTGTCATGAAATTTTAAGTTATATCCAGAATTGTTTAACCTAATCTTGAGGCACGCAACAACACCTGTGGTATGACAGGCATTGCTTTCTTCCAAGAAATAAAAATAATAAAAATATTCCTAAATTTTCAAGAAAAATAATTTTTCCAACAATTTCAATGATTTTCAATATATATTCGATTCCAGATTGTTTTAGTAATGGGTAAAATAATTAAATAACGTTGGCAACTTTACACCTTTTTATCTGGTATTATTGTCTATTAATTTTATTATTACCTATTGTTTTTTGTTGTCGTGATTTCTGCAAACTTCATTACTCTAAATGGAATGATTAGCAACAGTTCCGTGTAATGCATTTCACCAGATATTCAATTATGGATGAACTAACAAACTGAGAGTAGCGTTGTTAATGATGATTGATTTTAGGGACAGGTAGAGATGCATGCAATACTTTTAATGCAATATTGAGCCAGAACAATTTCAAAATCAGCAGCTTCAAGAATTCAACAAAGCTTTAAAGAAACTGTAGTGCTAAAAATTGATCAAAATGCGGCTACAAATGCAGATAATTTAAAGAGGTCTTCTTAATATCGTTAGTATGAAAGATTGTTTTAAACAATAATATCAGCCAGAGATCAGAAATGAGAGTATTGTCTTAAAATTAAGTTTCATCCATATAAAGTACCTTTAGCACAAGAATTACATGACGATGATACTATCAGAAGCATGCAGGTTTATCAGAAAATAATGGAAAGTTCACATAAACATAGGTCGGTACTTCATTACCGATTTACAGGCTGTTAAAGTTTGATCGAGCGATGCAGTTAAATTGAGATGTTGAGGTAAAATTTTAGGGTATCGGAAACTTTCAAAGGCGCATAATTTCTGATACGAAAGAATATTTGGACTCATCAGTGGCGTGTGTATGGGCACTATGCATGTTATTCTCAAAGAAATAATTAGAACGCTACTGATTTTTTCGAAAATAAAAAATATTTTTGAGTTTTCCAATTATACTTCAAGAAAAAAGCTCTTAACATTTTTTTGCGTTTTCCATTTATAATACCTGTTGTATGATCAGTGTGGTGAATTAGATATTGCTATCTAGATTCCACTTGAATATTGTTTCTTAATTGTCATTCTGACATAAACTGAAACAGGCATCTTTGCTAACTACGGAAAGCGAACAACTAAAGAGATAGAAAGAACATTTCCAGAGTATGTTAGGTACCCCGCAAGATGAAGGGAATGATGCAAACGAGGATGTTTCTGAAAATATCGTACAATTGCCAATCTCCTGCGACAAGCCCACATTATCCGAAATAATCAGCGCCGTAGGAAGTTTGAAGAATAACAAGGCCCCAGGAATTGACAATATGCCAGCTGACTTATTGAAAGCTGATCCTCAGATAAGTGCCGAGTTACTAGCTCCCTTAATTACTCAGATATGGGAAACAGAAGATATTCCAGCGGGCTGGAATGATGGTATCGTCATAAAAGTACCCAAAAAAGGTGACCTCACCTTGTGTGAAATTTGGAGGGGCATTACCCTACTTAATATTGTCAACAAGGTACTGGCTTCACTAATAGAAAACCGACTAACAGAAGAGATCGAAACGATCTTACGATCGAACCAAGCTGGTTTCAGACCGGGTTTTTTCTGCACTGTCCATATTAACACAGTCGAAATCATCATTGAACCATCAGTGGAATGGCAAGTGACGTTATACCTCATTTTTATAGATTTCAAGCGAGCCTTTGATGGACTGTCACAAAAATCAATTTGGAGAGTACTTAAGCTGAAAGGAGTACCATATAAAATAATAAACCTGATCAAATGTCTCTATAAGGACGCAAAATGCTGCGTCGCTTACAACAGTACAAATGCTGACAAGTTCGACCTCTTGTCAAGAGTGAGACAGGGCTGTGTGCTCTCCCCCCTTCTATTTAATATCATGCTGGATTATGTCCTCGAAAAAGCTAACGTTACAATGCGTGAAGTTAGATGGACATTAACTGACCATCTGAACGACCTAGAGTATGCTGACAATGTGTGTATTGTTGGTCAAGCATTTCATACTGCGCGACAACTTCAAGCGCTAGCCGACGAAGCCAAGAAGATTGGACTGCTAATTAATATACAAAAGGCCAAATCCATGAGGCTGAACACCAACTTCAGCTGTGCTTTTCGTGTAGGAGACGAGAACATAGAGGACGTCAACGAATTCACTTATCTTGGCAGCACTATCACCCGGAGTGGTTGAGCCGAAGCCAGACCAGTGTGGAATTCCAGCAAGTATTCTACACAAACCAAATTGCATCTATATCAGTCTAACGTTAAGTCTGTACTGTTGTACGGTTGCGAAACTTGGAAGGTAACGGAAACTCTAACGGATCTGCTGAAGGATTTCGCGAATTAATGTCTTAGAATACTCAGAAGTTTCTGACCACAGACAATTCGCGATGAGATTGATATAGTTCAATTTTGATATCTTCAAAGTCTGAGTTCAATGACATGCTCTATTGATACCTTTGTCGGTGTGACTCCTCAGTAGTTATAGAAAATGAGGACACCAGAGTATAGTCTAACCTATATATTCTGTTTTCGGTAGAGTGGAACAGATCATTAATCTGCGACAGAAAAAGAGATGGCGATAGTACAATACTACAATAGACGCTGTCTTGAGGGTTGTTGAGTTTATGTTAGGTTAGATGGCCGCCCTCGAAAATCATCAAGTCACAGACTTGAAGCTCTGTGATTTAACTTTCGATATAATTATTCACTCTGGACTTCTGTGAATGCTGAAATGTGTGGATTTGGGGGCCTTGCTCTGAGGTTGCTGAGATTTTACCCCGACAAGTGTTGAGCTAAATGGGGCCGTGTCTGGATTTCTGCCTGTGAAGTGTAGGGTGCCTCAGGGATTTGTTTTGGGACCCCTGTTGTTCCTTATGTATATTAATGATCTTTCCTTGTAATTCGAGCCTTTCAGATGTGAACTTTTTGCAACGAAACGACTATTTTCACCTCGGCTGCTGACAGGCTTTCATTGTCTGATTTGGGAAACGTGACCTTGGTTGATACATGGTTCAGAACAAACGCTTTGAAACTGAATGGAGATAAAACACAAACCAACAGTGGGTCTTCCTCTGAGACAGCTTGTCTTTTGGGTATCACATTGGATGCCTCTTTAACTTGAAATTCCCACACCGAGACTATAGTTGGTGGACTGTTATCATCTTATCAAAGAAGTTGCACTATTCTGAGGAAGAAATCGTAGAGAAGTTTTTCGGACACTCTTTAAGAAAAACTTCTTGGTTGGAGTTCCCATTACCTACCAGCCTTTTCGTCAATACTTTGACGAGTTATACCAAACTAATTTCGACAACTACAATCTTGGTATTCCACATCTGGAAGAGTCAGTCGTTTGGCCCAAATTTGATGAAGTCAACTGATTTGATTCGACGCAAGCAGCAGCTTCTGTCACCCTGACATCTCCTCGAACGATATATATAAATGAAATATACCAGATATGTATCAACCTCCCTTATATTGATATTCTACTGTGAAAATACCACAGAGCATCTCTCTTGTATATATGTGCATATATTTTCTCCTGGTTCCTCTTAATAATTTCTACTTTTTCATTTAAAATAAATTAGAAGGTGTAAATACAAACTAGGTTAGTCCTGAATCAGAGATTCTTTTATCATTAAGGTTTACATTAAAACTCAATGTGAACCAAAGGTGATCACCCAAGGTAAGGATTATTTTATATGAATACCGCATTCATCTTCGTACACATTTATAATTGATAGACTCATTTTAGAAGAACTATATTTGATATAATTCCATATATCATTGATTTTTATAAATAATATTCATTGAAAGTATGAAACAATTAATTATTCTTGTAGTTGGACACTTATAATTTTTTCATTAAACAACCAGCTATTTTGAGATCCAAAGTTTCAATAACCTCAAATTCTTTTCTTCATATTTTTTCATAAAAAAATGAACTGGCGCCCTTTCTAATCATTTTGAGTGAAAATCTTCAGTTTCTCCACACATCGAAAATCAGAAAAGTCAAATTTAGTGCAATTCAGAATTCACGACCCAGCTGCCAGGCGAAGAGCTACCGCGCTATGCTTTGCATAATACTAAATAAAAAATTATGTTACAACTGCCATCGAAACAATTTCAACTTCCTCTTCATTTTTTTCGCCTGAATATTCCTCATCTGAATGAGAAATCTTTTGCGCAATTAACTCTCTTTATTCAATGTCTTCTCTATCAGAATATTCATTTTCCCCTACATTATGTGGTACATAATCATCGTCAGAATCACTATTATTAGTTACCTATTCAATATCACTATCTTCATCCATCAAAGACTACAAATATTCCTGATCCTCCTCGTATGTACTACAATAAAAACGAAGGTTAATAATAATATAAAATAAAAACGCCTCCAGTATAATTATCATATATTAAAAAAAATTATGAATTATAATAAATTCACGAGTAGGTATTTACCGACTAACTCGTAATCCCAATCGTTCGGAATAATATCGAGGCATCTTCTTCTTCTTCTTCTTTCACAGCCTCATCTCGTCCACTGCTGGACATAGGCCTCTCTTAACCTTTTCCAATTTGACCTGTCTTGGGCATCCTGAATCCAATTTGTGGAGATCATTTTTATGTCGTCCGTCCATCTTGTTGGCGGTCTGCCTCTGCCTCTGAAGGCTTCGTGTCTAGGGCGCCACTCCAATATCCTTTTTGACCATCTGTTGTCTGACATTCTTGCGACATGGCCTGCCCAGCTCCATTTTAAACGTGTGACCCTATCTACAGCATCTGTAACCTTACTTCTTCTTCGTATCTCCTCATTTGAAATCCGATCTCCCAGGCTTATTCCCAACATGGATCTTTCCATGGCTCGTTGGGTCACTTTTATTCTGTTGACAGTCCTTTGGGTAAGTGTTAGTGTTTCGGAGCCATATTTAAGTACCGGAAGGACACATTGATCATAAACTTTGCGTTTAAGACTTATTGGAATATCAGACTTGAAAATGTGTCGCAATTTTCCGAAGGCAGCCCAGGTCAGTCCAATTCGTCTGCTTAGTTCACAGGTCTGGTTGTCTCTTCCAATTCGTATTTCGTGCCCTTGATATTTATATGAGGTTACAAATTGGATTTCTTTTTCCCTTAGTTTTAAGTTACAGCTGGGGACTAAGTTAGTCATGAATTCTGTTTTAGCGGTATTGATCTTTAATCCAACTTGTTGGCAGATACTTGACAACTCTGAGAGCATTTCGTATGCCTCATCTAGGCTATCTGAGATCAACACAATATCGTCGGCGAAACGCAGGTGATTTAGCATTTCCCCATCCACACGTATGTCTCTATTTCCCATTTCGAGCTTTTTAAACATATACTTTAATAAAGTTGTGAAGAGCTTGGGAGATATTGTATCGCCCTGACGGACACCCCTTTCGATTTTAAACTGGTTTGTTTCTTCGTGAAGTCTCACTTTTGCTGTTGCGTGTTCGTAGATATGTCGTAGTAGGGAGATATAACGATGATCTATACGACAGTCGGCAAGAGCTTTAAGCATTTCGTAGTGATTTATGGAATCGAACGCTTTTTCATAATCTACAAACGTGAGTACAAGAGGTTTATTGTATTTCACACATTTTTCTATCAGTGACTTTATAACCTGTAAGTGGCTGATATAAATCCAGTTTGTTCGTAAGTCTCGCTGTTATGATTTTAGTAAAAAGCTTATAAAGATGTGTAAGCAGACTAATTGGTCTGTAGTTTTGTAGGTCGGTGATATTACCCTTTTTGTGCATAAATACAATGATGGCGTTGTTCCACTTCTCTGGGGTTGTTGCTTCATCTAGACATTTGTCGAAAAGTCGAGTTATGGACTTGAGTAATTGTTTTCCTCCTATTTTTATAGCTTCTGCAACGATGCCGTCTTCACCTGGTCTTCACCTGGTGCTTTATTGTTCTTCATTTCGTTAAGCGATCTCAAAACTCCATTTTCAGTTATTGCTGGAATATCCTCTGATCCCTGGTTTACTATATGAGGTAAAGGAGGTGCATTTTTTAATATTCCGGCTTGGTGTTGGTCACTGTATAAGCTGGTATAGAAATTTTCGACAATTGTGATTATCTCCCTTCTGTCGTTTGTTATTTCTCCCCTTTCATTTTGTAATTTAACTATTTCTGTTTTTCCCAAACTCAGTTTGTTTTGAAGTATTTTCATGTTTTTATTTTCTTCTATGGTTTTGGTTATCCATTTTTTATTGTATTTTCTGACATCGGCTCTTACAGCTTTTGTTATATCTTATCGAGGCATACTTACAACTATTACTTATTACTAACTATTGTGAACTGTACAAAAGGCAGATACAGAATGCCGAATACGGGACACTCGACAATCTATTACACTCGTACCACCATCGCTGAATGTTCAAGCCTTTAGAAAATGCTTAATTCGCAGTGAAATACCTATAGGTACCCTGGTACCTCTCGCATACACACAACCAAATTCATATGGAATCACTCGGTATTTCACATTATTGATTGTTTTTAACCATGGATCTTTGACTACTTGTGAAGAATGAAGTTTTTTGTTGTAAAAGAACTGGATAGTATAATAACAAATGTTGCATTATAACCACATGTTCGGGATATTGTACTCAGTTGTCATTGAGATTTGAAACTGTGAATTTCAAAATTTGAAAAAGCCTATAATCATAATTGAAAATGCCTTATGTTGGATTGTCCGATGTGCAGAAGGGTCGAATAATTGCTCTCGTTGAAGAAGGAGTGACACAGAGGGATATTGCGGCCACCTTGGGGGTATCACAGGGGGTGATTTCAAAAACCTACGCCCGATACGTGGAGCTACAATTTCTGCTAAATAGGCCTAGAAGGAGTCGTAGGAAGATCACTTCAGAAGAACAAGACCGCTTTTCGTTCCAAATTGCAAGAAGATACCCTAGTGCGTCGCACCCCATACTCTAAAGGCAATTTCTGGAAGCAACAGGCATCAGTGTATCAGTCGAAACGATACGTCAAAGACTTCGTTTAAGGGGTTTATACAGCAGAAGGCCTCAGGAGATCCAGATCTAACCAGACAACAAAAAATTAACAGACTTAATTGGTGTATCGACCACCAAAATTGGAATATTGAGAATTGGCGAAATGTTCTCTTTTCGGATGAGACCAGAATTGGTGTTCGATTAGATGACCGACGAATTCGGGTTTTAAGGGGTCGTGGAAGACAAGCTAGACTCCGAGCAGCAAGACAAATTCCGGAATACTAAGGGGGCAGTGAAACAGAGGGAATCGCTATTTTGAACTGGCCAGCTTGCTCTCCTAACCTAAAATCTATCGAACATTTATGGAATAGTCTCAAGAGGAAAATTAGATCACGCCAGGATAATCCAAGAACTCCACAACAGTTCATCCAAGCCGCCACAGAAGAGTGGCAGAATATCATCCTAGAGGAGGTGAAAACCTAATCCAAAGCATGCCTAGACGGATTCAGGCTTGTATCAAGGCAAGAGGAGGTAATACAAGCTACTGAGTTCGAGAAAAAACCACCTACTTCGTGAAAAAACAGTTCTCAATTTTTTTACCAGATGCGGAAAGAGTCTCTTATTTTCTTTCATTTGTTTCTTTCTTAAAATAAACCTTAATTTATTACTTTTTTCAACTGAAATATCTCAGAAAGGATCAATTCTAACAATTCTTCGAAATTTCCAAAATCCCTGAGGTAATATTCAAAATATCGGGTGATTCCATATAAATTTGGTTGTGTGTATAATAACGTATAGGCAATCAAAAACAATTTTTTTTAATTTACCAGATTTTTTTGTTCATTTAACTGGAACATTGAATGCTTTATTAATTTTTAGTAAGGTACTGAAATTACAGATTGTTTTCAGTCGTAGGAACATTATGGTTCATTAATTTAAACTTTAGAAAGATACCCGGGTACCCCCGTTTTCACGCGAAGGTTAAAGGTAATAGTGTAACGCCACCGTGGGTACCACCGTTATTTCATGACCTTATTTGAAGAGATTGAAATAGACTATGTGGAATTTCTGAAAAAACTTAGTGAAAAGTGGTCATCGATAGTATTGATGATTTATTTATTTTATGGGAATTCATCTTTAAAGTAAAACGAAACGAGATACTTTTGTCACTTTTCCACAATTTAGTCAATAATCACGACCGGTTTCGACCATACGGTCATTTTCAAGTGAATAACAATATAATACATGAGTAGGCAAGTGCAAGTACAGAATGAAATTTATCCTAAATATTGAGTAGGGGGATCCATTATGCTCTAGTTGGCTGTTGAGGGTAGTGAATTGTGGGTTTTCACATAGTTTGTTAATCTCCAAGCTTTCCAACAAATTCATCTCTCTCCCTTTGTTACATTTATGAAGGATTTTAAGATTGTTCAATGATATCGAGTGGTTAGTTGATTCTATGTGTTCAAATATTGGAGAATTTTTATCTGAGGAAATATGTTCCTTGGATCTAGCTTCAAAACTCCTCCCTGTTTGTCCGACATAGGCCACCTGACATTCATTGCATTTTATTTGATAAATTCCTGATTGCTTGAATTTATTGGCTTTTTTTGTTTGGCATTGAACATTAATCTGCTTAAGTTGGGGCCGCTTGATAATGAACTAGTTTTGTTCAATTTGGAAAAGTAGTTACTGATTTTGTTAGAGAGTTCGCCGGTGTATGGAGTTATATGCAGCTAGTTTGTGGCTTAAATGACTGAACGAGTCCATTAGAATCGATGCGTCTGTGAATGTTTCTTTTCTGTAAATTTTATAAGTGAGCTGGTTATTTGAATTTGTAATGGTTAAATCGAGGAAATTCAGAAGTGAAGCTGATGCGGCAATGTATTTCATTCAGGAAATTTAAAATTGCTGAAATTGTCTGTTTGAACCACGAAAACCAACTAAAATGTCATCTACATATCTGTACCAGAAAATAATGTGTTTTCAGCGAAATCTGTGTTTAATATTGAGTTTTTCTCCAAATTATTCATGAAAATGTCAGCTAGTAGAGGGCTAAGAGGTGAACCCATTGGAAGACCTGAATTTCGTTTAAAGAATTTAGATTGAAATTGAAAGTAACTTTGAGATAGGCATATTTGAAGAAGATTGCTAAATTCATTAGTGATATATGGCGGTGTGTTAGACTCAGATAAGATATCTGTAACAAGGGGAAAACACTCATTCGTTGGAATGTTCAGGTACATATTTTTGACATCGAAAGAGACTAACTTAATATCTTGGGAGATTGTGAGATTTGAAAGTTTATGTATGAGATCTACAGAATGAGAGATAGTGTATTGTGCTTGAAAGAGGTCTAGAAATTTTTTATTCAAGAATTTTGCTAGTTTACCTGATGGTGTGTTTATATATGACACTACAGGTCTTGCAGATTTTTCGTCCTGATATAGTTTAATCAATCCGTACATTTTTGGAGCTTGAACATTCATTGGAATCAGTTTCCTCTTCTCCCATTCTGTGTGTGCTAGGTGTTCTAACAAACTTAGCTCTTCTTTGATTTCTTTTGTGAAAAGTTTGGTTGGATCTTTTGGTATTTCGGTGATATCCATTTTTTTCAGTACATCCTGCATCTTTTGTTCGTATAGGTCTTAATTGAGGCAAACTATACTATTGCCTTTATCAGCTTTAGTCATTATGAGATCTTCGGCTTGGATTTTGCTTGATATGGATTTTATTATTTTCAACTGATTCTGATTGTTAGTTTTTATGTCAGACTTTCTGATAATTTCTGTGAAATTGTATTTATGGAGGCTTGGGTTGGTGATGATATCTTTATGTTTTTGGATTGAAAGTGTTTTATACAGGTTTTCATAATTTTCTTTTGAAATCTCACTTATTTTCATATTAATTTTATATTCAAGGCACTCAAATTCAGTATAATGTAAAATAATAAATGGCCATCCAAAAACATGAAGATCATCACCAACCCAAGCCTCCATAAACCCAAACCATAGAAATTATCAGAAAATCTCACATAAAAACTGACAATCAGAATCAGTTGAAGATAATAAAGTCCATATCAAGCAAAATCCAAGCCAAAGATCTCATAATGACTAAAGCTGACAAAAGCAATAGTATAGTATGCCTCAATAAAGACCCATACGAAGAAAAGATGTACTGAAAACAATGGATATCACCGAAATAGCAGATGATCCAACCAAACTTTTCACAAAAGAAATCAAAGAAGAGCTAAGTTTGTTAGAACACCTAGCACACACAGAATGGGAGAAGAGGAAACTGATTCCAATGAATGTTTAAGCTCCAAAAATGTACGGATTGATTAAACTACATAAGGAAGAAAAATCTGCAAGACCTGTAGTGTCATATATAAACACACCATCAGGTAAACTAGCAAAATTCTTGAATCAAAAATGTCAATACCTCTCTAATTTTCAAGCACCATACACTATCTATAATTCTGTAGATCTCATACATAAACTTTCAAATCTCACAATCTCCCAAGATATTAAGTTAGTCTCTTTCGATGTCAAACATATGTACCCGATCATACAAACGAATGAGTGTCTTCCCTTTTTACAGATATCTTATCCGAATCTAACACACCGCCATATATCACTAATGAATTTAGCAATCTTCTTCAAATATGCCTACCTCAAAGTTACTTTCAATTTCAATCTAAATTCTTTAAACAAAATTCAGGTCTTCTAGTGGGTTCACCTCTTAGCCCGCTACTAGCTGACATTTTCATGAATAATTTAGAGAAAAACTCAGAATTAAACACAGACTTCGCTAAAAAACACATTACTTTCTGGTACAGATATGTAGATGACATTTTAGTTGGTTTTCGTGGTTCAAACAGACAAATTCAGCAATTTTTAAATTTCCTGAGTAAAATACATTGCCGCATCAGCTTCACTTCTGAATTAGAAAATAATAACTCAATTAATTGCCCGGACTTAACCATTACAAATTCAAATAACCAACTCACTTATAAAATTTACAGAAAAGAAACATTCACAGACGCATCGATTCCAATGGACTCGTTCAGTCATTTAAGCCATAAACTAGCTGCATATAACTCCATGATTCATAGAGCTTACTCTTTTCCCCTTACGACAGAAAATTTTCAAACCGAACTTAATATCATCAGAAAAATTGCCTCAAACAACAACATACCACAACATTTTCTATATACAATCATTAAATGCAAAGAACAACGTATTACCTCTCAATTACTATATAGCATCGTAGAAACCCCGGAAAAAAGATACACTAGTCTCAAATACACCGGCGAACTCTCTAACAAAATCAGTAACTACTTTCCCAAATTGAACAGATTATTATTCAATGCCAAACAAAAGAACGATAAATTCAAGCAATCAGGAATTTATCAAATAAAATGCAATGAATGTCAGGTAGCCTATGTCGGACAAACAGGGAGAAGTTTTGAAGCTAGATCCAAGGAACATATTTCTTCAGATAAAAATTCTCCAATATTTGAACACATAGAATCAACTAACCACTCGATATCATTGAACAATCTTAAAATCCTTCATAAATGTAACGAAGGGAGAGAGATGAATTTGTTGGAAAGTTTGGAGATTAACAAACTATGTAAAAACCCACAATTTACTACCCTCAACAGCCAACTAGAGCATAATGGCTCTCCCCTACTCAATATTTAGGATAAATTTCATTCTGTACTTGTACTTGCCTACTTATGTATTATATTGTTATTTACTTGAGAATGACCGTAGGGTCGAAACCGGTCGTGATTATTGAATAAATTGTGGTGACAAAAGTGTCTCATTTCATTTTACTTTGAAAAGTGGTCAATTCGTCAAAAATTGTGACTCCTGGCAAAAAGCCTTGTAGATCACTGGATTTTACCTAAAAATTTTCATAGGTACCCGTTTCAACATTTCCTGTAGCCGAAATATTGAAAATCAATTTATAACACAAAAACTTTGACAGCTAGACAAATGTGTCAGCGTCATCTTCGGTTTCATCGAAAAGTCGTCACAAAAACCATATTTCTCTATATCTGAGAATTTCATTGAAATGAAAAAATGCATGGAACACACACTTTCTTCAGACCAAACAAGCATTTCCTAGTGTTTTAAGAAATTGTTTATTGAACGTTTACTGAAAGAAAGATTAGAACGAATATCAAACAATAGGCTTTTCGCGATGTAACATTAGAAAGTAACTACCTTAAATTGCTTTTACGTTAAACAAACATCTCTACTATTAGCTAATCTTATAGCATATGGTACCTACAGTAAATATGGTTTCGTATAATGTACTTATTGTGTTATACACTACGAGAAGATGCGGAAGACTTGTTCTGAATACAATTTTTGCATTGTGATTAGAATCTCGCTATGACACAAGCATCAATCAATCACACTTAAGGTTGATATTCTCAGTTGTTCTGATTAAATCGAATGAGACAGCATGATTCAAGAAGGTCCAATATGTGGACACAACACGTTAAATATTAAGGCCAATTACTTGACAATAGATTTTGATAGATGACTGCTTAGACATTGACTTGATCTCTACTGCATTGTCCATTAAAAATAAATTTCCAAAACTACACCCCTGTTTCTGTAATATCACCGGTCATGTGACATGTGACGTCACTCGCAAGTAAACAAGTTAATAAAACACTTCTACTGTAGTGAGTTTCATCATTTTTCCTTAACTTTATCGGAAAGACAATTAAAAAATAGGTAATTGATTCCGCCTTTACTACGTGATAGGTAATCAAGATGGTAATAAGGAATTAAATCATGAATTATACTATTACAAGAGTTTATTTAAATCAGGATAGCAATTTCGGTCTCTGGGCCATCTTCAGCTGACAACAAGTACTGCACTAAATTAAAATACAAACATAAGGTACCAGAGGCAATTAACACCCACCAAACTTAAAATATCTTTTTTAATATGAATGCTTTCGAAATGGACCCAACCTTGTCATGTGAAAATTGAGTATATATTTCTGAATTGAAAGATGGTAGTTAAGAAGTGTAATCATTTAAAACTTCCTCGTTAATAACGTAATATTAAAACCCTTTATTTGGGCGTTAAAAAAAATATGTTGATTAGCGCCTGCTTGCAAAATCAGATGCTACATGAGTAAAATAATCTTTGTGTTTGAATAATCTAATAAATCATAAGAGTCATTTATTAATTTCTTCATTAGATAGCAAGGAATGTAGCAAATCAACATTCAATGTAACAACTTTGACATGTCTTAACAGGCACAACGTAATTTGAAACCCTTAATTGTAATCAGTTTTCACAGAACTTTGAGTTCTGACATCAACAATTATAAAAAATAATAGCATGGCGAATGTTTATATTCATATAAAATATATATTATCTTTAAACATACAATGGGCGTTATTGAACGATAATGGTCAATAGCGCCCTGAGGTAGCAGGAAAACCATGCCCAACAATGAAAGTCACTGCAATCTACACTATTAAGTACTTAAAATATTATGAGATCTTCCTTCTTCTGTCCATGACTTCCATCTTTTTCTACTCGTCGGGCTAGGTGGTGTCATTTTGGTGTTCTGTAAAATGAGTACATACTTATCAACAAACTACTTTGCTGTAAGAAAAGGCAAGGGCAGAATAATAAAATAAGTGAATTTAAGATAACATTGAATTCAGATTCTGGACATGTATTTTTATTGAAGATTTAATTTTACAATGCAGATATAAGTAGTTAGGCGTTATCAGAGCAGAATTACTACAGAATAAAAGTTAGTATCTACTACTTTTTCAATGGTGTAAGAACGGCCAATAACGCCCACGTATGGTAATCGCGCCCAATGGTCATTTGACTGGGCGTTAATACCCGTGTTGAGGATTATGGTATGCAGAAGTTTTTGCATTAAACTATACAAATTCTCTTCAAAATATGAAGAAGATATAAGGAGAGCAACCTTTACTACATGACAAATATAAAAGCAAACAGAAATGAACAATAAAACATCTGGAAACTTACAGTTTTGTGGAGCAATTGCGACCGGAGTCTCGGAAACACGGCGACTCACTGCAAGATGGCGGCGAGAGCGGCTAGCGCACGCGGTTGGTGTGTTCCTGTTGGTGTATTCTTAGTGTGCCTGAGCGTTGACGCGAATAAAACGAATTAAAGTACGTTTTCTGTAGATTGGGCGTTACGAGAAAGAGGGCGTTAATTGCCTCAGGTACCTTACATAAACAAGTAGATAAAAAATTAATAAGGGTGAAAAAAAGAGGTAATAAACGAATTACGATAGAAGCAGTTATTATTTGAAGATTTTAAATATGGACGAATAAACCGGGTCATACTGGTCGTTTAAAAGATTATCTCCACAGGAAGTTTGAAAATTTCTAAGAAATCTACCTTTCGTCCTTTAGGTATTTTGTGAATAATTTGAATTTGATCTATGGATGGAAAATGATGGCCATTTTCGATACAATGTGAAGCGAAAGTAGAGTCCGACGGTTCTCTGGTTATTGTGATCTGGGTGATGCTCTTTGTATCTAGTTTTGAATGAACGACCAGTCTGACATAAATAGACGCCTTCACAATCCATACGTGATAGGGCCAAAATATGTTAATGAAATGTATTTGTCTGTATTAGTTCATTCTATTGTAACGAAATTGAATCTAAGGAACAGTCAGAAAATTTAGAAAGATCGAAGATAAAAAATTAGGAACAAGTGTAACAAAAATGACTCTTACTGGTTAAGCCCAGGGAAATATGAGCAATGTGGCTATAATTCAATATTTGTCACTGAAATCTTAGAAGAAAAGTCAAGGAAGTTTTGCTCAGATATTTAATTACATATTATAATTGTGGTAAACAATGTCAACAAATGCTTCTATATATATATATATATATATATATATATATATATATATATATATATATATATATATATATATATATATATATATATATATATATATATTTCACCAAGATATCTCATATAAGACTTATCTTGGTGAAATAGATGAGGTAGAGGTTGTCTATGTTAGAGTCCCCAATCACTTAGGGAGTTCAAATTCCAAATACTTCTTGTATTATACTGCTGCATATGGGGTTACCTCTATTTCACCTTCGGATTCATCTGGATTTCTGAACTCCAAATAGAAGTTATCCTTCTCCTACTCCACCTACGACTCTACTCTGCACCTAGAATCTCTACTACGACTCTCTATCTACGACTCTCCACCTAGAGTCTCTATCTACGACTCTCCACCTATTACCTATTTTTTTGATATAGGTCACTACACAGACCTACGACCTAGCTGTTAGCTAGTAACGTGACTGGAGGGTTGACTGGAATCAGGTGTTTTAATTCAAATTGTTGTGACGTGATTTTAGCACGTTACACTATAGATATGTAAGAATAATGATATGCTATTCGTGTTGGTTTCTTCGTGATCATTCCGTTTATTATATTTGAGGAATAACCATTGTTCTAAGCTATTTCTTTAATAATTGATACTGATTTTGGGTGTATTGAGTTATAAGGGATGCAAATATCAGTGAAGGTTTTCGATATATCAGAACTTGTGTGTTATTGTTAGGTCACCTAGGAATCTCATCTACGACTCTCCACCTAGGAAATGATTGGGCTTTCTCCTTGCCTTTATCCGAAGAAAATATGTCCAGGAACTATTAAAGATCTATTTTGATGATAAAACTGATAGATTTGACAATAGTGTCTACTCTCCACCTAGGAATCTCTATCTACGACTCTCCACCTAGGACCTATCTATTGAGTGTAAAACTGCATTATACGCAGATTTGATATAGGTCACTACACAGTATTCAAGATAAAGATATATTTCTAATTTACACTACAACTAATTAGCTTTCGGCAGAAAGAAAGTGCTGGGGAAGGTTCGGAAGCCAGTAAGACATATCATCTGATAGCCGGATTATGCGCATCAGACTGTTAGCCAGTGGCGTGACACAGATGGAGGGTTGACTCGAATCAGGTGTTTTAATTCAAATTGTTGTGACGTGATTTCAGCAACCTGTGATTTTATGAACGTAACTATGTCTTATTTCAATAAGAACGATGTGAAAGTTGGTTGATTTATAAATTCCCTTTAACGGCAAAATTGGGACCCCATCGCACCAGCAGATGCTCAAACTTCCTATGATGTATTCCACTCCATCATAATGGACCACTTTAACGAAAATTTCCGTAAAAAAAGAGTAAAAGCGAAGTATAATAAAAACCGAATGGTAGTGCCCAGTCCTGAAATTGCAGCTCTCAAAAATCAGGTGGATTATATTCAGAATCAGAAGAGATGATGCCTCTGAACAACTATATAAGATATTGAAGTCAAGGTTGAAAAGTGCCTTCAACAACTCCATCAGATCTGGCCACTGTCAACAAATAGCAAATGCTTCAAACAAAAGCAGAGAAATTTGGAAAATCATTAACGCTAAGGTAAATGACGCAAAAAGTGTGAATGTAAACTCTAATCTGAGCACTCATACCCTCAGCGACCACTTCGCAAATGTTGCTATGAGATATACACCGAAAAATCTTGACCAGAATGTATCTCCACAATCCTATGCCAAAAAGACTGCTACTTCTGACTACAACTCGATGATGCTAACAGATACAACAGCTAGAGAAATAAGGACTTTGGTGCATGGCATAAAGGAAAAAAAATCTGTAGATATCTACGATTTCAGTGTTAGTCTTCTCAAAAAAATAATCCACGCTGTGGCTACACTTCTCAGTATAGTCATAAACCAATGTTTTGAGCAGGGGTTTTTTTCGGTGGACTTGAAGTATGCTAGAGTGATGCCAATATTCAAAAAGGGGGACCCAAACGACCCGAATAGCTACAGGCCAATTTATATTCTGCCTGTCTTCTCTAAGGTTTCGAAGCCTTGCTTAAAAATAGAAAAGTGGCTTACCTTGAGTCCAAATCAATATTGACACCATGCCAACATGAATTTAGAAAAGGCAGGTCAACAGTCATCGCCATGGCTGAGCTAGTCGAGTATCTGATGAGAAACATGGATGATCAGGAAGATTCAGAAATGAATTGTTGTGATTTGATTAAGGCTTTTGACCTGATGTTGAGACCTGTGCTTCTTCTCAAATTAGAATATTGCGGAATGAAAGGAATAATTTGGAATATTCTCAAATCTTACTTAGAAGATAGGTACCAATCAGTATGTTGGCAAAACGTGCTGTCTCCGCCAGTAAAGATAAGCCTTGGAGTTCCGCAGGGATCAATATTGGGTCCGGTGCTTTTCAATCTGTATATGAATGATCTCCCATCCAATATTGAAGCAGATAAAAATGTTTGTTCGCCGACGACACAACAGTTCTTGTCAAGTCTAATTCTGAAGAAGAGTTGAACAGACGTTCTGGGTCTACCATGCAAAAGGCACATAAATGGTTGAGCGCGAACAGATTACATGTTAACATGGGGAAAAATCAAAAATTGACCTTCGCGGCAAAGCGTAATCACGGGGACAATGAGTACTTGACTAACAAACTGTTGGGCTTTCCAATGCAGAGTACTCTTACGTGGAAAACAATCATCGCTGAAATGAGGGAAAATTATACTCAGCAATTCATTCTGTCCGCCGAATGTTGGCGCTACATCGCCAACGAAAGAGCCTCTCTCAACGTACTTTGCGCATTTTCATAGTGTCGCGTGTTATGGAATACTCCTCAGGGGGGCATCTTTGGAAGCGAATTTTCTTATTGCAAAAAAGGGCTGTTAGAGCAATAGTTGGAGCAACGCAAGAACAAAGTTGCAGGTATATATTCAAGACACTGTGCATTCTCCCTGTCCCTTCAATTTACATCCTCGAATGTCTCAGCTATATTCACCGTTTCCGTGATCAGTTTGCCACTCATAGCAAAGTTCATAATTACAATACCAGAAATAAGGGAAACCTTATATTACCACAACAACGTCTATCGCGTTCACAAAAATATTTCACTTATTCGGGACTTAAACTATATAATCGGCTCTCTGAAAGATACAAAAAATTGAGCAGTTTTGTTTTCAAGAATAAAATTAAGTCTTTACCTTTGAAGAAAATATGTTACAGTATGGACGAATTTATTGATATGGGAATACATGAGTGCTTTATCTGATTTGGTTGTAAATGTCTTGTCTCCTCTTGCTCATTGTGATTTTATCCTTTGTTTATGTCCACTTCATTGGTTTTGTCGAATTATTAGTTAGGAATTAAGATATTATATTTATTATTTTTGTCATCTCTGAAGAATAAATAAATGATTGATTGATTGATTGATATTTTGTGGTTCATTAGCCTTCAATACTCTCCGTCCTCAACTTTTTTTGACCTAAATATTTTTATATTGATTTTTTGTCAGTTGTGCGTTTTGTAACAGTTTTTTTATTGAGATAGTATACTCTATTTCCAAGTTGTACCTGGTTTGAAATCCGTACACTTCATTATTTCGTTCAGTGTTACTCTCAGTTTTTTGAAGGTTTTCAATCTTTCTAACCAATTATTTTTGCGATACATGCCATCAAAAAAATGGCCTGGTTGTTGGAGAGTGTTTTAAAAAATATCACACGAAGAAGAATTATAAAACATAATACAAACACATCCTACCGCAAAAGTTTAAGAAGGATTTTGCCACTTCAATTCAAGCTTAACGAACAAATTGAAAAGAATGAATTCTGGCTTAGCAAAGCTTGGTCTGGTAGACTGTGTAATCACTCATAAAAATGATAAATTACTATAAAAGGAGCCAAGTAGGAAGTCAGGCATAATTAATACTCTAGTCTTCCTTTCACTGTGCAAGTTTCATTCTTTAAGATCAGAGGTTGAATAATATATACTGCTGAACAAAATTACGAAGACTAGAAGTAAAGAAAGCACTACTTAAATCTTATTAACAATATTCGATTAAAAGATAAATTGGTTTGCGGAAAAAACAGTAGGTAGAACGAGTTTGGTACTTTCAAAACTAAGGTGGAATTATTTCGATGAAATCCAATCATCTGATGGATCAGTATTGTTTTCTTTATACCTCTGAATTAAGTTTAACATTGGTTAGTTCAATTGAAAATTACCACATTGGAGATTTTTTTCTATAGGGGGAGGTGGTGTAGATTGATGGATCAATTATATTAAACATATTATTATATACATATATTTACAAAAACAGACACATAGGTCGGTTCTAACATGCCGGCAGACAACATAATAGTGTCTCAGTCGTGCTAAAGGCGTACGATTTTGAGTCTTTCACCCTTCATGTTCCAGGGAACTAGTGTTTCAGCAAAGTTGCAATTTATATATGGTATGTTATTTATATCATTATTGTACATATATAGTAATACCCAGACCAGGGCCCCAGCAACCATATGTGCAAAGTGTGCAATGCACACGGGCGCCATCCTTTAGGGGCGCCAAAACCTAGGGTCCAAAAAAAATATTAAAATGAAAGTAGAGAAATTAAATAATATCAGGTATAAATACACACGAAATTTTATTAATATATCATTCGGTTACTACCGATTCCTATGTTGCGAGAACATGTCAGGCGGCAGTTTCTTGATTTTTCCTGTTCAGACATGAATAACGCCTGGAGCACTATGAAAGCGATGCATCGCCACAGGCGTTTTTAAATCAGTTAGTTCACTGGACCGTGCAACAAGTGAATAAAAACAAATAATCCTATTAATTTTTACATATAAAGTTATTTTTATTTTGTGGTGTTGTGTTGTGTTGCTTGATATTTTGTTTACTACTTTTTTTTAAATTAAGTGCCGAATACCTGCTGACTGCAATTTCAACGGCTTGATTTTTTATAAAATGGTAAGTGTTCCTACTTTATACTATCAACATTAACCCTTTATATGATAGTGGTTATAATTAATTTTTTTTAGCCAAATATCTTTTTATAATTGAAATGTCATGTACGAGTTTAAAATAGTAACTGGTTTTATCCATAACTCGCTTAGTTTTTATGCTATCGATTTTTTAAAGAACCATTTTGTAGGGTTTTTAAGGTCTATCAGATCAAATTAGTTCAATAACTTTTTGCCTTTATTTTTGAAAGGATTTAAGCTGAAAGGGCTCGAACAAATTGCTTTTTACTCAAATAAGCAAACTTTAATCGGCCATATCTTACTTAATAATAATCTGCCCTATAAAGGGTTAAAAACTAATGGCTACTCAGTTAACTTTTTAAGAATTTTTCTTACCTTTACCACATAGTGCTTATTATTGTGGTTACTTTAGAAGTTAATTCCTAATTCCCATGAGTACTAATTATTTATTTGTTTTTTCAGGATAAAAGAAAGAGACCTTCAGGTGCGAAGTTTCGCGAGCGAAATAAACTGAGACTACAAGAAAGGGTAAATATGTTTGGATCTTTAAAGCATTTCTTGCAAAACAATCGAGATTCCACGGAGACTATCGATGTTGGTGCGACCGAATCGTCCGAATCTCAAGATTCTAAATCCGTAATATCAATAACCGTGAGTAAACCATCTGAAATTTCAACAGTAACATCAGATCCTGCAACAAGTAGCAGCGGTTGTAGCAGCAAAACAGCTTCTACTGATGCAGAGCCCGAAGAAGCGATGACACCATCCTCGTCTACAGCACTTGAACAATACACTTCAGGTAATTCAGCTTGTGTAAAAAGTTCGGTAATGTTAGCTACCGAAATACCTGGTGCAAGTGACACTTTCGATGAAGGCTGTAATGAGGCTAGTATCTATATAACTTCGTCGGACCCCGGTTTGTGGCCCGAAAGAATCACCAATGAGAATGCTAGAATATTGGTTAAACGTGGTCCGCCTTTGATAGACATCAGTTTTAGCTTTCCTAGTAATAAAGATAAAAGAAACTTTTGTATATACTTTGAAAGAAATCTAGCAAATGGAGAAAAAGTCGAAAGGGCTTGGCTTATTAACTCTATTTCTAAAGATTTTGTATTTTGTTGTTTTGTAAATGTGAAACACCTAATGCTTTTTGTGATACAAATGGAGTATCTGATTGGCAACACTTGTCTTTGGTAATTAAGAGACACGAAACGTCAATTTTACACAACAGTTATATAAACACTTGGGTAAATTTGAAAAAATTTGGAGACATCTATGACTGTTAATGCCCATCATCTG
Organism: Cryptolaemus montrouzieri; assembly: GCA_013387265.2. Lineage (NCBI taxonomy): Eukaryota > Metazoa > Arthropoda > Insecta > Coleoptera > Coccinellidae > Cryptolaemus > Cryptolaemus montrouzieri. Next base: position 5,724,043 of record JABFTP020000001.1, read on the forward strand.
CGGATTTTAGAAACGAAACAAAAATATTGGCGAGACATGTTGGAAAGAATTATTGCGATTGTTAAGTATTTATCTACACAATGCTTGGCATTTCAAGGTTCTTCTCAATTGCTTTTCGAACATGATGATGGAAATTTTCAAAAGTGTTGGGATGAGATTCAGTGATGAGACAGCGTTAGCCGGGTGTATAACTCCCAAAAAAAAATGACTCAAAATTTACTGCATTACAGAAATGAAATAATTGAATTATTGTCGTCCAAAGTGAGAAATATTTTTGAAATGGTTCGCAGTTCAAAATATTTGTCAATAATATTAGATTGTACACCAGACACTAGTCATACTGAGCAAATTAGTCTTGTTCTGAGGTATGTTGTCCTTAACACCACTTCAAAAAAGGTTGAAGTTAAGGAAAGTTTTATTGCGTTCAATCCAATACTGGACTCTACAGGAGAAGGGATATATATACATTTGTGATAGAAAATTTGAAAAAATTAAATTTAGAATTAAAACACATTAGGGGACAAGGCTATGATAATGGGACAAATATGAAGGGAAACATGTTGGGCTTCAAAAACGCATTCTTGATGTGAATCCGAAAGCCCTTTTTGAACCTTTAACTTAACAGTAAATGACGCTTCTAAGGTGTCAGGTGCTACAATAAACTTTTTAATCTTGTGCAAGAGTTATATTCAATAATGTGTTTTAATTCTAAAGTTTAATTTATTTAAGTTGCGAACAATCGCAATAATTCATTCCAACACGTCTCGCAATATTTTGTTTCGTTTCTAAAATCCCAGATGATGGGCATTAACAGTCATAGATGTTCCAAATTTTTTCAAATTTACCCAAGTGTTTATATAACTGTTGTGTAAAATTGACGTTTCGTGTCTCTTAATTAGCAAAGACAAGTGTTGCCAATCAGATACTCCATTTGTATCACAAAAGCGTTAGTTTCCAAAATCCACAGTTTTACATTTACAAAAATGTTTTTTAAATTTACAACTTACAACAAAAACAAAATATTATTAAAAATACAGAATACAGAATTTTTAGAAATAGAGTGAATAAGCCAAGCCTCCTCCATTTGCTAGATTTCTTTCAAAGTATTTGCTCGAAAACTTTATCTTATCTTTATTACTAGGAAATCTAAAACTGATGTCTACCAAGGGCGGACCACGTTTAACCAATATTCTAGCATTCTCATTGGTGATTCTTTCGGGCCACAAACCGGGGTCGGACGAAGTGATATAGATACTAGCCTCATTACAGCCTTCATCGAAAGTGTCACTTGCAGCAGGTATTTCGGTAGCTGACATTACCGAACTTTTTACACAAGCTGAATTACCTGAAGTGGATTGTTCAAGTGCTGTAGACGAGTATGGTGTCATCCCTTTATCGGGTTCTGCATCAGTAGAAGCTGTTTTGCTGCTACAACCGCTGCCACTTGTTGCAGGATCTGATGTTACTGTTGAAATTTCAGATGGTCCACTCACGGTTATTGATATTACGGATTTAGAATCTTGAGATTCGGACGATCCGGTCGCACCAACATCGATAGTCTCCGTGGAATCTCGATTGTTTTGCAAGAAACGCTTTAAAGATCCAACCATATTTCCCCTTTCTTGTAGTCTCAGTTTATTTCGCTCGCGAAATTTCGCACCTGAAGGTCTCTTTCTTTTATCCTGAAAAACAAATTAATAATTAGTACTCATGAGAATTAGAAATTAACTTCTAAAGTAACCATAATAATAAGCACCATCTGGGTAGGGTAGAAAATATTCTTAAAAAGTTAACTAAGTAACCAAAAGTTTTTAACCCTTTATAGGGCAGATTATTATTAAGTAGGATATGGCCGATTAAAGTTTGCATATTTGAGTAAAAAGCAATTTGTTTGAACCCTTTCAGCTTAAATCCTTTCAAAAATAAAGGCAAAAGAGATATTAAACTAATTTACAACCCTAAAAATGATTTTTTAAAAGATCAATAGCATAAAAACTAAGCGAGTTATGGATAAAACCAGTTACTCTTTAAACTCGTACATGACATTTCAATTAATAAAAATATATTAGGCTAAAAAATTAATTATAACCAGTATCCTATAAAGGGTTAATGTTGATAGTATAAAGTAGGAAACACTCATGAAAAATCAAGCCGTTGAAATTGCAGTCAGCAGGTATTCGGCACTCAATTTAAAAAAAAAGTAGTAAACAAAATATTACACAACACAACACTACACTTGGCAAAATAAAAATAACTTTATATGTAAAAATTAATAGGATTACTTGTTTTTATTCACTTGTTGCACGGTCCAGTGAACTAACTGATTTAAAAACGCCTGTGGCGATGCATCGCTTTTATAGCGCTCCAGATGTTATTCATGTCTGAACAGGAAAAATCAAGAAACTGCCGCCTGACATGTTCTCGCAACATAGGAATCGGCAGTAACTAGATAATATACTAATAAAATTTCGTGTGTATTTATACCTAATCCGATTTAATTTCTCAACTTTTATTTCAATATTTTTTTTGGACCCTGGGTTTTGGCGCCCCTAAAGGATGGCGCCCGTGTGCATTGCACACTTTGCACATATGGTTGCGGAGGCCCTGTTCACTCTGAAGTCGGTGAAACTACAAAGGCAGAAACCATGAATGATTATGGGTATAAGAATTTCCTCTAGGCATAAAATGGAAATATATAAGAAGAAAATTAAAGAAGAGGTATCTGATGACTTCCTCAGAGCATACAGTGGCATACTTAGAAAGGTTGTTAGGCAGGCCAAAAGAATGCATAATAATGAATGCATTTTACAATCTAAAAATAAAAATTTCGCAACATGGGAACTAATAAGAAGACACAGCAATAAGATTAGGAAAAGAGTCTCTATTTTGGAAGAACTGAAAGGGGGAACGCAGGATTATCGAGAAGTACTAAATAATATAAATGAATTTTTTGTGAGTCATTGTTCAGAATTATCCCAAAGTGATGGTGATCTTAAGGAGCGGAGTTCCATTCGGGAACAATCTCGAACTTACCCTTGTGGTAGCATTGTGTTATTTTCTCTGGACTCTGATGAGATCATTTGTATAATCAAGTCCTTGAAGCATACGAAGTCTGTGGGACCAGATGGAATTCCAGTTCAACTGATCAAGTCTGTTGCAGATCCGATCTCGCCTGTTTTGACCCATCTAATAAATGTCACATTTGAAAGTGGGGTATATCCTGAGAAACTTAAAATAGCAAAGGCTAGAGCGGTGTACAAGAAGGGGAACAAACAGCAAATAGAAAATTACAGACCCATATCTATACTCAGCAACATAAGCAAGATATTCGAAAGAGTCATTTACAACAGAATTGTAGACTTCTTGGAGACTTACAAGGTACTTTCAGAATATCACAATGGCTTTCGAAAAGGTAAAACTGCGGCAAGAGCCATATATCAAGCCATTACCAAGATACTGTCTTACTTTAACGCTGGTAAAATAACAGCACCGATGTGTATAGATCTCAAAAAGGCCTTTGACAGCGTAGACCATGACAAACTGGCTGAGAAACTGTATGCAGGTGGGATAAGAGGTAGACTGCTGGATTTGCTCCAGTCTTATGTCTCAGGAGAGCAATATATGGTTGAACAAGAGCCATGAACTGGAAACACGGTGGAACCAGAAACATTGAGTGTTGTTAGGGGGTGCCGCAGGGATCGGTATTGGGTCCGTTGTTCTACCTGATTTAGGCCAATGATTCAACTGATTGTACGCCTGAATTCATGGTCCAGTTTGCGGACGACACTTCCGTGGTGCTGGGTGATCAGGTTTCGTTGGATGCGATGGTAGACGCAGTGTTTGCTGATCTCGGTGCTTGGTTTCCCCGGAATGGACTCGCGATGAATCATTATAAGACCCAAATTGTCAAGTTTGGATATATGCCGACTCGTGGATGGAGAACGCCATGTTGTCGTCTAGTGGCCTCAAGTTTTTGGGTGTTTCAGTTGACTATCGACTGGATTGAAGTGATCATGTGGAACAACTTTCATCATATATATATATATATATATATATATATATATATATATATATATATATATATATATATATATATATATATATATATATATATATATATATATATATATATATATATATATATATATATATATATATATATATATATATATATATATATATATATATATATTCTTTTGAAAAGAGAGGATTTACAAAAATTTGAATAATTGTATTTACAATAAATGCTTATATCTATAATTTTGGTGTGTGTCAGAAAAAGCACAAGTGTGAGCTCAGGAAATGTAACAGGGAAACCATACTATCTTGTATATGATTCAATAAACGAGTGAAAAAACCTGAGGAAAAAACTCGTTTCCCTGTCGCTATTGCACTAGCAATAGCTTGTCTGTTTATGTTGTGTTAGTGTCGTGTGTACATAAAGAGTACCAAAGATTTTTCTGCTTAGCCGCTTCATTCTCTTGCATTCCATGTTTTCCAAACGGAGACAAGGGTGAAAGGAAGGGGGTTTGCGACAGGAATCTGTAACAATGGAAAAAGAAAACCAGCAGCTAAATATTTCAACAATCATACTTCTTATATGTCTAAACAAATCTAAGAAAAGATTTTACATAGCAAGCAAGGTCATGAAAAGGACTAAGAAGATAATAAAAAAATACATAACCTGCGATATTTCCTCAAATTTCATCTCTGTTTGACCGAGAGAGCCAGGTTCAGTCTTCCAAGTGACATGGCCAGATATGTTTATGCGCTAAGAATGGTCGCTGAACTGGAAAATGTATCCACAGTATTTATGGCATACAATGGATATGTTGATAGTAGGCTGAGGTACGGAATCGCTATATGGGGAATTTCACTGATATCTTGAGGCTACTTTCGTTGCAGAAATGATGCATTCGCTGAGTCCTCAGGCTAAGTAGAACAAAATCTTGCAGGACTCACTTTGCAGAAAGATCCATACTAACGGTTGTGAGCCTATATGTTTATGAGGCAGTTATGTTTGTAATAAACAATAGAGATTTATTTGAGGATGCCGAGGGTGAACATTGTTATAGCACAAAAGCAAAAGATGATCTGAAGATATCGAAATTCAAATATACTTACCTGCAAAACAATGCTACCTACACCCTTGGGAAAATTCACAATCATATTCCACGGGAGGCGCGAAAGTGGTCAAGAAATAAACTGAGTAAAAAATTTAATTCCTACCTTAGGCACAAACCATATTACACATTCCAGGAGTATTTTGCAGATAGCATTAGTCTGAGTTGATTCCTGTTTTTATGCTGTATGTCCTACTTTTACACTACCTGTCATATTTTTGTAGTCGTATCATGTTTTTTTGCTGCCTGTCCTGTCCTATACTGTATATAATATTTTTACACTGCATGCCCTATTTTTACACTGACTTTCTTATTTTGTGCTAGCTGTCATGTTTTATACTGTCTGTCTTATTTTTGTGCTCCCAGAGACTTGTTTATACTGCTTTGTTTTATACTTTATCTTAAACGATTTTGTTTATATACTTGTTTATGAACATTTTGTTGGCTTAGAGATCAAAGATGCATCTAACGACATAGCTAATCATTTTCATGTATTTGCAGGTACTAATACTTCGTTTAACGTTGTCTTTGGCAGTTCTTGGGTATGCTCATATGATTCCAACAAATTATAAACGTGTTGATCAGTCTAGGAAACTGAACTCCAAACGATCTCTGGATTACGTTTTATCACCCTTCGATATTAAATACCAGCCATTAGATTTACCTCCAGCTATTCCAGTGTCGTTTCAAGAAAGTCTTCAATTTTGGAATGAGCTTGGACATGGCTTTTCTAATGGTTTTGATACAGTTGAACCACTTCCAGTAGAGATAAAAAATGGGCATATCACGCCTGATTTCAGCAATGGATTGGGTACGTATCATTCCAAATAGTGAGTGAGTAAGTACTTTATTTGTAAGTGGTAATGAACAGACGATATAGTATAGTAGAGCACATTGGATCTTTCACGGGTCAAAGTAAATACAATAAATGTTAAGATGGACATTTTCCTTAATCGTCATCCGAAATTTCATCTCATATAAGAGACATTGATATACAGGGTGTTTGAAAAAGACACGGCAATATTTAAGGAGGTGATTGCTGAGGTCATTTCATGAAAAAAGTTTATATTAACATAGATCAGCAAATACACTAGGAGGCAAAATTAGCGGAACACTCGAAAATTCAACCAAATTCGAAGTTCGATATTTTTCCTAATTCTCAACCGATTTAGATGATTTGTTCGGCAAGTTATAGGTCAACTTTTCTGCTTTGTAGAAATTATAAGAGAAAACAAAAAAAATTTGAAAAAAATTTGAAAAAAATTTTATACGGGGGCAAAACTAAAAGTGTTTTTTTGTCAAAAATTCGTAACACCCTGTGGAATTTCGTGGTCCGAGTTGAAACGTACAATATCATGGTCTGTCAAGACACATCTTCCTACAGTAACGCCTTCTTGTTTCATGCGTTTATCTCTATTTTGCAAAATATATTTAGTTACAAGTGGAAAATCACCATTTTGGAGAAATTCCATTGAATCAAGAAATTATCATTAAAATTCGTCTATCAATTTGGAATTTTCTTATTATCACTCAGGCGTGTCGAAATTGTCGTTTGCGATTTTTATGTTCGAATTGCATTAGTTATTGATGACAATTTGGTTAATTTGGTGAAAATTAGGAATTCATAGGAGATAACAGTCGGTAGGTATTAAAATACACAACCGAATTCTGGGACCATTGATAAAACTTTTCATTTACACATGTGCACACCTTTTTTTATCAAATATGAAATACAACACACGTTTTTTTATATATGACCACATTTGCACTTGTTTAAAGAATGAGAGTTTTCCATTCTTTGATTTGATACAAATTCGATCGGTTGCGGTGTTTTGTGATTCTTTTACTGTTTACGATTCGAAACGGTATTTTTCATTCAGAATGAGAGATTTACCACCAACCTCAGTAGCAAGGGCAGTTACATTGATCGAGGAAGGGCGCACCTACCGCTCAGTCGGTACCATGTTGGGTGTCTCGACGTCGGTTATCCATCGAATCTACCAACGTTACAGGAAACTGGATTGTACGTGAGGAGGCGAGGACAACCGGGCAACCCGCGCTATACATGACCGTTTCATCGTCAATCAAACCATAAGAAATCCTCGTCTTACTGCTGTTCAGGCACGTAACCTTTACAAGCAGTGGATAACATTAACGTCAGTGTGAGGACAGTCAGAAGACGATTAAATGAAGTTGGTCTGAGATCATACGCGCAAGCAAAGCACCAAGACTCGATAGAGCCCATCGGGTAGCAAGATTGGCGTTTTCTAGGAGCATGTAGCATGGACAATCATCAGTGGAGACGAGTTTTATTTAGTGATGAGAGCCGATATTGTGTGAATTTCGTGGATGGTAGAGATAGAATATGGAGGCATCGAAGGAACGGTACAATCAAGCGAACTTCGCAGGAACTGAGCAATACGGTGGAGGGTCAGTTATGATATGGGGTGGCATATGCTTGGGAGTACGAACAGAACTGGAGATTATTGGCAATGGATCACCTAATGCCCATCGGTATATAACAGAAAACTTGGAGCCCCATGTTGTGCCTTTTGCTCCTTACATAGGGGAAAATTTCCTTTTTATGCACGATAACGCGCGCCCTCATACTGCGCGCATAGTGATAGAATATCTCAATAATCTCAAAGTTGGGATCACACGAATGGACTGGCCGTCGCGGTCACCGGATTTAAACCCGATCGAACACGTTTGGGACATTCTTGGAAGAAGGGTTCGACAACGGAATCCAGACAACGTTGAAGAGCTGACATTGGCTTTGGTGGAAGAGTGGGACAACATACCTCAACAGATGATAGACAACATCATTGGGATAAGCGAAATCGTATGCGCGCTGTAATAAGAGCTCGGGGGTTTTTTGTGGGTGATCATGAACATTTTTTCTCAACATGTTAATTTCATTTTACGAGTGTATCGCCAGGATACACACCTGCTCTCAATTTTGGACAGGAATGATAATTATTATAGTGTCACACAAAAAAACAAAAATAAATGTGCGAAATCAACGATTTTTCCAGTGTACTTCGAGTTCTCCCGGAGCGTAAAATTGGCAAGTGAATTTCAAAACTTTCATTTCATTAGATTTCCGCTTCTCTAATTTTGATTTTATTTTTTGGCTAACCTCCGATGTTATGCACCTACGCAAGGTTAAAAATAAATTCTTGAAATTTGTGACTTTTCGCTTCAAATTGGATATCTCTTGTAAAAATAGAGATAAATGCATAAAACAAGAAGGGCGTTACTGTAGGAAGATGTGTCTTGACAGACCATGATATTGTACGTTTCAACTCGGACCACGAAATTCCACAGGGTGTTACGAATTTTTTACAAAAAAACACTTTTAGTTTTGCCCCCGTATAAAATTTTCTTCAAATTTTTTTGTTTTTTCTTATAATTTCTACAAAGCAGAAGAGTTGGTCTATAACTTGCCGAAAAAATCATCTAAATCGGTTGAGAATTAGGAAAAATATCGGACTTCGAATTTGGTCAAATTTTCGAGTGTTCCGCTAATTTTGCCTCCGAGTGTACTTCATAACCGTTTTACTGGGTGTTATAGGATTAATCGAAAGATTAATGTGGCAGTGACTAAGCCAGCTTAGCCCGAATCAGTTTGGATTCCGAAATGGAAATTGAGATCCGACTTCTCACAAAATTTTGGTGAACTTTAACAGGCGAAGATTCTCAATATACAGGATGTTACATAATAGTATGTCACAACTTGAGGGGATAAATCTACGTGCAGTTTTGAGAAAAAAGTTCATATAAACATAGGTCCTCAAAAGTTTCGTTACGGAGCTACAGGGTGTTGAAATTTCCTGCATAAATTGTTTTTTCTTCAAAACTCCTCCAGTTTTTGAAATATTCAGCCAGAATTTGGAATGCAAGCTATTTTTCACAGCCTTCATCATTGCACGGCCTAAATTTCAACTAGAACCTACAAGGTGTTTTCTTTTCTGGAGCCATGTCTTCCTTTGTCCTTTCAAACTGTTTGCAGTACGCCACTGAGCAGCGTACAATCAATTTTCGTCATCTTCGTTCAATTTAGAAACTTTTTTGACACCTGTAATTTTTCGTGTCTCCAACCGTTCTCGAGCAAAAAATCATTAAACGATTGTATGCATTTGCTGAATTGAAAGCACTTCTTATTAAAAAAATGAATAGTAGGCTTTGATTATTTTCATTTATTCATTTATTTTGACAGTTGGTAAAATTGAACCATTGTCTGATCGAATTGTTTATTAAATTAACGATTAGTTTTAAAACTTTTGAAGTTATTGCTGTAAGAAAAAAATGGCTAATTTTACTAACGCCGAATTGGCTGATAACAATTACATGTACGGTCAGGCTGACGGAAACACAACAGAAAAATATCCACAGAAGGTTGAGGGAAACTGGTAATTTTACTGCAAATAATCATTCAAAAGGTGCAACTCAAACTATGCGAACTTCAGATATTGAGGAAGCAGTTTTGAATTGTATTGATTTAAATCCTCATGTGAGTACAAGAAAAATTGGAAATCAGTTGAATATTTCACATGTTCTAGTTTGGAGGATTCTCCACGACTTTTTGTTGTACCCGTTTCATATACAACGCGTCCAAAGTCTACTTCCTCGAGATTTTCTTTCAGGACTGAATTTCTACCGATAGTTCTTAGATAAAATTACAGGAAATGCTCATTTTGATAGTGAAATAATGTTCACAGACGGAGCTAACTTTTCGAGAACTGCTATCACAAATTTTCACAATAATCATTATTGGGCTGAGAAAAACCCCCATTTGATTGAAGAATCTCATTATCAAGAACAATTCTTACTAAATGTCTGGGTCGGAATAATCGGAAATCATTTGATTAGGGCATTTTTTTGCCTAACAGACTAAATGGTCCCGCTTATCGGCAATTTCTTGAGGAGGAATTACCTTTATTGCTCGAGGATGTGACACTTTCAGTGAGAAACATAATGTGGTTCATGCATGACGGGGCACCAGCACATTTATTGGGAAAACTAGGAAATTCTTGAATGATACATTCAACAACCGATGGATAGGTCGGGGTGGGCCAAAACCATGGCCTCCCAGGTCCCCAGACTTAAATAATTTAGACTTTTTCTTATGGGGATATCTCAAAAGTTTGGTTTATACAACTCCAGTGAACACTGCAGATGAATTGAGAAATCGAATAATATCCTCTTGTTACACGATAAGAAACACCCCAGGAATATTTCAAAGAGTGCGTGATAATATGCGAAGGACAGAGACCTGTATTTTTGCAGGTTGAGGACACTTCCAGCAATTTATTTAGTTTTTAATTGTTCCTTTCTTCAGTTCGATATTGAATAAGTATAAATTGAGTCTCAGAAGACGAGCTATCAAAATGAAAGCAAATTTTGGGATACCTATCGAGTATTTCTATTATTTTTTTTTTGTATTTAGCGAATAACATACAATTCAAATAATTCAAGTTCAATAATTTTACACTCGAAAACGGTTGGAGATCTGAAAAAATTACAAGTGACAAAAAAGTTTCTAAATTGAACGAAGATGACGAAAATTGATTGTACGCTGTTCAGTGGTGTATTGTAAAAAAGTTTGAAAGGGCAAAAGCAGACATGGCCTCGGAAAAGAAAACACCTTGTGAATTTCAGTTAAAATCTAGGACGTGTAATGATGGAGGCTGTGAAAAATAGCTTGCATTCAAATTTTGGGCTAAATATCTGCAGGAGTTTTGAATAAAAAACCAATTTTTTCCAGAAATTTCACCACCTTGTAGCTCCTTTGCGAAGCTTTTGCGGACCTATGTTTGTATAAATTTTTCTTAAAATTGCACGTAGATTTACCCCCTCAAGTTGTGACATACTATTATGTAACACCCTCTATTGTGTTCTGGGTCCATCGTGGTAAAAGTTGTATAAAAATTGATTAACATTACTAAAATTCTAATTGATGTATTTTTTTCAGATTATCCTGATCCTTTCTTAATTGTAGGACTACAAGCAAAGAGAGCAGCAGCTATACTTTACAGCAAGGAATTATTTTTCCAAGATATACCACATAGCCGAGCCATTTTCTATAACCAAGAACAAAGGAAACGAAATGGGCTGTCCGAAAATAAACTTGGATCTCTAAATCCTAACTTGTATAATTCAAAAAGTTGAATCGATTATGTTTTTGTATTGTATATAATTGGTAGCTATGCTCCGCAACTTAGTAATGCGCGAGGGATGTTATTTGTATGTACTGTTAATTATAAATATAACTAATTATTTTCGAATTTTCTATTTCGGAAAACTTTGAATTACTCAATTCAAAACTTGAATCGAACCCTTTTTATTTCATTAGAGACTAAATTTTCAAAAATATTTTTTAAGATGATCTGTCGATTTGCATATAGCATTTATACGATTTAAAAAATTTTAGAAAGACTTCTTTATGAGAGGTTAGAACCAATCATTGACAGAGCTCTGTCCACTTCTCAGGAGGTTTTCGAAAAAACTGGAATTGTTCTGATCAGGTTTTAGGTTTATCCACTTTCATTGAGACATATTTCAGGGTATACTTAAAATATGCTATATTTGTAGATCTCTCTTCGGCATATGGCACAGTTTGGAAGGATGGTTTAGTTTATAAACTGTTTGAAGTAAATCAATGTGGAAAAATTGTGAAGTTGATTGAAGATATGTTATCTGATAGAAGACTTCGAGTTTTCATTGGTGAGAAAAGCAGTAGATTTTACACTCTAAATGATGGCCTACCTCAGGAGTTCTTGCACTCTTTTCTTCAATTTATATATGTCTGTCCCTGAAACTTCCTCTACAAAGTTTATTTATGCTGATGATATTGCTTTGGTTTTCGACACTATGACTTCGAAACAATTGAGCAAACACTGACTTATGATTTAGAAATTCTTCATTCTTCAAAAATGGCGTTTATGTCCAAATACTTCAAAAACTGAGGTTTCTTGTTTTCATCTGAATAATCATGAGAAGGATAGGCAACTAAGTTTATTCTTCAATCAATCACTATTAACTCATAATTTCACTCCAACATATCTTGGTGTAAAGCTTGATCGTTCTTTGACTTTCAAATTTCATATTGATAAATTATGTCAGAAGTTGAAAACAAGAAACAATATACTACATAAACTAGCTGGATCTAATTGGGGCGCCGGAGTCTCTACTTTGCGAACTACTGCTTTAGCTTTAGTATATTCAGCAGCAGAATATTGCTGTCAGGTGTGGTTGAATAGTGCTCATGTCAATAAGATTGATTCTCAGTTGAACTGTTCTATGAGAGTTATAAGTGGATGTATCAGTTCAACTGCTACCCATGGCTTCCGGTTATTTGTAATATAGTTCCTTCCCATATTCGCAGGAAATTAGCTCTTAAATCGTCTTGGGATAAGTATAACTCATTTCCAGAAGTTTTTCCGATAATACACGATCTTCAAAATCCACCTAACCTGAGATTGAAATATAGAAACCTATTTGGTCGATTGACTTTTTGCGTTTGAAGGCGGTTGATCTTTGGAAAACTGAATGGCAAGAAGTTGATGCTTTTAATAAAGTTCTCAAAGAGGATCCTTCCAAAAGGGTTGCAGGTTTCGATATAAGTAGGAAAAATTGGTGTAAATGAAACCGTCTCAGGACAGGACATGGTCGTAATAATAGTATGTAGTTCAAATGGAATACTGTAGAAAGTCCGGCATGTGAATGTGGCGCAGCTGAAGAAACCATAAGTCATTTAGTCCTCGATTGTCCTATTTACCATTTTACGGGTGGTTTTCAAGAAATTCATTCCGTTTCTGAAAATTTCATTAACTGGGTAGAGAACTTTAAGTCTATTTAGGGATTCGTTTTTGAATCTTGAGGTGATTATGGTCTATACCCCCGAATAGTGTATGAGATGTTCCCTGTTGAAAAACAGCGGAGCATTAGTTAAGTTCTTAGATAAGGCTAGGACTGCTCCCCCTTTTTCCCATGGTGTACGTTGATAAGGCAAGGGCTACACCCACGTAGGGCTTCATTCCCAAAAGGTGTGTGAGATGTTCCCTGTTGAAAAACAGAAAAGTATTAGTTAAGTTCTTAGATTCAAGTGAGTTCAGACATATAAGAGTAAGGTATATTTTGATGAAATATTTTTCTGCTGGTTTTCTTTTTCCATTGTTACAGATTTTTCCTGTCCCAATCCCCTTCCTTTTCACCCTTGTCTTCATGGAGTGCAAGATGACAATGAGAGAATGAAGCTGCTAAGCAGAAAAATTTTAGGTACTCTTTTTGTACACACGACACTAACACAACATAAACAGACAAACTATTGCTAGAGCAATAGCGACAGGGAAACGAGTTTTTTCCACAGGTTTACTCACTCGTTTATTGAATCATACGAGATAGTATGGTTCCCTGTTATATTTCCTGTGCTCACACCTTTTTTTCACGATTGTATTTTCTGATATATATATATATATATATATATATATATATATATATATATATATATATATATATATATATATATATATATATATATATATATACGTTTTAAGATGTGGTAATTAGTCAGTGAATGGTATATATACAGGGTGGTCCAACGAAAACTTAACACCTCGATTTTCCTGTTTCAAAATGAAAATATGGAAAATCGCTCGGAGCCGCCGATTGCTGATTCGAGGAGGAACAACTTTTCCGATTTTTCATCCCCGTAACTTCAATTCCATAACGGTAGTGAGCACAACACCCTGATTTTGAATAGGGATGAGGGGTGTTGCGATACCTCATTTTGAAGATCTTCTCGAGTACTATCTGACTCTGAATTTTCGCTTCAAAATTTTCATCGTCAACGAAATGGCAGCTAAAAAAGTGAAAGACTACTGACTTTTGTGATTAGTTTATTAAGTGCTGAAAATGGACACCATTCACTTCCATGCAGCAAAGAACGCTGGTGTATGGTTAGCTTATGTTGAATTTACCTCGAGGTATGCAATGTTTTTATTTATTTGTTAAGTTTTCTGTTCGGAGAAGTAGACAGGCCATGTGTTTAATTTACGTTAGTCTCCCGTGGATTTTCAGGAACGTTGAAACTGTGCCAAAGCGACTGTAACTTTATAGTAGGATTAAAATGGTGTATTCCGTAGAAGAGAGGGGGGAAATGATAAAATAATTTTTTAGAAATAACGATTCTGCGCGATTAACAGCGACTTTATTTAACGAACGACATCCTGAAAAAATGTATCCGCTGCTTACGTTGTGCAACTGGTTCCTACATTTGACGCTACTAGTTCAGTCGAAAAATATGGTGTAATGAAGGAGAAGAAGCGAGGGAAGTTACGTCGCGATGGATCTGACCCTTAGTACTAGGAAATTGTACAATGTGTCTGGTGTTTCGCACACAACAATCATGAGAATTTCAAGAAAACATAGGTTTCATCCTTTTAAGATACGATTGATTCAGGAACTGAATGATGATGATTTTGATCGCCGACTCATGTTCTGTGATCTGGTCAGTGAAATTATTAACAACAATCCAAACTACATGTTCAGATGTCTGCGTTGTTGCAAATTTGTATTGGGGTCAGTGCTCTAGGGTAAAGGTTGGTCGCTCATACACTGATGACATCGAGATCCGAAGCGCTAGCGGCAATATCCAATCTACTACAGACGATTGTCCTAATGTTGTTATAACAGAAAACGCTTCACCTATGAGTACTAATATTCGAACCCCATCCGGTAAGAAGAAGGCTCCTGTAACGTGCTAAAATCACGTCACAATAATTTGAATTAAAACACCTGATTCCAGTCAACCCTCTATCTATGTCACGCCACTGGTTAACAGTCTGATGCGCATAATCCGGCTATCAGATGATATGTGCATGTGCTACCAACTTCGCTACTGATTTGTTTTGCTTTCTTCTCTTTGCCGACCTTTAGACTAATTAGTCGTTCTTGAAAATCGTCTTTAATTGTAGTTGAAATAATTAAATTATATTAAAATTCTCTAGTGAAAATTAGATATATATCTTTATCTTGAATACTGTGTAGTGACCTATATCAAAAATATAGGTCCTAGGTGTGGTGGTATCTAACCTAACATATATCAAAAATATAGGTCCTAGGTGGAGAGTCATAGGTGGAGACTCGTGATAGAGATTCCTAGGTGGAGACTCGTGATAGAGATTCCTAGGTGGAGACTCGTAGGTAGAGATTCCTTGGTAGAGAGTCGTAGGTGGAGCTCAAAGGTTGAGATGATATAACTTCTATCTGGAGTCTAGAAATCCACATGAATCCGAAGCTGAAATGGAGGTTTTCCCCCATATGCAACAGTAAAAACAAGAACGTTTTGGAATTTGAGCTCCCTTAGTGATTGGGAACTATAATATAGACCACCTCACTCATCTATTTCACCAAGATAAGTCTTATTGACTATATATATATATATATATATATATATATATATATATATATATATATATATATATATATATATATATATATATATATATATATATATATATATATATATATATATATATATAAAAAAGCATTTGTGACATTGTGTACCATAATTTTTGTAATTAAATATCTGAACTGAACTTCATTGAGTTTTCTTCCAAGATTTCAATGACAATTATTGAATTAGAGTCTCATTGCTCATTTTCTCTGGGCTTAACCAGTAAAATTTAATTTTGTTACACTCCTTAAAGCCAAAGTAACAGTGATGATTATGAACTACAATTGTTAATTTTTTACTACGACTACGACTAAAAATAGATGTGAATACATAAACATAAATTTTTTCACAAATGGTTATACCAATGTTACGAAAATTGAATGATGAGAAGAAGCATTTTGCAAAGAGGGAAACGATGAATATTTTGCAAAAAGCCAAATATTTGTATCTACCGTTCTAATCATTCGAATCACAAATTCATGATCAAAGATCTAGATCTCGAAATCTAACCTAACACACATATGTCGGTCCAGTCATCATTTTCAACACCAGTTCCTGCTATGCCTTCAATACCTCAAAAGCCAAAGATCATTTCTGAACAGACAATATCGACTGGACAACAAAATAAGGGACAGTTGGTTTCGGGACCTGCAAAACGAATAATCTATTTACCTCTTGATACTTCTGCTCCATTCACATCACAATCACCCATGTATTCCATTCGAGACCTTGATCATCCAGAACTGTTACAATATGTAGACAAGGAGTTCAAGCCGAACTAAATACTCTGAAGCACAAAAACATCATCAAAAATATGATTCTCCATAAACAGAAGATTTCTAGAAGAAAAAGAGTCCAACATTCGACCCAAGAAACAAAATTACACAGAAAGATCAAGTCCATATCATCAAAAATCCAAGATCTCATTTTAACAAAATCTGATAAAGGCAGCAGCACCGTGTGCTTCAATAAGAACCAATATGAAGAAAAAATGCAAGATATATTAGAAATACTGAACATAATGGAAATACCTAAGGACCAAATCCTTCATAACAGACATAAAAAAGGATTGGAACATACAGACTACCTAGCGCAGGAGTGCTAAAACGGTCGATAGCTAGTGCTTTTTGAGTAGATCTCGAGAAGAAAAAAAAGTTTTAAAAAGTAGGAAACTAAACTACAAAAATTCATTACGTAATAAAATAACAATCTGCTAGCTGCAAAAGGCGGCTTTATCAAAGGAACGCGCGGTACTTGTCAAAGAAAAGTCGCGTTTTTCATTCTTGCCGCTTTTCTAGAAATTTCGGGCGGCGCGTTTGACGGTAACTTTCGAAACTTTCGTCCACGCCAATATGAATGTTGCGCCTGCAGGAATTGGAGTCATTCTGAATTGTAACTTGCAGGCAATACTATGTCGATACAAAGTTTATTATTAAATAGTACAAAATCTAAATCTAAAACGTATCATTTTGATAACGATTGGGAGGAAGAATTTTTCTCTTGTAAGGTGAAGGATGAGTGCATAAGTCTTATTTGTCGTGCGTCAGTTGCAATACCAAGCATGGTAACTTAGAGAGGCATAATAAAACGGTTCATAAAAACTATGAAAAGGATTTTCCACCGCAGAGTGAATTAAGAAAATGAAAAGTACGTGATTTGATATTTTGTTGGGAAGAAGAACAAACCATGTTCACAAAACCAACCAAACAATCAAAAGCTGATACTATCGCGTCATTTACAATTTCTCATATATTGGCGGAACACAAGAAACCATTCGGAGATGGATCGGTTGTGAAGGAAGCATTTATTGAAGCGGGTGAGACTTTATTTGAAGGCTTTGAAAATAAAACAGAAATCATGTCCGCTATTAGAGAACTTCAGTTATCTCGTCCGACGGTCACAAGGCGTATTGAAGTCATGAATCAAGACATGAAAGATAAACTAAAACATGATATCTGAAATGTACATACTTGTACTTTTGCAGTTCGACGAATACACTAGTATGACAGACAGTGCCCAGCTGTGCATTTTTATTTGGTTGGTATTCAGTAACATGTTGGCTAAAGAAGAATTTTTGACTGACATCACAATGCACTTAAACACCATTAACTTGGAGCTTCAAGAAAAAGGAAAAACTATTATTGAGATGATTAGCGCAGTAAACGCATTCAAAAGTAAATTGCAAGTTATGATAGATCAACTGAAAAGAAAGTATATGAAAAATTTTTCCCCTTTGAAAGCAAGGATTCCACAGTTGAATTATGATACGCATGAGGCTGAATTATCAAATATTTTGGGACAATTCGAAATGCGTTTTTATGATTACAGTAAATTGGCAAATATAGCATCATTTATAAGTTATCCTTTTTCATGTAAAAACATTGAGGGATTAGCTACTGAAATAGCAAGTTAGTTTAATATAAACTCATGTTATGTTGAAGATGAATTGGTGCAGATTATATCAGATATACATCTCAAAGCTACAGCATCTGATTTCTAGTGTTTTATATCTGAAGATAAATATCCGAATCTAAGGCAAATCGTCTTTCAAATGAGTCAACTTACTTGAGCGAGTCTGCATTTTCTGAAATGAAGATAATTAAGTCAGAATAAGGCAATCGACCAACTGACGATCATATGTCATCATGCTTGCGATGTACTCAGTGGTTATGTACCATCTTATGAAAAGTATGCTGAGGGCATGCAACATCCAAAGTCAATCCTTAGTTAAGTTTAACACCATATGTAACTCTTTTGTTCTGTAAAAACCAATAAACTCGCAATTTTGAATAACTATGAGTTTTTTCATTGATATTATAGAGAAGAATCTAACTAAACCTAACCCAAACCTTGACTAAAAAATATATATTGTGCGGAAAGCTAATATCTATATATGCTACGGTATACCCTACCTAGGTAGGTAGGTAGGGTATATCGTGTATGTACTGACATCACAAATACTTACAGCCTCTCAGAGTCGATCGTAAGTAGTCTAAAAATATTGAGGTAGATCGCCAGCAGTTCAAGTTTGAGCACCCTGATGTAGACATTGATGAACAAGAACCCTTCAGCTGCCAACTATCTGTCACAATTTCAGGAACAATAAATAAGTAAATTTGTTGAATAATAAAATTGCAATAATTATATATATATATATATATATATATATATATATATATATATATATATATATATATATATATATATATATATATATATATATATATATATATATATATATATATATATATATATATCAGAGCAGTATTCTATTCGATCGTTCACCACTTCACACAAAGGAAACTATTAATGAGTAACATTCAGTGTTACTTGACTAAGGTCCGTACACTGGATTTTTCCGGGAGAAAGCCTCTGACACTACTCGTTGGTACATTGATATCATTGTCTGATGATGCTATAGTATGTATATATTCTGGTAGATTGATATATTCTCATAACATTTAACGTTATCCTAATATATAATTACTCCAGGATATGTTTTAATTATAATCATTGCTTGGCAATGGTATTAATTACCGGGTGGTGGATTTATATTTTTCATGAAATCAGTTCGATTGCATGAACAGATATATAGGCAACTCGTCGGGGTAAAACCCCTATATATATATATATATATATATATATATATATATATATATATATATATATATATATATATATATATATATATATATATATATATATTACTTACTTCAAAGTAACAAACAGCCGCTCTTCTGGTAAAATAAATAAGCGAAATGTTGTATATACGTAGGTAATGTGTGGACGTACTATAACAAAATTTTACCTTTCTTAAATCTTTGGCTAGTCAGTGGATGGACCCAATACTTGCGAAATTTTTTATGACGTTTTCTTTTTCTGCTTCTTAGTATCAAAGCAACAACACATACTGCTCTCTTGAAATCCATCTTCAAACTGTGGAAATCGTGGCCAGATTCGCGGGTTTTAACCGTGGTTTACAGATTCAGAGTTGAGAGAATACCAAAAGGCATTTAATTCCCGAGAGTACCGTGATCGCACAATCTTTTTTCAATTTACAAATATATCAAACCACCTTAAATATTCTTGTTTCCCGCATTCTTTCCATAGATGTCAGTACTTAGGATTCTTGACAGGTAAACGAAAGGAAGTACCCAACCAGTACCACTATTCATTCTACCACGACTGGTACCAGTGACCTGAAGAAAGAGAAAGTCACATTTCTTGAATGGTGACTTCACAAACATGAACCTGACATATTTCGTATAAAATCATATTAAATGAAGCTCAATATAATAATATGAATATAAAAATTAGTGAGTTCTGTTTTGTGGTCGTTTTTCTTGCAAGTTTTCCAGATT
Organism: Cryptolaemus montrouzieri; assembly: GCA_013387265.2. Classification (NCBI taxonomy): domain Eukaryota; kingdom Metazoa; phylum Arthropoda; class Insecta; order Coleoptera; family Coccinellidae; genus Cryptolaemus; species Cryptolaemus montrouzieri. The sequence continues at coordinate 5,743,986 of JABFTP020000001.1, forward strand.
TTAGTTATGGTGAGTGATGAATAATACTAACGAATCCAAGGTTTCTTTCTTAGACGTTATTGAAGTTGCTTTGTTATATTACCAACTTATTATAGCTATATGGAAAGAATAATGAAGAAATATTTACGTTAATTTATAAAAATTACATTACTAAAATGAAACCGAATAATGAGTTCCTCAAATAATTGTAGAAGATGATAAATACAAAATTTGTAAGAAGAGAAATTTCATCACAGGTTGAATAGTCATCGATTTCTTAACGTAGAAAAATTTCAAAACAGTTCCAAAGAATGGAGGAAAAGTGCATTTTGAATGTGAATACATTTTGATTTTAATTACCAACAGAATGAAACTGAATGAAATATTGTAGAATTTCTTTCTTGGATAAATGCTATCACTTTTCTTTCCTTTGTCATTCCAACATGTTTGGTACCTATTAAATATCATCGGTTATTGAAATGTCATTGAGATAAATAAAAATATTATCTCATTTCTATCAAGTTTAATACAGTGGCGTGCAAAATGTATTTTGGGTTTAGCATTCAAGTGTTATATACATATATATACAGGGTGCTTCAACGAAAACTAAACAGAGGCTATATCTACCAAGATATTCATTTCTAATCAAAACGCAAAAACAGGTCAATTATTGTTTCAAGGGTAACATCTTTTGGGGTACAAAACTTGCCTGAAGTATCAACCCCTTAAGCGGGGGTTGCAATCCTTGAACATTTTGAATAAGGAAGATGGGTCGAGTGATGACTCAAAAGAAAGGTGGTATCTTTGCCTACATCGCCTTGAACGAATTTCCATTTTTAATTGAAAACCGTAAAAGATACAGGGTGAGCAGCTGAAAGATAGGGAAGACTATTTCCCTGAGACTATTCAAGTTTCAGTGAAGTAAAATGGAACAGATTCATGCTGATCAATAGCAGTCATCATCAAGTACCATCCTCATCTCGAATTTCAACCCCTAGAGCAGGGGTGACCACCCTTGAAAATTTGAAAGAGGGTAGATGGGTCGAGTGATACCTCGAGAGAAAGGTATTATCTTTGTTTGCATCCCCGTGAACGAATTTTCATTTTTGATTGAAAACTGTAGAAGATACAGAGTGAGCTACTGAAAAATAGAGGAGACTATCTATCGCCCTGAGCTATTCAAGTATTAGTGCAAAAAAATGGAACAGATTCATTCCAGATCAGAGGTTATCATCTTCCGAAACACTATTCGCATCTCAAATTGCAACCCCTAGAGCAGGGGTGACCACACTGTGTTACTATGACTGATAGTTTTATCGTTTTCTTTCAAGATTCATAATCCTTCATAAGTTCCATTTTTTGCACTTATACTTGAATAGCTCAGGGCGATAGATAGTCTCAGGGAAATAGTATTCCCTATCTTCTACATTTTTCAATTAAAAATGGAAATTCGTTCAAGGCGATGTAGACAAAGATACCACCTTTCTCTTGACTCATCACTCGACCCAGCTTCCCTATTCGAAATGTTCAAGGATTGGGTGTTTGTCAGAAAAAACACAAGTGTGATCTCAGGAAATGTAACAGGGGAACCATACTATCTTGTATATGATTCAATAAATGAGTGAAAAAACCTGAGGAAAAAACTCGTTTCCCTGTCGCTGCTGCACTAGCAATAGCTTGTCTGTTTATGTTGTGTTAGTGTCGTGTGTACATAAAGAGTACCAAAGAAGCTTAGCCGCTTCATTCTCTCTTGCATTCCATGTTTTCCAAACGAAGACAAGGGTGAAAGGAAGGAGTTTTGGGACAGGAATCTGTAACACTGGAAAAAGAAAACCAGCAGAAAAATATTTCAACAATCATACTTCTTATATGTCTAAACAAATCTAAGAAAAGATTTTACATATCAAGCAAGGTCATAAAAAGGACTAAGGAGATAATAAAAAAATACATAACCTGCGATATTTCCTCAAATTCCCTCTCTGTTTGAGGGAGAGAGCCCCGATAGCCCGGTTCAGTCTTCCAAGTGATGCCGATTATGATCTTTAGATGTTTTAGAATCATTATGGACCTGATAATTTTGGTTGACATCGCCCACATATAATTTCTTCGTGGAACTTGTTTAATTCAAAGAAAAATTTTCGAAAAAATTTTGACAGTCGTTCGAAAAATATACAGGGTGTTTAAAAAAGACATGGCAATTTTTAAGAAGGTGATTGCTGAAGTTTTTCAAGAAATAAGTTCATATGAACATAGTTCCGCAAGTAATTCGTTACGAATTTACAGCTTATTAAAATTTGATGTTTTGGCGATGGCGAGAACTTTCAAAGACGCATAATTTTCAATACGAAACGGTATTTTGGACTCACCAGTAGCGCGCGTATGAGCACAACGCAGGATATTCCCAAAGAAAAAACTAGGACTCTATTTATTTTTTCGATAAAAAACACAAGGTTTAACTTTAATCTACACTTTATTTGAAAAAGTTCGACGACGTTTCGCTGACACAGCAGCTTTATCAAGAATGAAAAACAGAATGAAGAGTATGGTATTATAAACAAATCGTAGAACAAGTTGGATGAATAACAGGAAAATCCACACCGAGCCATTGTACAGTTAGTATGAAAGGTAATAAAAACTAATTAAACAAGTTAAGTAGGGGTGAAAAATTCACATCTACCTGTTCATTCAAAAGCTTGTCCGAATGTTTGTATCTATTTATTTCTAATGCTTCTAGGAGATCTAATTTTGAACTTTTTGATTTTATATGTAATATGTCAAAGTTTTTATTGAATGAATGGTTTTCTTTTATTAGGTGGTTTGAATAATTTGAATCAGATTTATTTTTATCGAAGCTACGTTTATGTTCAGATGTTCTTATGCCAAAACTCCTATAGGTCCTACCGATATATAACAAGAGTTATGCAGCTCGAAGAGCAGTTATCGCTGGACAGAAGATATGGATCAAATCAGAATGCAAGATTTTGTTCCACAAACGAGACATCTACAATATTTATCTCAAGGTAATTCATACCGAGTTATTGTACAGACTTCATCCACTTGAATTCGATTCATTAGATTACAATAACAGATTCAAAATTAGATCAATAATACATAATAAATATACCATCCAATACCGCAAATTAAAGTTTCTCGTGTCACGAAAACCGAAACCTACTACACGTAAAACTAAATTTTCTGACCATCAATTTTTTGATAGATTCGTTAACCTTTCTGATACTAATTTCACAACTGATGAAACAAATCTCTTGGAGAAAGGTTTTAAACACAATATTAAATCAAACAAGATAAAATCTGATTTAGAGGAACTTGGCATAGATACTGAAATTTCTCTGAAATATATTCCTAATAACACTCACCTTAAATATTTAGCATCTAACATTATAAAAATGAATCATTAGCTGAAAAATCAAGTAAATCAGAATCTATAAACTCAATTGCGGTTCTTGTGATAAAATTTATATCGGTAGGACCTATAGGAGTTTTGGCATAAGAACATCTGAACATAAACGTAGCTTCGATAAAAATAAATCTGATTCAAATTATTCAAACCACCTAATAAAAGAAAACCATTCATTCAATAAAAACTTTGACATATTACATATAAAATCAAAAGTTCAAAATTAGATCTCCTAGAAGCATTAGAAATAAATAGATACAAACATTCGGACAAGCTTTTGAATAAACAGGTAGATGTGAATTACTCACCCCTACTTAACTTGTTTAATTAGTTTTTATTACCTTTCATACTAACTGTACAATGGCTCGGTGTGGATTTTCCTGTTATTCATCCAACTTGTTCTACGATTTGTTTATAATACCATACTCTTCATTCTGTTTTTCATTCTTGATAAAGCTGCTGTGTCAGCGAAACGTCGTCGAATTTTTTCAAATAAAGTGTAGATTAAAGTTAAACCTTGTGTTTTTTATCTCATTTATATCATGGATCTACATCAAGTAACGGCCTCCACAATTCAAATATTTATTTTTCAGAAAATAAAGAATATTTTGAATTTTCCAATTATTTTAAGAAAAAACTCTCCTGACATTTTTGTACGACACCAAGTTTTCGTGTAAAAATATTGAAAAAAAAAAAAAAAAAATAGTCCATACATTTCTTTGTACGACATGTAGTTTTCGATTGAAAGAACCATGGTAGTGTATTTCTTTTTATCATTAAAAACCTTTGTTTGAAAATCAAAAATTCAATTCAAAAGCAAAACAAAGACTTTTCAGTATCACCATCAACTCTCAAAATTATTATTTTTGTACGATCCCAAGTTTTTGAGTAAAAAATGTTGAAAAGAATAAGAAAAAAGTCATTACATTTCATCACGAGGTGACTTTGTGTTACTTTTTTGGGTTTTCATGTTATTACGTGAATATGTCTGGCAAAAATTCAAATTCATGACTGAGTACATATGGCTACATTGTTCCCACATGCTTCAGGACATATGAAAACATCGAAAATTTTTCACTTTTCGAATGAAAAATTTATGTTTGTGGAACAATTTCATCCCAGGATCTGGGGTGACAATGTGCCAGAACAGTTTTCTATGCATTATTCATGAAGAGAGCCCAGTGGCACATTCTCGCACTCATCTTTCAGATGAATAAGGATAAGAGAACTCAGTAAAACAATGATACACTGGCGCACGTCTCTGCAGGTCAACACGAACAATAAGTCAATTGAAACCGACGAGATACCCATACGTCGTGGAAGGAGACTCTTTGAGTCCATTATGGTTCTGTTTAGCTATGAACCCATTGTCCTCGATGCTTAATAGAACAGGATACGGATTTAGGATAAAAACAGATAGGAACTATTATACAATCTCTCACCTGCTGTATATGGATGACATCAATCTATATACTTCGAACAAGAAGCAATTGGATGATCTGCTGAAAATTGTCAGTAGGTTCTCGGCAGATGTTCATATGAAATTCGGGATTGAAAAATGTAAGACCCTGAACATTCAAAGAGGGAAAGTCATAGATGGTGAAACACAACTTCCAAACTGTAATATTATACATTGCATGAGGGATGGCGAAACATACAAATATCTGGGATACCAACAAGCCAAATTGCTAGACCAAAAAACGATCAAAGGAGAAGATTCGTTCAGAATACAGTCAGCGTCTGAAGACTGCGCTGAAATCAATGTTGAACTCGGGGAATCTAGTCAAAGCAATTAACAACTATGCTTTACTCATTTGGAATAATCAGATGGACCAAGACAGAACTGGATGACATTCAAAGGCAGACCCGAACGATCATAACAAAGTACAACAACCATCATCCAAAATCGTTTGTGATACGAACAACTTTGAAGCGGAAAGAAAGAGGACGCGGATTAATAGATATTGTCAATATACACACTGAACAGATGAAAAATCTCAGAGAATTCTTCTCTGCAAAAGCTCTCACTTCTGACCTCCATAGAGTGGTATCGTTGGCTGATAAGGGATATACACCTCTAAATCTTGCTACCAGAGATGACCTGCTGAATCTACCGTTCCTATCAGATACTGAAAAACAAGAGCAATGGTCAAGAAAGGAATTACATGGACGACATCACCATGGGATTAATCAACCACACATCGACAAAGAAGCCTCCAACAAATGGTTGATGGAAGGAGAATTATTCGCGGAAACAGAGGGATTCCTTATGGCCATCCAAGACCAAGTGATCGCTACAAACAACTACAAAAAATTTATTATGAAGGACGGAACATTACAAACAGATAGATGCAGAAAATGCCATATAAGATCGGAGACTATACAGCATATTACGTCCGGATGCGAACAACTGGCCAATACGGACTATCTTCACAGGCATAATCAAGTGTGCAACATTATCCATCAGAAACTTGCACACAAGTACGGACTTCCTGAATACCTTCCAGCCATTTTAGATGGTATGAAAAAATTTATTTTTGAAAATACTCCTCACAAAAATGGTGAATTTATATTTCACAAGACTTGGAGTTAATTGAGCATGAAATAGGTAATGATGGAATTAATTAAGATAATTCCGGAACTTTGAAGATTTCCCTTTTCGATATACAAACTGGTTCATCAATTATTTTATTTATATCCTCATAGCTATACCAAATTGAGTCTGCTTTTTCTGGTCACTTCCAATTTCCTCCGTGCTTCTCCATTGTTGGTTACCAAAACTGCATCATCTGCTGTTTCTATCACGTGGCCGGGGTACAGGTGGTTTTCGTATGTAACGACAATGTAATCACCAGAACTCACTTCATTTTTGTACATTAGACTCGATAGGTATATCTGTATCAGAGGCGTCGCTTAGTTGGGGAAAATGATAAGGACGATTTCTGCTAAAGAGATATGCCCCATGCTTTCATCGTCGCTATCAGATTCGCCTATCAGGTTAATATTAAGTGGTTCATCATCAGTCTGTCCAGAAGAAGTTGAGTATTGATCCATGCTAATAGGAGTTTCATTGTCATTTTGAGGGTTAATGTCAGACGCTGCGATACTCTTTCCTTTAGGAACGTTAACTTTTCTTCTTCTCTTGTTAGTTCTTGTTGAAGTGATGAGCTGTCTCTTTGCGTTTAGGTTTTCTATAAAGCTTTCACTTCAGGTAGAGCTTCAATAGTATGCATAGGTCATCTATTTAAAACTTCCTGCCTGTTTAGAGGAACCATATCACATTTGCGAAAACCAGCCTTGAGATTGTCTGCTGCATTTTTCTCCAGAGCAAACATCCTGGAAATTCATTCTTAGGGACCGTCATGCAGCGACTATTGCGAATATTTTCTTTCCATTCGTTTAGTACCTTACGCCAAGCAATTTTGACAGGTCTAAAAACTGCAACGTCTAATGGTTGTAACAGGTGGGTGGCGTTAGGCGGCAGACCAATAAAGCAAATATTATTTTCATGGCAAAGATCAATAACTTTACTATTAATATGAGAACTTAAGTTATCACCAATCAGAATTTTTTTCCTTCTTGTTTCTTCAAAATTGGCAGCATTTAGCTGATAAACCAATCTTCGAAACATTGAAAGTCAAAACATCCTGATTTGGTTTGGTTGTAGTGGCATTTTTCTGGACCGGTTTTGGTGCAACTTTACCACATCTTCTCAGCTTTATAGACGACGTAGACTGGTGCCAATTCACCCCTGCACTTCCACACATCATTATAGACGTACTGGATTTAGAAGAATTCCTTATATTTGCAGGGTACGTTTGACGAGCACTTTGGAAATTCCTGGGTCATCAACAAGGCAAGTTTTGTGGTAATTCCATATGTTCGATGGTGGAACACCTTCGAGTTCTTTTTCTAAGTTATCGAAAAACTGATTTACAACTTCCGCATCAATTGAAGCCCTGTTGTAAGTTATGTTTCTCGCGGTTAGATTTGAAATTTTTGTGCATGTCTCGTAACGAAAGAATCGGCCCATTCCTTTCCAGGAAGATTATCTTTGAATTTTCCAACTGTTTTGCCTTTTTTATCTAAGATACTCTTAACGATGAATCTCACCCACAACTGGAAAGGTTGACAATATGCGCCACAATCATAGACTCTTCCTCGTCAGAAGCAGCGTTACGGATGGAAATTTTTTTTTGTCTGATCTCATCTAAGATTGGCTCAAGTGTCTCAGGGCGATAATTTCTATAAGGATTTGTTCCTGCTCTTCTCACGATCGTCGCGGCATTCTGTAAAGAATGGAAATATCTTAATATCTCAAATTTGTAGAATTTAGTTTTTAGAATATGGGGTGACAATGTGCCACCAAGTGGAACAAAGTCAATCAACAAAAAATGTTCATAACTCATGGAACAAATTTATATTGAATCGCTATAGAGGTACGATGAAGGTAAATGAATATGTAGTTCATAGTATTAACCTGTATTACTCTTGCGTAACCACAGAACAGACCCTAATGAGAAGTATAATCTCAGTGCTCCGACATAGGAAACAATATGGCCGTCTCTGCATAGAAACTAGCGCTACACGTGCCATTATGGGAAACTAAACCGAAAGGCGCCGTTTTTGAATTCTAGATTTTCCACGATCGAATTTAACTTAACTGAAATGGGGTATATGAACTAGTCTAATCGATGCAGATCATTTCAGCCTCAATTAGACTGTATTGTATATAATGTATTCTCAAGAAAACAAAATAATATTTGACTTCTCCAAAGCACCTATTCTAAAAAAAAATTTGAAATTTGAAAATGACGAAATTTGGTAAAACACAAAAAAAAATCCTGAACTAATATTTTCGAAACGATATGGAACCATTTATATTTTTCAGTACCCATAAGGTCCACCTCTGTTATTAATGACACTTTGGCATCGTCGCGGCATGCTCAATATTAAATTGTCTATTACATTTTGACCTTAGTCATTCCAAGCCCCCTGAACTGCTAATCGAAGCTCCTGTTCATGATGGAAGACGTTTTGACGCAGGAGATTTCTTTTTAGGGTATCCCACACATGCTCGATGGGATTCAGATCTGGGGAGAAGGATGGCCACGGTAGAAGATCGATATCATTCTCTTCAATAACGTTCAAGACAACTCTTGCACGATGAGGAGGGGCATTATCTTGTTGGAAGATTGGATTTTGACCCATTGCTTGGAGATACGGTACCACTACAGGTAAAACTATCTCATTTGCGTAAGAATTTCCTGTGAGGTTGTTCTGTATGAAAACGAGGTCAGTTCTTCCACCAAGGCGTATACCTCCCCAAAACATCACTGATCCGCCTCCCTGTCTAACAACTTCTCGAGCATGCTGGAGACGGTTTTGCTTTCCAGGTTCCCTCCATATTCGAATTCTTCCCGAATCGGGATAATAACTAAATCTAGATTCATCACTGAAGAGAACTGTGGCCCACCTCTCTTGATCCCAGTTTACGTGTTCTTGGCACCAAGCTAAACGAGCAGCGCGATTTCCATGGGTCAGTTGTGGAACTCTTAAAGGACGTCTGGAGTGGAGTTGACCTTCGTGCAGTCGATTTCTCACAGTTTGGTCGGAAATTTGTACATTATGAACTCGTGATAGCTCTTGAGCTAATTGAGATGCTGTGGTAGTACGATCTCTTCTGGCTTGTAAAACCAAAAATCGGTCTTGGGCGACTGTAGTAATCCTGAAACGACCTGTATGGCGTTCTTCTACGCTACCTGTTTCATTGAAACGCGACCATAAACGGTTTATGATACTAGAACTACTTCTCAGAACCCTGAATACTTCCCGTTGTGAGCTCCCAGCTTGGAGCATGCCAACGGCTCGTAACATCTCTTCTCTAGTCAAATGTCGTCTTTCCATGGTCGAATCACAAAACTTGAATCTTTTATTTGTTCTTACAACAGAAACAAAGTGCCAACTAACTGATTTCAAACACTGAATACATGAAATGATTATAAAGCAGCTTCGCATCTGCAGCATTTTTAGTTTTTTATAAAAAACACTGAAATCTGTTGCGGCACTCTACATAATTTGGTGAGAAATTGATGCAGGTGTTCATTTCTTAAAAAATCATACATATTGATAGTTCTGGATACGATATATCGATATTCAGAAGTGTTCCCTAGACTTTTTTGAGGTGTTTATATTACACGAATAAAGAGCTTATATTGTATTCATCTGAACTCTGAATCTCTAATTTAAATTGCAGAATACAATTCCTACTCGTTTCGCTCATTAACCGAATTTTCCAAAAATTTTCACTTGATAGAATTCATTCTTTGTTGAAAAATATTTTCCATTCTCCATTTCGAAGAAGTTTCAGCATATAGCAAGGATTAAAAATAATATAAATTTCATCTTGACAAGAAGAGTGTAGAAAATTAGCTTAAAAAATTCTAATCTGAATCAGAGCCTAAAACAGATGCCATAGATAAAATAGCTGCTGCCCTGTCATCGGTATTTAAAGAAACAATGAGTAAATATACTATAGGAATTTTCCAATTGTAGTTAACACCCACAATTTAAAAGATCAATGCTACTTTTACCAAAAGTGAACTTTCACTACCCAAATTAAAACCAAAATTACTCAAACTTAACAAACAAAAATTCATATCGTAAAACACTTTACACAAAATTCGAAGAGTTTCAACATTTTTTTCCTCTGAAGGAAAAATCGAGATTTCAATAGACTTATTCCAAATTCAAAGCTATCCATAAAAACGACTTTGTCTTTCTTTTAGGAGCATTCAAAAGATGTTTCGTATGCCGCTCTCGTGGCGAACAAGGTACTTGCAAAGATAGATTCACTGTAAATGGTACTGTGGAAATAACCCTCAGAGGCGTGAAAGCAGTACCATGTGCCTCAGGATGGTGTGGAAAAATTTTAGAAGCGGAGAATCAAGCTTCAAAGGAAGAAGGTGAGTTGAACTTGTAGTGAAAGTAAATTGAACCAGATACAGTTATTAAAGAACCAACATTATATCTTACATGTTGAATGTAGTGTCGTTTCCAGCAATATTTTCACATACTTACTGTAAATTATTTATATATTTATATAAAACTGTTTGTTCAATAACACTGGTCGACAAAATTTTCGTAACACAAGCAGACAAAGTCCACCACAGGAACTTACAATCCCACTTTTCAATTCAACCACCCAAAGCCCAAGTTACGGTGACCAACCACCGTAATCGTTTTACATGCATTTCCGGTGCGAGACTGAATTTCTCTCCCAACAATACGAGAGTAAGATTAACGAAGATATGAACACTTCTACCTTTAATCACTCAATTTTGGACTTAAGATAGAAATAAGTTTGCAGTAATTGGATTTGTACTATTTTGTTCTACTATTCTTATTTCATTTTGTTAGGTAATAACACTGGTCGAAAAGATTCTCTTAACTCTTATTCATTTTTCAAATGGAAATACCTTTCTTATAATAGGAAAATCATTCCTAAAGCCCTAACACGTACCACTTTTCCATAGCACAGTAAGATCCTTTTACATTTGCTGGTAGTAAATGTTATGAGGGGATGGTTAGCTGAAATGAATTCTATTCCTGAACCCTGGTGTTTACAACAGCTTACAAGAGCGTATCCAGAAGTTCAGCAAAGGGGGGCAAGCACATGATTGTAATGAAAATTAGTCGAAAATTAAGCGCGGAAAACTGCGGGGGGTTCGGGGGCGTAAGTATATATTCACGCACACGTCAGACACTCACTATTTTGATGAATTGAGGCTTAGATGGATGAAGAGAGTTTTATAATTATTAGTTCTTATAAAGTTACACTAGTAATTACCTCCTCGGGTTACATGAGAATTTTTCTAACACTTTCTGTTCAATACTTTTCCTATTAGCTTTGACGAATTTTCGCTGTACACTCATTAAGCATAACGCACTCAATCTTTCATCACTCATAGTGCTTCTTATCCATGTCTTAACTCTCCGTAGTGTACTAAAAGACCGTTCTATAGAAGCAGTAGTTGACGGCAAAGCTATCAAAATTTATAAGGCGTGCCTGATTGATGGATAGAAAATATCAGTTTCCTTCAAAAGGTCAATTACTTCGATCAAGTTGTTCTCATTCATATTCTTGTCACTCCACAAATTAAACCACAGATTCAATTCTGCGACGATATTTGATAAATGGTAGAACTTTATGAAAGATTTCGCTATATGTTGAACTTTCGTGATGCTCATTTTTAGCATATGATATGGATGGAGTTTTGTTAGTGCAAAAGCAGGGATGTTGTCTTCAGAAAATCATATATTGAGTAAAGTTGTTATTGAGTCAAGGTAAGGTATGATGAGTGACCGTCTCCAGTACTCGTTGTCTGTCTGCGATGGGGGGTTACTTCTGTGTTGTTGTAATTGTGCCTGGCGCGGTACAGAAATTTCAATGATTACCGCTTCAGCAACGATTTGAGCATTTTCAAGCAATTCTTTAGATAAACATTCAACATCTTCGCGATCCTTTTGAATGGCAGCCAAGATTTGAAGATTTGTTTTATATGGTTTCTTACCATGATGAGGTCAATAATAGGTTCCAGAAGGTTCCAAAATTATCACAAATGCTACAACACATGACGACTTTGTTAAAGCCGCATGAAGTTGGTAAGCAGATTTTCTTGTCCCACAGTTACCAACTACAGCTATTTTCTTCCAAAGATTTAACCACTTCTGGGAAATGTTAAGAGAATTTTCTTATGCTCTTATATTTCTCAGACCATCTTGTCTCACACAGTCTTGATAGATTAGGTGCCGAGCCTTTGCGCGAGCTGGTAATTCCCTGAAGAAACTTATAGTATCCTTGATTGTTGCTATTGTGTTTCTAATTTCCGGTATTTTGTTAGTATCATTCACTACGAGATTCAATCTGTGGCTTGAGCAGTGGATGAACGATGTCGAGAATACTTTCTCCTGAGAATTGCCTGCACTCCACCCTCCTTGCCAGCCATTGTAGAACAGCCATCGAAACCAAATCCGACACAATTTTCCTTCGGAAGTTTTTGGTCGACGATGAAGTTGTCAATTGCTTCTGCTATCGATGAGGCATCTTGACCTTTCAGTTCTACGAAACCCATAAATTCTTCACGGATTATCTTTATCATAAAATCGATAGAAAGCTGCTCTTTTCCAGCTATATCTTCTGTTTCGTCAGCCATGATAGCGAAAGCTCTAGCTCGTTTCACATCTGTAATACACTCGGAGGCAAAATTAGCGGAACACTCGAAAATTTTACCAAATTCGAAGTTCGATATTTTCCTAATTCTCAACCGATTTAGATGATTTTGCGGCAAGTTATAGATCAACTCTTCTGCTTTGTAGAAATTATAAGAAACAAAAAATTTGAAAAAATTTTATACGGGGGCAAAACTAAAAGTGTTTTTTTTGTCAAAAATTCGTAACACCCTGTGGAATTTCGTGGTCCGAGTTGAAACGTACAATATCATGGTCTGTCAAGACACATCTTCCTACAGTAACGCCCTTCTTGTTTCATGCGTTTATCTCTATTTTTGCAAAATATATTTAATTTCAAGTGGAAAATTACCATTTTGGAGAAATTCCATTGAATCAAGAAATTGTCATTAAAATTCGTCTATCAATTTGGAATTTTCTTATTATCACTCAGGCGTGTCGAAATTGTCGTTTGCGATTTTTATGTTCGAATTCCATTAGTTATTGATGACAATTTGGTTAATTTGGTGAAAATTAGGAATTCATAGGAGATAACAGTCGGTAGGTATTAAAATACACAAACGAATTCTGGGACCATTGATAAAACTTTTCATTTACACATGTGCACACCTTTTTTTATCAAATATGAAATACAACACACGTTTTTTTGTATATGACCACATTTGCACTTGTTTAAAGAATGAGAGTTTTCCATTCTTTGATTTGATACAAATTCGATTGGTTGCGGTGTTTTGTGATTCTTTTACTGTTTACTATTCGAAACGGTATTTTTCATTCAGAATGAGAGATTTACCACCAACCTCAGTAGCAAGGGCAGTTACATTGATCGAGGAAGGGCTCACCTACCGCTCAGTCGGTACCATATTGGGTGTCTCGACGTCGGTTATCCATCGAATCTACCGACGTTACAGGGAAACTGGATTGTACGTGAGGAGGCGAGGACAAGGAAGAAATCGGGCAACCCGCGCTATACATGACATTTGCTAGGGAGCATGTAGCATGGACAATCAATCAGTGGAGACGAGTTTTATTTAGTGATGAGAGCCGATATTGTGTGAATTTCGTGGATGGTAGAGATAGAATATGGAGGCATCGAGGGGAACGATGCAATCAAGCGAACTTCGCAGGAACTGAGCAATACGGTGGAGGGTCAGTTATGATATAGGGTGGCATATGCTTGGGAGTACGAACAGAACTGGAGATTATTGGCAATGGATCACTTAATGCCCATCGGTATATAACAGAAATCTTGGAGCCCCATGTTGTGCCTTTTGCTCCTTACATAGGGGAAAATTTCCTTTTTATGCACGATAACGCGCGCCCTCATACTGCGCGCATAGTGATAGAATATCTCAATGAAGTTGGGATCACACGAATGGACTGGCCGTCGCGGTCACCGGATTTAAACCCGATCGAGCACGTTTGGGACATTCTTGGAAGAAGAGTTCGACAACGGAATCCAGGCAACGTTGAAGAGCTGACATTGGCTTTGGTGGAAGATTGGGACAACATACCTAAACAGATGATAGACGACATCATTGGGAGTATGCGAAATCGTATGCGCGCTGTAATAAAAGCTCGGGGGGGTCATACTCGCTACTAAAATCAAATGTTTTTTTTTGTGGGTCATCATGAACATTTTTCTCAACATGTTCATTTCATTTCACGAGTGTATCGCCAGGATACACACCTGCTCTCAATTTTGGACAGGAATGATAATTATTTTAGAGTGTCACAAAAAAATCAAAATAAATGTGCAAAATCAACGATTTTTCCAGTGTACTTCGAGTTCTCCTGGAGCGTGAAATTGGCCAGTGAATTTCAAAATTTTCATTTTGTTAGATTTCCGCTTCTCTAATTTTGATTTTATTTTTTGGCTAACCTCCGATGTTATGCACCTACGCAAGATTAAAAATAAATTCTTGAAATTTGTGACTTCTCGCTTCAAATTGGATATCTCTTGTAAAAATAGAGATAAATGCATAAAACAAGAAGGGCGTTACTGTAGGAAGATGTATTTTGATAGACCGTGATATTGTACGTTTCAACTCGGACCACGAAATTCCACAGGGTGTTACGAATTTTTGACAAAAAAAACACTTTTAGTTTTGCCCCCGTATAAAATTTTTTTCAAATTTTTTTTGTTTTCTCTTATAATTTCTACAAAGCAGAAGAGTTGATCTATAACTTGCCGCAAAAATCATCTAAATCGGTTGAGAATTAGGAAAAATATCGGACTTCGAATTTGGTTAAATTTTCGAGTGTTCCGCTAATTTTGCCTCCGAGTGTAATACTATCTTTGATTACTTCACCACATAAGATAATCAATTCGTTTTGGATTTTGGGTGATATATAGGAGGCATTTTTACGACATTTCTCTAAATGATATTTCAATGTCTCGTCACCACTATCAATTGTTAAATGTAAAAGATCGAAGAAAACTCCTTCATCTCCTTCTTTGCCTTTAAGAGGTGTATCGTGGGTACCGCAAAATAGTAGGCAACAAATAATTGACGACAAAATTTTTCTATTTTCTTCAACTATTTTCTGGTAGGAATTTTGCGTTCGAATATCAACAGGAACGTTTTCAAGGAAAGGCTCTGCTGAAGCGGTTGAAATTTTGTGGTACTTACTATCAAGATGTTTTCGACAGTCTTCATGAATATCTTTGAACCTCAAATGCAGTTTCAGTATGAAGGATTCCAAGACTCCCTTTACAGTTCCCCTAACTGAAGGAAACAACACACAGTGTTTGCAAAGAGCACCCTTCAGGCGACTTGAATAAACAGGCCAAGGTGCATATTGATCTAACCAGGAGTAGTTGAATTTTCTTTTCAAACTAGTCGCATCACTAGCATCATAATTTTTTGGTGGAATCCTAGGCTTAGCACTTAGTTGAATACTAAGTAATTCCTATTATAAATGATTCACAATGAACAAAACCGTTTTGATTACTCAGAGGTACACAGGTACCACCGCCCGGCAGGTATGTTGAGACAAATGTCCACACGGAAGAGGATTAAAGAGTATTATTAAGTATATTCTCCGAATTAAACCCCAAGAAAGGTAATTATTACATAGATATATATTTAAAAGAGTTCTTGAAGTATCGTCACTTGGGGTGACTTCGGATAGTAGGGGTGGATTCGGACAGACCGTTATTGGTGAACGTTTATATCCAGTATGCGACTGGGATTCATAGAAATTGAAACAGCATGCATATTCTCGTCAATTACTACTTAGCAGTGAGTGGGTGTGTACAAAATTGGCAGAGATATTCTCGGAGAGTTCGGAAGTATTTTCTAGCGGCTGCTTTTTCCTGAAAATCCGATACCTGGAAAAGAAACTGTTGTACAGAGGGCTGTAGTGGAAATGAAAAACATAATTACATCCTGTAACGTGGTTTATTATTATTAACCTCACACAAAAAAGTCAACTTTATTTTCGTTTTGAAAATTATTCTTCTTTTAGTGAAAAAGTCATTTTGTAGGGGTGAACACGGACACAATGGTTAGGCAGTATAAGAAGAAAATCGAAGGCAATTTCATGAACTACAATAGTTCAAACTTAAAGAAAGATCTGCAAGATGTCAGATATATATATATATATATATATATATATATATATATATATATATATATATATATATATATATATATCGATAGGGTATCCCGACGATATTGATATATATATATATATATATATATATATATATATATATATATATATATATATATATATATATATATATATATATATATATATATATATATATATTATCAAATCGCTTTTACCATCTGAAATGATGAAGGCACTACAATATATTAACACTTGTTCTATTTTTGTTCCCTCTATCTGTATATTTATGTCTTCCTTTTCTGTTCCAATCACCATTACCTTAGTTTTTTCTTTGTTCATTTCCCTACCGATCTTCTCTAATTCTCTGTTCCATATATTCAAGTTTTCTGAAGATCTTTTTCATTGCTGGCCATTATCATTACATCATCCGCGTATGCCCCTTCTGATACTTCTACTTGTTAGTTTATATATCCAATCTGGATTTTCCTCACTCCTGTCGAGCAATTTTTTATTATTATCACAAAATTTCAATAAATTCCCTGCAGAAATATAGAAATAAGAGGGGTGTACCATGATCCTGTGTCACTCGGTATATGTCCGAAATTCCCCCTTTACAGGGACCAAGCGAATTGTTCTTGACTAAAACCATGCTATTCATCTTCACCACACACATACGGAGAAGAAGGCGGAGACTATTCAAATATAAAAATTTATTTTTTATTGGTTCCAGCACGGAACTCGGAAGAAGAAACATATGATATTTTTTTTTCGAAATTTTTGTGGGGAAATTGTGCTTTGTATGTACAAAAAAAGCGAATATTGTCCAAAGTCACCCCGAGTGACGGTACGTTAAATCGATATTTTAATCTTTGTGTTTTTCTTTAATGTAAAGTACGTTTAGTGGGTGTAAAAATGAATAAAGTCAATATATAATGTTAAAAAGCTTAAATAATATTTTTTCCTATATTGTAACATTAAATGTGGTTCTATAAATGTAACGAGAGAACCTTATTTGAATATCTCCATTCTACTATGATATGCTATTCAACTTTATGTTACATACACAACAATTTTGTATCGGCTAGTGTAAGCAACATGGATTGTTGAAATTATAAAAACTTTTTTCAATTATTTTTTCAGAATATGGTATAGCAACTCAGAGACTTTGTCTTCAGCGTGGACCTTCAGATAGTGAAGATAGATGTGCCTATACGAAGTGGAATTATCGAAAAGTGCTGATGTGCTTCTGCAGAGGAGATTTGTGCAATTCTAGTGATCGGGTTTACTTTAACAAATATTTATTACTTCTTATGTCAATGGTATCCTTATCTAGACTGATTTTTATATGCTAATAAATCTATATTTATTTTAAATTTTTTGAGCCTCATTTATAAATCAAGTAATATAATGTTGTGACTGGGTATGGTTTATTACAATTCTCGATAGGATTTTTCCAATATTAAATAAGATGATGACAATTCATTTGAGGCCTGTTTGCAATTTCGAATTTCAATTTAGAAAAGTTATTTGCTACATTTTCACTTTTTAGTTCAAAACGAGTTAAAGAAATGAATTTTTCGTTTTATTGTTATCTACTTGAAACGATTGTCAAAATGTTTGTTGTTACTAAGTTGGCACAACTGTTTTCTATACTGAAACGGAGTTTGAACGCGATCTATCATTTAGTTCGTTCACAGTGCTCGATTTTGTCAGTTACACGAATGGGTTTTGCGGTTTTTACAATAGATAAAAATATCGTACGAAGAATTTGTCTCAAATTTTGTATTGTAATTAGGTTTTCGTGTGGGGTCGTCCATTAATCACGTGATCTTATATTTAGCACTTTTAAGCTGAATTTTTAAATAATCAATTCCCTGTACTTTTTCGACAGAATATATTGCTAGTTTACGATAGTCACGAGACTCATAGTAAGATAGAACGTAATGCATATTCACACAAACATTAAATAGTTTATGGGAGACTAAGGAATTGAAAAACTTAAGGAAACACTGAAATATATTGAAACTCATCATATAATCCAATCAAAATTACTTTATTACTTATAATCAAAAGTCTTCATCACCACTATCTTCAGAACTCGAACCCTTCGACTCATCTTTCAACATTTTATAGGTCTTGAAAGTGTATCGTCTTGTACATACTATTATAAGTCCTCCTATGTAGCACGTTAGGGTTAAGGAGATGACAAATCCCAAATAAAGCAAATGTCGCAAAAATACTGCAAAATATCAAGAAGTTATACAGGGTGTTACATAATAGTATGTCACAACTTGAGGAGGTTAATCTACGTGCAATTTTAAGAAAAAAAGTTTATATAAACATAGGTCCGCAAAAGCTTCGTTACGGAGCTAGAGGGTGTTGAAATTTCCGGAAAAAATTTTTTTCTTCAAAATTTCTGCAGTTTTTGAGATATTCGGCCCAAATTTGGAATGCAAGCTATTTTTTACAGCCCCCATCATAACACATCCTAAATTTTAACTAGAATCTACAAGGTGTTTTATTTTCCGGAGCCATGTCTTATTTTGCCCTTTCAAACTTTTTTGCAGTACGTCACTAATCAGCGTAAAATCAATTTTCGTTCAATTTAGAAACTTTTTTGACACTTGTAATTTTTTCGTTTCTCCGACCGTTCTCGAGCAAAAAATTATTAAACGCTTGTAGGCATTCGCTGAATTGAAAGCACTTCTAACTAAAAAAAGTGACTAGTAGGCTTTGATTTTTTCATTTATTTATTTATTTTGACAATTGCTAAACTTGAAGCAGAGTCTGCTCGAATTGTTTATTAAATTAACGATTTGTTTTAAGAGTTTTGAAGTTATTGCTGTAAGAAAAAATGGCTAATTTTACTTACGCCGAATTGGCTGATATCGATGTACGGTCTGGCTGACGGAAGCTAGGCGATTAATACCAGACAGCGAACATTTTCAAATCGAGTAGGTTGAGGGAAATTAATCACCAAACTATGAGAACTCCAGATATTGAGGAAGCAGTTTTGAATTGTATTGATTTGAATCCTCATGTGAGTACAAGGAAAATTGGAAATCAGATGAATATTTCACAAGTTCTAGTTTGGAGGATTCTCCACGACTTTTTATTGTACCCGTTTCATATTCAAAGAGTCCGAACTCTACTTCCTCGAGATTTTCCTTCAAGACTGAATTTCTGCCAATGGTTCTTAGATAAAATTAGAGAAAATGCTCATTTTAATAGTGGGATAATGTTCCAGACGAAGCTAACTTTTCGAGAACTGCTATCACAAATTTTCACAATAATCATTATTGGTCTGAGGAAAACCCCCATTTGATTGAAGAATCTCATCATCAAGAACAATTCTCACTAAATGTCTGGGTCGGAATAATTGGAAATTATTTGATTGGGCCATTTTTTGCCTAACAGACTAAACGGTCCCGCTTATCGGCAATTTCTTGAGGAGGAGATACTTTTATTGCTCGAGGATGTGCCACTTTTGGTGAGAAACATAATGTGGTTCATGCATGACGGGGCACCAGCACATTTTAGTGGAGAAGCTAGGGAATTCTTGAATAATACATTCAAAAACTGATTAATTAGTTGGAGTGGCCAGAACAATGGCCTCCTAGGTCCCCAGACTTAAAAAGTTTAGACTTTTTCTTATGAGGATATCTCAAAAGTTTGCTTTATACCACTCCAGTAAACACTGCAGAAGAATTGATAAATCGAATAATATTCTTGTGACACAATAAGAAATACCCCAGGAATATTTCAAAGAGTGCGTGATAATATGCGAAGAAGAACAGAGGCCTATATTTTTACAGGTGGAGGACACTTCCAACAATTTATTTAGTTTTTAATTGTTGTTTTTTTTCAGTTTGATATTGAATAAGTATAAGTTGAGTCTCAGAAGACGAGCTATCAAAAGCAAAGCAAATTTTGGGCATACCTATCGAGTATTTCTATTATTTTTTTTATTTAGCGAATGACATTCAATTCAAATAATTCAAATTCAATAATTTTTCACTCGAAAACGGTAAGAGATTCGAAAAAATCACAAGTGTCAAAAAAGTTTCTGAATTGAACGAAGATGACAAAAATTGATTGTACACAAAAAAGTTTGAAAGGGCAAAAGGGGACATGGACTCGGAAAAGAAAACACCTTGTGAATTTCAGTTAAAATCTAGGACTTGTAATGATGGAGGCTGTAAAAATATCTTACATTCCAAATTTGGGCTGAATATCTCAAAAACTGCAGGAGTTTTGAAGAAAAAAACAATTTTTTCGGGAAATTTCAAACTCTGTAGCTCCCTAACCAAGCTTTTGCGGACCTATGATTATATAAACTTTTTTCTTAAAATTGCACGTAGATTTACCCCCTCAAGTTGTGACATACTATTATGTAACACCCTGTATAGTATAATAGACACTATGACAAAAAAGTATCCGGAAATCTGAAATAAAACGCAAAAATCTTAATCTGCTTCAATATTTATTGAATCTCCTTTAAAATATGCTCCATTCAAAGCGATACACATGTGCCAACGTTTTTTCCAATCATCGAAACATTTTTTTATAAACGCTTTCAGGAGTGGCCTCCAGCTCCTTCTGCGAATTTTCTTTTATGACGTATACGGAATCAAATACTGCATCTACTGAAAAATCATTAAAAACTGGAGTACCACAGGGCAGTATACTTGGGCCAATTTTATTCATTTTCTACATAAATGACTTTACCGCTTTAATGGAATTGAATTCGTCATATCGTTCCACAACTAATTTCGCCGATGACTCGAATATCAGTTTCCTGATTTGTGTCTACTTTGCAACACCACAATGAAATGTGTCGAGAACTGGTTTCTAATGAACAAGCAGATATGCAAGAAGGATAAAACGAATGGTATTTACAACTAATCATTCTCAGCTGGACTTACCCAACAGTATAGATGTTGCTGGCACCACATTCTTACTTGAAAAATCTATAAAGTTTCTGGGAATGCACATTGACTCCACCCTCACGTGGGACTCTCACGTAGAACATGTATGTTCAAGAGAGGGCTCTTTATATTATAGCCTCAGGGTGCTGGCGAGATATATCGACTACCAGACATTAAGGATGGTGTATTACGCCAATTTTGAGTCTTTGGTTCGGTACGGGGTGATGTTCTATGGCAGCTCTCGCGATATTGAGATAGTCTTCTTGATGCAGAAGCGAGCTGTTAGAATTATTTTGTGTATGAAAGTAAACGAATCATGTCGAGGTAAATTTCGAGCCAATAATCTTCTTACTGTCCCAGCTATTCATATTCAGAAGTCCTATTGTTCTTTTTTAAACACAGAAATTATTTTCAGGAATTTTTGCCTCTTACTGCACTAGAAGTCTAAATTATTAATACCCTAAGCACAGGATTACTGTGACTCAGAGAGGCGCCTTTTATAGCTGTTTTAGTTACCTAACGTAGTGAAACAGATCAAAAGTATTTATGTTTTTAAAAAGGAAGTAACCAAATTGTTGTTGAAGTTAGAACCATGCTCTCTTAGTGATTTTTGAAAACTGTGATATTTTAAATGCTTGCTAAATTGTGCCATAGCCCAAAATGATTGATAATTATATTTTGTTGTCATCTTGTTACTGTGCCGTTTGTTGAATATTTTGTGACGTCTATTTCGCTAGACATGGTTTACATTTATTGTAATTTTGTCTCTATGAAATAAAGCTATCTATCTATCTATCTATCTATCTACCTATCTAATATGGTTCCCCGGAGCGGCAATTTCTGTCTGTAGAAAAGAAAAAAGTCATCTGTGTGATCAGGCGAATAAGGCTACTGCTCGATGGTATTTATCGAGTGTTTGGTCTTAATAGTATATATATATATATATATATATATATATATATATATATATATATATATATATACGAATTGTTTTGCTACAAATCCGGCCGTTTACGGCGAATATTTTCACGTTTCATAACGGTTAAATAGAAGTCCTTAATGACCGTTCGACCTTGTGGAACGGATTCATGACGAACCACACCACGAATATCGAAGAGAACAATCATCATCATCCTGATTTTCGAACGACTTTGGCGACGTTTCTTCGATTAGGATGAACAATTCTGGATTTAATATAACTTAAAATTTCATGACAAAACTCTAAATATTATCATTCTCCTTTTGTTGTAGAAATTCTCCACAATTTGGAATCGTATAATTTCGATTTACATCTACATCGAATATTCTAATCCTCTTGTCGGCCATTTCATTACGGAAAGGTTATACCGTTCTTGTCCATTTTAGGCACGTTTCGGTCGTAAGCAATACATACCTGCCCATTGATCCTATCTTAGTCTTAGAATCTTTAAATTTTACAATCCTAACTACAGCATTTAAGAAAATGCACAGACCTAAGAAACATCACTTTTCGCGGCGTAATCATGGACTACCAACTATCACACAGTCACATCACACACACTACACACACAACACAGCACACACACACACACACACATTATACATTATATTCATTCACTATTCCTCATCACATTGTATCGTTAATACAGTCCATTTTCAGTTTCAGTATAACGTTATATGTATCGTCTAATGTATATATGTGTAAATAACAGTGGTTAAGGACTTTACGACAGGCAGAAATGAATAGTCAATTTATACAACCGACCAGATGGAAAACCTCAAAAGCAAGGAGATCAACCAAATAATGGAACTACAACCGAGGGCAACAGGAAAGAGGACATAAAGACTAGATGCTCCACAACATAAAGAAGGAGGATAACCAACCAGTAGAACCCCAGGACAAACCAAGGAGATGTAAAAGAAGCGAGATGAAGAGGAAAAGGATAGAAATTCGACCTATGTTTCGGCCTCATTTAGGCCTTCATCATCAGTACTACAAAAAAATTAAAATGTGAACAACACACAATTCAAGGTAAATTTGTTTCAACTTACGGTACGTTATGACGTTGTAAAGTATAATATGTGTGTATAATATGCAGATCCATGAGGTTGAGTAATTCTTTGTTGAAAGGACGAAACATTTAAAAAACAATTCTCGTTTGAGATAGAAGATTTAAAACAGAAATAAAATAAAGAATAGTAGAATCTTCTATGACAGATATATTATTTTCTATGTCACATGTCAGTATCTCTTGTCTTGTCATTAGTTCTTTAGTTTGGGAGTCTGTTTCGACTTTTGAAATAACGTTTGACTGTCCTTGATTTTTTGGACGTTACCGTTGGTTGAAGAGGTCGAAGGTCGTCCGGAACGAGGCAAACCTTCGACGATCTCCCGAACATCTTTAAAGACTTTGGACCACACGTTACACTTGGGATTACGATAAAACAGAGTCTTCATTAGTTTTTCCAGCATTCGCAACGATTCAGCACAGGAATTTCGTTCAGAACACAAAATTTGATACAAACTCTTTGTTCAATATTTTTTTCCATTCTAAAATTTGCAGAGTACCACTGAGGTCGACTGGTTTCAACAGCTGTCGTAAACAAACTAATTGACAGATGGCGCTCATCAGAAACTTAAAATACTCAAAAATACTCAACGCGGGCAATTTGAATGAGAATTTCCGGATACTTTTTTGTCACAGTGTATGCTATGTAAGTGAGGATGAAGGCATATTATGTTATTTAATTTCCAAGATGAAGATAATCATAAATCGATATAATATACAGGGAGTTTAAAAAAGACACGGCAATATTCAAGGCAGGTTATTCTCAAAGAAAAACCTAGGGGGCTAGTGATTTTTTCTGGATGTACTACTTGATGGTGAGCTAAACTATGAAGATCACATCAAGAACTTGCATAGGGCTGCATACATAAAGTTCAGGATGATCTAGAGCTACAAATCGTTCCTGTGCAGTGCTGTTAAGTGGAGACTAACTTCTGCATTGTTTATGAGTCCATTCAGTTATAGTAGTGCCGTTTATTTTTCATTTGCTACTGGAGTGTCGCGGTCTTCGGTTCAGAGGTTGTAAAACCGATGCTTGCGTTACTCTTATGATATTGGGCATCGCGAACATGTAACACCCCACTATATCTTGGATTGTTGAAGTGTGAATGAGTGTTTCTTTGTCAATATGCTTTGATTGTCTTTAAGGTCTTGAAGTTCTCTGATCCTTCCTACTTGAGTAACGTGATCGTAAGAGAAACCCCTGGTCTATACTATTACTATAGTTTTTCACGTACCTACGTCAATAGTATATAAGTATAACAAAAAAATTATTCCTCTTTGCACAGGTCATACAATAGATTTCGAAAACTCCGAACAAATCTGAACCTGTCAATAGCTTGAAAAACGTCTCAAGGGGAAAGTAGCAATTGAAAAAGGCATAACAATGAACAAAAGAGACAAAACCCCCTGATTATCAAATACTTGGAAACTTATTTCACCACCCAGAAATTCAACATTAACATAGTATCATGACAGTACCCCCTCTACTAGGACTACCGACGCCAAAAACAAGCCAAAGATAATTTCCAGCGAATGCCTGAAAATGACAAGGGAAAACGTCGCCAAAATCGAAATGGGCCACGGAATAAGACCCGGAACATATTCTTATGATCTCTATGGAAGATTTTAAATATTAACTCTCTTCCATGTTGGCAACCTTATTGCATATTTATTGCACTACTATAATAGATAGTCTTAAGTATACTGACAAAAATACTTAACATTTAGTCAACAATTTTGACTCCTTCGTGACAAAAACAATCACTTGCTGCATTTTAATATCATCTACAGTACACGTGTAATTTCCTTCTTCTGAAGATTTCACACCAACCAATTGTAATGTGCCAAAAGTATCCACAAATATTCTTGGTTCCTCATTTGGTTTCTCTGCTTTGACAGCTCCACCACCTCTCAATTCTTTGCCGTTTTTTTTCCAGACAACTTTTTTCCTTTCTAATGACGTTCTAGTACAAAAAAAATCAAGATTTCTAGGCGGAGATGAAGTATTATTATTAACCAAGTTTGCTCCAACAAACACTCCATGGTGTTCACTGGAATCGGACAAAAGTCTACATATTAAAATTCAGCAAATTTGAATTGGTTGAGTCTTCATCTTATTGTGAACTAGGAATGTTTTTCTGGAATAAACCTGTAGTGCATCACTTTTGATCAGGTCATTGGATTACACCGTGAACTAATGAAAGAGCTGTTGCCAAGTTAGATACTGAAGTCAAGGTGTGTTATATCTATACACACTTTGCCAACTTCTATGGAAAAGTGAAGCAAGTGGTGGGTTGTGGAGGCCATTTGCAGTTTAGGCAAAGTTGATTATTCACTACTGTTTGCGAACTATTTTGAATTGACATCGACTTTTCAAGAGCAGTTTTTTCGGAGAATTTATGTAACAATTAACGTGTATATAATTAGATTGTGCGGTTTTTTCTTGGAACCAAAAAAAGGCCTGCTTCTTGCAATGGTATGGCTGTTCAAATAGGCATGATAAAAACATTCCTCGCCAGTTTTTTCAGTGAAATTTTAAATTTCATTAGTACACATTCAGTTCCATCGACGTCTTCGAAAGTGTGTAGTGACCACTTCATCGATTCTGATTATTTGGAAATACCTGGAACATGCATTAAGAGATTGAAGACGGAGTCTGCAACAAAAGATTTATCCGAGAAAACAAAATTCTTCAACGTCAATTTCCGAAACAAAAGTTGAAACTATTGCTTTCGATTCCTCTGCGCCAATGAAATTATCAACCAAAGGATAGACCACAAAGCCCTTAGAAACGAAACTTGAGGGAAAAAATTAAAATTTTAAGCCAAACAATCCGCCGGAGGAATAGAAAAGTTAAAAGCATGAGGAATATGGTAAAAAAATTGAGAGATCTCAACTTCCTAAGTGATGAAAAAGGGAATTTTGTAGAGCAAAATTTCAATGGTTTCAGTCTCATTCTCCAGCTGCGCAGAAGCTCTTTTCGATTATGCATCAGATCACGATTATTGCAATATTGAATATTTCCGAAAATTTACAAAAATTGTTAACAGAGGTGAACTTAAGAATGCATCCCAAAGTGTCTTTGCTATAATTAAAGAAGCAGATAAAAGGTTCAGTATGTATAT
This sequence comes from Cryptolaemus montrouzieri, assembly GCA_013387265.2. Classification (NCBI taxonomy): domain Eukaryota; kingdom Metazoa; phylum Arthropoda; class Insecta; order Coleoptera; family Coccinellidae; genus Cryptolaemus; species Cryptolaemus montrouzieri. Next base: position 5,770,312 of record JABFTP020000001.1, read on the forward strand.
TAATGGTTTTAAGAAATTGGGTAAACAAGATGATTTGATGAGAAAAATCATGATTGACTGCCACAAAAATTTTTGTCTACAGAGTAAGATCTTACCTTATTTAATATATGTAAATGTTTCTCTAGAGGAAAGATCTCATAAATCAGTTTCAATTCTGGCCATTACAAAAAGCAATTTGAGAATGAGGTTTTTGTCTTACCGGTTATTCTATAGCAAAACTATTTTAAATCCAGTGAGCTAAAGGAACGAACTGAGTAAGCGGATGTTGTTCCTAAATTCATGATCTCAAAATGTGTGTATGCTTTCTGTTAACAGATAATAAATTTATTTGCATATTTTAATCTTCTTATTTGTTTTGATCTCAAATAAACCTAAAAATGTTCGATAATTTTGAATGATGTAGTGTTGATGAAGATTCCAAAAATGAATTGCCGTAACTACTACATCAAAGAAAATAACTCGTTGTCAACGCTTTAGTCGTTTATTAAAGGTTACATATTCAACAATTCAACCTAAAACTATTTATGGTTATATCAAAGGATATCGTTTTCTTTGTGCTCAATTAGTTTCAGAATAATTAGCAATCATTTCGTAAAAAAAACTTCATATCAACCCGCAAAGTTTTGAATTCCCGCGCCTCTTCGCCTACACTACAAATGGCCGCCATGACATCCTTGAGTGAAGTTGGCAGTTCTATGATTGAATATATCTCTGTACCTATAACACTATGCTCCGAACCTCCAACTTAACCCAAATCTACGGTGCGTAACCAGCCGCTTTTCCATTCACATAGCTTAGTGTATTGCATTTGGTATTCGCGCGCATGTATCTTATATTTCATAAACTTTCCGTACTTTTCCCATATTAATAATTTAGACTTGATTGGAGGTCCTGAGTGAAGTGCTCATGATCTGTTTTCTGAGTTGACTCTTTCATTTTTACTTCGTTCCAATTGCGCAGGAATAAAATTAAATATTTTCATAAGAGTCTAACATCACTTATCATTATAATATTTGCTGAAGGAATAACTAGAAACACAATATAATTTGCTTACTCTGGGCATGTTAAAATTAGATGGTCACCCTCAGACAATACTACAGTTTTTCTGTATTTATAAGATTTCGCTTTGCCAACTTTCCATCCTGCATTCACTCCCTCAGAATCTGGAAAACAAACAACATTGGGAACAAAATAAACATAACTTATTACTACATGAGTGAAATGTTCACCTGGATTACAAACACCTTCACAATGTTGAATTTCTATGAAGTCTGCAACTATTTTGGTTGAATTGAAAATTGTAGGAGTTAGTCTTTCCAGTAACAGAGATCTACAAGAAATTTCGAAAGCATTCACCAAAAAAATTTCATCTGGTGAAAGTTCGTCGATTTTACTCATCTCATTTCGTTCTACTTTCAATCTGCACCGCCCCTTTCTCTTTCTAATTCCCTTTCCAATTTCCCTACCACATATTTCACAAGGACTCCATACGTCCCAATCGGTTTTCATTTCTAAATTCAAATGAAGTTTTTCTCGAATATAAACGTACTCAGGACTGAGGGAATTTTTGAAGAGATTATTCAACGGAAACATATTATCTTCGTGGTATTTCAGCCATTCTGTGATGTTCCCACTTTCAGAATACGAGTCATTTGCTTTTTCTACGACTACAAATAAGGGATACAAATCATGCGGAATATTTATAACGCTCACTGGCTAGATACAGTAGCTCAATAGGGAACAAACCTATTTTCAATAAGAGCACAGAAGAATTACTTATAGATTTGTTCCTCTCTGTGTTATCTGAAGAATGTTATTGTTAGGTTAAGGCGTTAGCTTTTTTTCAATTTGAATTCAAAATTTCAATTAACATAATTGAATTAATCAAGTTTTCAAGTATTCACTTTCAAAATAGAATCAACTAAAGCAAGGTAAGCAATTCAATACTATCATCATATTTCAACTGCGTATGATCAAATAATTTGTAGGAAGCGAATTTGAGATTGAACCCCTTTTAAACAACTTTTGTATCTATACACTTACGATCTACTAAATAATTAATTTTTTCTACTGTATCTTGTTCTTCTAATCCTATACAGAAGTAAACTCCAGTGTCATTGCTGGTAAAATTTAAAATCATCAAATCATGATCAGGGGTAATTTGTTTCAAGTTCATTGAGATATCATTTTCCATATTACATTTTACTTCCTTCGGTTCGGATACTCCAAATATATCCACAGTAAACCAAAGCTTTGCTCTGGTATCGTCCAACTCCTTACTAGGAAAAGCAATTAGAATAATTATTACATGAATAGAAACCACTCTTTTCTTTAACTCCTTTTTCCAAAATGAGTAATAATTTGAATATATTCTTACGAAAAGAAAAGTTTGATTTCATGTAATTTCGCTAAGGGGAATAAGGTGTTTTTGAATATTTACATACCAATAATGGCATTGTAAAATAAGTTTTTGGCCCTGAAATGCATCAACCAAAGCATAGAGGTCACCTTTTTCAGTAGAAATTAAACGATTTCTTTCTCTACAATTTTCAACAGTGATGTCGGCTGAGCTCGCTTGTGCTTTGATTTGCTTCATAATGGATAAACAAATCAGATAATTTATCAGTGTTATCATTTTCGATAAAATACAAAAGAATTCAATCGATTCGTATTCAACTGTTCACGAGAGCGGCTGTCTGGGACATGCGCATTTTAAATTTTCGTCCGAAAACTTTTATATTAAAGTGTAAGAAGCACAAGTTATGAGTGTGTTCTTGATTATTTTGAATAAAATTCCAGGTGAAATCGTTCCGTTCAGAAATTATCAAGATTGTGGTAATGATTTCTTAATCACTTACAAAAGGAAAATTAGTTTCTTACATTTTGTCACTAGGCGCGCATTTTGTAGTTCCCATAATATCCGCTAGAAGATAAAATCAAATATGGCTGACTGACTTAAAGAAATTTGATGTTGCAAATTTTTCAAATATTTCTTGGTGATAGGTCTGAATTGAAGTTTTTTCAGTTTTTGAGAGTAGATCAAGTTCACATGGTACGTGTCTTGTTATTAATTCGCTTGTTTAATGTATGTTTATCTGTGAAACACTTGTTAATTTGGTGCTAATAATGATAGGTTCAAAATTTGAAAATGGTGTTGCCAAATTCAAAACAAACGATTCAGTGTTAACCGTATGTGTATTGTTTTCTGTCTCGAGATTGCTTTTAACTGAAATATAAGCAGTTTAACTTATTTTTAATTAAATTTTGAACTGTGATTAAGTTTTGTTTTAATTAATGTTATTTATTTCAGATTTTGGAATATTATAAATAGTATGAGCCTTATCCAAAATGAATGATCATATAAAAATTAAGGAAGAAATTTTGGAAGACGATGATTATCATAATGATAATGAAGATTTTGAAGAAGAAAGAGATGAACCAACATTGGGTCCAGCAGCCCTTGGTTTGCAAAGAGTAGGTACTGTTCCAGCACCTAAACCTCCTTCAAATACCCCTAAACAAGTTTTGAATGCTAGGGGAATGCCTGCTAGAATTAGAAAGAAGAATAAATTATTTTATGATGATGAACTGGTAAACACACCTCATCATCGAGTACCGTCAGCTAAAAGGCAGAAATCCACACCAACTCCAAAAAAATCGAGAAATGTAACACCATCTAAACATTACAGGGAAAGTCCCAAAAGTGTATCAAAAAAATCAAAGGATAAATTCAGTAACAACTCTACCCCGCCTCCTTTACAGAGTCCAGATAGGAAAATTGGTCAAAAAATCGGTTTGCGACTGAGAAATTTACTGAAGCTTCCAAAAGCTCATAAATGGGTATGTTATGAGTGGTTTTATAGTGATATAGACAATTGTTTGTTTTCTGGTGAGAACGATTTTAGTATATGTTTAAAAGAATCCTTCCCTGAATTGCGTACAAGATATTTAACTAGAACTGAATGGACAAAAATTCGAAGAATGATGGGAAAACCTCGAAGGTGTTCTCAAGCTTTTTTTAATGAAGAGCGTTTGGAGTTAGAGAAGAAACGTAAGAAAATTCGAGCTTTACAGCAGCGTAAAGCAACAGATTTAGCTAGTTTTAAAGATTTGCCATCGGAAATACCAATGCAATTAGTAATAGGCACTAAGGTAACAGCAAGGTTGAGAAGACCTCAAGATGGACTGTTTACTGGCAGTATAGATGCTGTAGATACTTCTAATAATACTTACAGAATTACTTTCGAACGTCAAGGTCTGGGTACGCATTCTGTTCCCGACTATGAAGTTTTATCAAACGAACCTCCAGAAACTCTGTCACTATCAAGTTTTCAGAACAAATTTCGGCCGAAAAATGGTTATTCATCACCATTTTCATTAGCCACAAAAAATCCACCATATATTAATTTAAAGAATAGAAAGGATCCTCTGTTATCGGGATTGATCTTGGAAAAACCTGTTATTGCTCAAAACGAATCGAAAATCGGTGGCTTTCCAATCAAACTTTTGGAAAAAATGGTTTTGGTAACGAAAATTTTGAACATGAAAAGAACGAAAATCAAAGCATTGAGTATTTTAAATTCCAAGGCAGAAAAGCAAAAGTCTTACGATTTAGAGATTACTGAAGATTTTGAAAGGAGTTACGCAAGTATTTTGACCGATTTGGAGAAATTGAATCATGATCTTCAAATGTATCTCGATGAAATGCAAAATTATTGTCATGAAATTGCTCCTGAGCCAAGTGTTGCAGCGATGTTGGTTCCTAGTCATTTAAGGGAAAAGTGTAGGGAAGAAGCTATGGAATTGGTGCAAAGGCATAATAGTTCTTCGGAAAAAGAAATGGCGAATGAAAAATCTACGATCTTATCACAGATTTAACTGCGTTGATGTTACAAGTGAAAAGTTTGGCGGATTCAGATCAAAACGCCTATGAACTTCAAGTGTTACAAGGTACGATGGAACAAATAAAGAGAAAATTAAGTAAAAATAATCAAGAGGTCTTTGAAAATCATGTTGAAATTTATATGAAGCATATACAGTTCGGGTTAGGACAGGTAAAGATAAAACAAGATGTTACTTGTTCACCTGTTATGAAAACTTACTGATAATTCAAAAATTGAATTTGTTGTGTATTTAATAAGTGATAAAGAGTTATATGCGAGATAGCGAATCAATAACCTGTTTTCAAGGTCTCTGGAATCATGTAGTGATTTTATCACCATTTTTTAAATTAGTGTACATGTAAACTTGTGTTACAAGGTTTTAACAATGAACCTAAAAGTTACAGTTTTTGAATCAACTTTTGAGAAATTAACGTGTGAAGAATGTTGGTATTTGATATTGATCTCATTTATCTAAATTGTGAACTGTTACAATGGGTATCATTTTTTTGCAATTTTAAAAAATTATTGATTCATTGAAATTTTACAAAATGTACTTGATGTTATATAATTTTATCAATTAATAGTGTAATATTGTTCGAAAAAGTTAGATAATCAGTTGAGTTTTTAATTGTAAGTATATTCCCATTTTTCAGTTTTTCATTTTACAATTGGATAAACTTTCTATATTAAACAAAACTCTTCATCACTTCTCTAAAACTAACATCCTTTATGTTTGCTTTGTCAAGAGTTGATAGTAAACTCATCTTATGACAATACTTTTACTTATTTTTATTTAGGGTTGAACGTATCTCTTCTTCTGATTGGTCGTGGGCTGGGCCCAGACCAGTAATTTGTATAGTGTCCTTGAAAGTATACAGGGTAGTTCACTCTTTGTGTCAGGACTTCTAGGTTCGATAGAGAATCGAAAATGATGATCACTTTTAGAACAAACATACGTCCGAAAACGATTCGTTTCCGATATACAGGCTGTCAAAGTTAGAATGTTGAAAATGAAAAATGATTATAGCTACGGAACCCTAGGCAATAAACAGTCAAAATGTGGCACATCGGCTACTAATAATTAGGTTATCATTTAAGCTGGAAACAATTCCTGAAGAATAAGCGCCACACGCTGTTTATCGACTATTTTTTTCGGTTTAACTTCTACGCCTCTGCTTTTATTACTAATTCAATCACATTTTCGGATATTTCGATTATTCTCTAATAAAAAAGTATTGTGTTTTTTCGAACGATGCATAGTTTAGGAAATATTAATGATCAAAGAAGAGAAGAATCGCTTCTTTCAAGAGAAACATTATGTTTTGAACGGAAATGTATTGACCCTATTCAAAGCATAATGATTCTCTTGAAAGATGTGATTCACCTCTTCTTTGATCTCAAATATCTCTTGAACTATGTGTCGCACGAAAAAAAACAAGAATACTTTTTGTAGAAAATGAACGAAATATCCGAAAATGTGATCAAATTTGTGAAAAAAGCAGAGGCGTAAAAGTCAAACCGAAAAAGGGTCGATAAACAGTGTGTGATGCCACTGGCCCATTCTTCAGGGATTACCTCCAGCGTTAAATGTTAATCCAATTATTAGCAGCCGATGTACTATATATTGGCTTATTTCTAAAGAGGGTTCCGTAGCTATAATTATTTTTCATTTCCAAAATTCAAACTTTGATAGCCTGTATATCGAAACGAATCGTTTTGGACGTATGTTTGTTTGAAAGTGATCATCATTTTCGATTCTCTATCGAACCTTGAAGTCCTGAGACAAAAAGTGTACCACCCTGTACACTCTTTGTCTTTGTGAAACAAAAATTTTAATAACTAGAAACAGACACAATTAAAAAATAAATGTCAAAGGATCCTACAAAAATAGTAGAAGTGTTGTTATAATGTGAACTCCTTTTCAATAACTTACTGTATCCAGATAATGCTAATATTAGTCAGTAAAACAATTGAAAATTTTTCAACTATTTCACAATAGTGATCATAAAATTTGTTGGTCCGTTTTAACTTTGCAATAATTTTCCAACACAAGAGTTTTGAATATAAGAAAAATATTGTGAATAGAAAATTATATAACAGTTTTATTTTATCATATTCAGATTCACTTGAAGATAGGTTAAAATGATGAAACATGTCTTGAATATATGCAGTACAATGATGTTTTGTAATATAACTGGAGTTATTTGTAAATAATTATGTATTATGTAAAGTAATATTTAGAGCAAGCTGATGATGCGTGCAATAATTAATTTTGATGGTTTGAGAGTTTTTGTAGATATGTTAAGTCCCAAATTATATATTTTCAATCTTGATGATACTGACTGAGAAGAGTAAAGAATTCTATAATTAATAGTCTATTCATTTTTTTAAGTGCTATCCCTTATTTTTCAGGAACTTTACTGAAGTTACATTCTCTGAATCTAAAGTTATGAGAAAATCTAAGTGTTAAATTATCTTTCGTTTTAGTTCTCAACAAGGTGAATGAGTGATATAGTGGAAAGCGATTTACATAAAAATGTAATTTTGAAGAACCCATTCACATTTTTCCAACAATTCATAAAGATTGCTATGGAATAAAGCCCAATCCCACACTTATAGTAGATGTACAAAGACTTTCTATGTTCAAGATTAAGTTGTCCACGTCTTATAGGTAAATTGCGAGTCTTCGCTAATGGAGAGCCTAAAATAACTCGTTTCGCTTTTGACAATGATTCTTGTTACAAACAACTCTTCGTTGAAGCATATCCAATGTGAATGAAATCGGAAAATTGAGAGAGCTAGTCTAAACCGTAATATTTTATTTCTTCAGGAAATTTCTAGTGAGCTTCTGATTGTGGAATAGCATTGAATTAAAATTAACATTAGAAAATAATTATTCGCCTATTAATAATATCGGATTTTAGATTATTCCAACATAATCGATTGCCCATAAAAGCCGAAACAATAAAACGAACTCAATTGTGCGGCCAAGCAAAGTTCCAAACCACACTATGATTATTACTCCACTGTAGCTGTGAACATCCTGTCTATTTTAGATTCGATTTCCTGTGTCAGATGTTCTTCAAATGCAGACTCATCGATGAATGAAATTCCTCCATTACTTTTGTTTACATATTCTTTACCCCTTTTACTAATAGATTGGTTCAAGTGTACAGTCAAACACCTTCAAAATCTATTGATCAAATTTTTTTTGACTCCTTCCCTGAATTGCGTACAAAATATTTAACTAGAATTTAATAAGTGCTACCCTTCATTTTTCGGAAACTTTACTGAAGTATAAACACATTAATGAACGAAAATTTTAACTAGAATTTAATGAAGCACTTTGGCAAACCTCGGAAATGTTCTCAAGCTTTTTTATTGAAGAGCGTTTGGAATTAGAGAATAAACTTAAGAAAATTATTGCTTTACAGCAGCGTAAAGCAACAGACCTAAGTTTGTCTCAGTTTCAAAGATTTGCCAATGCAATTAATAATAGGCACTGATGTAACAGCTAGATTTGAGAAGTCCTCAAGATTAACTGTTTTCTGGTAGTATAGATGCTGTAGATACTTCTAATAATACTTACAGAATAAATTTTGAACGTCAAGGTCTAGGTACTCTTTGTTTTGCGGACTATGAAGTTTTATCAAACGAACCTCCAGAAACTCTTTCATTATCGAATTTTCAAAACAAATTCCGGCCGAAAAATGGTGATTCATCAGCATTTTCATTAGCCACAAAATCCACCATACATAAATTTAAAAATAGAAAGGATCCTCTGTTGTCAGGATTCATCTTAGAAAAACCTGTAATTGCTCAAAATTAATCGAAAATGGATGGCTTCCAATCAAACTTTTGGAAAAAATGGTCTTGGTAACGAAAATTTTGAACATGAAAAGAACGAAAATCAAAGCATTGAGTATTTTAAATTCCAAGGCAGAAAAGCAAAAGTCTTACGATTTAGAGATTACTGAAGATTTTGAAAGGAGTTACGCAAGTATTTTGACCGATTTGGAGAAATTGAATCATGATCTTCAAATGTATCTCGATGAAATGCAAAATTATTGTCATGAAATTGCTCCTGAGCCAAGTGTTGCAGCGATGTTGGTTCCTAGTCATTTAAGGGAAAAGTGTAGGGAAGAAGCTATGGAATTAGTGCAAAGGCATAATAGTTCTTCGGAAAAAGAAATGGCGAATGAAAAAATCTACGATCTTATCACAGATTTAACTGCGTTGATGTTACAAGTGAAAAGTTTGGCGGATTCAGATCAAAACGCCTATGAACTTCAAGTGTTACAAGGTACGATGGAACAAATAAAGAGAAAATTAAGTAAAAACAATCAAGAGGTCTTTGAAAATCATGTTGAAATTTACATGAAGCATATACAGTTCGGGTTAGGACAGGTAAAGATAAAACAAGATGTTACTTGTTCACCTGTTATGAAAACTTACTGATAATTCAAAAAATTGAATTTGTTGTATATTTAATAAGTGATAAAGAGTTATATGCGAGATAGCGAATCAATAACCTGTTTTTCAAGGTCTCTGGAATCATGTAGTGATTTTATCACCATTTTTTTAAATTAGTGTACATGTAAACTTGTGTTACAAGGTTTTAACAATGAACCTAAAAGTTACAGTTTTTGAATCAACTTTTGAGAAATTAACGTGTGAAGAATGTTGGTATTTGATATTTGATCTCATTTATCTAAATTGTGAACTGTTACAATGGGTATCATTTTTTTGCAATTTTAAAAATTATTGATTCATTGAAATTTTACAAAATGTACTTGATGTTATATAATTTTATCAATTAATAGTGTAATATTGTTCCGAAAAAGTTAGATAATCAGTTGAGTTTTTAATTGTAAGTATATTCCCATTTTTCAGTTTTTCATTTTACAATTGGATAAACTTTCTATATTAAACAAAACTCTTCATCACTACTCTAAAACTAACATCCTTTATGTTTGCTTTGTCAAGAGTTGATAGTAAACTCATCTTATGACAATACTTTTACTTATTTTTATTTAGGGTTGAACGAATCTCTTCTTCTGATTGGTCGTGGGCTGGGCCCAGACCAGTTATTTGTATAGTGTCCTTGAAAGTATACAGGGTAGTTCACTCTTTGTGTCAGGACTTCTAGGTTCGATAGAGAATCGAAAATGATGATCACTTTTAGAACAAACATACGTCCGAAAACGATTCGTTTCCGATATACAGGCTGTCAAAGTTAGAATGTTGAAAATGAAAAATGATTATAGCTACGGAACCCTAGGCAATAAACAGTCAAAATGTGGCACATCGGCTACTAATAATTAGGTTATCATTTAAGCTGGAAACAATTCCTGAAGAATAAGCGCCACACGCTGTTTATCGACTATTTTTTTCGGTTTAACTTCTACGCCTCTGCTTTTATTACTAATTCAATCACATTTTCGGATATTTCGATTATTCTCTAATAAAAAAGTATTGTGTTTTTCGAACGATGCATAGTTTAGGAAATATTAATGATCAAAGAAGAAGATTCGCTTCTTTCAAGAGAAACATTATGTTTTGAACGGAAATGTATTGACCCTATTCAAAGCATAATGATTCTCTTGAAAGATGTGATTCACCTCTTCTTTGATCTCAAATATCTCTTGAACTATGTGTCGCACGAAAAAAAACAAGAATACTTTTTGTAGAAAATGAACGAAATATCCGAAAATGTGATCAAATTTGTGAAAAAAGCAGAGGCGTAAAAGTCAAACCGAAAAAGGGTCGATAAACAGTGTGTGATGCCACTGGCCCATTCTTCAGGGATTACCTCCAGCGTTAAATGTTAATCCAATTATTAGCAGCCGATGTACTATATATTGGCTTATTTCTAAAGAGGGTTCCGTAGCTATAATTATTTTTCATTTCCAAAATTCAAACTTTGATAGCCTGTATATCGGAAACGAATCGTTTTTGGACGTATGTTTGTTTGGAAAGTGATCATCATTTTCGATTCTCTATCGAACCTTGAAGTCCTGAGACAAAAAAGTGTACCACCCTGTACACTCTTTGTCTTTGTGAAACAAAAATTTTTAATAACTAGAAACAGACACAATTAAAAAAATAAATGTCAAAGGATCCTACAAAAATAGTAGAAGTGTTGTTATAATGTGAACTCCTTTTCAATAACTTACTGTATCCAGATAATGCTAATATTAGTCAGTAAAACAATTGAAAATTTTTCAACTATTTCACAATAGTGATCATAAAATTTGTTGGTCCGTTTTAACTTTGCAATAATTTTCCAACACAAGAGTTTTGAATATAAGAAAAATATTGTGAATAGAAAATTATATAACAGTTTTATTTTATCATATTCAGATTCACTTGAAGATAGGTTAAAAATGATGAAACATGTCTTGAATATATGCAGTACAATGATGTTTTGTAATATAACTGGAGTTATTTGTAAATAATTATGTATTATGTAAAGTAATATTTAGAGCAAGCTGATGATGCGTGCAATAATTAATTTTGATGGTTTGAGAGTTTTGTAGATATGTTAAGTCCCAAATTATATATTTTCAATCTTGATGATACTGACTGAGAAGAGTAAAGAATTCTATAATTAATAGTCTATTCATTTTTTTTAAGTGCTATCCCTTATTTTTCAGGAACTTTACTGAAGTTACATTCTCTGAATCTAAAGTTATGAGAAAATCTGAGTGTTAAATTATCTTTCGTTTTAGTTCTCAACAAGGTGAATGAGTGATATAGTGGAAAGCGATTTACATAAAAATGTAATTTTGAAGAACCCATTCACATTTTTCCAACAATTCATAAAGATTGCTATGGGATAAAGCCCAATCCCACACTTATAGTAGATGTACAAAGACTTTCTATGCTCAGGATTAAGTTGTCCACGTCTTATAGGTAAATTGCGAGTCTTCGCTAATGGAGAGCCTAAAATAACTCGTTTCGCTTTTGACAATGATTCTTTTTGCAGACAACTCTTCGTTGAAGCATCCAATGTGAATGAAATCGGAAAATTGAGAGAGCCAGTCTAAACCGAAATATTTTATTTCTTCAGGAAATTTCTAGTGAGCTTCTGATTGTGGAATAACATTGAATTAAAATTAACTTTAGAAAATAATTATTCGCCTATTAATAATATCGGATTTTAGATTATTCCAACATAATCGATTGCCCATAAAAGTCGAAACAATAAAACGAACTCAATTGTGCGGCCAAGCAAAGTTCCAAACCACACTATGATTATTACTCCACTGTAGCTGTGAACATCCTGTCTATTTTAGATTCGATTTCCTGTGTCAGATGTTCTTCAAATGCAGACTCATCGATGAATGAAATTCCTCCATTACTTTTGTTTACATACTCTTTACCCCTTTTACTAATAGATTGGTTCAAGTGTACAGTCAAACACCTTCAAAATCTATTGATCAAATTACCCGAATTATATATTTTCAATCTTGATGATATTGACTAAGACCACTAAAGAATTGTATGATTGATATTTCATTCATTTTTATAAGTGCTACCTTCATTTTTCGGAAACTTTACTGAAGTATAAACACATGCTCTGAAACTTGGGCAATGAAAAAATCTAATTTTTTAAATTATCTTCGGTTTTTTTTGGCTCCTTCCCTGAATTGCGTACAAAATATTTAACTAGAATTTAATGAACGAAAATTCGAAGCACTTTGGCAAACCTCGGAAATGTTCTCAAGCTTTTTTATTGAAGAGCGTTTGGAATTAGAGAATAAACTTAAGAAAATTATTGCTTTACAGCAGCGTAAAGCAACAGACCTAAGTTTGTCTCAGTTTCAAAGATTTGCCAATGCAATTAATAATAGGCACTGATGTAACAGCTAGATTTGAGAAGTCCTCAAGATTAACTGTTTTCTGGTAGTATAGATGCTGTAGATACTTCTAATAATACTTACAGAATAAATTTTGAACGTCAAGGTCTAGGTACTCTTTGTTTTGCGGACTATGAAGTTTTATCAAACGAACCTCCAGAAACTCTTTCATTATCGAATTTTCAAAACAAATTCCGGCCGAAAAATGGTGATTCATCAGCATTTTCATTAGCCACAAAAATCCACCATACATAAATTTAAAAAATAGAAAGGATCCTCTGTTGTCAGGATTCATCTTAGAAAAACCTGTAATTGCTCAAAATTAATCGAAAATGGATGGCTTCCAATCAAACTTTTGGAAAAAATGGTCTTGGTAACGAAAATTTTGAACATGAAAAGAACGAAAATCAAAGCATTGAGTATTTTAAATTCCAAGGCAGAAAAGCAAAAGTCTTACGATTTAGAGATTACTGAAGATTTTGAAAGGAGTTACGCAAGTATTTTGACCGATTTGGAGAAATTGAATCATGATCTTCAAATGTATCTCGATGAAATGCAAAATTATTGTCATGAAATTGCTCCTGAGCCAAGTGTTGCAGCGATGTTGGTTCCTAGTCATTTAAGGGAAAAGTGTAGGGAAGAAGCTATGGAATTAGTGCAAAGGCATAATAGTTCTTCGGAAAAAGAAATGGCGAATGAAAAAATCTACGATCTTATCACAGATTTAACTGCGTTAATGTTACAAGTGAAAAGTTTGGCGGATTCAGATCAAAACGCCTATGAACTTCAAGTGTTACAAGGTACGATGGAACAAATAAAGAGAAAATTAAGTAAAAACAATCAAGAGGTCTTTGAAAATCATGTTGAAATTTACATGAAGCATATACAGTTCGGGTTAGGACAGGTAAAGATAAAACAAGATGTTACTTGTTCACCTGTTATGAAAACTTACTGATAATTCAAAAAATTGAATTTGTTGTGTTTTTAATAAGTGATAAAGAATTATATGCGAGATAGCGAATCAATAACCTGTTTTTCAAGGTCTCTGGAATCATGTAGTGATTTTATCACCATTTTTTAAATTAGTGTACATGTAAACTTGTGTTACAAGGTTTTAACAATGAACCTAATAGTTACAGTATTTTGAATCAACTTTTGAGAAATTAACGTGTGAAGAATGTTGGTATTTGATATTTGATCTCATTTATCTAAATTGTGAACTGTTACAATGGGTATCATTTTTTTGCAATTTTTAAAAATTATTGATTCATTGAAATTTTACAGAATGTACTTGATGTTATATAATTTTATCGATTAATAGTGTAATATTGTTCAGAAAAGAGTTAGATAATCAGTTGAGTTTTTAATTGTAAGTATATTCCCATTTTTCAGTTTTTCATTTTACAATTGGATAAACTTTCTATATTAAACAAAACTCTTCATCACTACTCTAAAACTAACATCGTTTATGTTTGCTTTGTCAAGAGTTCATAGTAAACTTGTCTTATGATAATACTTTTAATTATTTTTATTTAGGGTTGAACGTATCTCTTCTTGTGATTGGTCGTGGGCTGGGCCCAGACCAGTATGTCGTATAGTGCCCTTGAAAGTATACAGGGTAGTTTACTCTTTGTGGCAGGACTTCTAGGTTCGATAGAGAATCGAAAATAATGATCACTTTTAAAGCAAACATACGTCCGAAAACGATTCGTTTCCGATATACAGGCTGTCAAAGTTAGAATGTTGAAAATGAAAAATGATTATAGCTACGGAACCCTAGGCAATAAACAGTCGAAATGTGGCACATCGGCTACTAATAATTAGGTTATCATTTAAGCTGGAGACAATTCCTGAAGAATAAGCGTCACGTGCTGTTTATCGACCATTTTTTTCGGTTTAACTTCTACGCCTCTGCTTTTATTACTAATTCAATCACATTTTCGGATATTTCGATTATTCTCTAATAAAAAAGTATTCTTGGGTTTTTTCGAACGATGCATAGTTTAGGAAATATTAATTATCAAAGAAGAGAAGAATCGCTTCTTTAGAGAAACATTATGTTTTGAACGGAAATGTATTGACCCCATTCAAAGCATAATGATTCTCTTGAAAGATGCGATTCACCTCTTCTTTGATCTCAAATATCTCTTAAACTATGTGTCGCACGAAAAAAAAACAAGAATACTTTCTGTAGAAAATGAACGAAATATCCGAAAATGTGATCAAATTTGTGAAAAAAGCAGAGGCGTAGAAGTTAAACCGAAAAAGGGTTGATAAACAGTGTGTGATGCCACTGGTCCATTCTTCAGGGGAAGTTCTGAGACAAAAAAGTGTACCACCCTGTACACTCTTTGTCTTGGTGAAACAAAAATTTTTAATAACTAGAAACAGACACAATTAAAAAAATAAATGTCAAAGAATCCTACAAAAATAGTAGAAGTGTAATGTGAACTCCTTTTCAATAACTTACTGTATCCAGATAATGCTAATTTTAGTCAGTAAAACAATTGAAAATTTTTCAACTATTTCACAATAGTGATCATAAAATTTGTTGGTCCGTTTTAAAATTGCAATAGTTTTCCAACACAAGAGTTTTGAATATAAGAAAAAAATTTGTGAATAGAAAATTATATAACAGTTTTATTTTATCATATTCAGATTCACTTGAAAATAGGTTAAAAATGATGAAACATGTCTTGAATATATGCAGTACAATGATGTTTTGTAATATAACTGGAGTTATTTGTAAATAATTATGTATTATGTAAAGTAATATTTAGAGCAAGCTGATGATGCGTGCAATAATTAATTTTGATGGCTTGAGAGTTTTGTATATATGTTAAGTCCCAAATTAGATATTTTCAATCTTGATGATTACTGAGAAGAGTAAAGAATTCTATAATTAATAGTTTATTCATTCTTTTTAAGTGCTACCCTTATTTTTCAAAAACTTTACTGATTTATAAACACAGAGTAATGAGAAAATCTAAGTTCTGAATTTTCTTTCGTTTTAGTTTTCAACAAGCTAAATGAGTGATATAGTGGAAAGCGATTTATATAAAAATGTAATTTTGAAGAAACCATTCACATTTTTCCAACAATTCATAAAGATTGCTATGGAATAAGGCCCAATCGTACACTTATAGTAGCAAAGAGGTATTAATATAATGAAACGTCTAACGAGAGTATGGTGGGGTGGCCATACCACGATGTTGATGGACATATTTCAATCATTGGTTAGAACGCAATTAGATTATACATCAATTTATGTTGGCTGATGTACAAAAAATCTAATGGCAAAAATGGATCGGGTTCAATACCAAGGGATCAGGACAACGCTAGGATATGAAATCAACCCCAGTCATAACAATATTGGCAGAAATACCTCTTAGTATAAGAAGGAAATGGTTAGCGTCAAAAATGTTAACAAAGTTATTTTATACCAATAACCAAAAATGGATAGAGAAAGTTAAAGAGTTAGCTTTCACGGCTTTTGAAACAACAAAATCGAACCTCCATATATAGCAGTCATGGGGAAATTGAAAAATTACGTACAAGATAAAATAGATATGTCACCAATCATTAAATGTTATCAGGTAGAATTGGAAACGCATTACCAAAAAATCATAACTCATAAGCATTTCGACAATACTACAAAAATAAATATGAAGGGTGGAATCAAACATACAGAGATGTATCAAAGAAAGAATCAGAAGGACCTGTGGGCATAGGAATCTGTGCACCAGAAATAGGCTGGACCTTGTCAGAAAAACTACCATCATACATATACATTTGCAAAGCAGAAATTATTGCAATATGGATAGCCATAAAATATGTGAATGAAAAAAAGGATATATCGAAAGCTATAATCATTACAGACTCAAAATCAGGAATGGAGAGAATTACAAATTGGAGAATTAGAGCAGATTATGATCCTTATACTATAAAAATAAGGAAAACTTTTTTGGAACTGAAAATGGAAAATATACAGATAAAATTTATGTGGAAACCTAGTCATACGAACATAGAATATAACGAAAAAGCAGACCAACTAGCGAAACAAGGACAAGATGAAAAAATTAATGGGACATACAAATTTAATCCAAGAGAAATATAGCCAAAAATAAAAAGGGACGTTTGGAAGGAATGGAAAGAAGAATGGGATCAGATAACTTTGACTAAAGGAAAATACTACGCCAATTTACAATAAATTAAGAAAATTAACGAAAAACCCTGGTACAAAAATGTAAATAATCTCTCAAGAAAACATATTACAACAATGAAAAGGCTACGATCAGGACATTGTTTCATGCCTCAACATCATTTTAAAATAAAGATTAAAGAAACATCAAATTGTTCATATGGGGAATTAGGGATTTAAATCATTTTTATTTTGGGTGCGACAAAATAGGTACAACTGTGACAAATTATATCATTTATTAGAAAAAGAATATAGAATTTACCCGATAAATTTTACCGAATGAAGATTTGATCAATTATATTATTCAATTCATTAATGCGTCTAGTTTGAAAATTTAAACATAAATAATAATCCGCTGAGGTATACTAACAAAATCTCCCCTATATGTTTTTTCCTTTGTGGTCAACGAAAAGCTGAATAGGACAAGAGTAAAAAAAGCCGAGAAGAAGAAATCTATTAAATAAAGATAGGAAAACCCATTACAACAAAAAACGAAACAATAACAAAGAAGAAAGAAAAATCTACAAATTGAGCCAAGAAAGAAAACAAAAAATACCAAGAAAGAATTCGAGGAAGAACTGGTTGGGGTATTAGGACGTTCCTAAAATCTCCTTCATTGGGGGCCCTACCATAATTAAAAACGAAATTGTCCAAAAGGACAACAACGTGAATCTGACCAACATGGCCTAAGTAGCCAGGTCATTTAAATTTTAAAGAAAAAGAAGAATTTATAATCGAATATCTATGATCAGTTCATTGACATATGACAGTTGAAGTTACACCGAAAGAGAATAATTAGAGCACTTCCCTTCAAACGCAGAACATCACAGAACATACCTAGGGTCTGTTCTGTGCAGAACATATTAAGATCTCAACACACAGGACATGATGATGATCAATATTTTCAAATATATCAAAATAAAATCATTTTATGATTGTATTAATTTGTATCATAATTTAGTTTTCATTTCGCTTTAAAAAGTACAATTTGACTATATTATCATATTGCGACAGATATGCCAAGGTGGAAAAAACTCAACAGTTCCAGCCTTAAATAAATTATGACAATATGTCACTTTAATTTTACCTAATTCCAGTTATGGCATTTTTTAGTAGAAAATTGATTTGTACAGTTTGCAGGAAAAAATATTACACAAACCTTAGAAATAGTCACGGTGAATATTTCAAGGGTATTCCTAAAAAGGGAGATTTATGTAAGAACCAGATACTTAATGAAAGTTTAAAACTTAGTTGGAATATAAGAAACCCGTTCGAAATTTACAAAAACCCTTGCTTAATCAACAATTACACAACGTGTTCCTCCGATACGAATCAGGATAAAGGTGGAAGACATAAGTACCATCAAGATATTGAAATTGCTGTAAATCAACAGATTCTAACCGAATTTAACGCCAGTTATTCTTATTTATCAATGTCTGCGTTTTTCGGGAGAACTGACGTAGCTTTGCCTGGATGTCAAGGTTTTTTTTATGATATGTATATGGAGGAAATCGAACATGCCATTGTATTCATGAATTATCAGCTTATGCGAGGTGGACATGTAATTTTGTATACAATAGAAGCCCCGGAAAAAGATTGGTGTAATATTGAAAGAGCATTTGAAGTTGGACTTCAAACCGAGAAAAACGTGAAAGATGTAAGCAAATTTTTATAAATCACGTTTTACTTATTTTGGGGATGAGAAAACTTGCCATTTTCTTATGGCCATCTTTCTCTAGAACAGTGAATGCCTTTAGAGTAATAAAATAGATAGGATTCTACCTACTACATTTGTGAAAACCACAAATTACTTTTGATTGTTTGATGCTAGGGACCTACAGTTTATAGTGGACTCCGAACCACTCACCTAGACCGTGCAATGATAACTGCCACCACTTATTGCATTACAAGCTATCTGCCCTTCAGTGGTTGATGGCTTTGCTACTCAGGCAGTTTGCCAGTACAATTTGGGAAGCTTTGGCCAAATATCACTTTTTGTTCAAGGACGACATCCATGACTTGAACTCGGGTTCGAGCACCTGGACTTAGCAGTTCCAATATGCTTGCACACTAACCGTGCAGCTAACCAGGCGGTAAAAAAATGACTTATTTGTAAGAAATATTATGCCTAACAGTAGCGGCGCTTGGTTAGGGCGACGGCCTAGAGCGGCAGATATAAAAGGGCGTCATAGACCCGGAGCTTTTTCACTATTAACTTCCCCAATCAAATCGATAACTTCGCAAGCATCAATTTCAGAAAAAATAATCGAAATTGGATATTGATTAATAATTTTTATTTTTGTTAAGTTTTTATTGTTAATTTTTTTACAAATTTTCACCAACCTCCTTAAAATATTTATTGAATTCCCCTGTCATGGCTAGTTTATCGTTTATCCTTTCAATCCCTGTTTTTTCTTTATTTTTCTTCGTCGAACTGTTTATAAATTGTCAAAGACTCCATACGAATACGATGCTATTGTCTTTTAGTAAGTTTCATCAGATTTTACAGTTTATTTTTATATTTTTGAAGATATTCGAGACTTCTAGATTATTCGGATTTTTAATCCTATTTTTCCCCTGTCATGGCTAGTTTATCGTTTATCATTTCAATCCCTGTTTTTCTTTATTTTCTTCGTCGAACTGTTTATAAATTGTCAAAGACTCCATACGAATACGATGCTATTGTCTTTTAGTAAGTTTAATCAGATTTTATAGTTTATTTTTATATTTTTGAAGACATTCAAGACTTCTAGATTATTCGGATTTTTAATCCTATTTTTATACAACTCATAACTCATAACTCATATCTGCCATTTATCAGGGTTACAAGCTATCTGCCCTTCAGTGGTTAATGGCTTTGCTATTCAGGCGATTTACCAGTACAATTTGGGAAGCTTTGGTCAAATATCACTTTTTTGTTCATGGACGACATCCATGACTTAAACTCGGATTCGAGCACCTGGGCTTAGCAGTTCCGATATGCTTGCACACTTACCATGCAACTAACCAGGCGGTCAAAAAAAAATGACTTATTTCTAAGAAATATTATGCTTAACAGTAGAGGCGTTTGGTTAGGGCGCGGTTGAGCGATCTCCAAGGGCGGCTGAAATAAAGGGGCGTCATAGACCACGAGCTTTTTCACTATTAAGTTCCCCAATCATATCGATAACTTCGCAAGCATCAATTTCAAAAAAAAAAATCGAAATTGGACATTGATTAATAATTTTTATTTTAGTTAAG
The DNA here is from genome assembly GCA_013387265.2 of Cryptolaemus montrouzieri. Classification (NCBI taxonomy): domain Eukaryota; kingdom Metazoa; phylum Arthropoda; class Insecta; order Coleoptera; family Coccinellidae; genus Cryptolaemus; species Cryptolaemus montrouzieri. The sequence goes on from JABFTP020000001.1 coordinate 5,790,498, forward strand.
TTTTTATTGTTAATTTTTTCGACAAATTTTCACCAACCTCCTTAAAATATTTATTGAATTCTTCTGTCATGGCTAGTTTATCGTTTACCCTTCCAATCCCTGTTTTTTCTTTATTTTTCTTCGTCGAACTATTTATAAATTGTCAAAGACTCCATACGAATACGATGCTATTGTCTTTTAGTAAGTTTCATCAGATTTTACAGTTTATTTTATATATTTTTGAAGATATTCAAGACTTCTAGATTATTCGGATTTTAATCCTATTTTATACAACTCATAACTCATATCTCATATCTGCCATTTATCAGGGTTACAAGCTATCTGCCCTTCAGTGGTTAATGGCTTTGCTATTCAGGCGATTTACCAGTACAATTTGGGAAGCTTTGGTCAAATATCACTTTTTGTTCATGGACGACATCCATGACTTAAACTCGGATTCGAGCACCTGGGCTTAGCAGTTCCGATATGCTTGCACACTTACCATGCAACTAACCAGGCGGTCAAAAAAAAATGACTTATTTCTAAGAAATATTATGCTTAACAGTAGCGGCGTTTGGTTAGGGCGCGGTTGAGCGATCTCCAAGGGCGGCTGATATAAAGGGGCGTCATAGACCACGAGCTTTTTCACTATTAAGTTCCCCAATCATATCGATAACTTCGCAAGCATCAATTTCAAAAAAAAAATCGAAATTGGACATTGATTAATAATTTTTATTTTTGTTAAGTTTTTATTGTTAATTTTTCGACAAATTTTCACCAACCTCCTTAAAATATTTATTGAATTCTTCTGTCATGGCTAGTTTATCGTTTATCCTTTCAATCCCTGTTTTTTCTTTATTTTTCTTCGTCGAACTATTTATAAATTGTCAAAGACTCCATACGAATACGATGCTATTGTCTTTAGTAAGTTTCATCAGATTTTACAGTTTATTTTTATATTTTTTGAAGATATTCAAGACTTCTAGAGTATTCGGATTTTCAATCCTATTTTTATACAACTCATAACTCATAACTCATATCTGCCATTTATCAGGGTTACAAGCTATCTGCCCTTCAGTGGTTAATGGCTTTGCTATTCAGGCAATTTACCAGTACAATTTGGGAAGCTTGGTCAAATATCACTTTTTTGTTCAAGGACGACATACATGACTTAAACTCGGGTTCGAGCACCTGGGCTTAGCAGTTCCGATATGCTTGCACACTTACCGTGCAACTAACCAGGCGGTCAACAAAAAATGACTTATTTCTAAGAAATATTATGCTTAACAGTAGCGGCGTTTGGTTAGGGCGCGGTTGAGCGATCTCCAAGAGCGGCTGATATAAAGGGGCGTCATAGACCCCGAGCTTTTTCACTATTAAGTTCCCCAATCATATCGATAACTTCGCAAGCATCAATTTAAAAAAAATATAATCGAAATTGGACATTGATTAATAATTTTAGTTAGTTTTTATTGTTAATTTTTTGACAAATTTTCACCAACCTCCTTAAATATTTATTGAATTCCTCTGTCATGGCTAGTTTATCAAATAATTGATCGATGAAGCCTGAACTACGTGATAGTTGATATTCATAATGAATAATATAATAAAACAAGTTACTATGTTTCAACTATCACTAATTTATTGATGTAAAGAATGACAAAAGTTTTAAATTCAAGAGGCAAGAAATCTCAACGTGGTCTGTAAAGATGAGTTAATTTCTCTCTTTGATTTATGCTTGTCCCAAAATTATTTTCAGATCAATAATAAGATATATTCACAAAATAATGGTTTAGCTATGGGTTCACCCCTCAGTCCCCTTCTATCTGAAATTTTCATGTCTAATTTGGAAAACCCCAAAATTATGACGTCACCTTTGACGAAAAGGCATATTCTATTTTGATACCGATATGTTGATGACATTTTAGTCTGTTTCATTGGAACGAATAGACTACTAGAAATCTTTCTGAATTTCATTAATAACATTCATCCTAAAATTAAGTTCAAAGTAGAAACAGAAGTAAAACCAATTTCTTAGATCTAACAATTACCCGGGAGAATAATAACCGTTATCAATTAATATCTTTAGAAAACCATCGTACACGGATAATGTCATACCCATAGATTCATTTCACCCGTATTCTCAAAGAATAGCTGCCTTCAAATCCATGATTTACAGAGCGATTTCTTTGCATTTATCGGACATGGACCGAAAATCAGAATTTAACACCATTATGTTAATAGCAGAGAACAACGGCTTCGATATAAAAGCAATAGAGAGTTTAATTAATCGAAAAATACGCAACAACACATTCAACATGATATATCCCTAATCGAAGAGAGAAAAGCCCGAAAAATTTATGTCTCTAACATATTTTGGGAAGACGTCAGAACAGGTTGCTAGAGTTTTGTCTGATAGTAAAAAAGTTCATATTGCATTCAAGTCAGTTAGCAAATTGTCAGGCCTGCTTTTCAACACAAAAGATAAAACCGATAAATTCGAAATATCAGGAGTATACCAATGAACATGTTCTGAGTGCCATTCCTTTATATAGGTCAAACAGGACACTCTTTCAAGGCTAGATTAAGGGACACATGTTGCAGGTATATTCGAAAACATATTATCTACATCTAATGATATTAATTTTGCGTTTGGTGGCATGAGGAAATTATTTATTTTATTCGATAATTCGAATGAATTTTTATACTATATTGTGAATGATTATCTGAAATTGATTTGAATTTGGTATTTAGTTGCTTAGCAAGTATTTGTGTTGGACTATTGGTATATGACACCACTGGACGAATGGGGTTATTTTCTTTAAGTGTTTTAATGAGACCATATAATCTAGGAATTCTAGGATTCATTTTAATCCATATGTTTCTCTCGAAGCTACTAAAAAGTGATTGCATATCATTAGCGGCTGCTCTAAGTTGTTTCTGTATAAGTGGTGTTGGGTCTTTATGAACGAGTGTAAGCGCTTCTTTATTAATGAAATCTTCAACAAAAAAATGTATGTCTCTAACATATTTTGGAAAGACGTCAGAACAGGTTGCTAGAGTTTTGTCTGATAGTAAAAAAGTTCATATTGCATTCAAACCAGTTAGCAAATTGTCAGGCCTGCTTTTCAACACAAAAGATAAAACCGATAAATTCTAAAAATCAGGAGTATACCAATTAACATGTTCTGAGTGCAATTCCTTTTATATAGGTCAAACAGGACACTCTTTCAAGGATAGATGCAAAGAACATTTCCGGTCATTCCTACATCAGAAATATGATTCAGCTTTAGCTGCACATTGTCTGAATGAATGTCATCCTTTTCAAGAACTTCAACAGCTAAAAATTCTTCATTCCTGTGATAAATCTTATAAACTCAATTTGTTTGAATCGATGGAAATTTTCAAGGCATCTAGGGTAGAAAAGGATAAGCTCCTTAACGACCAGGTAGACTTAATTACCTACCAATCACCATTATTCAAGTTACTGTGACCTCTACTAGCATTTTATTGATGGTAATTCCTGTATTGTAAATGAGTATTCAGTTTTCATTAGCTTGTTGTTGATAATGGACGTATGTCCGAAACCGGTCCAACCAATGTAAAAATTTTGTCATTCTTTACATCAATAAATTAGTGATAGTTAAAACATAGTAACTTGTTTTGTTTTATTATTCTTTATGGCTAGTTTATCGTTTATCATTTCAATCCCTGTTTTTTCACTATTTCTCTTCGTCGAACTGTTTATAAATTGTCAAAGACTCCATACGAATACGATCCTATTGTCTTTCAGTAAGTTTTATCAGATTTTACAGTTTATTTTTATATGTTTTGAAGATATTCAAGACTCCTAGATTATTCGGATTTTTAATCCTAGTTTTATACAACTTATCCTTCTCTTTTATGGAATTTTTAATACTTCTAGTTAGCCATGGTGTTCTTTTTATCTTGCAATGTTTCCCTTTTATAGTTTCAATGCAGTTTTCTACTAGTGTTTTCAGACAGATTTTCGATAAACCCTTTCCACGCCCGATTACTGTCCTCAATATTACATAGAAATTCCCAGTTTTAAGTATGCTTATATTCTTGCAGAAAATTACGTGCCTTCTGCTGGAAGCTGAAAAGCATTGTGACCACCAACTTGTGGACTTCCTAACATCACAATATCTAAAGGAACAGGTTTGTTTGAAATTCTTCAATGAAACTGTTGCTTAATAAACTTTTTTATAGAATGAATGTATACAAAAAATGGGAAGACTTCTTACAAGAGCTAAAAAAATGATCAAAGATCCTAATGGTGAATTTTTATTTGATCGACAACTGTTTTCTAATTATGTAAAAGATAAAAATTTGATGTTTTCAACACATCTGCCTGATGTAGAAGACAAAACCTATAAATAGTATGAAGAAAAATTATCTATATAAAATAAATACCACTGAAAAAAGAACAGTTTTGATTTTTTACTAATTATTTTGAACAAGATGAAACACCCCAAACCCCGGTCTATGAAGGACGATGCAAAATGCATCGCTTTCATGTAACTTGCAATACCTGAATTATCTTATTTTCTTCCCCATATCAATTACACCTGAGACCAACTGCAATCGGTCAAATGAAAAGCCATGTGATCGTCTAGTACCTGAACTTGCCTTGAAGTTCTTTTTATAAACTAGAACTCTTTTCTTTGTTGTGTTGTGTATTTGTAGTAACCTACTCAACAAGTTCTTTTATGTGAGGTTTGATGTGATATGACCAATTCTTCGTCGTTTAAACCATAGGTAAGGAAATTAGAAAATTAAAACAGATTCGGTAACAATGTCTATTTTATCTTTGCAGCATTTGTATTAAATTCTTATCCTTGCATTCTTTGCGTCTTTTAATGAGTTTAATGAAATATCAGATCTTTTAGATAGAGGCCCAATTTGCCCTCACCCATATTTTGAGTGGAAGTTGATACATTAGATTATTATATACTGACCTAATTGGTCCTCACCCATATTACGAGTGGAAGTTGGAATATTTAATTATTATAAACAGACTTAATCGGCCCTCATCCATATTCCGGATGGAATTCGGATATGAGATTATTATAGACAGGCCTAACCGGCCCTCACCCATCTTATGAGTGGTAACTGACCCGATCTAAGAGTTTTGGTAATATGATATCATGTTTTCTGAAGAGGTCGTTGCCCTGATACGCCAAACTCTGGAAGATTTGCTTTTAAAATTCTAAGGAACACGTCCACAGCTGACAACTTGCAAGCGTTAATTCGCTCGCGTATTTTTAATCGAATTCAGTAATTCGTATAGTATTGAAAAGTTATATATGGAACCAGAGGTAAGCCTGTGAAGCCATACGTGATTCTTTTTGCTCAACTGAGTGCCAACGGGCAGTATTATTATTATTATTGTTTTGTTTTGTTTGCGCAATATTAATTATATTGTGTCACTGACTCCGGATCATATTCTATTCCCATATCGCGGATTTGCCAACCAGGAAATCATGTCCTCTGATCATACGTCTGTATGTACCACAAACGTCACATACATTTCACCAACTCAGACATTTTTCAAAACTTTCATACCGACAACATACAAGCCTCAATGTCTGTGGGTTCATACATGCGTATCGTCCCTAAAACTATTTATTTATACTAATGAGTAATGATATTATTCGTAGGTGATCATTACACCTGAAGACAGGAAAGTTCCTTATTGAGCTTAAGAGTATCGGACATCAAATCAATAATTTGAAAGTAAGATCTTCCCCATAGTTGGATACAATGAAATATAAACATCTTCGTTACAGTTCAAGTATGTTCTTCTAAGTTATAAAATGACATAAATAGAAATACTGAATAAAAGGATTATGATATTGCAAATAGATAATTGGCCCATTATAGAAGTAAAGATAAGAATCAATATTAAATGTTCTCACATTCGAACGTATCGTTCATCAGATTATAACAAAAGATTTCTATTGGCAACATGATTAAGAAACATTTCACTGAGATCAATTTTCTGAGTTATAAAAGTAAAGTTTCATATCAATATTAAACTTCATAACATTTAAAATTCAAACAAATATCAAGTTATTGGAATCAGTACACAATAGCTTAATTACGTTTCAATAATGTTGCCAGTTTGATAAACAAATGTTGAAATCATTACTAAAGAAACTGAGTATACTTCAAAATAATGTGTCGAGTTAAAACAACTGTAGAAATCAATATAAAATAAATTCAGTACATTTCAAATTCTACCAAGTTACGAAAGCAAAGGTTTTAAATAAGTCTATGAAAATAACTCCTCAAAATAAATATTAGAAAATGTCAGTGCAGTTCAAATAGATTATTTGCCAGGAAGAAAAAAAATTTGTGAAAATAATTTGGAATTTGAGAAATGATTATTTCAACTCGCCCTTAGTGCGTTTATAGATTACGTAGCATATACTTCAGAAAATTCGTTAAGATTAAATATTGGTCAGAAATTGTGAGAAAAGATTCGGAAAATAATTACCTGCGGGACACAACGGGAACTGCAATTCCTCTTCCCCTGTTGGGCTTCTCGGTGGGGAACAATTCGCGGATTCCATACTTTAATTCCGATTCACACGGCTAAACGAGAAAAAAAATAACATAAACTTCAACTTAATCCTCCTCGCACTAAACTTGGTATCCTCTAAACAATGAGAAAATACGGATGCTCCCCAGGGAACCCCGTCCTGGTATCGAAGGCGAGTGGGTTGGACCACTTCCATCCTCCGGGACCAAAACGAAGTCCGCCTACAGTTTGCGAGAACTGTAGGTCCTGAATGAACATCAATATTTTTGCCATTGTGAGCCCGTCTCTTTATGCGAGTGAGTTGAACCACTTCGAGCACATCGAAACGTACCCCGAGCAATCTTGTGAATACCTCAGCCACCGAAGACGAGTGGATTGGACCACTTCAAGCCTCAGGCGTACGCCGACCACACTTCTTCCTGGTCATAAGAACGGGGTTTCGATATCTCCTGGTCAAGCCGATTTTGTCTTCCGTAGGCTAGTGGGTTGAACCACTTCGAGACCCAGAAGAGAAAATCGTATCAAGAGAAAATCGACCACCATTTCCCACAAATACAATGATCTCAGCGCGAGTGGGTTGGACCACTTCGAGCCCCAAGGAAGAACCGAAATATCCACAATCGAACCACCATCACTTGCTGAGTAAATTCACTGAGCTTCGAAAACTGAAAAACCGAAATAACTGCGCATTTGAAGGAAAATAACTCAACAAAAACAATCATAATAATCCCTTAACGTCACGATCATGATCCTTATATATCCGTGACCCAGCAGCCCTTACAGCCTCACTTCCCTCTGCCTTGCTACTCAAGTACCTGTTACATAGTCTTTACAAACGCGTTCCTTCGTCGCGACGTGGGAATTGCTGTTTTAGAAAATACCAGATGTGTGGAATCGTGGATATACGAAAGGGTGCTTAATGGCCTTAAAGGTTTTCGACAAACCCTTCCCACGCCCGATGACTGTCTTCAATATTACATAGAAATTTCCAGTTTTAAGTATGCTTATATCCTTGCAAAAAATTACATGCCTTCTGCTGGATGCTGAGAAGCACTTGTGGACTTCCAAACATCACAATATCTAAAGGAACAGGTTTGTTTAAAATTCTTCAATGAAACTGTTGCTAAACAAACTTTTTTATAGAATGAATGTATACAAAAAATAGGAAGACTTCTTACAAGAGCTAAAAAAAATGATCAAAGATCCTAATGGTGAATTTTTATTTGATCAACAACTGTTTTCTAATTATGTAAAAGATAAAATTTATGTTTTCCACACATTTGCCTGATGTAGAAAACAAAACTTATAAATAGTATGAAGAAAAATTATCTATATTAAATAGATACTACTGAAAAAAGAACAGTTTCCATTATTACTTTATTGATCAGTAACTTTCAAAAATATACAATATGATGGCTAGATCATCAGAAAATTGATGACTATTGAAAATTTAAGACCTATATGATTCCTTCAAAATAACCATAATATATGTACAGCAGTATTAAAAAATATTCCAGAGGCATTTGAGATAATAAAACTTACCTATCGACTAAAACAGAATGGAAAAATTAGACAAAACAAAATTTCTTCAGGAAAAGAATAATTTGCAAATATTAACCAACAAATATGTAAGAGCACTATTAAAATCAGATCCAGTTACATGAGTATTTTGGAACAAATGAAATACTGATTAGTATTCCAAATACAAATATCTTCTTTTGTCTTTTGTGAACATACAATGTATAAACGAAAATATTTTTCATGAAAGTTTGAAACAGTTGGCTTTTCCAAATATCAAGTTATAACCAGTGATATTTTCAGATCTTTTATCTTCAATATTAAGGGGTTAAATGTAGTCAGAATTTTCAAAAAATTGATTTTTCCATTTTCTTAAAGTATAATGTCTGAGAAATATTCTCTGAAAATATGAAGTGAATCCGACAAATAGTTTTCGAGTTATTCCATAATTAGCAAAGGGTTCTCGAGCGCACTGAAACGTTGAGTGTAAAACTTCAAATGCGTTTTTCTCAAAACTGGTGACCACTGTAACTCGAAAACACTATAGATTTCAATGAAATTTATACAGCTTCTTTAAAACATGATGAAAGGATTTTTTCTTTCAATTTAGATTTTTTATAAACATTTAACTGTTTGTTTTTTCCCGAAAATCTGGAACAAATTTTCTTGAGGCCGCCATTTCAAAAAAAGCTTCAATTAGGCACAAGATTATCTATTAACAAAACTTTTTTTTGTCTGATTGATTTTAAATGAAACTCCAAGAATGAGTGATGGCCACCGCAAGGAGCTTCAGTTGGAACTGGATCAACATAAACAGCCATTAATTTCAAAATTATTAATTTTTTTTTTGAATTTATGTCTAGTCAAGTCGAAATCTTCTTTAATGATGCTAAGTTTTTACTTTCATAAAATGAAATAATTTACTGGCACAAAATTATTAAAATTGTCATTTTTTCATGTCTGACTACACTTAAACCCTTAAACAACATTCAAATAAATAATTTCAAATCACAATATTAAAAGAAGCTATCAGAAAATATCTTGCTCAATTCAAATTGAGTTATTTCTTTATTATATAAGTATTAATCATGTAAAAAGCAAAATTTAATATAATGGGATACTGCAAACAGAAGAAACCAATACAGTAATTAGAAAAACTTAATTGTTAAGTTTAAAGTAAAATGAAAAATAATAAAATGTATTGTTGAATATAAAATCATTGCTGCTAATGTAAACTATAAATTGAAAAACGTTCGGACTCATCAGTGTCAACAGCCATCCTATGACATCCAAAAAAATCTACCTAAACTATACAATTCTCTTTAGCATCTCTTTTGAAATGTATATGAAAACACCCTCCTAGAAAGAGAAATAAAGGCCAAACTTGATAACCTCTTAAAGTGAAGAAGAATATATTTACTGAAGAATTTTCCTTCATGAAGTAAGCATTTATAAACCCACTGCGATGTAAAATAAAATTTGGTATTTCAATTTCCAGTTTTGAAACAAACTTTGAAGTATGGATATGTCAAAAATGTCATCACATTATAACCTCAAAAACGCCTAGAATTATGTGTATCTTTTAACCTACAAAATATGTTCTAGTGATTGATAGTAGTTTCAAACTTTTTCTGTTTCTCAATTAGATTGAGCACAATTTGGAATTGATTCTTTGCTTTATAAGTTTGAGAAGATAACAAAAGTAACGAATAATTTCATATTTATTCAAATTGAAGATAAACGAACGTTTGTCTATTAAAGATTGTCTATTTAACCTGATGAAACTTTGATATATTTAAAATTGACTACGCCGCGAACAATTTCCATCTTAGAAAAAAATATATTTCATAAAACTGAAAGAAGTGTATTCATGATATTTTATTGGATTTATTGAATTTAGGAGCTAAAAAATTTGGATATAAATGATCTGAACCAAATAAAAAATTTCGTTTCCTACATATCGACTGGACCTATTTTAAAATGCATCTTACATATAAAAACGCCCTTTTTTCTCTATAATACATTGTACGGATCATCCTACACAAGGTTTCACTTCTTGTGCTTTTCTAAAGTTTGCAGCAATTGATCGGCATCGTCTCCTGTTTTCACTCTGATTAATACAGGAATCGGTGGCGGCTGAGATTCAGGCGTTGGTATACAAACAACCATGACATTATTTTTACCCATTCGTTGAGTGGGAATACTACTGGACAAAATAAAATTACATAAAACGTTTCCTAGGGAATTATGGGCTCTAACAATAACTTGGACCTTTTCAGAGTCTGGAACTGGCTTCAAAAAGAGACTTCCAACACCTTTTTCAACAAAATTCCCATCTTTTTTAATGAATAATTTGCAACGAATTGTATAAATGTGCCCCTCTTCTTCCACTTGATTAACATCGATTTTCGGTGGTTCGTAATTATCATCATCTTGATTTCCTTCAATTTTCGCAGGGGGATTAGACACTGGAACACTGCCAAAATTAATCGGTGCACTTGAAGTGGCCCCAAATGAAAAACCACTCAATGGTGTATTATTACCACCAAAACTGAATTTTGGGACCGCGTCTGAACTAGAAACATCTTTAGGTTTATTCGTTGCACCAAATTGAAATTTAGGAGGTGATGAAGTCGATTCAACTTTGCTTTCAGTTGATTTTGGAGTAAAACTGAAATTTATTACTGGTTTTTCATCGTTGGCTTTCAGACCTGTATTCTTTTGTGCTGTAGACTCAATTTTTTTAGATTCAGAAGTCACTGTGCAGATATTCTTATCTTTTTCGATTTCCTCAAAGAATTTCTCATAATCTTTAAAAATCGGCTGCAAATTAATCAGAGGATTACTTTCTACGTGTTTACTTATCCATTTTGCAACACTTTGATTCAAACCTTTCAATTTCGCATAATAACTATCGAGGCTAATTGCTTTTTCACTATTCTTAACATTACACTCGTTTCTTTCCAAGCCAAATACTGGATCTTTCTTTGATTCTAATTGACTACCTAAATTAAATGAGGGTGCTTCACTTTTTGTATCTATATTACCAAATTTAAACATAGGTGTGTTATTCACCTCACTCTTCTCTACACCATTATTTCCACCTGAAAACATACTCAGGTTTGTTTTCAAATCAGGTTTATCTGTTTTACTTCCAAAAGAAAACATTGCAGTTGTTTTAAATTTGTCACCATCTCCTTTATCATTCGATTTTTCTGAAATTCCATTTGTTTTTGACACATCAGTTTCCCCTTTTGACAGGAATCCAAATAAGTCATTAGATGGTTGGGACGGTGTTTTTGCACTGAATTTCGCCAAATTTGCTGGATTGAATACATTTAATGATCCTCCCTGAAAAAATTAAAAATAGGTTATATTCAATCATTCATTATCTAACCTAACCTCAACAATTGGTACAATTTACACACTTTGGCTACTTATATTTTAGAATGCCGGTGAATTCAATCATAATAAACAATATAAGTCGTACAAAATGACACTTACCTCGGACGATTTAGTAATTCTTCGTTTAGCTGTTTTAAACACTCGCTTTTTCAATATTTCATCAGAAGCCCTATTAAAACTCCCAGCGTCTTCTGGAGTATCTTCTTGGTCCCAATTATCGTGATTTAAATCAGAAGTTGCACTTCTTTTGCCAGCCATGATAATCTAACGCGCTTTTATTGCATAAGTCAGTTTGGAGGTTAAGCAATTTTCAACAACCTGTTGGAGTTGAACGTCAAAATAAATGTCACCTTGTAATCTGGAAAGAACCCAGGTTTCAATGAGTTTAAATAGATACACATTCGCCGTTCTTTTCAGCGATATTCAAATTTCTTAAGAAATTAAAGGAAAAGAAAACAGCCTACCACGCAAGCTTTCATTTTAATTTTCTTGGGCATGCTCATAGATATGAAATTCCTTTATTCTTAAAAATTTTCTTTTTAATGGTCTCCATATAATGAATATATCGTAACCAACTACATAATTCGTATTTAGTTTGCAAAATCATTTGCATTAGGAGAAATGGATGGAATGATAACTTTCATTCCATCGCCACCTATGGTTTATTGTTGTGGGGATACAGCTCAGAAATTAACAGAGTGCTCTTGAAGCAGAAGGAGACAGTTAGGGCTATATGTGGTACTTCAAGTATGACTAGTTGCCGACCCCTTTTTAGGTCTGAGGGTATACTTACTGTCGTTTCTGTGTTTATACTGAGCTGCCGAAAGGTTCCTTTTCATCAGAGCGTTTTGACGTTGATTCGAATGGTCACGTGATTTTCAGCGTTGACGCTAAAAAGTTGAGATTTCTCAACTTTAAAGCGTCAGACGCTAGAAGAGATAAGTGACAAGTTTATATTTTCCGTTTTCAAGGGTTGCCAATAAAAATTCTGAGGCAACCAGTTTTCTTCGATACAAAATGGCTTAGGCTCTTTTTATATTCATCCAAATATTACGCCATATTAGCTTTCGATACTCGAACAACATAGTTAGAGGTCTTGAAAAAAAAATTTCGCAATATATAACACTGAAGATTCCAGAAATTATACCAAATCAATGAAAAAGAAACTTCATATTCATCAATTAAGTGTTTTAACCTAAAATAAGTGACAAATGACATACTCTTTTTAGGGGAGCGTCATATAGAAAAATAGGTCAAATGACCATTTGACGCTAGAAACGAGCGTCAAAACGCTGCAATGAAAAGGCACCTTAAGATATGTATATGATAATAAAGAAAAATTTGCGTCCAATGCAGAATTTCACACCTACAATACTAGGGGAAAGAATGTCCTCATTATTAAACATCACCGACTAAAAGAGAATCAAATGGGAGTCAATTAACTGTGTATGAAACTTTTCAATAGGCTACCTGATGAAATTAAGAATGCTGGTAGGACCAAATTCGTGCCAAAAATCAAAAGATTGCTGTTAGAGCACACAATTTATTCAGTTGTCGTGAAAAACTATCATCAAATCAAAAACCATTAATATTACTCAGAGAGATCCGTTATTGAAGAAAGTAAAGCCAAAACCGATAAGAATTGATTGGATATAATCACCGACTAAAATCTATTTTAATGAGTTAAGGTTCCTTTTCATTAAAGTGTTTTGACGCTGATTCTGAAGGTCACGCGATTTTCAGCGTTGACGCTAGATAGTTGGAATTTCTGAACTTTATAGCGGCAGAAGCTAGAAGAGATAACAGACCAGTTTATATTTTCGGTTTCCAAGGGTTGGTAATAGGAAACCTAAAACAACCAGTTTTCTTCGATACCAAATGTCTGAGTCTCTTTTAATAGTCATCCTGTTCTTGTGCAATATTAGCTTTCGATACTCGAACTACATAGTAAGAAGTTTTGAAAAAAGAATTTCGCAACATACAACACTCAATATTCTACTGATGATACCAAATCGTTAAAAAATAGATTTCATAGTCATCAATTAAGTGTTTTAACCTAAAATAAATGACAAATGACATATTTCGATGCTCCCTTTTCATGGGAGCATCAAGATTTGACGTTCAAAACGAGCATCAAAACGCTCCAATGAAAAGGCACCTTTACGATCGTAATATTTTCAAAGAACAATCTTATGTCAAATATGTTATGTGTTTTGAATATAATTATTAAACAAAACATTTCGAAATGTTCAACTTTTGCTCTAAAAATTTGTCATATAGTTCCAGATATCATATCTACTGTTCCATTAGGTATATTGAATATAAGATATTCAAATGGAGTTGTAGTGAAATTTGGAAATAAAATAAATCCGTCAGAGGTAATGAATAAACCTACAGTCTCCTGGAAATGCAATAAAGACGTATTTTATACCCTGATTATGTTAGATCCAGATGCACCTAGTAGAAGAACACCATTTTGGAAATACCAACTTCACTGGTTCATTGGTAACATCCAAGATGGCAATATAAATAATGGAACTACAATTGCAGAATATATTGGTGCTGCCCCTCCACAAAATTCCGGACCTCATAGATATATATTTCTTCTTTACGAACAAAAAGTTCATCTACAATATGTTGAAAAGTATATACCAGAAAATGTTTTCACTGGCCGAGAAAAATTTAACTTAGCTAAATGTGTAGATGAATATTCTTTAGGAAATCCGGTTGCTATAAATTTTTTCCATTCCGAGTGGGATGTGTACGTACGAAATATATATGGAAAAATGGGATTTGAAAATGTTTGAGTAGTATTCAGATTGAAGTACATACTTTACGTTATAATTGTCAATGATTTTCTTTAAAACATCATATTATTAAATCATTTGAATGAAAAATATTCACTAGGAACAAAAACTTAAAAATAACTATGTTGAAATACAATTCTATATATTTAAAATAGATAGACCATTAGACAATGAAAAGATAGTGCACCATAGATGGTAAAATTTAGTTGGTAGGTTCAAGAAAATAATAACTACTGTTGGTGTTGATGCCTCTTAATTATAATATAATTAACCTATTTTCAATTTAGGAGAGAAACATCACATCTAACACGAAAACTATTTCAAGGTTTTAGAACTAAGGTTAAAATCCAAATTGCAAGTACAAGAATGAACTTTCGCCACTTCACATGCCATTTATTGTTTTAAATCTGATATAAACACCTATATATTCAAAATACAAATTAGTAAATTAGTGAAGAACCATTAAACTCTTTCTCCTTTATGATGCCTTGGATAGGTTTTAAAACGTAAAACTGTAATAATGGACTAGAAGAAATGATATTAGTTCCCACTTATATAAAACCCAAATTATCGATAAGATGAAGAGAACTAAAATACTTGTATGGTTCATGAGTGTATCATTCATAATTATAGTATGGAAATTGTATGGTATAGAATCAGGTAAATATTTTAATATATTATATTTATTGATTTTATCACCAAGTCAGACTGGTCAAATAAAATAGAATTGCCTCAGAAATGCATGTGTATTTTCTTGCTAATTATAGCTATGCCTTTCTCTTGAGTTTCAGGACCTGAAAACTTTAATGAAGAAATTTTCCATGAAAATGTGAATAATCATTTTTCATTGAATGAAAAGCATAGTATCAAACATGTAACTATATATTGTATAACTCCGACTTATTGGAGGTATGTGCAAAAAGCAGAATTGATCAGAGTTCTTCAAACTTTAACTCTGGCCTCTTACAAAACAAATATACAATGGATTGTGATAGAAGATTCTGAACAAAAAACAGAGTTAGTGAAGAATTTGTTGAAAAGGATTGACATGCAAGATCATTTCAAATATGTGCATCTTAATGCAAAAACACCACCATTCCAGAAACTAAAAGGAAAGGTAATTTATTTGTATTCTTATTCACAGCGTGAAGGACTTAACACAAGAAAGCAAGGTAATCCTGCTGTTTACGCTGACCACTTTCGCGCATCAACTATGAATCGATGGGAAATGTTTCCCGAACAATTTCTATTTTAGCCAGTGTTGTCAGATCCTTTTCTTGGTGGATTTTGTCAACTTCAGTGATCTTTGAGTTATTCAAAATCTCAGTTATTATTGAAGTTACGTAAAAAATATTTTCACACTGTTGAGTCTCTTTTTCGAATAGATTGCAGTGGATGAGCTGAAGTTTTTTTCTATTTGACTTGACATAGACATAAAAGTGTAATTCCAATTTTTGTCATTGAATTTCTGGTTTTGGGCTCGCGCGCGCGTAGATCCTTGAATTTTGGTGAGGGTCGAATTTCTATCCTTTTTCCTCTTCATCTCGCTTCTTTTACATCTCCTTGGTTTGTCATGGGGTTCTACTGGTTGGTGATCCTCCTTCTTTTATGTTGTGGAGCATCTATGCTGGCCTGTTGTTTTCTCTTCCATTGTACTAGGGATGTCCTCTTTCCTGTTGCCCTCGGTTGTAGTTCCATTATTTGGTTGATCTCCTTGTTTTTGTTGTTTTCCATCTGGTCGGTTGTCTTCGTCGTTAGTTGTGTCCATTTCCTTCCTGAGTTGGTCGTTGCTTATGTACCATGGGGCGTTTGTCGCTGTCCTGATGATCTTGTTGAGTGCTGCTTGTAGTTTCCTCTTCTCGAATCTGTCCTCTAGATGCCAAATTTGTCCTGCGTATGTTATTCCTGGAATGATTATTGCCTTGGTTATCTTGATCTTGTTTTCCAATGTGAGTTTGCTTTTTCCGTTGAGTAGTGGGTATAATTTTCCGTGAATTGCTCTTGTTTTCCTTGTAGTTACCTCAATGTGCCTCTTGTAGTTCAGTTGGTCGTCCAAGTATACGCCGAGATATTTTGCTTCCTTCTTCCATTCGATTTGTTGTCCTTCTATGGTGATTTCTTTTGGTGTTTCCGGATGTCTTCTCTTCTTGTGGTCGATGTACATTGCTACCGTCTTCTTTGGGTTGACCTTGATCCTCCATCTTCTGAAATAATTGGTTAGTTGGTCGATGTCGTCTTGTAGCCATTTTCTTACTGCTGCTTTGTTCCTGTGGGATGCGTATATTGCCGTGTCGTCTGCGAACTGCGCCATCTTCGAGTGCTTCATCTTTGGTATATCTGCGATGTATATGTTGAATAGTAGTGGTCCTAGTACTGATCCTTGGGGTACACTGGCTCCTATCCTCTTCGCTGTTGACTTCTGGTCCTGTATCTTGGTTATGAATCTTCTGTTTTGTAGATATGACATCGTGATGTTGGTAAGCTTCGCTGGGTATCCTGTGGTCTTCATCTTGTAGATTAGTCCTTCGTGCCAAACTTTGTCGAATGCTTTCTCAATGTCCAAAAATGCTGCTCCTGTCGATGTTGATATGTTCTGTTTGTCTTTGATGTCCTCCGTGAGGTTTTGGGCTTGTTTACACTTGATATTTAACCTCTAGCTGCGGTAGGCATCTTCCGAGCCGATGCAGAGAATTTTATCGAGAATTCTACTACTCTCTTTATTTCAATACTGACAGAGGTATTGATGCTCAATTTTCACCCCATCCTACATACATACATACATACATATACTAGGTGATTCACCAGTGGCGCGGCTCTCTGTAGCTCATACACTCTTGAAGATTTCATTTGTTCGAACGGTATTGTATTTAGAAAGTAAAAATCTATTTCAGCAATTTATTTTGCAGTAAACAGGGTGTTCCAATTTGCTATAAAAAAATCTTTGGTGGTTTTTTCAGATTGGAAGACCACTTTTTGTTCAAGATTCAGGAGCGGCTTAAACTCTGCTATAATGTCTTTAAGTAATAAGTTTTTTTGGTGAGTAGTTTCTTCGCAATATTTTTTTTCGTAAAAATTCATGAAAATAGGCTCTCACATTATCGCGTGTTCCTTCGGCCAGAGAGGATGAATACTTTTTTCCTTTCGTTTTCTTAATGCCCAAGGATAGCTTTATTGACGAATTGAAATAGATTATCCTCATTTCATACAGGGGTGACTCAAAAAAATTATTGAATATTGTAATTTTAAAAATATCATATATTGATTTTTTCAAATGGGACACCCTGTATTTTATTATTCATGTCAGCGCATAAAATATTGTGTTATATTTTTGCAGAAGTAAACTTATCTTTATCTTCGATCATTTTCGAAATATTCAATTATTTGTAAAAATTTTGAAGAAAATTCTACAAACTGTATCAAACTCATCAACATGCACAGAAGTTTTTTTCTGTAATGATTCAAGTAGTAAAAATGTAACCTAAACAAGATAATTCTTTTAACGAATGATAAAATCAAGATTATTACAATGTAAATCGAGGTGTGTTGACATTTTTTTTATTTGTGCCCTCTGTCAAGTATCCGGATATATCATATTCTGCATTTCTGGTTGATATGATTTTTATTCTGGGTGAGTGTGATAGAAATTCTTTGTTGGCAACTAGAGTGTATGCACAAAGGTCAATTCGACTAAAGAAGCACTGATAGCTGCATTAGAGGCGACCAACACAGGGCAGAAGAGTATAAATCAAGCATCCATAAATTACAACATACCAGCTCAGACTTTACGTCGAAGGCTCATTGGAAACAACATGGAAAAAGTAGGATTAGGTCCTGACTCGCTGTTGGGCAAGCAAAATGAAATAAAACTTGTACAACATATCCAAATGATTTTTATTCTGGGTGAGTGATAGAAATTCTTTGTTGGCAAGTAGAGTTTATGTACAAAGGTTTCCTAATAAGAGGCATCCTGCTGCAAGATGCTTTGAAAAACTTCTAATTAGATTTATCGAAAACAGCTGAAGACAACCAGTTATCAGTTTTGTTGACAGTGACAGAGGAGCCATATAAAAGCCAAAGAGAGATTTCTCAGTTAACAGATATAAGTCAAACTTCCGTCCACAGAATCTTGAAAGTGAATAAATTTCATGCATATCATGTACAGCTGCACCAGGAACTGAACAATCAAGTCTATGAAAATCGAATCAATTTTTGCAATAGGGCAAGTGACAAAGTAGCGGAAAATTCAAATATGTTTACAGAGTTCTTTCCTCGGAAGTGGGAACTTTCCACAAGAATGGTCTTGTTAACAGGCACAACTTTCATTATTACGCCACGGAAAATCCACACCTCATGAGACAAATAGATCACCAGCATCGTTGGTCCTTGAATGTATGGGACGCTATAGTAGATGGATATCTAATTGGGCCGCACTTTTTCGATGGGCACCTCAATAGTAAAATGTATTTAGATTTCCTGAAAAATCATCTACCAATGTTACTTGCCGATGTACCATAGCATATAAGACAAGATTTGTGGTTTCAACAGGATGGAGCACCAGCACATTACTCACATCAGGTTAGGGAGCATTTGAATCATGTATTTCCAAACAAATGGATAGGACGTGATGGTCCTGTTAGATGGCCAGCTAGGTCTCCGGACCTTACAAGTCTAGATTTTTTTCTTGTGGGTTTATATTAAGGGCATCGTTTACCAGATTCCTTCTACAACACAGTTGGATATGAGACAGAGAATAGTCGACGCCTTTCAGTCAGTTAATTCGCAAATGTTGTCGAGAGTTCAAAGATCTTTCCTCAGAAGGATTGAGTTGTGTCTACAAAGAAACATGCAACATTTTGAACACTTATTGAAATAGTTCAACACCTTGTAGATCATGTCACCAAAAATCAATCTATTACGTATCTCATACACGACTACCTTAAAATATTTCCATTTCTCTGATCAAGTATAATTATATGTACTAATAAACTCTCCTTTCGCAACCTGATTTTTATTTTAGTTTATTTTTTATTTCGGAAATGGTCGAAGATAAAGATAAGTTTACTTCTGCAAAAATATTGCACAATATTTTATGCGTTGACATGAATAATAAAATACAGGATGTTCCATTTGAAAAAATCAAGATATGTTATTTTTAAAATTACAATATTCAATAATTTTTTTGAGTCACTCCTGTATAACATGAGGATAATCTATTTCAATTCATCAATAAAGGTATCCTTGGGCAATAAGAAAACGAAATGAAAAAAATGTTCATCCTCTCTGGCCAAAGGAACATGTGATGATGTGAGAGCCTATTTTCATGAATTTTTACGGAAAAAAAATATTGTGACGAAACTACTCACCAAAAAAACTTATTACTTAAAGACATTATAGCAGAGTTTAGGCCGCTCCTGAATCTTGAACAAAAAAGTGGTCTTCCAATCTGAAAAAACCACCCAAGATTTTTAACAGAAAATTGGGACACCCTGTTAACTTCAAAATAAATTGCTGAAGTAGATTCTTACTTTCTAAATACAAGACCGTTCGAACAAAAATGAAATCTTCTAGAGTGTACGAGCTACAGAGCACTGCGCCAGTATATATACACAACCAAATGCATATGGAATCACCCGATATTTTGAATATTGCTTCACGGATTTTGAAAATTTCGAAGGATTGTTAGAATTGATCCTTTTTGAGGTATTTCAATTCGATTATTCTGGCGCGATCTAATTTTCCTTTTGAGATTCCCCCTTAAATGTTCAATAGGATTTAGGTCTGGAGAGCAAGCTGGCCAGTCCAAAATAGCGATTCGCGATTCCCTCTGTTTCAAGATAATGTCGCGCGAGGTTCCTGGTTTGCGGAGGAGCATTATATTGCGTAAAAGTGAGATTTTCACCGTGGGCACCTCGCCAGAGTCTCACTATGGTCACCTTCAATGAGGCAATATGTTTAATCAGTTCGCTTTCACTTACTGGTGACAAAAACAAAGAAATGTTTACTGTTCGTCCCCTACTGTTCAACCCCTAGCATCTGGAATGGATTGTGCCATTTTGGCCCCTATGCTCACAAAATAATGGTTACAATAATCAGCTGCACCCACAGCTGACTCAATTGCTAGACCCTGATCATCTGTCAACTTAATACACCTCATCTTATCTTTACTTTCGTTGGAAACCTCCTTCACCACTTCATATATCTTCTTCATATCGTTTTTATTATTATCCAACGGTGTTTTGTAATAATCAGTTTTTGTTTTTGAATTAACCTATAAACGATATTGTTTATATTTATTCTCAAGTTCCACGTTATAACTGTACAATAACTTTCTTTGCATTCTATCCCTATGCCTAATAGAAGTAATAATCCCACTTGAAATCAATTTTTTGATCTTTTTATGTGTGTTCATATTTTCCACATTATACTCAGTTGTTGACTTCAACACCAAATTGTTGAAGGCTTCAATGAAAAGTGTACTAGAATTTTCTGGATTTGGGTCATTCAGAACTTGAGCATAATGCCACCCTAAAACATCACACTGCCCCCTTGGTATTTCGGAATGTGTCTTGCTGCTCGAAGTCCGACAATCATCTGATCGAACACCAATTCTGGTCTCATCCGAAAAAAGAACATTTCGGCAATTCTCTATATTCTAATTTTGGTGCTCGATAGACCAATTAAGTCTGTTCATTTTTGTTGTCTGGTTAGCTCTGGAACTCTTAAGGGCCTTCTGCGTTCAAGACCCCTTGACGAAAGTCTTTAACGTATCGTTTCGACTGATTTACTGATGCCTGTTGCTTCCAGAAATTACCTTTAGAGTATGGGGTGCGACGCACTAGGGTATCTTCTTGCAATTTGGCACAAAAAGCGGTCTTGTTCTTCAGAAGTGATCTTCCTATGACTTCTTCTAGGTCTATTTTGCAGAGATTGTAGTTCCACGTATCGGGCGTAGGTTTTTGAAATCACCCCCTGTGATACTCCCATTGTGACCGCTATATTCCTCTGTGTCACCCCTTCTTCAACGAGAGCAATCTCTGCACATCGAACAATTCAACGTAAGGCTTTTTCAATTATGATTATAGGCTTTTTTAAATTTTGAAATTCACAGTTTCAAATCTCAGTCACGACTGAGTACAATATCCCGAACATGTGGTGATAATTCAACATTTCTTATCATACTATCCAGTTTTTTGCAACAAAGAACGAAACGATACGTCAAATACTTCGTTCAAGGGGTTTCTTTCTTAAAATAAACCTTAATTTATTTCTTTTTTCAATTGAAATATCTCGGAAAGGATCAATTCTAACAATCCTTCGAAATTTCCAAAATACAAAATTTCTACCGATTATTATTTCTACCGCAGGTGTTATTCCTAGGAATCTTCAAAAAATATTGAGGTCTAAAGAAAAATTTATTCGAACAGTTACAGAAGATAACAGTCATCAAATCTTGTAATATTCTTCGTAGGTTTCTTTCCGAAAAAACTAATGAGGTAGAGCCATAAGTTTTCTCTTTAGTTTATACTGCTCAGAATCTCATTTTATATTTTATTTATTTGTATATATAAATGTAATATAATTAGCTGACAATTTTATCATATTTATATTCAAATCAGTATTCTATTAGATCGTTCATCACTAAACACAAAACTATTAATCACACAAAGATGTCATTGTCTGATGATGCTATAGTTTGTATATATTCTGGTAGATTGATATATTCTCATAACATTTATTGTTATCCTAATATATGAAACTATTAATGAGTAACATTCAGTGTTGCTTGACTAAGGTCCGTACACTGGATTTTTCCGAGGAGAAAGCCTCTGACACTGCTCGTTGGTACATTGATGTCATTGTCTGATGATGCTATAGTTTGTATATATTCTGGTAGATTGATATATTCTCATAACATTTATTGTTATTCTAATATATAATGATTCCAGGATAGTTATGATTATAATCATTGCCTCATTGGCTGGCAATGGTATTAATTACCGGGTGGTGAATTTATATTTTTTAAGAACAGAAACATGAAATCAGTTTGATTGATCCTGGATCGCAATTCTGTTTCAGCAAACAATTCTCCAGATACTAACCATTTATTCGATGCGATTTCACGAACAGATTATATATATATATATATATATATATATATATATATATATATATATATATATATATATATATATATATATATATATATATATAATATATATATATATATTAAATTATAACGATGGCTATCCATTGAAGAACTCTCGAAATTCCATGCTTCGAAAGTCAACATTTAATTTTGTGGGAGGAAGTGAGAAAAATATTGAGTTGTTTTTATTAAAAATATGTGATGAGAATAATATGATTGTGTTAGATATTTCTTAAATGAGTGTGAGTTTCCCCAAAAATAGATACAAATCTGTGTGTTTATCTGTCAAACTAAGGGGAAAAGGAATTTCGGCAATTTACAAAAAAAAGTCCAAATAATGTGAAATATTTTTGACGTAAATTTCATAACCGAGATATCGAGTATGGGTGCAATTAGGAAGCTATCAAAATTCATGAATAACTCGAAAACCACATCAGAAATATCTTATTAGATCTATGAATACTAATGAAACAATATAACTGGGATGTTAGTGGCACCCACCAAATGAATGAAAAGAATATATTGTTCAGTGTACAATTCTCAATTTATTACCCTGTAGTATCAGTTAAATAGTATACGTTCTAGCTTACAAAAAAAAACTCTGAAGCAATTAATATTCTGCACTCAGATTGTCAGAAAGTTTATACCAAACAAGGGGAAATATTTGCCTTCAACCTCATCCATCATGTTGAACTTATTAAATTCAGATTCGAATATCATATAAATATTTTGGAAACTCTTCAGATTTTGAAAACATCTTGTGCTATACCGCACTACCCTGTCCACAAGAAGTCAAAATATGTATCTGTTTATGTAGATAATCAAGCGCGGGTTCCTGAGCCCACTTGTGAAAAAATACGAGTTACACATGTTCCTTCCGCTCCCGAGAAGTTACGCCCCTGATTAGGAGTTCTTTGATATCGGTTTCACGTCAATAGTGTAACGTGCTATCTTCACTTTACATGCTGCTTCTATCAATCTTCAATTTCTAACTTTCATTTTCTTTGCTCCGATAAAACTATACCGTGATCTCATTTTCCAGTTCGTTGTCTTTTCCCTCTCCATAATTTCCCTAGTATCCTGTTTCTGTATCCCTTCCATTTTCCGATGATTCTCTCAATTTGTTTCATTATTCATTTTGACTCCGATGTTATCTCAAGGCGGTAGTTATCAGATTTTTGTGAAGGTTGAGGAATTGAAGGAGTTTTAAAAAAATATCTCCAATAAATGAAGGAAATGACCTATTAACTAAATCTCAAGTCTGAAAAGTGGATAGTTAGTTTACCCGTTAATAATTCGGGGTAAGTAATTTTATCTCTCGACTCCATGTTGTTTCTCTTTTTTTGATTTCTGCTAAAATATCTCAACATTATCGTTATTTAATTTTTCTTGTTCCTTATTCTTTTTTCTTTTCGCTTTTTACTTCAATGAGCCACGTTCTGTTTAATTATTAAGTTAAAATATTGTAAACTCTTTTTTTGACATATTGTCATTAGATAGAACAGGTGCATTGAGGGAGTGAGCATTCTTTTACTTATTGCATTGTTAGTCCTAGGTTTAGGCCTCGAAGACAAGGCTTACCCAGACATCTGGAAGTAGCAACGACCTGTTTACCAGCCCGAGGAGATTAACCGATATTAGAGTAGTCTGAGATTGAGACTCCTTTGTTTCACCCCTT
This sequence comes from Cryptolaemus montrouzieri, assembly GCA_013387265.2. Taxonomy (NCBI): domain Eukaryota; kingdom Metazoa; phylum Arthropoda; class Insecta; order Coleoptera; family Coccinellidae; genus Cryptolaemus; species Cryptolaemus montrouzieri. The sequence continues at coordinate 5,814,596 of JABFTP020000001.1, forward strand.
CATTTTTTTAGATAAGTTTTCTTTCTTTCTCTTCTTGTGTATGTCAATAAAAAAACACCTCGTGAATATATATTAGTTAAATATAGTGTCAATTAAAATTGAAGTGTTTGAATTTTGATTAAGGATTTGGAGGTAGATGCTCCTCAATATTTTAGGGTAGTCATGACTCTACCGACCAGCCTGGGCATTCCCTAATCATAAAAAGTTATATATTGTTATAATAGTATATCTTATGTTTCGCTATTTCATTTTCAACGATAGGTAATCAAATCTCCGATGTGAGATGAATTGTAGCAACACTGGCTACAATTCGAATACTTTCGGTAAACATTTGTTCGACTCTGTATTGTATTGTATTTTGTACCTAAAAAGAATATCAGACCCAGCAAATATCCAGTTTGGTTCACTAAGGAGCTCATTTTTCTCATCAACGGTAAAATGAAGCCTATAGGGATTTCAAAAGATCCAATGATTTGAATATTTATAACAAATTCAGAGACCTTCGTTCTAGATGCCAATTGCTCAGTAGAACTCTTTACAACAGTTATATTTCGGATATGGAAAGCAAAGTTCTTTCTGATCCCCAAAAATTTTGGAACTACATAAACACCAAAAAGAAACGCAACGATCTTCCTAATACTATGAATTATAAGAATACCTCTAGTTCCGATGGTCATGTAATCGTGAATTCGTTTGCGAATTTTTTTTTTTTCTGGATTTTACAATGAGGATGTGGTTGTTTCGAACCAGATTGTTTATGAGCAAACGCTGAATTTGAGCGATTGTCAATTTTCTTCTGGAGAGGTGTTCGAGTTGATTCAGGGACTCGAATCGAATTTGTCAGCTGGTTATGATGGATTACCAAGTTTTTTATTGAAAAAATGTATATGCACCTCCTCAACGCCTATGAGCACACTTTTTAACATTTCTCTCAAGAGTGAACAATTTCCATCTATGTGGAAATATAATTTCATAATTCCAATCTATAAGTTGGGATCTAATTCGGAAATTAGTGATTATAGAGGTATTTATATCCAGTCTGTGATGCCAAAAATGCTTGGCAGCTTAGTATGTAATTTCTTATCATGGCATTGTTACTCAATTATATCTAATAAACAACATAGATTTCAAAGGGGTCGGTTCACTGTCACGATATAATTGAATGCTTCGAGTCGCGTCGTCAGATGGATTCTATTTATACAGACTTTTCCGAAGCCTTTGATAATGTGAACCTTAATTTGCTAGTGACTAAGCTTGAGGCTATGGGACTTTCTGGATCACTCTTGTCATGGTTGAGTACTTTTCTATATCGTCGATCGCTTATGGTCAAATACAAGAATTTCTACTAAATTTTCGTCTCCATCGGGTGTTCCACAGGGCTCACATCTTGGCCCTATACTGTTGTATATTTTCATCAATGATGTGGAAGAGGCCCTGTCAGTTGATTTTCTGTTGTTAGCGGACGACATGAAAATGTTTTCTTCAGTTAAAGAATTTTCAGATGCTAATCGGCTGCAGTCAAATGTTGACAATTTTTTTTATGGTCCGAAAAAAAATAACTTGAAATTGAATGTCGAGAAGTGTTGTTACTTTCCACAGATCGGCGTCACCAATACTATATCGGTATTCTCTAAATAACCAGAGTCTTTGTCGGTCCTCTTCGGTTAAGGATCTAGGTGTCACCCTGAATAGTGAGTTTTAAGGAACACCTTGGAAAGATTACAGCTAAAGCCTATAAGATGCTCGGTTTCATTCGAAGAAATGCCTCTGAATTCTCTACTAGGACAATCAAGATTCTGTGCTGTTCATTGGTGAGATCAGGTCTTGAGTATGCCTGTTCGATTTGGTCTCCCTTCTATAAATGTGATATCGATTACCTGGAGAGGGTTCAGAAAAGGTGTTTTTGTTTTAGGATTTCAAATCTGGTGTAATTGGTGACTCTCAGGGTCTACACGATCTATACGACTGTCTTGAGAGCCGTAGGAGGCTGTCTGACCTGTGTTTTTATTCAGGATTCTCAATAGCCATGTTGACTGTCCGAATCTATGAGGCTGATAGATTTCAACCTTCCTGGGAGGTTAACGAGGCGGACCTCTCTGTTCCGACTTGTGACATGCCGTCAGAATTATGCCACGAATTACTTCTTGAATAGATGTTTGTCATTGGCAAACGGACTGGGTACACGTATCGATTTTATCCATGGTTCTGCACATACATTCAAGTTGAGGGCGTGACTATTGATGAATGTTGTATAGTATAGATTATCATCGTTTTTTAGTGTTTGCAATGTTCTGTTTGTAACAGTTTTTTGCTTTTAATTCACTTAATAAGGGACAACAAGTTTTATTGTGTAAGCTAGTCTTTTTATTACTTTTTATGTATTTTATTTTTCGTTGCTTTTAATATTGTAGAAATGGGTATATCCCGTCTAATGTACAAATGAATAAATAAATAAATACTGTGTATAGGATTCGCGAAAGTGGTCAGCGTAAACAGCAAGATTACCGAAAGCAATATGTCCAGTATACAGGTATCTATTCGAGGTACACAGAGAATTAATGATATATTGCTTTCTTCTGCTTAGTTACATTGAATCTGTGAATTTATAACAATCAATAATTTTTAAGGATCCTAGATGGAAAAAACATAGAGGAGTTGAACAAAGAAACGCTGCCTTGAAGTGGATTAGAGATAATGTAAATCCCCATGGAACAAAAAAGATAGCATTTTTTATGGACGATGATAACACTTATGATGTTAAATTATTTGAAGAAGTAACAGCTATGTTTTTAATTATGCAAATAATTTTTTGTATATTTTTAGATAGCTAAAGTGAGAAATGTTGGAGTGTGGCCTGTCGGTTTAGTAGGAGGCCTAAATTTAGAGACTCCAGTATTAGATCCTAAAACAGGTAGGTACAATTGAAAAACCCATTGAATGTATTGAAATTTGGTTTATTTAACATGCTTTCAATTTGATTACTCCTCTAGCATGAACATCTTCCCCTTACCATGCACAAAATAAAATATTTGCTATGATAAATATTTTTTTCTAGGTAAAGTTGCAGGCTATAAAAGTGGTTGGAAACCAGATAGGGCTTTTGCTATTGATATGGCTGGCTTTGGAATCAACATTGATTTGATTTTAACAAAACCGGAAGCAGTATTTTCCTACAGAATGGAGAGGGGTTTTCAAGAAAGTCAGTTTTTATCATACTTTACAACAAAAGAACAATTAGAACCTCTCGCAGATAACTGCACAAAAGTTTATGTGTGGCATACCAGGACAGAAAAACCAGATGTGAAGGGAACAGTTCCTGGTTTCGAAGTGTGATGTAATAAAAATATTTATAAATATGTCCTATTTTTAATATGAAACATTTAGATTGCAATAAATGCAATGGTTTTATAGCAAATTTTTTCTTTTATTCCTGAGCTAAAAGTTAAAACAAAAGAAATATAAACATATGCTTTTCATCAAAACAACCAATCATTAAAGAAAAAAACACGAAGTTGGAGGTATGTCTTGATAATCTGGAGATACCACCACAGATTATATGTATAACTGAACACTGGTTCGCAGAAAACGATATTCAGATGGTTGATATTCCTGGTTACGAGCTGGTATCCCATTTTTCTCGTAGTGCTGGATATGGAGGATCCTGTGTATTTGCAGTGTCGGAAATAGAAATGGAGACTGTGCAGGATATAGTACGGAACAGTGTTGAGAACCACGTTGAGGTTTCTGCAGGTGTTATTAGAGATGAAAGGCTGATTGTCATCGCATTGTATCGACAGCCTTCTCGAGATTTTGATACTTTTCTTCAAGTAATGCACTTGAGACTTCGACGTCGACTACATACAGGGTCCTAGTATGTGGAGATTTCAATGTGAACCTTGACAAAGAATCACGGCATAGAGATTCGTTTTTTTTTTTTTATTGAAAAATAATATCTAAATAACCCTTTCAGGTTTTGACAGATAGTTACAAAATATAAGATTATTTTATGATCAGATTTACATTCGAATTTGTATCAAGTGTTCTTGCAATTTTTTTTAAATTTTGTGTGCGTTATCTCCTTCACTTCACGGAAAGCTTGTTATAGAGTCTGACACCCTCAGATAGTATGCGTCTTTCCCCACCTTGGTTCTGTGAGCTAAATAATTCAGTTCTTCATTTCTTCTGGTTGCGTGGTCATGTACTTCAGATCTAGTTGTTAAAATAAAATCTTCATCTTGTATTTCATTGTCGAGAAATTTTCTCACCAGTTTCATAGTTTCAAGCTGCCTCAGTTCTTCTATGGTCAAAATGTTTGTTCGTTTATATACTTCCTTCGTAGGTGTCATTGAGGAATTTTATACAGGACCTTAATAATTTTATTTTGGCTTCGTTGCAGTTTTTCATTTCTATTACGTTTCCTGTTGTCCAAAAAGATATCAAATAAGTTAACTTACTTTTAATGTAAGCTTCATACACCATTTTCTTCTCTTTCATAGGTAGGACGTCCGAAATTTTGTGAGCTAATCCTGTAATAGGAAAAATTCTTGACAAGCTGCCTGATGTGAGAGTCCATTTCATATTCTTGTCTAACGTGAGGCCGAGATATTTAATAATGTATTGTTCAAGAATTTTGTTGTTATTTAGATATATGTTTATATTATGTTTTTTCGATTTATTCTCGAAGTTTATAATATGGCACTTTTCACTATTCAGGGTTAGCTTGTTTATCTTCGTCCATTCCATCAACCTGTCAAGATCTCTTTGCATCTGTTTTTGAGTCACATCATCTTCATTCACATAGAAAAGAGCTATGTCATCAGCATATATCATAACCTTCCCACATAGTTGTTGCCTCTCAAGATCATTTATGTATAGTAAATATAGATAAGGGCCCAAAATTGATCCCTGCGGCACTCCGTAATATATGTTTTTACATTCACTCACTTCATCCCCAACCTTGGTGAATTGCTTCCTATTCTTCAAGTAAGAAACAAAAATATCAAGTGAACTTCCTGCCAAACCCATTAAGTTTGGACTTGATGAGGACTTATGGCTTCATAGAAGAATACACGAGCCAACATATCAAATGAATTTGAATTTGGGAGGCTTTTACTTGGTAAAATTCCATTATCAATAATAAATATAATAGAAATAGAAATAAATAAATTTCGAAACTCAATTTAACTTAGTCTGAAAACGAGAAATAAAATATACTACTCATATATTCATTCTCATCTGGTGTATCTGTCTGCTTTCTGGAGCCAGTCATGTACTCAGAATCGAGCAAGTAAAGTTCTTTTTCAAAAATCTCACTTACACAGCGCTGCTTTATTATATAACGAATTAGAAATTTTGATGGTACGTGAAATTGTAAAACTAGATAGTGTTAAAATTATTTATAAGATCAAACACAATTTGATTGACAACACAGTGGCTAGCCTTCTTTATAACTATAATATTCCTCATCATTCAACTAGGTCAAGTCAGCATATTCATATATTACCAACAGCCACTAATATTGGGAAAAGAAAAATGACCTATCAAGCTGCATCACTTTATAGTGAATTTCCCAAACCTATAATAACTGATTGTGATAATATAAAGATATTCTCTATTAATAAGAAAAAGTATTTCTTTAGAAATAGAATAAGGATAATACATAATCGAGTTTATACCTAGAATTTAGGCTTTATTTTTTCTTATTTGTGTTTGCAACAATGTCTATTTTGATTTAACATTTGAATTTGGGAGGCTTTTACTTGGTAAAATCCATTATCAATAATAAAAAAAAGTACAGTGTTTTAAGGCATTTTACTTAATAATTGCGATTCTTAACGCGTTTCATTACACCGTAGCTTCTTCAGACGAATGAATATACAGAAAAAATATAAATGAGAATATAACTATAAATGTTCTTGAGTAATTAAAAGCTTATTGGGTTGCTTATTCTTAAGTGGTTATTTATGACAGGTATATCCAATAAAATTAAGGAATAGATTGCTCCCCGAATAGATTCAATAGAGGTGAACGGCTTAAATCGACTTGTTCATTGATGAGTCTACCTGAGTGTTTGTATTTATTGATTTCTAAAGTTTCCCAAAGATCTACCTTCCAATATTTATTATCTGTATGCAAAATTTCAAACTATGGGTTGAAAGAATGATTTTTTTTCTAAGAGATGATTCGCGTAATTTGAATCTGATTTTTATTTGAAAACTGCGTTTATGTTCCGATATTCTAATATTAAAATTTCTATGTGTTCTACCAATGTAGAAATTATCACAGTCATTGCAATTCAATCTATAAACACCTGATTTATTGTTTTTACCTGGTTGAGTTTTATTATTTTTATATATTGGCCTAAATTATTATTAGTTTGGAAAGCTATGTTGAAATTATTGCTACTTAAGAATGATTTCAGTTTCTCACTTGTAATGCCAACGTAGGTTAAGGTGTTGAATTTTTGTTTCAATTTATCTACAGGGTAAACTTCATTCAATGCGATTCTACTTTGTTTTTATTTAAAATATTATTTATTAGTTTGGGATTGTAACCATTATTTTGGCTATTTGTTTAATCAAATTTAGTTCTTTGTTGAAATTTTCTGGTGATAACGGGATGTTAATCAATCTATGAATAAAACTATTGAATGCTGATATTTTATGTTGATATGGATGACACGACGAGTTATGTATTATAATATCTGTATGTGACGGCTTATGGTAAATTGCGAAAACATAATTAATAATATAATATAATTAATAATTTCGAAGTCTTCTTTGATGAGCAGAAATATTCATAATCATCCATCCAGTAAATATTGTTTATACTGGTATCGCTATGTAGACGATATCATTATTTGCTTCACAGGAACAGATAGACAGTTGAAAATTTTCGAAAATCATATAAATTCATTACATCCAAAAATTGCATTCACAACCGAAATAGAAAGCAATAATTCGATAAATTTCTTAGACGTAACAATTTCGAATGAAAATGGAAAACATGTTTTCGCAATTTACCATAAGCCGTCACATACAGATATTATAATACATAACTCGTCGTGTCATCCATATCAACATAAAATATCAGCATTCAATAGTTTTATTCATAGATTGATTAACATCCTGTTATCACCAGAAAATTTCAACAAAGAACTAAATTTGATTAAACAAATAGCCAAAAATAATGGTTACAATCCCAAACTAATAAATAATATTTTAAATAAAAATAAAGTAGAATCGCATTGAATGAAGTTTACCCTGTCGATAAATTGAAACAAAATTCAACACCTTCAACTACGTTGGCATTACAAGTGAGAAACTGAAATCATTCTTAAGTAGCAATAATTTCAACATAGCTTTCCAAACTAATAATAATTTAGGCAAATATATAAAAATAATAAAACCAAACCAGGTAAAACAATAAATCAGGTGTTTATAGATTGAATTGCAATGACTGTGATAATTTCTACATTGGTAGAACACATAGAAATTTTAATATTAGAATATCGGAACATAAACGCAGTTTTCAAATAAAAATCAGATTCAAATTACGCGAATCATCTCTTAGAAAAAATCATTCTTTCAACCCAGTTTGAAATTTTGCATACAGATAATAAATATTGGAAGGTAGATCTTTGGGAAACTTTAGAAATCAATAAATACAAACACTCAGGTAGACTCATCAATGAACAAGTCGATTTAAGCCCTTCACCTCTATTGAATCTTTTCGGGAGCAATCTATTCCTTAATTTTATTGGATATACCTGTCATAAATAACCACTTAAGAATAAGCAACCCAATAAGCTTTTAATTACTCAAGAACATTTATAGTTATATTCTCATTTATATTTTTCTGTATATTCATTCGTCTGAAGAAGCTACGGTGTAGTGAAACGCGTTACGAACCGCAATTATTAAGTAAAATTCCTTAAAACACAGTACTTGTTTTTTATTATTTATTTTGATTTATGTAAATTGTAATGTCATTGTAGATCCTCTGAGGGCTTTTTGGCTTATAAATTTAAAAAAAAATTGAGCAGTGTAAACTACTCAATTTATAAAGTAACAAGATCAAATCATAAACTGAATAAGTCTCTATTGAAAAATTCTCAAATACATGGTTATGATACCAAGTCCAGCCAAAATCTTCACTTACGCTTATGTACAGCAAAGACCCAGGTTGGTCTGAACAATCCTATAAAAAAGTGCTTGCAAGCTTATAATACTTTACCAGTAGAGATCAGACAGTAAAAATCTCAAACAATTCATAAAAAAACTGAAGGAATTCTTGATGAACCACAAGCAACTTAATGCGGAATCCAACTCCTGAAACAGCATTGCTGAAATGGAGTATTTGCCCGAGAAGGATTATACGACTAGCTCAATAGTTAGTGATTTATTCCCTATTGAGTTACATTAGTTAAGGCATAAATATTCGTATTTGTACTTTTTTCTATTTTGGGTGATAAATTAAAAAATAAATTTTACCTATTACAGTATTTGAAAGAAATGAATTTAATTTTCTATACATACCTAAAATTTCCTTGTATTCATCAGTTGTTGAGGTTTTACAAGGTTTGATGAAAACTATAAAACCTGCTTCAAAATTATAGCGAATGTATTTCCTACGGTTCGCACATTAGTTATCCAAAATATTAATTTTATATTCCCTTATCGAAAAATCACTTTGTAATAGAAGATTTTTGGAGGTTCGATCTAGACAACAACATTGAATTTTTTGATATTTATTCAAAAGTCATCTACAAATTACTTCAATGGAATAAAACGGGAACTATGGGTGGCACCGATACCAGGTCTACCGTGCTTAACTGGCTTGTATGTAGGTGAAAATTCGCCAAGGTAATGTCCAATCATTTCTGGCTTGATTTCAACCTGGTTGAATGCCTTACCATTGTAAACACCAACAATAGATCCTACCATTTCCGGAACGATGATCATATTTCTCAAATGAGTCTTCACAATTTCAGGCTTCTCTAGAGGAGGTGCTTCCTTTTTTGCTTTTCGTAATTTTTTAACCAGGGCCATCGGTTTCCGTTTTAAACCTCTGCTGAAACGCCTTCTTGCTCTGCAGTGCATCAGTTCCATGAGTTGGTCATTTGATATATCTAGAAGTTGATCCAAATCCACACCTCTGTAAGTGAATTTTTTGAAGGCCCTCTTCTTCTTAACTAGCTCTTCTCCTTTATCAGCCATTATGAGATAACTATGGAATTGATCGAAATAATCCTGAAACCATATTTATAAATATTTTTACATATTTTCAATTGAAACCTACTTACACGTGGTAAAGCAAAACCTAACTTTGGCGAAAAAGAAAGGAAGTATAGATGACATAGAGTATGAACAATATGTTCTATGACTATGAAATTAAAGAACCTTCTTCGCTTTATATTAATGTCATTCAATTGGCCTTAGCTTCGGCACGGTAAAAGCCAAGTCATATATGTCGTTTTCCATATGCAGTTAATTATTGAAACTATGAATCGTACCAAATCCATTTGAAAAGTGTATAAATATCTTAAGCTTATTGAACATATCAATGTACTTCATCAAATCTATTCTTATTTCCATATTTTAAGGAACAGCATATCTTTGGTTTTTTATCGGCTGTTAAGAAAATACATTTTGAAATGTACTAAGCGATTGGAATATTTTATAGTGTCTATGAACACTTCGCATTCTAGAGAGTTTTTGCAACTCAGATGGTTTCATTAATTCTACCGTTAACTCTAATTGAATTTACGATAATAACTCTCACTTCAAATAGAGTTTTTGTAACCGTACAAAATTTTGTAGTTATTCAATTGTCAGTTTGTCACCATTAAAACTTGTGACTTGTCATTTTCCTACGGCCGATTTGTTTTTGTTAGGTTAAGTTGCACACGGTAAATGAGAGTAATTACCAGCTCTTATTCTGCCGTAATAGAGTTTTTGCACCTCTTTTTGGAGACTTGGAAACATTTTCTGCGCATGCTCTTTTCAAAAATAGCAGCCGAAAACTCTAATAACGATAAAGAATTGCCGTTATTAGAGAGTTCTTGCAACTTCAACGATTTCGTTAATTTTACCGTTAACTTTAATTACATTTACGATAATAACGGTCACTTCAAATAGTTTTTGCAACCATACTAAATAATCTAGTTATTCAACTTCAACTGTCAGTTTGTCACTAGTCATTTTACTACGGCCGATCCGTTTTTGTTAGCAAAGATGAATATTAGTCTATGTTGTTAGGTTACATAATTACATATTTCAAAGATGATTTATATACTATGCATATTTCATTCAAATTGCGTTCATCGTAAGCTGAGCGTTACTATAGAAGAAGTTGGCTGAAAATAATGAAACATGGATAAAGTGCTCCCAAAATTCCGTCCAAATCCGAATTATTACTAGCCAGAATCATTTGAGATACACGGATACTATTTTTGAAGAGCGCATGCTCAGAAAATAATGAAGTCTCGAAATAAGAGGTGCAAAAACTCTCTATTATGGCAGAATAAGATCTGGTAATTACTCTCATTTACCGTGTTCAACCTAACCTAATAAAAACAAATCGACCGTAGTGAAATGATAAGTGGCAATTTTTATGGTGACAAACTGACAATTGAATAACTACAAAATTTTTTAAGGATGCAAGAACTCTATCTGAAGTGAGCGTTATTATCGTAAATATAATTAAAGTTAACGGTAAAATTAACGAAATCGTCTAAGTTGCAAAAATTCCCTAATAACCCCAATTCTTTATAGCAAAGATGATATAACGAAGTCACTAAATGAAGGTGCCTTTACATTGGAGCATTTAAACGCTCGTTTCGAGCGTCAAAATGGTCATGTGACCTATTTTTCTATGAAATCATGACGCTCCCATGAAAAGGGATTTTCAGCGTCAAAATATGTAATTCATCACGTATTTTAGGTTAAAACACTCAATTGACAAATATGATGTCTATTTTTTATTGATTTAGTACAAAGATGATTTATATACTCTAGATGAGGAACCCAGTTCAACGTAAAATTTTCACACAATATAGTGAATTTGACGTACAAAACAGTCCGTCTGCTGGCGCCCTCTTTAAAAATAGACTATATGTGCGGTACTATATCTATAAGTGCAGTGTTCTGCACTAATACGACAAAATAATGAGTGAATTATTCTGATATGGCACATAGATGACGCGTGAAATCGAAAGAACCTATGATATTCAGCTGACATGAGCGTAGACATGAATAGGAAAAAAGGGTTTTACTCATTTTTTACATTTCGTAGTCTAGGATTGAATGAGAAATGCAGAAAAGGAGAATATGTTCAATTATTTATCAATAGCTTTCAATATATGTTTTCACAAACCCATATATACTCAAACATAAAATATTATAAATATCCATCCTACTTTAGCATCTCTTTTCAGAGAGATGCAGACAATCTATGAATGTTTAATTTTCAAATCGGAGGAAAGAAGAACAGACATCTATTATATGACTCCATTACAAGTTACACGCATTTTAATTCAAATTTATGAAGAGTGTAGCACGCTTTTTTCAAAATAGGAATGTAAATAGAAAATTCGAATTCAGACCCAGAACTTTGCTTTGAGAATAATTTTCAGTTTCGAAAGTGCAATGCCCGACTTTACCTCCAGAAAATTGTATTAAAACATCAAGAATATTTATATCATTAGTTAAGTGCATTTTCGAAAAGAATGATTAATTTTGTTTAAATAAAACAACTTTTGAAGTAATTCAATACATAATTGTGATTTTTTTAAATAATTGTGTAAAGGTGATTTATTATTATGATATCATCTATACATTATGAAAATGAATAAATTGCAGATATTGTATCAGTTAGGTATTTACTGTGCATTATATTAATGGCAAATGCAATTTCGACAACATTCTTGACAAGAAGTAATCGGTAAACCAATGTAACAAATATAAAGCGAAAGACGAAATATCTGGTAAAAAAAGTCTATTCGATTCATAACAATTCCGAAACAAAACATCAATTCATTTTTACCCATAAATAAATCTGTACAGAGACGAAAATAGACAAACAATTTGACGCTATCATGTTCTATGTTCGCACTCTCCATTTTCTACCAGTCAGTGTCGCAAAGCATGCAATAGGTTGCATAGTGCGTACGATGTACAAAAAACTAAGAAAAAATTGAATTTTCAACTCATTGCAAGGGGTTGAAGTTTTAATTTTTTGCAGAATTTATTGTCGAAGCCAACTGGCCATCATATTGAAAATGCAGATATATTAGAGGAAATTGCAGTTTCCCAGCTATTTTAACAGAATTATTAAAAGTTTTGTAAGCATTCACCAGTTATCAGGATCGTCTGAATACGTTCATTTTTGGTATATGTGTGCGTTCCGCTATTTATAATGAGCAAAATTATAAATATAAGGAACATAGGGTTGAAGTGAAAACTGATTAATACTAGTATTTTCATGAGTAGTAACCAACTGTCAAATTTCTAAAATTAGGTTCCAATTCCTCTAAGAGACTACAAATGGACACAAAGCTAGGAATGGCGATAATGTGTAGGGTTGAAAATTTCCTGCAACTGAAGTTCTTGGCATTCATTTGTGGTTTTAAATTCGTATTTACAATCTTAATCAATTATTTACATTATTCCATAAAAAGATTTCGGATAAGTAACTATATTATATTCCACAATGGGATTATATCTTAACAAATTTTTGGGCGGTTTCCATATTTGAACCCAAAATTTTGCTTTTGAAGAAGCATTTTCCATCTAGTTGAAATTCCTATTTGATATCAGTTTGGAATCGATTGGTTTCGAGTTCCAATGTTGGCAATTTCTATCATAGGAAAAATTTTACTGCGTCATCTTCCGAAGATAATGATTCGGAATGATAACGGAGAAATTTATGAAATACAAACTTTCGAAAGAACGATGCATTATTGGAATGATTTTTCATATGGAGTCATAATACCATCGTGAATTTCAGAAATCGTTATGAAATATACTGTATATTTTAGAAATTGAAACTTAATCAACAGTAAAATGAAACGTTATAAGAGGGTGAATTTCAAAAAAATTGAGTTTTCGGAAGAGCGAAAATTCTCAAAACAGGTGAAATTTGGTGAAGGAATATTTCTGTACAACTATGAAAGAAATGATGCCATCAAAGTTACTCTTTCACACTGTAACTAACTCATAAGAAGCTTTTCATGAAAAAGGAAATCGAAAAGAGAAAGAGTCACGGAAAATTATGGATATTTTTGAATCTATTTAATAATAAGAAGCTATTGAGAAAACGTTACAGATTATTGAATTCGTCAAAAATGCGATTAGTTCGATAAATTCTGGTGGAAATGAGTTGATGAATAACATGGATTTCTGTCACTCTAGTCGAAGTTTTTGCGATTTATTGAGAAAATTGGGTTTCAATAGGTCCACCCGCAATAATTTCTAACTAAATATTGCATAAACAACACACTTCATTGTTACGAGCGAAGCTGAGAATTAAATGCTATTTTCGAATACAAGTTGAAAGCATATTATGGCCGATGTTCAGCACGAAATGTCTAGCTGATTTCTGTCGGACGGTGGTCTCTCAAAGGAAACTGCGAAATAACTCCAGTAAACTCGACCTGTGTCTCGAGAAGCCGTCAAAACAAAAGATGCATTGCCTTAAAATTAACTTCGCTCAGGATACTGTTTATCAATTCCGGGTTTTATTATCATTATTATTATTTGAATGATAAAAAATTTGAAATAATTTTCTTCAAATTTAGGTCGAAAAAAACTAAAAATCTAAATATATTTATTATTAATATGTTTATAATACATCAGAATTATTGTGATTATATAATTGAAAATTATGGCCTATAATTATTGATTTTTTGTGCTTGTAGAAATTCATTAAATGGCAATATGTATCAAATTAATTTATGAAAATGATGAAGTTCATAACGAAAAATAAAAATTGACAACAGACGTTTGTTTTATTATACACGTAGGTATCTACATAAATATACTTCTATCAATAGATGAAATTTCAAATTTCAAATGTCGATTGATAAAAAAATTAAATTAAAACGTTTATAGAGTTAGATATGAATATAAAAATAAGATGAAATATTTTAGTTAATATATATGAGATATTACATTTCATGAGAAATGAAATTCACCATCTAAACATCTATAAATCTTATATTTTTGAAATCAATTTTATATGTATATACAACTTCCTTATTATATGTATATAATTTTACTTCTTTGATATCGATTGTTGCGATAAATCAAGAAAACACTAAATATTTTGAAAATAATTTATTGAAGATAGGTATAAGATGTTGTATATAATCACATAATATATGTATGAAATTTCCTGCTGATTCAAAGAATTGAATAATATACCGGGTGAAACATGGAAATTGAGTGATAGCAACAAATCAGGTCCAGTTTTTCGATACCCGTAATTTGCAAAAATTATGTTCTCTTGCATATTGTTTCATCAGTAGCTTTGAAGAAATAGATTGTAACAAAACAATATTTTTTGTAATCTCATCCAAAGTTGTTTGTAGATTAGATTACAAAACATATTTGCGAATCTAAAAATTTTTCTATTCAAAGCTGACAGTTGTGTAGAATTGCAACAAGCTTCTGATCTATTCAGGAGACTGCAAAATTGACATTCATTGCAGTAATTATTTTGTTGCTATTTGATTTTGTGATTTCTCGAATTAGTGTATTTATTTGAATAACAAACATTTGTGGTAAACACCAATGCTTTTCTTGTGAAAATATACTAATCAAATCACAACTTGAATCGTAATTCAACCGATTATTCGTATTGTCCCAATTACAAATTTTTCGAAACATCGAAATTAATAAGTCAATTCACATTTCGAAAACGAACTTTCAACGTGCACGTCAGTACTAAATTTTTATTCGAAAACTCGTTGCGTCTACGGAAAATTCGGCAATATACGCGGAGAAATGAAAAATGTTGTTGCTGTCACGAAATGTTGGAGTCGATTACAAAACGAAACATTAAAAATACTTTTCGTGTCTTGATTCCAAGAAGTAATTATTCCAGCATCTACGCTGTTTGTTCTCTACGTACTTGAACAAAATCATCACAGAGGGTTATGTTTGTTTCCAAAGATTTGATTATCTTAAGCGTAGTAATGCTGTTAAGGTGTCAACCTATATCCTTCGTTGTGAAGGGTAGTGTATTTAGAGAATGTGGTCGCGAATGGAACCATTTCAAAAACCATCCATAGAAATAAACAAATGATTCATCGCATACAAGTCTTTCAATCTTGTGGTTTAGATACAAGGCTGGAACAAGTACATATCAAACAAAAAAGGTAATCTGACATTGAGCTCTAACAACATTGCACTCACTGCTACAAAGGGTTTTTAAATCTCTAATTATTATTGATAATCTTTCAAAATTTTGCTAAATAAGGTAAAAACGTTGAAAATTTTTCCAATCTGAACGAAATAACAAATATACAAAAGAAGTCTGCATGTATTGGTGGTGTTTCATGTCTGTTTGGTCCGCGGAGGTATAATATTCCTCCTGTTCTCTATAGGTAAAGCTGATAACTTGCTAAAATCAAATATCAATACTATAATTATGAACTTTATCAACAATTCTTTTACCTATAAAAACACTCTCCTATCCGCCAACTGGTGACGCGCCATGTAGAGGTTTAACAGCTCCTCCCATGGTTGAGGAGGGTTAATTGGACAGGAAATGGGTTCGAAAGAAAAATTATATGGAAGAGTCATGGTTTGTGACAAAGTTTAGGAATGTGATACGAACATGGAAAATATTCATGTGAAAATGTCGAATGTTGGTATGCAATTGTAAGTATATGTTGTGCGTATATTGAGTAATACGTGAAGTGAAAGTGATAAAATATGAATGGTGTGTCTGATGAAACGAATGGTGTGAGTGTATATAGAATAAGAAGAATTCAAATGAAGGATGTTCGCATGATGTGAAAACCAGTCGCAAAATGGTTAGCAAATATAGTAGAAAAATTGAAAAAAAAATCTATTCTGCACAAAAGAAATAAATGGGTTTTCTAAAAAGAATAACTAAATGTACTAGAGGGTATTTGTCAAAAAATTGGGTCTAATGGCTGCCTAATGAATATACGTATATATAGAGTATTGAATTTCGCGAATCCAAACAAGCATGTACCAGTACTCAGTAAAATATGTTGGACCAATGAAACAAAGGATGAAAAAATTCCCGGAATCTTGATTAGTCACGCAATGAAGAACTTTCTGAAATGACTTCGATGGAAATTTATTGAAACAGCTAGTATCTAATGAGAATCAGGAATAGAAAAAAAAAATAAATATGTGCACAAAAGTGAAACAAAAGAAAGAAACCCCATTGGAATTTTATAAAAACTTCTTTCCGCCTCTATTTAAATTTTTTGACACCCGCTTCACTTCGTTGTGAAGTCTTGTAATCAATAAAGTTTTGACAATGAACTGTCTGTGAGGCAAACAATCATCAACAAAACACCATTCTGGATAGATTGATGTAATTTTTCTATTAGCTAAAATAATCATAGAAGATAAAATATTTTTAATATGGAAGTCTTTTGAATAAATTTCTATAAATGATGAAAGAATCTCGGCCGCGGCTGAAACGAATTTATCATTAGCAGGAACTAAATTACCCAATTCTTCGTTTTCCTTCGTTCTATAGGCTCTGAAGAAAACCAAAGACTCTTTGTTAGATTCAAAATTGCTATTTGACTTCCAAAATAAGGAACGACAAATTTGGCAATTGAATCTTTTGTCTAATCTATGAAGGATATAACCTGCGAAGTAGGATGTTGAACATTCTGTCAATGATGAATTTGAATCGCCCGTCGGTTCTAGAGAAACTTTAACAGTTTGAGCTTTGTTTTGTTCACCGTGTTTTCCTAATGGTAGGCAATAATCTCCATGATCTAAAATTATGTGCCGGAGAAGTGATGAATTTATTTGCTCATTATCGACGTCTTCATCTTGAGAGTCTATGTCAGAATCATTAAAAAAATTTAAGACATCTTCAGAAACTTCTTCATCCCTAACGTCTTCATTATCATCCTCAAGGTCGTCGTTACAATTTTGAACCATTGCATCCGAGTGCACTGGGATGTCGGCAGTTACAGATGTCGTAGAAGAATCAGATAAAATGCAGTCCGATTTCTTAAATTCCACCATCGAGTCGTTATCAGATTCGCAATTAGTGGAGTCTGAAGTAGACACCAAACCCGAGAGAAAAATTTTCTGATAATTTTCGCGGAATTGTTTAACCGTAGGATTTCGGGTGAAACCTCCAGCTTGCCGAATGACTGAAAAAAAGTTTTCCAATGGGTCCTGATTGAAACGATTCGTTAACAAATATTCCACGTTTTCACTTTCCTGTTTTATAGACTCCCAAAGATACAAAATGCCTATCAACGATTGTTCAAAGCCCAAAAGCAAGGTGGGCGCGCACGAGTAGAACCGGTAATTTCCCAAGTACGAACATAATCAATAAATTGCCTTAAAATATTCTAGGGTGATAATTCTTTCGCGAAAGAGCGTAAATTCCTTTTTCTTCACATTCAAATAATCGAACAAGTTATTAACCGTCTTCAGAAATTCTGAAGTATTGACTGAGGTATCGGATTCGAGTTGTTTAGTGTTAAACGCCGATAAAATTGCTGCGGATACAGAGTTACTGAAAATTTGGGTTGCTAGAGACACTTTCATTCTCTCAAATGGTTTCGGTGTATATGAGCATCCGTTATTTTACACATTGAATGAGCATTAACTAATTTGGAGTCTATTATGTACGTCTCCTCTATGTCTGACCATGACGCTCTCTTACCACCGGCATCTATTTTACCGTGAACCACAAATTGGTTACGAAGCGATTTTATTAAATGAGGAACATCGTAAAGAAAAACAATATCTTGGCCGTCGATATTAACAATAGGATGTTCCACGGTAACCCCTATATCACGATAAGCTTTTCTGTTATTCGTTCCCTGATCACAAGTGATAGCCCTTACCAATATTCCAATTGATTTCAATTTTGAAATAAGGGTTATCAGTATGGTTTTTATTTCACCTCCCGCCATATTTCCAGAAACGACGAAATAACCTAACGGAATTTTGTAATAAGCATAAAGTCCTCGAATCATAAAAACAAGAACGTGATTTCCGAGATTTTGTTGTCGACCAAATTCTCCATAATCTGAAACTCCCTCGATGTAATCGAATTTAGAATTGTAACTAATACTTCTCTTTATTCCGATTTCATCAAAAAGTATGACGCAGTTTCTTTCTGCTTCGGTAGAACCGTCAAATTTCAAACGCAAATGTTCGAAAACGCTATCAAGAAAACCCGTCTCTAATTTGATCGAATTGAACCATTTCGAGATTGTGCTTTTATGCGGGAGAGTGAATCCCTGACGAACTCGAAGGAAATTATATAATCCCGGCTTCTATAAAAATTGTGAGAGCAAATTTTTTCTTCTTCCGAATACTCTGTATGCGGCTTATGTTCCGTTTGGAGATCTATGAGCGTTTTGACCCTTCCTGATGGTTGCTTCACTCTTCTCCTATGTTCTTTCAGAAAGATCTGGCCTTTGGCGCGACCGCGACGTAATCGACGATTAGTTTGACGAAGGACATTAATACATTTCCTTAATTTATTGATTTGTTTTTGTTTCGAAGCTAATTTACGTTTCAATTGAAAAATTTCGCGGGTGGAACATGAAGAATCTAAGTCGTAGAGGAGAAATATGTCGATAGTGGATTTCCGTGTTCATCAAAAAGTAGTTTTCCAGTCATTTCAGCCTCACAGGGATACGTAATTATGTTTTTGTTCTTATCAGAATCAGCGCCGAAATCCACAAAATCGAGTTGCAGAGTTGGTACTGCATGAGAGCGTAAATGACGTTTCGAATGATCAGTAAAACACGAATCCGTAAAGTGTTTACTACAAATTCTTTTGTACCTGATGTCTTTACGCACAACAAATGAAATTAAATCCCACCGATCGATTGCCCGAAGCCAATCACCTTGTCGTGAGTCCAACGGAAATCTGAAAATGAAACATTTGAAACCCCCAGGCGATATTTATTTTCACAATATTTCACTGAACACCTATACACGATTGCTTGGATTTTATTGGATTTTTACCATCGCCATTACTGGGAAAGCTCTTTCAGTACATTCAGTAGCAAAATTTTTAATCGACATCGACCCTATATAAAATAAACCTGTTCTAGGCAAAATCAATCAAATAGAAACAAACACTTACCCAAAAGTCCGACTAAATACTAATTCTCGTTTCAAACTATAAGAAATATAGGACCTCTTAAAAAGTGACATCCCCCTCCTCAATGTACCTCCTACCCATTCATATATAAATGGAAACATCCAGAAGACACATAGGATAATTTTATTGGTTCCATTCAGTTGCATATGAATGTTTTCAGTAACAAGGTTGCCAGATTGTGATCCAACCATAACGAGTAACAGAATAGGGAACCAAAAAACATTTATTAATAAATTAATGAATCAAAATATACAGGGTCATTGACAGAAATTATTCATAATTTTATGATCAGAGTGTCGACAATTCAAATTGAGAACTTGCAGTAGATTTAACGAAATATACTCAAATATATAATCAACTAGCAGTCAAAAATTTAAAAGAATACAGTTAAATTTTGTAACTTATTGAAAATTTTAATACTGAATATTGTGAATCGAAGTACATAACAAATGATGCATTAGAATTAAATAATGTCTAAAATTAGACGTAATGAAAATTCGATAAAATTAATCACAAATATTCTAACTTCCTCCCATCATTTTTTAAACAGTTCTCAATTCAGGAACATAATCATTGATCGTTGCTTTTTCAGCATGTTAGGATCTAAATTTACAAAAGATCTGCGAACTCTAAATTCCAAAGCTCTCTGGGTATTCAACAACTTCACTCTCGTACGTTACTTTTCAGAAAAATTTAAATGTTGAGGAATTGACGTATTTTTTTACCACAAATGTATGTTGTGATTTCGGAAATTCGAGCATAGATGATCCTACGATAATCGTAGGATTGCAGGATATGTCCTGACTACTATTTTTTCAGTTCCTATTCTAACAATACTTTGTTCTCGTTCCATTCCATTCTTGGTGAAATTGATTTTTTTCCAAATTGAGACAAAAACATGGAAAATTTAATAGAAATTATCTTGATTTAAAAAGAATTCAACAATCAATTATTTCCTCACATCTTGAAACTCAAATGGTTTTCTTCAAAATAAACCAGAGGGGGCTACCGAAAACCTTGATGGAGAAAAGTCTCATTCAACCACTATTACTAAGACTTGAAGGTGATTGGATATTTCCACCAGCCATAAAGAATCTTGAGAGGAAATGAATTGTATATTCATGACTTGGAACGAAAGGTATATTCGATTATTATTTACTATGAACACATTAGTATTCGCCTACACTATATGTAGTCGTATTCGTTGTAATCTTCAGTATAAAATCGTATGAAAGGTCCAATCTATTTTATTAATGAACGATATGATGCATTTTCAGGTACTTAACTTTGAAATCTTAAATGCTTTGAATTATTCACAAAATTTTTCATTTTCGTACTCTATATAACATGAAATTTGAAAGGAAACATATATCTACGTTGAAGAATGCAATTTTTTGCAATAATTTTCTTCATCTATAAAATAATTGATATTTTCTATCCATAATCAATCTGACAACACTGTGTGTTTCGTCTGACGCCTGTGGCGGTGCCCGAAAGGAGGCACCAGCAGCAGAGTTACGGACAACAATCATCGTTCGCCGCCGGTTTTTTTTGTATCCAGGGGAAGTAAACCTCCTCATCATTGCGCTGGGTTGGCGTGGCGGCACTATAGATTGTAGAAAGAAATTCTACAATTACATTGGTGATTCTTTTGGGCCACAAACCGGGGTCGGATGGAATTATATCGATACTAGCCTCATTACAGCCTTCATCGAAAGTGTCACTTGCAGCAGATAATAATTAGTACTCATGGAGTTGGGAATTAACTGCTAAAGGAACCACAATGATAAGCACCACGTGGGTAGGGTAGGAAATATTCTTAAAAAGTTAACTAAGTGCCTATAGTGTTTAACTTTATAGGGCAGATTATTATTAGGTAAGATATGGCCGATTAAAGTTTGCATATTTGAGTGAAAAGCAATTTGTTCGAGCGCTTTCAGCTTAAATCCTTTCAAAAATAAAGGCAAAAAGGATATTAAACTAATTTGATCTTATAGCCCTTAAAAAACCCTACAAAATGGTTTTTTAAAAAGATCAATAGCATAAAAACTAAGCGAGTTATGGATAAAACCAGTTACTTTCTTAAACTCGTATATGACATTTCAATTAATAAAAGATATTTGGCTAAAAAAATTAATTATAACCAGTATCCTATAAAGGGTTAATGTTGCTAGTATAAAGTAGGAAACACTTACCATTTTATACAAAATCAAGCCGTTGAAATTGCAGTCAGCAGGTATTCGGCACTTAATTTTAAAAAAAGTAGTAAACAAAATATTACACAACACAACACCCCACTTGACAAAATAAAAATAACTCTATATGTAGAAATTAATAGGATTACTTGTTTTATTCATTTGTTGCACGGTCCATTGAACTAACTGATTTAAAAACGCCTGTGGTGATACATGGCTTTTATAGCGCTCCAGGCGTTATTCATGTCTGAACAGGAAAAATCAAGAAACTGCTGCCGGATATGTTCTCGCAACATAGGAATCCTATTTAATTTCTCAACTTTTATATTAATATTTTTTTTGGACCCTCGGTTTTGGCGCCGTGTGCATTGCACATATGGTTGCGGAGACTCTGTTTGCAGGTTCTGTAGCTATAAGAAAAGACATTCAAGTAATAGTATTTCCCATAAATCATATATTCTATGAAGTTCTGGAGTTTGTTTACGAAGTTCGAATCATTTCAGAATGTATTTTTAATAATGAACGCAATATAGAATTTAAATTTTTCGAAGATTTACAAGTGTTCTTTAAATATGTAGCCAAACATCAGGAACTAATACTTTCAGTGAATTGAGGATAGAGAGTTCATATGAATATTGGTCCAGAAACTCTTTCATCAAAAATACGGGATATGTATTAAAAAAAATATTATAGTTCGTGGAATGTGAAAAAAATTACGCAATGATGAATGAAGTCGCTACTTGTCTGATGATAAGCAAAAGCTCGAATTAGTTATAACGTTGAATAAACTTTTCCATCTTAAACAGTGATATTTTTTACGTAGTAATATTCGCAATCCTCATAATGGAACTATTTTGAATTTTTACAGTTGACTTCTGAAAAAGTATTGTTATAATTTTCTTAAAAAAGTCATATTTCTATTTCTGTAATAAAAATCTAACTATTCACTAATCATAATCTCTTCTATCCACTGTATAAGAAAAAGTACGCCCATGGATCATCATTCTAAGATAACTTCGAGATTTTTAGCAGCCATCTGATAGTAGTAACTGAAAATAAAACAATTATAGTATTCTGATTTATCAAGAGCCATCTATGGACCATCTATGAACCTCATCTCAATCTTTCAATCCTGACCTATCCTAACCAGCCAGGATCGCGATTCTGGCTGGCGAAAAAGCTTCATTTTATTCTATGGGGTGCTTTGTCTTCTTCTATACTTGGTCTATGTTTAGTATCATCTCTGGATTTTTGGTGTTATATATTGCGAAATTCTTTTTTCAATACCTCTTATTATGTTATTCTATAACTGGACGATTATAAAATAAGACCAAGCCATTTTGTATCAAAGAAATCTGGTTGCCATAGGTTTTTTATTGGCAACCCTTGAAGACCCAAAATATAAACTTGTCACTTGTTTCTTCTTTCGTCTGCCGCTAAAACCTTTAAGGTTCCTTTTCATTAGAGCGTTTTGACGCTGATTCGGATGGTCACGTGATTTTTAGCGTTGAGGCTAGAAAGTTGGGATTTCTGAACTTTATAGCGGCAGACGCTAGAAGAGACAAGTTTTATATTTTTATATTTTGAGTCTTCAAGGCTTGCCAATAAAAGACCTAAAGCAACCAGATTTCTTCAATACAAAATGGCTTAGTCTCTTTTTATAGTCGTCCAGTAGTAAGAGGTATTGAAAAAATTTATGACACTAAAGATTCCAGAAATGATACCAAATCAATAAAAAACAGACTTTATATTTATCAATTAAGTGTTTTAATCTAAAATAAGTTAAAAATGACATATTTTAACGCTGTAAACCCCTTTTCATGGGAGCGTCATGATTTCATAGAAAAATATGTCAGATGACCATTTTGACGCTCGAAACGAGCGTCAAAACGCTCCAATGAAAAGGCATCTTTAGAGGTGCAAAAACTCTATTCTTGACGTCGATAAACGAACGATAGTTAAATAGTATTTTTTCGATCAGTATGTAGTAGAACTCAGTATATATCTACGAAGTAGAGATTCTGTTGAGCTAAAACGCTCAAAGAGACATCTAGACAACGTTATCTAAAAACACTGTCGCTAATGCAGGTTTCGCATTCTTGCAGTGGTCTTCCCATTCACGATGTAAAGTTATCTTGTATGTCTTGTATGTCGCAAAGTAGCGACATCAGTTACAAGGCAATTGAGCGTATTTGTCACTATTATTAGCTCTGCTCTGAATCTGCTCTTTTTTACAACAGTTTTCATTATCAAAAATTTAATGTTTTCATTTATATTTAACGGGAAATAATATTTGGGGATTATATTATTTCGATGTATATACATTGAAAATTAATCAACTTTAAGACATCTCAGTTACCAGTGTTTTCTACAAAAATGGATAAAAATGCTGGTCCTGAAGAAACCCAAGCAGTACAAACTTCTCTTCAATCAATGACAATTACAGAGGATAACTCTCCAGAAATAAGAAAAAAACAGAAGTGCATAAAAGTATTTAGGTTTTATTTGTGTGTTAATTTCGTATTATGTTCTATCAATTTTTCAGTTGATATATTTTTGAAACCAATCGCAAATGCACCAATTATGAAGAAACAAAAATGGTCTGTAGATTCCTCTAAGCCTATAAGCTGGATATTATGGTTCATAGCAAAGTATATCAAGCTAGAAACACAAGAAAAATTGGTATGGAATGAGATTTTGTATGTTATTTAAATGGCTCATAATTTTTCATTTCAGTTTTTATATGTTAATCAAGCATTTGCTCCAGCACCGACCAAATACTAAAAAATTTATATGACTGTTATGCTACTGAAGGAAAATTAGTATTACATTACTGTAAAACACAAGCATGGGGATAAATTAAGACTCGATATGTAATCGTAACTTATTTTTAATTGAACCATTTATTTTCATTTAGGTACTATTAAATTAAGTAGAATTGTGTACGCAAACTGTGATTTAATGTAATTTTTATTCCAGTGATGAATTTTTGAATGAACATGTAAAATAAAAGTTTTTTCATTTAATGGTAGATTCTTTTGTTCCAATAGGAATTTTGCTTAATGTACTCACAGAAATGTAACATACATTAAAGGGTTAGGTGTAGTTGGACATGAAAAAATGGCAAATTTTAATAATTTTTTTTGCTAGTAAATTATTTTATTTATAAAACTAAAAACAGCATCATTAAATAAGGTTTTGACTTGACATAAATTTTAGAAAAAAAATTAATAATTTTAAAAGTAATGGCTGGTTATGTTGATTCAGTTCGAACCAGAGCTTCGTGTGGTGGCCATCACCGACCTTGGAGCTTCATCTTAATAAAGCAGACAAAAAATTAGTTTTGTTAATAGACAATCCAGTGCCTGTTCGAAGCTTTCTTTTGTGAATCTTTAAATTAGCTCAAGAAAATCTTTTCCAGATTTTCGGGAAAAAAACAGTTCATTGTTTATAAAAGATAGAAATTAAAGGAAAAAACCTTCAATCAGGCACTAGTGTTTCATGTTTTAAAAAAGCTGTATAAATTTCAGTGAAATCTATTGAGCGGTTTTCGAGCTACAATGGTCACCAATTCAGAAAACAGTTTTGAGAAAAACACTCAATTTACGTAAAATAATACATATTACTTAATTACTTACACTGAATAATCTATTCCTGGGCCATATAATAGTTCTTT
Organism: Cryptolaemus montrouzieri; assembly: GCA_013387265.2. Classification (NCBI taxonomy): domain Eukaryota; kingdom Metazoa; phylum Arthropoda; class Insecta; order Coleoptera; family Coccinellidae; genus Cryptolaemus; species Cryptolaemus montrouzieri. Next base: position 5,839,823 of record JABFTP020000001.1, read on the forward strand.
AGCTGTTGTAGCTTCTTCCAAAATATCTATTTGATGTTGTCTACGTAGCATTCTACATTCTCGAGTTAGCGCGCTTATCAGCCAATTTCCCACGTGCAGTATCGTTTTTTTCAACAATTAAGTCCCAGTGATTGATTCATTGAATATACCAGTAGCTATGTATGCAGCAATTTTTACAAGAATAAAATTAGTATTTATCGTTTTTGGGCATATTTTAAACACTAATTGGTTGAAGCTCTCATTATTATTCTGATTGAATCCACCTACATATCTTGAAAGTAAATTGTACTTACTGAGATCCTTCTGAATTGACAATATTTTATTATTATTATTATTATTATTATCGTGGGCTTATGCACTATCTCAGCTGTTAGCTGGATATAATTTACCTTTCCCAGATTCAACAATCAAAGGGAATAGGCTCGATTACAATATACTTGACAGAAAACTATCTCACATGTATTAAGAATTACAGCGTTTTGCATTTCTATATAGGTATTCTTATGCAATTCTAATTTCTTAAGGCTATCATGCAAAGTTTTGGGTATTAACCAAGTCGAGGATACGATGACAGGAACAACTATTTTCTCGAGGTGCCACATCTGCTTGATCTCAATAGCAAGGTCTGTGTATTTGGACTTTTTCTCCTGAACTTGTTCAGCACGTTGTTATTATTCGATATGGCGACATCCACCAGCATTGCTGTTCTGGCTCTCTTATCATATACCACTATGTCCGGCCTATTATTCGTCACCATTCTGTCAGTGATAACAGGTCTATCGTAGTATAATTTGATAGAGTCATTTTCCAATACGGGCGGCGGTTGATACTTGTAATATGGCTGGAAGGTATTCAGAAGTCCGTACTCGTGTGCAAGTTTCTGATGGATAATGTTGCACACTTGATTATGCCTGTGAAGATAGTCTGTATTGGCCAGTTGTTCGCATCCGGACGTAATATGCTGTATAGTCTCCGATCTTATATAGCATTTTCTGCACTTATCTGTTTGTAATGTTCCGTCCTTCATAATAAATTTGTTGTAGTTGTTTGTAGCAATCACTTGGTCTTGGATGGCCATAAGGAATCCTTCTGTTTCCGCGAATAATTCTCCTTTCATCAACCATTTGTTGTAGGCTTCTTTGTCGATGTGTGGTTGATTAATCTCATGGTGATGTCGTCCATGCAGTTCCTTTCTTGACCATTGCTCTTGTTTTTCAGTATCTGATAAGTACGGTAGATTCAGCAAGTAATGTCTGATAGCAAGATTTAGAGGTGTATATCCCTTATCAGCCAACAATACCACTCTATGGAGGTCAGAAATGAAAGCTTTTGCAGAGAAGAATTCTCTGAGATTTTTTATCTGTTCGGTGTGTACATTGACTACATCTATTAATCCGCGTCCTCCTTCTTTCCGCTTCAAAGTTGTTCGTATCAAAGACGATTTTGGATGATGATTGTTGTACTTTGTCAGCATCGTTCCGGTCTGCCTTTGAATATCATCCAGTTCTGTCTTAGTCCATCTGATCATTCCAAATGAGTAAAGCAACACTGGAATGGCATAGGTGTTAATTGCCTTGTCTTGATTCCCCGAGTTCAACATTGATTTCAGCACAGTCTTCAGACGCTGACTGTATTCTGAACGAATCTTCTCCTTTTTTGATCTAGCAATCTGGCTTGTTGGTATCCTAGATATTTATGTTTCGCCATCTCTCATGCACTGCATAATATCACCGTTTGGAAGTTGTGTTTCACTATCTATGACTTTCCCCCTTTGAATGTTCCAGGGTCTTACATTTTACAATCCCGAATTTCATATGAACATCTACCGAGAACTTACTGACAGTTTTCAGCAAATCATCCAATTGCTTCTTGTTCGAAGCATATAATTTGATGTCATCCATATACAGCAGGTAGGAGATTGTATAATAGTTTCTATCTGTTTTTATCCTAATTCCGTATCCTGTTCTATTGAGCATTGAGGATAATGGGTTCATAGCTAAACAGAACCATAGTGAACTCAAAGAGTCTCCTTGAAAAATTCCACGACGTATGGGGATCTCGTCGGTTTTAATTGACTTATTGTTCATGTTGACCTGCAGAGACGTGCGCCAGCGTGTCATTGTTGTCTTCAAGAATTCTACCAGGGCTAGGTGAATTTTGTATATCTGTATATCCCGTAAATTGGTCACCTGTGTGACTAAGTTTCGGGATCTGGCGGATGGTCCGGTTTCCAGGGTGGGAAGGATTGGCAACGAAGCATTTTGAGCTCTTCTGAGACAAAATCATCCGGAGTTAAAATAGTCTCCCATTCGGATCTCCGGGGGGACTGCCTCGAGAGGTTCATGATGCGAGTAAGTCGAGCACTCCTCCGGCGAATTCACTAATTCATTCACGTTCTAGAAAAGAAAGCAAACTCTTGATAGAGTTCTACAGTATCAGAGGACTGGAGCACAACAACGTGAAAGTCGATGCAGTCCACCAGCATCTGCAAAACGCACAACCCCATGTACTGGCCCTAATCGAATCCTAAATAAGTCAAACAACCGACACAACGTACTTACGTTTTAATGGGTATGAGTTACATACGAGATTTAGGTTTAAAGGGGGCCTCTGTGTTTTCGCCAAATCGGATGTTGCATGCCAGAGAGAGGACACGATGGAGGACGACGCTTTCGACCTTGCGTGGTTTGACATCTGTTTTCAGGATAAAATACTGTTTTTATGCTGTCTATATCGCTTGCCAAACGATATTCACTTCCTAGACTGTTTCAGTATATAGGTGATAAGGTGGATTGGGTTTAGACACATCATCCGTCAGCTGAGATCATTGTACTGGGTGACTTCAACGTTCATAACACCAACTGGCTCCGCCACTCCAATAGAACAGATGAAGCGGGAAGACAGGCGGAAACTTTCGCAATCAGCCATAATTTAACGCAGCTAGTCGACGAACCGACAAGAATACCTGATTACCCAACCAACTTCCCGAACACCTTGGATCTCTTTTTTATTTCAGATCCAGACGATTTTTGGAGTGGAGGTCTCAGCAGTGCTAGGCAACTCAGACCACAGCCTTATATCTGCTACTGGAACTATTGTGCTGCCGCTAAAACCACCCAGATGCATTTGGCACTATAAGTGTGCTAATTGGGATGAGCTGCGTGAATTCTTTTCGTGCTTCCCATTCAGCGATGTTCGACTTCAGATCCTGACATCAATGTGTGCACTGAATCTGATATCTGATGAATTCAATAGAGGAAACGAGAACAATCTTCGTACGAATACAGAACGTATGCAACCTGACAACTGCAAGAGCAAAGGTCAATTTCAACGAAGGGGTAACTAATAAACTCCTTGAACAGGCGAGCGGGACCAGACAATTCTGGTCGATGGCGAAGACTGTCAGTGCCAATTTCTGCAAATCTGCGTTTCCGCCTCTTGTTAGAGGAGACGGAAGTATAGCATCGTCTTCGAAAGACAAAGCCGATCTCTTTGCTCTCTTGTTCTCGAAGAATTCTATACTGGATTCATCTAACGCAATACCACCGAACATTCCACCTACAAATTCTTCCATGGCAGAAATCAAGTTCAGAGTCTGTACTGAGACTGGCTCTCGAGCAGCTGAACTGCAAGAAGGCAGTTGGTCTAGACGAAATACCGCCAATTGTCCTGAGAAAGTGTGCTTCCGAACTGGCACCCATTCTTAACCGCCTAATTCAGATTTCTTATGGAAGCCAGACTGTCCCGAGCAGCTGGAAAACAGCGAACCCAAAGAATGGAAAGAAGTCCTTACCCCAAAACTACCGCCCTGTTGCACTTCTTCCCATTATGTCCAAAGTGATAGTCATAAATGATGAGCTCATCAAATATCATGAGTTGTAGGGAATTATTAACAACCGTCAGTATGGTTTTCGCAGGCAAAGATCAGCAGGAGATCTGCTCGCCGACGTTACTCATGTTTGTACATCAACGATGGAAAAACATGGGGAATCTAGAGCAATAGCCCTCGACATCTCTAAAGCCTTCGGTAGGGTTTGGTATGCAGCCTTGTTGAATAAACTTGCAGCATATGGGCTTGCTGAAAAATTGCGGGGTTGGATAAGTAGCTTTCTTTCAAATAGATTAATACAAGTTGTGGTCGACGGTGTAACATCTGATTGTTTCCAGTTGCAAGCAGGAGTACCTCAGGGATCCATTCTTTCGCCAACCTTGTTTCTGTTGCAGATAAACGATCTTCTGTTATCTACAGAGAACAACATCTTCAGTTTTGCAGATTGTACCCTGGTTTCGTCTTTCAGTAGTCTGAGGCCGATTACAGCTGCGGAATCTCATCGTCAGAGATATCAACAAATTAATAACTTTAACTCTGACTTACAGAGGATATCTGAGTGGGGTCAGTTGAACCTGGTGAGCTTCAACGCGAGCAAGACGCAAGCAACTACGTTTTCTAGAAAGGTCCCCGCTGGAGAACTTCCTCTAAAAATGCAAGGCCAACAAATTGCATCCAAAGATTCGATGCACATTCTCGGAATAACGGTCAACTCCGGGTGTTGCTGGCATGAACATGTATCAGCAATAGCTAAATGCAGCTGTAGCTGCTATATAAGGCGCAGATTCGACCTGCTTTGGAATATTGTTCCCATGTATGGGGATCTGCCTCCAAACATTCGTTGCGAAGAAGGCAATTTGCTGACCTTTCTCTGTTTTACAGATACTTCCACGGAAGATGGTCCAATGAGCTGAAAGACCTTGTTCCGGAAAAACTCTTGTTTTGCCGCAACACTAGGCCGGCAAGGAGTTCATCATAAGGCGATACATTTAACGACCCCTCGAACCTCTCTCTATAAGAATTTCTTCGTTTACAGGCTGGTGAGCTGTGAAACTCGCTTCCGCCCAACATCTTCCCAACATGCTACAATTTGGCCCTCTTCAAGAAGCGAGTAAACAGACTCCTCAATTCTTGAGGTATGAGTATGTGGTGTAACAGGTTCGCCTATTACTGGTAAGCACGCACAAAAAAGAACCGCGGATTAGGGTTACATTTATACTGTCAGAATGAAAATTTTACACTTACATTTCTAAATACTTTATTCAACACATAACATTTTTAAAGAGATTAATTTAGTCAAATTCTATTTATCAAACGAACTTATAATTAAGGTATCACAGAATTTGACTTATTTAATGAAAAGAATACTACGAACATTCACGAAATAAACCTATCATTCAAATGAAAATTTACATTAAATTATATGGTATCAAAAACAAACAGAAAAAATTTACCAACAATATGTGGAACACTTTGTATATTTAATACAGCAGTACATTAATTTAATTTCACAACAAACCAGTCCTTTAATTTGGAAGGAATAATTATATTGATTTTTCAAAATCTTACATATATTTCTGAAATTACTAAACTTCATAAGAATTTTCATTCTAAAATATGTTTGTGTTAAATTGTATTAACATTTCAGATACTTAGTGTTATTATTAATAAAATTCTTCAATTTTGATGAAAAATAATTTACTTTCGAAGAAAGTTATCCAGTACATGAAAAAAAGAAGGAATGGTCAGTTAGGGCACAACCATATAAAACTTGAAGAATCACAAAAGTTCACACAATCAGGTTATATTGTTACAGATTAAAACATACCTCTAACTGAGAATCTTGGATATACAATATAGCAAGGATTTCATTATGATCTCAGTTATGGCTTACTAAGCCTATTTATATTTACATGGACTAGTGTCTACTTAAACTTTTCGAAAATTTGTCAAAAATAAGGAAATATATCCATACAAATTGAACTTATTGGTCTTGCAGCAGAACACTCATTTCTTTCCAAAACAGCACTAAATCTTATGATTTTGGCATTTCAAACTATTGTGTAAATATTATCGAAATAGAGTAGTTAAGAAATATATTTTAACAATAAATTTGTCCAATTATTACTGTTAATGTTTTAATGGAAACAGACTGAAAAGAAGTTCAACTTACATGAATTGCAGTATTTGAAGGATCCCAAAATATAAGACTTTGTCTAACAAAATTTGCTTAGAGATAAGACTACAAACATATAGTTTTTCACGAACCGTATAAAAAATTTCTATTCATAGGTAGAATAACACAGCAACTGTACCATTAGTCTCATCATCTCCAAGAAAAAATTCGATTCCTCTATATTTTCAAGTGACTCATAAATATTTATGTAATTGGTTGAAACTATTTATGTTTTAGAGCCAAACAATGGTATTTATTAGTGAGAGAAAAATAATGATCCTAACTGGTAAAAAAACAAACTAATCATGTGAATGAAGTTCAAAAATGGTCAATTTATTAACGTACGTATTAGCTTTTAAATAAAGCGTTCTTATTACAATTCCTTTGGATAATTGAATTAATCAGTGAAGAAATTCATCCATTAAGTTGAAGTAAAATTTTGATCAGTTAACCTCAAAAACTGACAAGTGCAATTCAAGTTGTCATGGAGCAATAGATGTTGCAACACCACATGTTCTGTTATATTTGTGTAGAGGTTAGATGGGGCGATACTCGATGTTAAATGACATAAAGCTATTCCTAGTCAGAACATTCAGATGAATTGAAAATTTGAGAATTACTGGAATCAATGAAAATGAGTAACCAGGACCTGTTCACAGCGTGGGGACTCCGGCAAATATTGCGAAGGCAAGAGGCACTAACTAGTAGCCCAGAATAGTAAGCTGAAATGCAATGGTATATGAGATAACTCAAGGTTAAAATCTACATCACCAATCTCAGCACAATAACGGAGGATGTCATTTCTTAGGAATTACAGTTTGATCTAGAGATGTTAGCAAAGTTTATAACGACCTCAAGTAGAGGAAGATAAGCTTGGTTTATAGAATACTATATCTTATATTTTTGTTCTTTAGATAAAAAAGACTGGGCCAAAGTCAATTGATTAGATCACGATTTTTTGACATTTCAACTAAAATACAATATTTTTAACCTTTAGTACAAGAAAGACAATCCTGTAATTCACAACAAATATTTTTCGTTCGAAAAATTGTAAAAATTAAGTTTTCAATTCAGATATTTAAGTAGTTAATGAGTTGAAAATTTTATTCACATAATCAATTATTAGGATGCACCACTTAGCTTGATTTGAAGTTGAATATGAAAACCCAAATAGTCATTATAATAAAATTAGTTTTATAATAATTTCATAATTCGTTTTCCAAAATGTGGACCAAAAGTTACTAATCTGAAACTGCTTCAAGATGTAGAATTTTTGGCAAAAGATAAAAAATTTCGTCATGAGTCATTTAAAAATATAGCCGGTCAAGTAATATCCATTTCGACGATTTATGCTATCACCAAAGGTTCGTCATCAGAAAAACCTTGAATTCTAGGAATTTCATCTTCCAAACCGTGATTATCGTCGAAGGTTGCCGCTCCCGACCTTGTGTCGTAATGGGAGTTGGCGAACCTCGTGAAACTCTTTTGGAGCCTTCTATGTCGTACATATAAAATCCCTATCACCGCGGAAAGTAGAACGAACAGAGTTACCACGCAAATTAGTGCTGTGCTCACGCTACTCTTGGTCAGCGTTACAGACAATCTGAATTCGTTAGAAATAGGTACGCGTTCAGACAATAGTGAAGTGAAATTGTCGTGGGTCATCAACCTTACGCCGAAGGTGTACATATTACTCGTAAAGTTTGTGTAAATGAATGGAGGTTTATCAACAATATACTTCTCTGCATTTTTCTCATCCAATGTATTGCCTGAAAGAGGAAAAAAATCAATTAGAATATAATCTTATTTAATTTTGTAAAGAGTATTCTACATATCATTATATGTTGACATAGATATAGGTTGTCTTTTAAATTTAAGCGCCTTTGGCACTTTTACTGTTGACAGCTCCCATCCGAAAGCTGCGTCGTGCATTTCCACTATTTTTAACTGAAACGTACTTGCAATACTTTGACGTACGAGAAAGTTTTGTTTTGTTTATTTTTATTTTTCGACGTGAATTAACTCAACAGTGCTGCGATCAACTTCCACTTGGATGCTGTTTACACTGTTTTTACCTAAGGCATCCGATAGGGTAAACCATAATCTTCTGTTCGGTATATTGGAGGCGCTGGGTGTATCTAGTTCACTGTTGTCTGGTTTGGAAGTTTCTTATGCAACCGTATTCAAATAGTTGGGTATAAATCATTTCTGCCTAAGGAAATAATTGTCATCTCGGGAGTTCCACATGGTTCGCTCGTGGGTCCTATTCTTTTCAACCTGTTTATTAAGTTGGGAAGTTGTGGAATGTAAAATTTTGTTATTTGGTCTATTTCAAATCATCTGCTTTTGAATTTTGACGAGTGTTACGCGAGTACGTTCCATAACTCCAATGAACTAATTAGACATTGTTATACCATGAGCACATAAACTATAACAACACTAGAATTGAACAAGTGAATCAAACAAAATATCTAGGAAGAATAATAAATGATCACGTGGATACAGACATAGAAGTTAAGTCTCGAATAGAACAGGCCCGCCAAGCTTTAATAAAATGAAGGAGCGATCTGCAACAACTCCTTGAATTTGCCATTGCGTGTTCGTCTTGTTAAGTGTTACGTATGGTCTACACTGCTCTATGGATGTGAGGCATGGTCACTCAAAACAAATACCATGAAACGACTTAGAGCATTTGAAATGTGGTCATATCATCGCCTACTAAAAATACCATGGACCGAGAGAGTAATTAACGAAGAGGTTTTAAGGAAATTGAATAGAACACCAGAAATAGAAAACATAATTAAAAGGCGGAAATTGACATACTTTGGACACATCGAAAGACATGACAAATACAATATCTTGCAATTTGTAATAGAGGGATAAATAGAGGGCAAACGGGCTAGAGGACGTAGAAGAACTTCATGGATGAGCAACCTGCGTAATTGGACTGGACTTAATAGAGAAGAACTAATACATACTGCCAGAGATAGATGGAGATATGCCATGTTATTAGCCAACCTCAGAATCTGAGAAGGCACCAAGAGAGAGAGAGAGAGAGAGATACCATGAGCAATGAACAGTTAGAAGAGTCAACAACATATGAGATCTTGGTGTGACCTTTGATACTCAATTACGTTTCAAAAATCTTTTGCACGGGACCCCAGCTAAAGCTTACCGGATGCTAGTTTTCATAATTCGAAATTCAAGGAAATTCAGCCCAAATATAGTTAAGATTTTATACTGTACCTTACGTGCAGCATCTGGTTTCCTCACTTTAAATGCGATATTGACTGTCTGGAAAGACTGCAACCTGAATTTGTGCAACAATTTTCTTGTCTGAATGAAAGACGAAGTGGTGTTTTATTTGTGTTTCTTCTCCAAGTTAGCTAATGAAATTGATGACTGTCCAATACTTTTGAACATGGTTAATTTCAACTTGCCCGATAGAATAATAAGATACACTCCATTGCTCCGTGCAAAAACATGCACATCAAAATACAGTTCAAATTTCTTCATTGACCAATGTGTTACCTTGATGAATAAGTATGGAATATTGATCTCTTTGGATTATGTCATATAGACCATAAGCTACGGTTCCAGAAAAAATGCATCTTGTATATACAAAGAGAGTCGTTCTTTATGAACCGAGACGTTGGACCCGCTATCGAACAATAACATATAGATGTGAGAGCGTAAACATTCCAACACTTGTAGACCCTCTTTCGCCGGTCCGTGAATCACATCACAGTTCAAAGCGAGGGAAATAGTCCCGTTGGTTTCGGTGATCTAGACCTCGTTTCCAGGAAAAACCTCCTGTCGGTTAATATTTGATGAATCTTCCGCGACATCCTTCGTGAACTGTGATGTGATTCACGGATCGGCGAAAGATAGTCTACAAGTGTTGGAATTTTTACGTTCTCACATCTGTTTGTTATTGTTCGTTGCTTTTCTTGAAGTCCGGTCCATAGAGGGCGACTTTCGTATGTATGTGCGAGATGCATAGTTGATTAAAGCGATAAGCGACACTGGTGAGCTCATCTAACCTAATAAGGACGAAACTGCAGTATGTCGCTTCATTTTTCAGCGTCGTGCTTAATTGCACTATTCTGGCTCTTGAGGGCTGCGTACTACACGGCAGGCAGATATATATATATATATATATATATATATATATATATATATATATATATATATATATATATATATATATATATATATATATATATATATATATATATATATATATTTATATATATATATATATATATATATATATAGGAGATAGTCAGATTCAAGTTCTGTACTCAAGAAATGGTCGACCTAAAGTAAAGTATAGAATCTTAACTATATTTGAGCTGAATTTTCTTGAATAATAAAATTGGCATCCAGTAAGCAAATATGTTCTTTGAAACTTAATCGAGTATCAAAGGTCACACCAAGGTCTCGTCTAATTAGTTCATTGGAGTTAAGGAACGTACTCGCGCAACATTCGTCAAAATTTGAAAGCAGATAATTTGAAATAGACTGGTCAATCAATGAATCAATTTGCTTCTGTAAAAAATCCACATCAGCACCATCTTGAACTCTCTTGAATAGCTTTATATCATCGGCAAACAACCAAATTTTACATTCCACAACTTCCCAACTACAGGTTGAAATGGATAGGACCCAAGTCCGAACCCTGTAGAACTCCCAAGGTGTCAATTATTTCCTTAGGCAGAAATGATTTATACCCAACTATTTGAATATTGTTGTATAAGAAACTTCCAAACCAGGACAACAGTGAACTAGATACACACATCGCCTTCAACTTACCGAACAGAAGATTATGGTTTACCCTATTGGATGCCTTGGGGAAAAATAGTGTGAACAGCATCTAACTGGGAGCTTGATGCAAATCATTCAACAATATCCCTGACATAGAGTATTAAGTTTGACATGGTGGAACGCTTTCAAAAAACCATGTTGGTCATTGATTATAAGAGAGCAACAATGACACATCAGACTGTCGAACATCTTAGGAATTGCTGGTTGTATTGACATACCTCGATAATTTCTGACAGATGATTTGTGTCCAGATTTAAAAATGGGAATAACAAAACTCTGATTCCATAGATTTGGAAATTTGCCCAATACCAAGGACATGTTGAATAGAGAGCAGATTAGCAAGACCAGAGTACTAAGGCATTGTTGGAGAACAAAAGTAATTATATTAGGTGTATCTATTGAAAACCTCCTTTTTTTTGTTAAAATTGAGTCTTTATTTCAAGAAAATGAATACAGAACCATCAATCAAAGTACTGACCATCATTTATTATAACTTTTTCCCTTTTTTCTGGGAGGAGACGAATGCCACGACGATAAAATGACTCATCTTTGGATTCAATCCATTCGATGACCCATTTCTCGACATTTTCGAATTGCTACTCTGAAAGCCCATGAGCCATTGACCGAAACAATGATGAGCATAGTCTGGTGAATAAGCTGTATGTGGTAGGATGTCTCAACGAAGCGCTTCAAGTGCTTCTTTGACCGCATTTGAGACGTGCGGACGAGCGTTGCATGCAACAGGATGCCTTTAGACTGGCTTGTCTCGTATTCTGGCCGCTTCTGGTGCAGTGCTCGGCTTAAACGGATTATTTGTTCTCGATAGAGATCTCCTGTGTCTGTTTGACCTTGTTTGAGAAGCTCATGGTGAATTACTCCTCCCACCAGATGCAGAACATAGCCTTATTTCCATGAATACCTCGCTTTCGAGTCGATTTTGATGGTTGGCCAAGGTGACAAATGATCTTTAGTCGCTTGGGATTGACGAAATATATCCACTTTTCATCTCTAGCAACAATACGATGGAGAAATCTCTTTCTTTTCTGTCTAACCAGCAGCATTTCACAAATGGTTTTTCGTCTTTCGATGTCACTCGGCTTTAGCTCATATGGCACCTATTTTCCTTCTTTGTATACTTTACCCATTGCTTCCAAACGTTAAGATATTCGAGACTGAGCTGTAGCGTTGTGCATTTCTTGAGTTTGGCATGGGTCTTCGTCTATTAAAGCCTGTAGATCAGAATCTTCGAACTTTATCGTCGCTGTTGAGTGTTCTTTGTCGATTACAAAAAACAGCAGATTTGAAACGTCGAAATCATTTCTTACAAGTAAAATCCGATAGAGTATGATCACCGTAGGCTTCAATTAACATTCTAGCTTCTCGTAAATGATGCTTTGTTGGCTGGAAATTAGAAATTTCAATCGCTCTAAAACACAATGAAACTGATGCAAAAGTAAACCTTTGTGTGTATTATATTATTGACAGACGTCAATGCTACATTTTAAGCCACATTTACATACACCATTAAGGGTCAGTCTTTAGTTTAAAACTTTCACCAATAGAGGGAGGTTTTCAACAGACACACCTAATAAACCATCCACGCCAATACACATCTTTGATTTGATATTTACTATACAATCCTAGAATTCTGAAGGAGAAAATTGACAAATATTGATATTCACAACTTCTTGATATTTAAATTCTGGTGGGCGATAACCTCTGAACTATAAGCCGCTGAAAAAAGTCTGCAAAAAAATTACTCTGTGATTTCTTCATTGTGATGAAAAAGTCGAGGAACGAACAAACTACAAATATAATTTTTATATGCTAAAGATAGGAATGACACATCCGGCTGATTCTTGATTGTGTTTATTAAGGCATTGGAACCATTGGAATTGATAAAAAAACGTGGATTAGGACAAAATGGAAATCTATTAAAATTTTGATAGTAAATTAGTTCATCATAAACATTTCATGAGATTTTTGAATAGAAAAAACGGAGTGGCGTTGATGAAAATTTTATCTACAATGGTCTGTCCCCCGATTCTATTATATCCGGTAAACATTTCTTTTATTGTGATGAAACAAATAATCAACATTTTGGAAAATATTGCCTGAAAGAGAACAATTAATTTATTACCTGGAGATATTAGTACTTCATATTTATAGGTTCCGATAAGCTGTGGAATTTCTCGTTCTTGCCAATAAAGAATGTAGCTGCCATTGTTTTCGACCAGAACTTTAACTTCGAAAGGAGGCGGTATCGGAGGAGCGTGGTAAGTTACGAAAGGAGTGTACAGAGCTCCAACAGCATCAGTGGCTACACTCACATTGTAGATACCCCCATAAGAAACGTCAAATACATGATGGACATATGGGGTACCTCTTATCTTTTTCAATTGGAAAAATGAGGGTTGTTTGTTAACTTGTTGATACACTTTAATCTGAAAACAAGAGAAAACTGTATGAACTGCTAGGTCAGACTATTTAGAGAAATATTGTAACCAGAAATTAGCCACTTCTCGTTATCATTTACTCATTACCATTATAGTTCATTAAAGCTTCTCGTTAATATTCACGCAGTTTATGTAATTGTTCGAGATTAATGTTTCCTATTTTCATTCCACTCTAAACCTAAGAGTAACTTCTAGTTACGCCGTTTGTGATTGGGCGATATTAGTAGCGACGCGAGAATGATTGACGATTGATAGCCAGCGTGAGATTTATCATGAAGACTTTCTTTTTCATCCTGAACTTCAGGCGTAATTATCATATTGCAATTTATCTGACAAAGTATAGATATATTTTTATATTGTTTAAGTACCGTTTTGTGTATTTAGTGAGTATCTATCTTGTTCTGTACTGAATATTTGATCTGCGTCTCGCGCAAATGAACTACTAGGACATATGGTGACAGTTGGCATTGAAATGTGGCGTTGACGTATTTTTATTGTTTATTTTAGTTCGCATTCTTGTGCTGATTGAGATTGGATTGAAGTGTTTTTCTCGAAGTTTTGATAATATTTGAATCATTATTTTGAAATCAGTTCTTTTCTGGACTCAGTGTTTCGAATATTTATTCTATATAAATAGTGAAAATGCCAAGAGCTTTCTTGAGCCAAGCCCAAAACATGATTGCATCATTATGCAATTATTATATTATATTTGATAATAAATATGGACGAGAATGACAGTGACAGTGAAACATTTTTAGACGAACTTTCAGAATAAAATGGAGTATTTATTTTTCCATTAATTTTAACTTTTCAACCTTTTCTTTGTAAAATTATCATTAAATAAATGATTTTGTTGATTTCTGTTATTAGACAGTTTTACCTGTGCTCCTTATTTGAATCTGCAAGTGCCAAGTAGACTAAATTCTAGTTTTCATTGAAATATTTCGAAAATAATTACTATTTCATGGCCTAGTAAAAATGATTTTTATCAGTCAAAAGTAACGTTTTGATTCAAATTTTAGACTTATTCAAAAACCTGATTTTCTCTAAAACCTTCTTCATTTCCATTGTATTTCAAATTCAATGAGATGACCAGTACTCAAAACCTTTATTGAACAAAGTGCATAATGAAAATTTCTTCTTTTTCCTGTTTTTATATTAAAGAAAGGTGAACACAATTGTATTGAATTATGCCTCATGTGTTGCATTTACAGGTAAGTACCAGTACTCTGAAGATCCATCATGATCATCAGGTCGATTTTTATTTTCAACTCGAATTTTTTTGGCTGAGAAATTTTTTTTTCTAACGTTCTATGAAAGGTACAGAGATTATCTTTCTGAATGTTTTGATACCCCACACTAGGGATCTGAGATGCGTAGTTTTCAATATACAGGATGCTCCATTCAAGAGGTATTGATATGAATGATTATTGAAAAATTTTATATTCGGGAAAGGAAGGTCGCGAATTAATTTCATATGCCTCAAATTTACATCAGACAAAGTTTTCTCAAGAAAAAAGTTGAAGTGACAATCGAATTTATTCTGAGAAAAATTCATACCACTATCTCTTGAATGAAACAGCTTGTATTTCAGAAAATACGCATCTCAGACCCCTACTATGGGTATCAAAACACTCAGAAAAGTAATCTCTGTAGAATAATGATGAAAAAATATGGATTGTAATTTTGGAAAAATGGTCGATGACGTCATATCTTGCGAATTACAAAAGAAATTTTTTTTTCTTCCAAATAATAGTTGAATATAAAAATCGACATGTCTGAGCGTTTTGCACGAAAATCAAAAATAAAGAAATTATGAATTTTATTCCATACTTTAGAGTCGCATTGAATAGGAATTTTGGGAAACATTGGCAACATCCGAGAAAACTGGTTGATAACGTCACTTTAAACTTAACGTGAACAGACTATACCTACGCCCTAAGCCTCTGACTAAGCTATTTTTGAAGTGACCACAGTCTCTCCCAACATCCGGGGAACAGTATTCAATTAGGTTGCAATATGTGCAAAGGAAAAAAAAATCCAGAATAAAAATTCTACTTTAAGACTTATTTGTTGGATTTATGAATACTTACAACATAGCCCATGCTTTCATTACTCTGACAAGATGGTTCCCATTGCAACCTCATCCTAAGTGGGTTCTTATTGTCTTCCTCAACCCTCAATCGTTTAGGAGGTGCCTTAGGATCGGGATAAGTAGTTAGGTCCACCCAATTGTGCGCTAATGGCCCGAATCCCATTGGACCAACAATTCCTATAGTGAACGTATAAGTTTCGCAAGCTCCTAACTTCGGTATAGTAGCACTTAGATTGGTGGTATGGAGTTTGGCCACTGTAAAGAAATCAAGAATCAAAATACAATAAAAATGTAATATTAGCACACATAGCATATGAGGAAACAAGAATGATTTTTATGCACTTAAAAATGAAAGTTCTAAGCGTACCATCAAATAAGTCAACAGCTGAAATTCCATAATAAACTCCATACACCCATTTGGCGTTTCTTTCATCATGAGGCCTATCCCAGCTAAGTTTCACCACAGTTGCATCCGATGGGTTAATGGTACCTTTGATGTTTGTAATTTCAGGAAGAGGCTTACCCTTAGTCGCCTGTGTTATGATCTGAACGGGTCCAGTGAAATGCTTTTTGAACGCGTGAATCTGCAAGAATTCAAAATGATCAATCTAACTCAAACTCTATATTTATTGTTACGGATCTTTGAGTTTGTTCAGTCATGGCCGTCTTGACCCAACAGGCCTCTACTAACTTCAAAATCAGCGATGTCATAAAGGGAATGAAACAGGACACTGATGTAATAAGGTAATAACAAATGCGTTGGATGCATGAGAACGCCTTTGTGTTTGATTTCCTATGATACTTCTCAAAATAACAAATTTTGGAATTTTTGAAACGACCCACAACTAAGGTCAATTTTTTGGTAATCTTAAAATCTAATGGAATTTTAATGTCAATTGTGAACATTCTATTGTGTAAATCTATCTGCCAAAACGTTTTGAAATCTTAATGTAGTGGAATATTGTTGAAGCAGCTTAAAATCATCAAAAAGCGTTGATATTGTGTCGTTGGAATGCAGCCAAAATCAGATAAGAAATCGAGCGCAAACAAAATTCGACGCTATATGTGGAAAACATAAACATCACCACCATCTGGTATCTCTGCGTCGAGACGAACTAACGCGTTTCGAAAATGTCTTATGCACTCAAGAACCAAGGGCAGAAGGGAATACGGGGGTAAGGACTTTTGGGCAACGCATATACAGGGTGCTTCAACGAATACTAAACAGAGGCTATATCTACCAAGATATTCATTTCTGATCAAAACGCAAAAACAGGTCAATTTTTGTTTCAAGGGGGACATCTTTTAGGGTACAAAACTTGCCTGAAATATCAACCCCCTAAGCGGGGGTTGCAATCCTTGAACATTTTGAATAGGGAAGATGGGTCGAGTGATGACTCCAAAGAAAGGTGGTATCTTTGTCTACATCGCCTTGAACGAATTTTAATTGAAAACTGTAAAAGATACAGGGTGAGCTGAAAGATAGGGAAGACTATTTCCTGAGACTATTCAAGTTTTAGTGTCTTAGCACCCGATGAAACAGATATGCTGATCAATGGCAGTCATCATCAAATACCATCCTCATCTCGAATTGCGTCAACCCCATAGAGCAGGTACTTGGACCATCGTGAAAAACTGGCGAGGGTAGATAATATGCTCGATACCTCGTAACAAAGGTATTATCTTTGTCAGCATCCCATGCACGCAATTTTCATTTCACCATGTGATCAGATGAGCATGTAGAAGATTTCATCAGGTGAGCTACTGAAAATAGTAGAAAAAACTTGATTTTCTATTAGGAGACATTTTCTGGGATTCACAGCAAGATGAAGATGGAGAAGAAGAATGAACATGAATTTATATGTTTATTTGTTGAAAATTGTTGGAATTGGAATAAAAATTTGAGTTAAAATCATGATTGTGCGTTTGAATTTTTTGATTTAACTATAGGAAATGTGTTTTCTTTTCTTATTTTGAGATTTTAAAGCGAAATTCCCTTGATTTCTCTATCAGTTAGACGAAAATTAACGAAAAAATGGCAAAGAAATGGAGTTTTTGGACATTTTATTAAGAAACGGTGTTTGAATGAGGTTTTTCTATGTTGGTATATTCAGAAAAGTTGTTGGCCATGACAATAGCTGAAACTTTGCCGAAGACAGTAAAGCGATATTTCGAACGGTTTGGGAATTACAAGCATATAATGTACTGAAGTCATAAGTGACGAACCCTACTAAAATCAGCTAACTTCAAAGGCGAATATCTCCTAAACAAGAGCTAACTTTCAAAAACGGTGGTTACCACTGTATTCAGCGTACCCGATATAGGTTTACTAGGTATGTCTCCCGCGTGTTAGAATTTTGAACTAGCACAGTGTAATTATTCATTGTAATCGAGTGGTAAACTGTATGGGAGTATATGTGTAATAATCGCCTCTAAAGTACAACCTGTCTTATTAGTATAAAGAAATAGATTTAGGGACGATACGCATGTATGAACCCACAGACATTGAGACTTGTATGTTCAGTACATATGAACTTATGAAGGTTTCGAAGAATGTCTGAGTTGGTGGCATGTTTATGGCACATACAGGTGTATGATCAAAGGTTGGTAAATCCTCGAATATGGGAATAGAGTATGTTTCGGAGTCACTGACATATTATGGTCTGTTGGCGCTCAGTTGGGCAAAACAGCACTTATGGCGTTTGCAGTCTTACATGTAGTCCCATAGAACATATTAACACTACAAGAATTGACTTCGATTGAAAATACTCTAGTGAAATAAAGCTTGCAAGTTGTGAGCTTGGGACGTGTTCTTTACAATTCCAAAACTAAATATCTGAGTCTGGAGTATCTAGACAAAGACCCATTCATAAAACATTATATTATTACATAGAAGACCGAACTTAGCCATCGGGGCAGGTGATGTACTTTTTGATTATCTCCTTAGTCTTTTTTATGGCCTTACTTGCGATGTAAAATCTTTTCTTAGATTTGTTGAGAAATATAAAAGGTATGATTGTTGAAATATTTTTCTGCTGGTTTTCTTTTTCCATTGTTACAGATTCCTGTCCCAAACCCCCTTCCTTTCATCCTTGTCTTCGTCTGGAAATCATGGAGTGCAAGAGAGAATGAAGCGGCTAAGCAGAAAAATCTTTGGTACTCTTTATGTACACACGACACTAACACAACATAAACAGACTTGCTATTGCTAGTGCAATAGCGACAGAGAAACGAGTTTTTCCTCAGGTTTTTCACTCGTTTATTGAATCATATGCAAAATACTATGGTTCCCTGTTACATTTCCTGTGCTCACACTTGTGTTTTTTCTGACACACCAAAATTATAAATATAAGCATTTATTACAAATATAATTATTCGAATTTTGTAAAACCCTCTTTTCAAAAGATATATATATATATATATATATATATATATATATATATATATATATATATATATATATATATATATATATATATATATATATATATATATATATATATATATATATATATATATCTGTTCATGCATCATCAGACAATGATATCAATGTACCAACGAGTAGAGTAGTGTCAAAGACTTTCTCCCGGAAAAATCCAGTGTACGGACCTTAGTCAAGTAACACTCAATGATACTCATTAATAGTTTCCTTTGTGTGAAGTGGTGAACGATCGAATAGAATACTGCTCTGAATATAAATATGACAAAATTGTCAGTTAATTATATTACATTTATGTATACAAATAAATAAAATATGAAATGAGATTCTGAGCAGTATAAACTAAAGAGAAAACCTATAACTCTACCTCATTATTTTTTCGGAAAGAAACCTACGAAGAATATTACATGATTTGATGACTGTTATCTTTTGTAACTGTTCAAACAAATTTTCTTCAGACCCAAAATCTCAATACTTTTGTGATGATTTCTAGGAATAACACCTGTTGTGGAAATAATAATCGGTAGAATAAAAATTTTTTCATTTTCCACATTTTTTAATCTCGTCGCCAAGCATCATATATTTAGAAATTTTTTCATTGTATTTATTTTGTATATTATGTGTGTCGGGTATAACAATATCAATTATATATGTTATTTGATTCTGTCAGCATGTAATAATTATAGGAGATTTCAACCCAAACCCTAGTAAGAAAAAACAAATAAATAGATTTCTACAGTGTGGACTTTTCACCAAGGCAGAGACAGCCCTACTTTCTTGATGGACCATAACCCTGATAGTACACCCGATTTAATATTTTACTCAAAAAATCTACAGAATAACATCAGAAGAATAACTTTAACCCCAGACATAGGATCAGATCATTTGGGCGTGTTGTTGACAGTTGATATGGGAGGTGATGTGGTGAAAGAGTCTATAACGCCTATATATAATTACAACAAATGCAATGTTAAAAAGTGAATTTGGACATTAAAAGCTTCATACAACAAAACATGGGAAAAGAAATTAATGAAGAATATATAGAGTCCTTCAATAAGACAGTCTCTACAAGCATTAAAGCCAACTGTCCAATCAAAAACCAAATAACTTTAGACACGAACTTCCACCCTACGTGATAAAGTTGATTAAAACAAAGAGAAAAATGTATAGGAATACTGCCAGAATCGAGATCCTCTAATTAAAAATCAAATTAACATCTACAATAAAAATATACAAAAATGGTGCAACAGTATACAGAACACACATGGGTTGAAGCATGCAACAACATTAATCAAACCAAGGGTAAAAACTTCTATCAGGAGATCAAAAACTTTCCAGATATAAACAGACATTCTCAGGACCTGATCTCGAAGAGAATGGAAAGTGGTATGTAACAGAAAAGATAAGGTTGAGGTATTTAAAATTACTATGAATCTGTATACGCATATGATGATGACCAAGAATTCAGCAAAACAACAGAAAGATATATAGACAGATGGTACAACGAATTTGTGGAAGAAGAATTTACATATTCAGAGGAGGTTGTTAAAATAGAAGAAAGCGATTATTACCAACTACTGCATTCAACCAGAAATAGTGCTCCAGGCGTGGATGACATTTCGTGGAGAATAGTTAAATAGTTTGACCCGGAGATACACTCACATATAATACAAATTTTCGAAAACTGCCTCAGAAAGCAACAATTTCCGCTCATATGGAAGACAGGATGTATAATAACAATTCCTAAACCTAACTCAAACCACAAGTCAGTTAAAACTACAGACCTATTACACTTCTACCGGTACTGGGAAAGCTTTTCGAGAAAATAATAAAACTGAAGATGGAAAAGCATATCACCAACATTTTGCCCACTTCTCAATCTGGATTTAGGAACAAGAGGTCTACCACGCATCCACTGGCCGTTTTGGTATCGAACACACAAAATGCAAAACTAAAAACTTTAAAACAGCGGCCATAAGTCTCGATATTGAAAAGGCTTTCGATAGCATATGGCACAGGGTCTAATCTTCAAATTATACAAAATTAACCTACCGAGATTTCTTATACACATAATCATAAATTTTTGAACGATAGAAAGCTGACAATGAAAATTAGAAATACAGTGTCGGAACCATTCTTCCCCAAACAAGGAACACCGCAAGGTTCTAGCCTGTCACCGTTTCTCTACATAATTTACTGCTATGACATCCCAAAAGAAAGAAACAACCAGCAATATTCTCTTCAGTATGCAGATGACACTTTTATAATTTCCCGATAGCTCACTGACAACCTGCTTGAATGGATTGCAAAGTATGATGAACAAACTTGAAATGTGGCTGAGTAAATGGCGCCTGAAACCCAATCCAAGGAAATCACAATATATAATTTTCCATCATAAAATTAGTCAAAATTCGCCTAGTATAACAATTAAAGGAATCGCCAAAAAACCTACAGCGGAAATAAAATACCTAGGGGTTGAAGTCGACAACAAAATGAATTTCAACAAATATACCAAAGCGATTAAGAAGAGAACCATATCAAGAGCTAAAACTTTCACTAAACTAACCGTCAGGAACAGAGGAATAAACACAAATAATGCAGTTAAAATATACAAGACAATATGCAGACCTGTCCTGGAATATGCACATCCCATCTTTGCTAACTGTAGACGCCCAGCCTTGAACAATCTAAAAACCGCAGAAACTACATCTCTTCGTACAATAACAAAGATTAGACACCCGGAAAACAGAATACATAACCCACCAAATGAATTACTGTACCAGATAACGAATATACAACCGATAGAAGAAAGACTTAAAAAGTTGAACAAGAATTTTTACGCACTTCTTAAAGACTCGCAGGACATTCTGGATCTCTTCCACCATGAACATATCGCACAAGCAGCAAGAAAATACCCACCTAAGTCATTAATACTGACATTGGAAGAACAAGAGAGGAACTGAAGAGGCAGAGATAAATTTTTAGATTTTAATATAAAGTGTTATATATATATATATATATTTTTTTTTTTTTGTTGGATGATTACTTAGAATAATTTTGTTGTAAAACTAGGCTGAAGGACCCAAGGTCGATGGCCATTTGCGCAGTGCGCAATAAAAATAAAATTTATTTATTATTTATATTGATTCTGTTTATCAGTAAGGATGATATCTGGTATATTGTGTTTTACAGCTCTGTTGCAAAGAATTGTTTTATCAAAATAAAGTTTATATTTGTCATTTTCACGAATAATCTCAGGTTCATATTTGTAAAATTTTTTTCTTTTGGGAATTAGGTCATGTTTGATTCCTAGATTAAAATGAATAATATTAGCGACGGCATTATGTCTTTCTAAATAATCTGTTGAAGCAAGGACTATATATGAAGGAATATATATATATATATATATATATATATATATATATATATATATATATATATATATATATATATATATATATATATATATATATATAATATAGTTAAATGAACATTCCGATTTCCCGTGTGCCTGTTTCATTATGCACTTGCACCCGTGGTGTTTCCTTCTGCATCCCTTGGATATTATCTATACCTGTGGTCTGTCCAATTGTTGATCACTGTAACTACTATTGCGATTTCTTCCTCCCTTATTCCTTCGAAGTGCATATGTTTGATATCAAGGCGTTATTTTTCATTTGTGATCCATTCGGGATCTTTATTGTGTTCTTTGGGGTTCGAGTATAACGATGACCAATAATCGGTCAAGCATTGTGCGTCAGGTACTTCAGGTACTTCTCTATTATAGTTGTTCGCAGTTTAGATATTTACTTTATGAAAATTGGCCTCGCTTTGGAGGAACCAAATGATTGATTTCAAGCGCTTTGGGGTTTTCATTTCTCAGAAGTTCTGTGAGGCGACCGATTTCAGCTCTAATATTATCAATATCCTTCTCCAGTCGTTTTTGCCATGGTGGTTTTCTGACGCTTTTCGGCTCAGATCGAATCAGAGTTGTGGAGACTTGTTGTTTGTGTAGTCGAAGAACCGCTACCGCTCCACAGTAAATCAATTTAATGAATTTAAAACAAATATAGAAAGGTTGTTAACATTAAAATCGACAGAGGAGTTTGTAGACATAACAAAGATAATTTTTAATGACTCTTCATTTCTTATTTCAGCATTTTGAACGAATGTTTATACAGGATTATAGGTGAGGCATCAAATGCCAACCTGTCTGTACCTATGTGGTGATGTCGAAAACTGAAATCCTATTAAATTATACCTTTAATATTTACTTTTACTTGGTTTTACCCGATACATAAGACATTAAATCCCTACTGAAGTTGCTCTTCTTTATCACGTGTGCACTGGCTGCCGATTCTGAACGTTGGATAGAGGCCTGTTAGGCAAGACGATCCGAGGTTTTTAACTATATTTCATTCTAACGTAATCTTATGAATAAATGAAGAATACAAATACCTTGAACTGGTGTATAACTCCTGGTGACAATTTATCAATGGTGATATTGTGTTCTTTTGTAGTTTTCTTTTCTAATATCGGATAGGCGGGATCTGTTACACTTATACTGATGTGAAAACCTTCCGCCTGAGATCCTGTATAGTTCCAAGTCAAAGTTATACTAGAATTTGTTACATCAACAACAGTCAAATTTTTCAGTCCTTCCAAATTGACGTCCTTGTCAAATGTGAGCGTTTTTACTTCAGATTGATGGCTTTTGTATCTTCTATTATATGCGATTACCTGGAAATCATAATTTTCGAGTTTATTATTTATGAACGAAATAAGCTAGACTTATGTATTAGGTGTTTTGTAATTGGAATAACAAGTGTTATCGAGCTAGTGTCATCCGTATACAGGGTGTTCCATATTAAATAAAAAAGTTGGTATGCACTTCCAGTATAACAGGAAGAGACATTGAGGTGAAAATATTTTAGAAATAGAGTTTGGGAGAAGCTGAATCAATTACCAAAATTTCAGAATGACAGCATTATTAGTTCTTCATAAACGTCTAATAGGCCACTCAATTTGGGTTACCCTGTATATTAAGCGTCCGATTACCAGGTATAATTCTTAACGTTATGAAAGAGTTTATAGGAATTTTTGGATTGTAAACAAGATATATTAAGTTATTTTATATTTAAAATGTAATTAGTGTAAATGAGAATGTAATTAACGTATGTCTCTTAAGGATATTTTGATTACAGAAATAATTACGATTGTTATTAAATTGATAAATTTTAAACTATTGAAAAATATTTGAATATGATATAATTGTTAATAAAATATGGTAATAATATATTTAGCAATAAATTAAAAACTTTATATTATATATTTTCTATCGGGACTACGAGTTGACCTTAAATGATACTCTAACAGCGCTCTCTCCGCCCTCTATCTCGAAAACAGTTCAATGTATGAAAAAATATTTCGAACAGAAGTTGCAGAGAATTTAATTCTCTATAACAAGGGTGCTCAAACGGTCGATCGCGAGTGCTTTTTGAGTAGATCTCGAGAAGAAAAAATTTTTTGATAAGTAGGTAACTAAACTACAAAAACTTATTACATAATAGAATAACACTCTGCTAGCGGCGAAAAGCGGCTTTAGCAAAGGAACGCGCTGTACTTGTAAAGGAAAAGCCGCGTTTTTATTCTTGCCGCTTTTCTAGAAATTTCGGGCGGCGCGCGCGTTTGACGGGATCATTCGAGACTTTCGTTCACGCTGATATAAATGTTGCGCCTACAGGAATTGGAGTCATTCTGAATTGTAACTTGAAGGCTATACTACGTCGATACAAAGTTTATTAGTTAATAGTAAAAAAATCATTTCAATAACGATTGGGAGGAAGAATTTCTCTTCTGTATGATGAAGGATAAGTGCATTTGTCTTATTTGTAGTGCGTCAGTTGCAATACCTAAGCGTGGTAACTTAGAGAGGCATCATTAAACGGTTCATAAAAACTATGAAAAGGATTTTACGCCACAGAGTGAATTAAGAAAACGAAATGTCTGTGATTTGATATCTTGTTTGAAAAAAGAACAAACCATGTTCACCAGACCAGCCAAACAATCAAAAGCTGCTACGATCGCGTCATTTAAAATATCTCATATATTGGCGAAACACAGGAAACCATTCGAAGATGGATCGGTTGCGAAGGAGGCATTTATTAAGCGGGTGAGACTTTATTTGAAGATTTTAAAAATGAAACAGAAATCATGTCTGCTTTTAGAGAACTTCAGTTATCTCGTCCGACTCTCACAAGGCGTATTGAAGTCATGAGTCAGGACATGGCAGACAAACTAAAACATGATATCATGAAATGTACATACTTTTCTTTACAATTCGACGAATCCACCGATATGACAGACACTGCCCAGCTGTGTATTTTTATTCGGATGGTATTCAATGACATGTTGGCTAAGGAAGAATTATTGACAATCATTCCTCTGAAGGGGAAGACCCGTGGCGAAGATATATATGACGATTTCTTCAATTTTGTAAAATACTACCAATATATAAATTAGTGTGCATTACAGCCGATGGAGCACCAGCAATGACTGGAAACAAAAACGGTTTTGTGGCATTGTGTCGAGCTAATGAAGATTTCCCTTCATTTTTTTCATTCCATGCATTATACATCAACAAGTTTTGTGTTCAAAAGTTTTAAACACGGAGGAAATTATGGGCATTGCAACAAAAATTGTGAATTCCATCCGAGCACGTAGCTTGTTGCAACGGCTCTTCAAGTTAGAGTTGGAAGATAGGGAGTCAGCTGAACACACTGATTTAGTTCTTCACCCGGACGTCAGGTGGTTGAGTCACGGAAAATTCCTAGAAAGGTTTCAAGAATTATTGCCGAAATAACAGCTTTTCTAGACGAAAGAGGTGATGACAGTCAAATGTTGAAAAACGAAAAATGGCTGACTGATTTGGCATTTTTGACTGACATCACAATGCACTTAAACACCATTAACTTGGAGCTTCAAGGTAAAGGAAAAACTATTATTGAAATGATTAGCGCAGTAAACGCTTTCAGAAGTAAATTGCAACTTATGATAGATCCACTGAAAAGAAAGGATCTCAAACATTTTCCGTCTTTGAAAGCAAGGATTCCTCAGTTGAATTATGATACATATGAGGCTGAATTATCAAATATTTTGGGACAATTTGAAATGCGTTTTTATGATTGCAGTAAATTGACAAATATAGCATCATTTATGAGTTATCCTTTTTCATGTAAAAACATTGAGGAATTAGCTACTGAAATAGCAAGTCAGTTTAATATGAACTCATGTTCTATTGAAAATGAGTTGGTGCAGATTATATCAGATATACATCTCAAAGCTACAGCATCTGATACAAATTTCTGGTGTTTTATATCTGAAGATAAATATCCGAATCTAAGGCAAATCGCCCTTCAACTGACGGCAATGTTTGGGTCAACTTACTTGTGCGAGTCTGCATTTTCTGCAATGAAGATAATCAAGTCAAAATAACGCAATCGACTAACTGACGATCACATGTCATCATGCTTGCGATTAGCACTCAGTGGTTACGTACCATCTTATGAAAAGTATGTTGAGGACATGCAGTGCCACGCTTCAACATCCAAAATCACTCCTTAGTTAAGTTTAACACCATATGTAACGATTTTGTTTTGTAACAGCCAATAAACTCGCGATTTTGAATAACTATGAGTTTTTTCATTGATATTATAGGGAAGAACCTAACTAAACATAACCAAAACCTTGACTAAAATAATGTATATTGTGCGGAAAGCTAATATCTATATATGCTACGGTACACCATACATAGGTAGGTAGGTAGGTAGGGTGTACCGTGTATGTACGACAACCCTGCATCACACATACTTGCAGCCTCTCAAAGTCGATCGTAACTAGTCTGAAAATGTTGAGGTAGATCGCCAGCAGTTCGAGTTTGAGCACCCCTGCTCTATAACATTGCTAATAAATACAAATAGCGTAAAACCCATAGGAAACGAGATATTTGCAAAAAATGTGTAAAAAATCGATTTTTTGACCTTTGACCTCTGATTTTCAAATACGCGAACATCGCATCATGTGTGAGTTTTGAGACAAGTTTTAGGATGTCAAAATACAAGTTTATACGAGTTTATAGCTGGGTATCTCGAATTCCGTGGTGAACTCGCTATAATGACTGGACTATGCATCAATGATACTCTACAACTACCACCGCACATATGGGGATCCTACTGCTAAATAGAGGAAGTGTGCTTTTTAATTCTCCACAAATATAACAAAATTTGGCAGAAGAGATTTCGCAACTGCGGCGCGTTTGTCCCGACATTTCCGTAGTTAAATCACTATAAATTATAAACAGTGCTCAATAAAATATCGTAATTATTTACTTACGAAGAAAGAGTATGTCGTATTATGATCAAAATCCGCTGATATAACATAAGATGTCTCATTCTTCTCAGAGAGTGTAATGCTTCTGGAAGAATCGGGAGTTGGGGAACGCCAACCGATCTGATAAGCTGTTATTATGCCGTTTGGCATGGACGGTTTATTCCAAGTTATCTTGACGCTCAGATTATCGATCTGTTTGACAGTGACGTTCCAGGGATTGGAAGGAACACCTACAAAAAAATTATACTCAAGTAATTACTGACCTTACAAAAAGACCTCACGAATATATTTGAAATAGTAATAAAACAAGTAATTAATAATTTTAACTAATCAAAGAAAATTATAAGATAGTCTCAACTGCAAAATTTGCATAAATTTAATACTAGTGGCTATTAATGCAAATCCATTTGAAATATAAATAAAACAAAATTTGATTTATAACTTTATTTACTTTATTTTTAACGCGTTTCGATGATAGGGTGCCTTCATCAAACTGATACAAAATGAAAACTGAACTGAGGTACATCAAATTATTTACACCCTCCATCCAAAAAGCAGCCGAACTGTTAAAAAAAACAGTACTACTAGTGCCATCTGTTGTAAGATTGTACCCGTCGATAACGTGACTCCATTGACAGCTGTTAAAAATTTCATGACGTTTCTATGTAAACAACTTGAGTTATTTACGTCATGTTATGTTTGTTAGTGCGTTTAGTACAGGGTGGGGCGTAATGGAAGGGTGTTTTTCTTGGTATGTAAAAATCGACTAGCACTTACTGCTGAAGCCATCTATTGACAAACAGTGAGAACTTAGTTGCGCACCTAATAGATACAAGCCTAATTTAATATCAAGATGTGTAAAGGTATTAATGTGAAGCAAGCTATTAAGGGTGATTTTACTTGTTCTTTTTACACAGTTTATTGATTTCCAAACATTCCACCAGATTAATTTTCTTTCCTTTTTCGCAATTATGAAGAATTTTGATATTGTCTAATGTTATTCAATGTTTTGTGGTTTTTATATGTTCACATATTGGAGAATTATTGTCAGATGATAAATGTTCTTTAAATTTAGTTTCGAAATTCCCACCTGTCTGCCCAACATATGCAACATATCGAGCAGTGCCCATTTCAGCCCGAATAATTATACCTTAAAATGATCCTCCTCAGGTATGCTAATTTTACACCCCAAATCCGCCCCGAGCCCTAACGCTCGCAATCAAGATCAATTAGAGATGTTCTTACAGGTATTGGCCTAATGAACTCTTTCACAACAGGAGCAGGTACATCTACTTCATTTTCTTGTGATTAGTATTTGAAGATATGTTGAAGTCTGAAGATGTATCCAGTTTCAGAAATTTTGAGTCAACGTTGTAATGTTTTACTAGTGTGCAACAGTAATAAATACAGTCAAGTAAATCGACAACTAGCTTCAGGAGAAGTAAAGTGGCGATGCGTTGAGAAGACATGCACTTCTTACATATTCACCATAGGTGATGGTCCAGATCGTATTTTGAGTAAGCCAAATCTTGAACATAATCACGATGCCGTTAGTTCCAATGAATTGCAACGTCAAGAAGTGAGTGCTATTGTGAAGCGAAAAGCCGTAGAGGATTACATCTCTGAAGATTCACTTTTTCCACCAGTAGTATGGACTGAATCTTCATCTGCCATAACCCACACAACAAATGCATGTGAATCCTTTCATAGCTATTTCAATAATTCTTTTTTTTTATTCATTACCCAAAATAGAAAAAAGTGCAAACTACGAATATTTATGCCTTAACTAATGTAACTCAATAGGGAATAAATCACTAACTATTGAGCTAGTCATACAATCCTTCTCGGGCAAATACTCCATTTCAGCAATGCTGTTTCAGGAGTTGGATTCTGCATTAAGTTGCTTGTGGTTCATCAAGAATTCCTTCAGTTTTTTTATAAATTGTTTGAGATTTTTACTGTCTTTGATCTCTACTGGTAAACTATTATAAGCTTGCAAGCACTTTTTTATAGGATTGTTCAGACCAACCTGGGTGTTAACGCCGCTGTTTAGAATATTTAGAACTTCCCTGTAGATAGTAAATCAAACTTCTTCAAATCGCGTTCGATGTATTAACATCAAAGGAAACGAAAACACAGATGGTCGCAACAATGCGTTTCCCCGCAGTACAAAACGAGATCGTAGAGAACGTATACATACGAGTCCTTAGAATAATTATTCGCATCGCATATACACTCGGAGGCAAAATTAGCAGAACACTCGAAAATTTAACCAAATTCGAAGTTGGATATTTTTCCTAATTCTCAACCGATTTAGATGATTTGTTCGGCAAGTTATAGATCAACTCTTCTGCTTTGTAGAAATTATAAGAGAAAACAAAAAAAATTTGAAAAAAATTTTATACGGGGGCAAAACTAAAAGTGTTTTTTTTGTCAAAAATTCGTAACACCCTGTGGAATTTCGTGGTCCGAGTTGAAATGTACAATATCATGGTCTGTCAAGACACATCTTCCTACAGTAACGCCCTTCTTGTTTCATGCGTTTATCTCTATTTTTGCAAAATATATTTAATTTCAAGTGGAAAATCACCATTTTGGAGAAATTCCATTGAATCAAGAAATTGTCATTAAAATTCGTCTATCAATTTGGAATTTTC
This sequence comes from Cryptolaemus montrouzieri, assembly GCA_013387265.2. Taxonomy (NCBI): domain Eukaryota; kingdom Metazoa; phylum Arthropoda; class Insecta; order Coleoptera; family Coccinellidae; genus Cryptolaemus; species Cryptolaemus montrouzieri. The sequence goes on from JABFTP020000001.1 coordinate 5,869,690, forward strand.
TTATTATCACTCAGGCGTGTCGAAATTGTCGTTTGCGATTTTTATGTTCGAATTGCATTAGTTATTGATGACAATTTGGTTAATTTGGTGAAAATTAGGAATTCATAGGAGATAACAGTCGGTAGGTATTAAAATACACAACCGAATTCTGGGACCATTGATAAAACTTTTCATTTACACATGTGCACACCTTTTTTTATCAAATATGAAATACAACACACGTTTTTTGTATATGACCACATTTGCACTTGTTTAAAGAATGAGAGTTTTCCATTCTTTGATTTGATACAAATTCGATCGGTTGCGGTGTTTTGTGATTCTTTTACTGTTTACGATTCGAAACGGTATTTTTCATTCAGAATGAGAGATTTACCACCAACCTCAGTAGCAAGGGCAGTTATATTGATCGAGGAAGGGCGCACCTACCGCTCAGTCGGTACCATGTTGGGTGTCTCGACGTCGGTTATCCATCGAATCTACCGACGTTACAGGAGAACTGGATTGTACGTGAGGAGGCGAGGACAAGGAAGAAATCGGGCAACCCGCGCTATACAGGACCGTTTCATCGTCAATCAAACCATAAGAAATCCTCGTCTTACTGCTGTTCAGGCACGTAACCTTTTACAAGCAGTGGATAACATTAACGTCAGTGTGAGGACAGTCAGAAGACGATTAAATGAAGTTGGTCTGAGATCATACGCGCAAGCAAGAGCACCAAGACTCGATAGAGCCCATCGGGTAGCAAGATTGGCGTTTGCTAGGGAGCATGTAGCATGGACAATCAATCAGTGGAGACGAGTTTTATTTAGTGATGAGAGCCGATATTGTGTGAATTTCGTGGATGGTAGAGATAGAATATGGAGGCATCGAGGGGAACGGTACAATCAAGCGAACTTCGCAGGAACTGAGCAATACGGTGGAGGGTCAGTTATGATATGGGGTGGCATATGCTTGGGAGTACGAACAGAACTGGAGATTATTGGCAATGGATCACTTAATGCCCATCGGTATATAACAGAAATCTTGGAGCCCCATGTTGTGCCTTTTGCTCCTTACATAGGGGAAAATTTCCTTTTTATGCACGATAACGCGCGCCCTCATACTGCGCGCATAGTGATAGAATATCTCAATGAAGTTGGGATCACACGAATGGACTGGCCGTCGCGGTCACCGGATTTAAACCCGATCGAACACGTTTGGGACATTCTTGGAAGAAGGGTTCGACAACGGAATCCAGGCAACGTTGAAGAGCTGACATTGGCTTTGGTGGAAGAGTGGGACAACATACCTCAACAGATGATAGACAACATCATTGGGAGTATGCGAAATCGTATGCGCGCTGTAATAAGAGCTCGGGGGGTCATACTCGCTACTAAAATCAAATGTTTTTTGTGGGTCATCATGAACATTTTTCTCAACATGTTCATTTCATTTCACGAGTGTATCGCCAGGATACACACCTGCTCTCAATTTTGGACAGGAATGATAATTATTATAGTGTCACACAAAAAATTCAAAAATAAATGTGCAAAATCAACGATTTTTCCAGTGTACTTCGAGTTCTCCCGGAGCGTGAAATTGGCCAGTGAATTTCAAAAATTTTCATTTCGTTAGATTTCCGCTTCTCTAATTTTGATTTTATTTTTTGGCTAACCTCCGATGTTATGCACCTACGCAAGATTAAAAATAAATTCTTGAAATTTGTGACTTTTCGCTTCAAATTGGATATCTCTTGTAAAAATAGAGATAAATGCATAAAACAAGAAGGGCGTTACTGTAGGAAGATGTGTCTTGACAGACCATGATATTGTACGTTTCAACTCGGACCACGAAATTCCACAGGGTGTTACGAATTTTTGACAAAAAAACACTTTTAGTTTTGCCCCCGTATGAAATTTTTTCAAATTTTTTTTGTTTTCTCTTATAATTTCTACAAAGCAGAAGAGTTGATCTATAACTTGCCGAAAAAAATCATCTAAATCAGTTGAGAATTAGGAAAAATATCGGACTTCGAATTTGGTTAAATTTTCGAGTGTTCCGCTAATTTTGCCTCCAAGTGTAGAATCATAATCATATAGTTTACCCACCTAATTACATCGCATAGTTAATCCCCATTATAATAATTAGTGAACCCGCAAAAATAGCTTTTCTATAAGTGGAAGGTGAAAGACATCCATCTGTCTTCAAAACCCTCGGATCGGTCGCAAACACGAACTTTCTTCCTTTCCTTCCTGTCTACGCCTTCCTATTTTAACCCTTACAGGAAGTGAAAGTGTCTCAGCATCGATCGAACAGGAACGAGGTGAGTCATTATTATACAGTCCACTTTTTCCAAATTTCATAGTTTTCCCGCACCGGAGTTCTTGAATTAGTTCATATCATTTGAGCCATTCAAGGCTCAATCACTGGGTATCATAACCATGTATTTGAGAATTTTTCAATAGAGACGTATTCAGTTTATGATTTGATCTTGTTACTTTATAAATTTGTTTACACTGTTCAAACTGCAGCAGGGACTTTAAAGGTAGAAGTTTTAATCTATTATATAGTTCACATGAGGGAGTTCTGTAATTTAAATTGAACAATACTTTCAAGAATTTATTTTGTACCATCTAAAATTTACTGAATAAAGTATCTGAGCAATTTCCCCAGATTGTTATCGAATATCTTATCTTAGCATATCTTTTATAGTAGCCATCCATCAATTTTTGTGTTTCTTCAAGTTTTAGAAAGAGTTCAAACCAAAACCTGTATTATATGCATTCATAGATAACTTAGAAATAAGAGTAACATCAAATAGCCACTTGAATATAAGGATGAAATTTCATAAGGTTTCCAGGGTTCAAACAGGCAAATCAATAAATTTCTGCTATTTCTGCATGAAGTTCATACCTACATTAAGTTTACAGCAGAAATAGAAATTAGTAACTCAATAAATTTTTTAGACTTGACAATAACAAAATCGAATAACAATTTCATTTATAACATCTACAGCAAAGAAACCTCCACATACTCTACTGGTCCCATGGACTCATCCAAACACTTAAATCACAAACTAGCAACTTATAATTCAATGATCCATATGGACTTTTCCATTCCGCCATCACCGATATACTTCAAAATTGAAATAAATAGTATCCTGACCTCTCTCCAATAACTTGAGCAACTATTTTTCTAAATTTAAAATAACTACCTCTTTCTCAAGAGGAGTAAACTTGAGCAAATTATTATTCAATGCTATATTCAAAAAATCAGGAGTTAACAAAATTGCTTGAAAGGAGTGTATAATAGCTTATGTTGGACAGACAGGTAGGAGTTTCGAAACCAATTTGAAAAACATTTATCCACTGACAATAATTCTCCAATATGTGAACATGTAAAAACTGCAAAACAATCAATAACATTAGATTATATAAAAATTCTTCATAATTGCGAAGAAGGAAAGAAAATGAATCTGTTGGGATGTTTGGAAATCAATAAATTTTGTGAAAATCCAGGTGAAATCACTCTTAATAGCTAGCTACATATCAATATCTCCCCTAATAGCCAGTTAGACATTAATACCTCTCCATTACTTAATATCAAATAAGACTAGTATCTACAAGGTTGCCCATATTCGAATCAGGCAACACTGTAACTTTTGACAGCGATGTCAAATCGATTAATGACGTACCGCGTTTGAAGCGTCATTCCAAGCAGATTTTTACTATGCAACAGTACACGCCACTCGAACGCTCTAAAATTGTTGAAATTTACATTCAACAAAACAAGTCAATAGAGAACAACAAGATAACAAAAATACTAGTACAAAACCAAAGGCCAAACGGAAGAAAACCCAAGAAATATCCCCAGAAGAAGAAGCTCAAAAAATACAGAATACAATCGATTTTATTAAAGACCAGATAACCGACCCCACAAAAAAATATCCTCTTAACGTCACACAACTCAAATGTTTTTTGGAAAACGCGAAAGGCAAACCTAATGTCAGAGATATAGCCCTGCAATTCACAAACGACATTCATGAATTAGACATTATGCTTACAGACCTTTATCCATACATCAAAGACAGAGGTATGAAAACCACATTCACGAAAATAAGGAACAAATTACGAGACACGCAGAACAAGGAAGAGCGATGGTCGACTACTGATGTTTCAGCGACGGATGATGAATAATTTCCATACTATTGTTATTATTGAAATTTTATCTTTGTTGTTCAAATGACCTCAATACTGCAATGGAATTTAAATGGTTTCTACACACAGCGTGAATTCTTAGAAAAACTTTACAAACACGACGATGCAGACATAATTTGCTTACAAGAAACGAACTTCAAAAACAACCATGTTGCCAATATTAACCACTATACAGCGTGGCACAAAAACAGAATAACGCCACACGCTAGTGGTGGAGTAGCGATTTTGCGAAAACATCATTATCGCAGAGAGCCGTCTATCTGAACACCGCCTTAGAAGCAGTTGCTATCACATTCATTTCGCACAAGCCAATTACAATTTGTAATATTTATCTACCAAATAGTCAAGAACTAGACACACAAGAGCTCTCGAACATCATATCACAACTACCAAAACCATTCATAATCGTAGGAGACTTCAACAGCCACAGTCCTCTTTGGGGATCTAAATACATTGACACAAGAGGAAAAAAAATTGAAAAATGGATAATGGATGAACAGATTATATTGCTAAACAATGGACAAGCTACACATTTCACTACAGCAACAGGCGAAACAAGTTGCATTGATCTGACCTTCAGCAGCCCTGATATTGCACATATGATTAACTGGCGTGCAAGCGAAGATTTACATAATAGTGACCACTTCCCCATCAAAATTACTATCGAAACATCGAATCGAAAAAGACAAATAGAACAACCTAAATGGATTTTCAGCAAAGCTGACTGGAATTTATACGAACTGAGTATAGAAAGTGGTCTGGAACGCATCAAATCAAACTTAAATGACGAACACGTCCCCATTGATGTCATAGTTTCAGAATTTACGGACATAATTAAACGAGCGGCTGACATATCCATCCCAAAGACCACAGGTAAACACAACAAGCCAAAAGTACCATGGTGGAATGATAAATGCAACGAAGTGACCAAAAACAAAAATAAAGCCTTCAACAAATATAAGAAAAATAAGACGGAGGAAAATAAAGTAGAGTTCAAGAAACAAAGAGCTTTGGCAAGAAGAACAACAAAAGAAAGTAAGAGAGATAGTTGGCGACAATATGTAGCCTCCATAACATTTGACTCAACGAATATGTGGGAAAAATAAAATCAGTTAATGGAAAATCATACAGTGGAAATATCACTTCTATACGAACCAGTGATGGGCATATAATCACTAACACAACACAAATTGCCAACCACTTAGCTGACACCTTTGCATCAAACTCCAGCAACATTAATTATTCCCAAGAATTCATTGAGCATAAAAATAACTTCAGCCCGCCCCGCTTAACCACAACGACAATTACTATATAGGCTTAAACGAACTGAATAACGAAATCCGAAAAGAAGAAATTCTAGAGGTACTTAAAAACCAACAACTCAAGCCCTGGACCAGATGGAATCCCAAACATTCTTCTTAAAAAGCTTCCTCAAGCGGGCCTTGAACACATTCAAAACTGTTTAACATTATTTATACTGAAAATAAATTTCCTACTGGTTGGAGAGAGGCGGTAGTTATACCCATACTCAAACCAAGCAAAGAGAGTGGTGATGCTCGAAACTATCGCCCCATATCTCTCACCTGTACGATCTGCAAAATTCTCGAAAAAGTTTTGAGTCAAAGATTGAGATGGTTTCTGGAAACAAATAATGTTCTGTCTACCAAACAATATGGATTTCGCCAAGGAAGGTCAACGATGGATCATCTAGTCGACCTGGAAACCAACATATGTGAAGGACTAGCCAACAGGTTTCACACAGTAGTGGTATCTATGGACATTGAAAAAGCCTACGAAATGGTTTGGAAGCAACGCATCATAGTTCAACTGTCCAAGTGGGGAATTGAAGGTAAATTATTGAACTTTATTAAAAATTTCCTTAAAGATCGAGTTATAAGAGTGAGAATAAATGGCATGCTCTCTAAGTCAACATTCATGGAAAACAGGGTACCTCAGGGTCAGTATTGAGCATCTTGTTGTTTTTAATTGCCATAGATGAAATAATAGCGAAAGTAGAGGCGCCGGTCAAAGCGCAACTATTCGCCGACGATGTAACACTCTCTGTTAGCGGCAAAGTTTTAGCAAGTTTAATCACCGTTATGCAGTCAACCATTGACAAAATTACTGAATGGACAAAGACATCCGGATTCAAAATCTCACCCACTAAAACAAAACATATGAACTTTTCACGCACTCATTCAAACCAACAAGTTCTGCCACTCTACCTAAACGGACAACACATAGAACAGGTGAAAACTCTGAAAATCCTTGGATTACTGTTCGATGACAAACTCACTTGGGTCCAACACATAAAGAAAATTAAAACCGAATGCCAAAAAACTTAATATCATTAAAACGCTATCTTCACTACACTGGGGCGCAGACAGGAAGTACTCATCACTACATATAAGGCTATCATACAATCGAAACTAGACTACGGTTGTATCATATATGATTCAGCAAAAGAGAGCACCTTAAATATGCTAGACCCGGTTATTAATACGGCTTTAAGATTATCCATTGGAGCATTTAGAACTAGCCCCACCTACAGCATTCTGGTTGAATCAAACTCGATGCCTCTAAGTTTCAGGAGAATGGAATTATGTTTGAAATATGGCATAAGGATATCAAGACAATCAAAAATCCGGCATATAAAGCCACGTTCAAAGAGAATTTCCATGATCTGTACGATAAACAATTTAGAACACCTAAACCACTCAATTATAGATTGAAAAATACCTGAGCAAGACCAGCATTACCTTACCCTAACAAATGAAAATATTCATCAAACTCGGCCTCCTTGGACGACGAAAGCACCTAAAGTAAACCTGCAACTGGAAGCACTCGGCTCGAAAGCCAACACCAAACCAAGCCACTACCAACGTTTGCACGACAGAATCCGCAAAACCATCCAGACCACAGTTACTATTACACTGACGGATCAAAACCAATGAAGGCGCGGGATGCTCAATAGTGCTCGATACCATTGAACCACAGGTGTGGTCTTTCAAATTACCCAGTGACACAGCAATATTTACATGCGAGGCCTTCGCCATTCTAAAAGCTCTCGAGATTGCGCGTGAAAAAGAAAAATTCTTAATTCTCACCGATTCGAAAAGTGTTCTATCAGCCATAGGTAATTATCACTCAACGAATATATTAATAAAAAAAATCCAGAATATCCTATATGAATATCAGACGGTCAAACAAATTACGTTAGTATGGGTCCCGTCCCACATGGGTATCCGAGGAAATGAAATAGCGGATGACAGGGCTAAAACTTCCATAACACATGGGACAAGGGCAGAGGTAGATAGGACAATACAAGAGCTACAAAAATAGTTAAAACTGAAATTAATGAATTATGGAACAGAAAATGGGGTGAAGGCATGCCGAGTAGAATATCTGAAGTTAGAAGCAATGTCCACGAAGCTTTTCCACATCTGGAAATCCGCAGGCACCAAACAATCATCCAGAGACTCCGAATAGGTCATACAAACATAACACATTTACACCTATTGTTAAACGAAGAACCACCAATCTGCGACGTCTGTAGAGAACCACTAACGGTGAAACACGTATTATCATGAAAACTCAACGCGCTTTCCAAAAACAAATAAAGAAAACAATTTATCATTTGTATGAAACTTTGATAACTGTTCATGCTCTTGCAAACCCAAAGAGGCCAAATAAAAGGCGACCAAGGCGATATGATGAGAATATTGCAGCCGTACGAGCCAGTGTTGAGCAGTCACCAACAACATCCCAATAACGCCGTTTTCAGCAGCTCGGCATTTCCCGATCCACTTTACAATGGGCCCAAAGAGTCATCGAAACGGCCGAAGACGAGCAATTTTGGCATAAAATTATCATGACCGATGAAGCACATTTCCAGTTGAACGGAACGGTAAACAAACAAATTGGCGTATTTATGCCACTGAAAATCCACAAGAGATTTTTTTTAGGGTCGGTAGATCAACTGTAACGAATCTTGCATGCTTTTCGGAATACGTAACTGAGGTTTTGAACCGGGGTGGCCAGGTTGACACGGTCTTCACGGATTTCTCTAAGGCCTTTGATCGCATGAACCATGTTGCTCAAATAAAAAGAATGAAGGAGATGGGGTTCCCTGTGAGCCTTCTCAGGTTTTTCTATTCATATTTGAGTGATCGAAAGCAGTATGTTATGTACAATGGATTCAGATCCCAGGATTTTGGAGTCCATTCGGGAGTCCCTCAGAGATCGGTTTTGGGTCCGCTTCTGTTCACAATTTTCGTAAATGACTTACTTGGGAGGCTAAACGTTGGGGGCGTAGCCTTTGCGGACGATCTCAAGATTTACACAGAAATAATATCGAATAAGGGCTGTCAGAGTCTTCAAGGTGAGTTGCTGATGATACATCAGTGGTGTTTAGAAAACAAACTGCCTTTGAACGTCTCTAAGTGCAAGTACATGTCAATTACGCGCAAACAGTCGCCACATTTCTTTCCTTATTCGGTGGCGGGCTCACGGCTTGAACGTGTTTTCTGTTCTCGTGATCTCGGGGTGCTTCTCGACTCGAAATGGTCGTTCCGGGACCATATAGGTGATGTTGTTCTGCGAGCAAGAAAAATGTTGGGTTTTATTCTGAGGAATTCCGGAATTCCGGAACACTGCTGTTCTCTGGGTTCTGTATTTCGCTTTCGTTCAGTCTAGATTGGAGTATGCCTGTGTTATCTGGGATCCATACTATGTGAAATATAAAATTGCATTGGAAAGCGTCCAGAGAACTTTCCTAAGGTACCTGGCATACAAACAAGATGGAGTATATCCTATCCGAGGAATGCCAGGTTTTCTGTTAATCGATCGTTTTTCTGTGTTGGAGCTTCAAATTAGAAGGAAATATTTGTGCTGCATGTTTTTGTATGGACTTCTGAATAACTCCATCTGTTGTTCGTGTCTGCTTGACAGACTGATGTTTTTGGTACCCAGGCTCGCTGGCAGAGGCAATGCCACTTTTTATGTCGTTGGAGCTGTTACGGATGTTTTCTTCAACTCGCCTATCAATCGAAGCTGTCACTATTTCAACACGGTGGCCTCTTCGATTGATATCAGTCATTCTCAAGCTACATTCAAAAGAAACCTATTAGCAAAACTTAGTTCACGCACTTAAATTGTTTTGATTGTTTGGTATGTATTTCTATTATTTGAGTTTGCATTATCAATGCGTTTTATGTCATTATTGTTTTTGAAAGTTTTTTTTTAAATCTGTTTATTAGGTTTGAGCAAATTTGTATATACTTGTTCGGCTCTGTAATTGGGAGTAATCCTGTTGAGCTTGTATCAATAAATAAATAAATAAATAAATAAATAAATAAGAGATTCAAGAGGTACCTCTTTGCAAAAGTCACTGTTTGGTGCGGCGTTTGTGCTAAAATGGCCGTTCTTTTTCGAAGATGATGATGGCCACACGGTTACTGTCGATCAGGAGCATTATCGCGATATGATAACCAATTTTTTCATGCCAATTATTTTCATCGAAAGCGTATGGGGCTCTACTGGTTTCAACAAGACGGCGCGCCACCATACACAAGCCGCACTACAATCGATTTTTTGGAACAATTGTTCCCTAGCCGTTTGATGTCAAAAATGGTGATTTCGATTAGCCGCCAAGATCAACCTAGAAGAGCTGAAAACCAACATCCGTCAAGAAATAGCCACCATTCCGGTCGAAATGTTGAAGAAAAACACGCCGTATAGTCCAAGGGCGACCATTTACGAGATATCATATTCAAGAGATGATGTAAACAAAACTACTTGAACCCAATTAAATGATTTTCACGTCGAACAAAAAAAGTGTTTTCTTTGATTTATTTAAAAATAAAATGGGCAATTCGAATATAAGCAACCTTGTATATAACCTGTGGTTAACCACTTGAAAATGTCGTGTTTGTAAAAATAAAATTGAAAATGAATTTGCATAAAATTAATAAGTCATCAATATTACTCATAACCAAGCTTTGCCATGGCATTCTAGATTTATAATTGTCTGTGCAATTACATATACCTCAATTAGAAACAATGCACTGTCTACCTAGACCTATATTCATCAACAGTTATCCTATGAATTGCAGCATATGTACCTTACTTTCATACTATTAAACATAGATTTCGAAACACAGTTAAAGGGGAAAATTGAACTCACCTTCCCTGGTGTTTGCAGTAAAATATTTCGCTGGAGGGAAAACAACTCCTTTCTCCTTATTCCTCACATACACAGTCATATTGTACATGGTGAACGGATGTAAATTCGTGAAGTTAAATTCAGAAGCGTCTGTCCAACTTTGATTCTGCCATTTGTTCTCTCCAATTTTAGCGATCGAAGTCATGAAATCCAACTTGATATTGAGTGGTATTGGTAACCACCAATAGAACAATATGCTCGATTCTTTTGTTGCATGTTCATCGACACCCATTTGGAGAACCTGATAAACAGAAATGATGATAGAAGATTAACAAGATGAAATAAACTTCTAGTATAAATAAATAAATGAAAAAGGTTTATTCAAAACAATTTTACCGAAATCATTATATGCTCTGTGGAGCAGCGGCATTACTATTTTAATAAATATGTGGTATATAGTAGTAATGCTCACGGCTACCCGATTAGGTCGGCAGGAGATATTTACATTCCCAGGACAACATATAAGGGAACGATGAGGGCACTATTCTTCAGAGGTTTTAGTGAGTTTAACAGTCTTCCTAGGGACCTCAAGGAAATAATGCGAGAGGAATGATTTTAATTTTAGACTGGGATTACCAATATAAGTTAAGCTGTTGGTATTTTGTGTTAGAACTTTTTATACTTGGAAATATTTCCTGGATTGCTTTTTGAAATTTTTTGCGTGAAATCATGTTCTCAATCATAGTTGGACTGTAACCGTTATTGACTGCTATTTGTTTAATTATTTTTTGCTCTCTTATAAAATTATTTTGTGACATTGGGATATTAATGAGTCTATGTACCATACTATTGTAAGCAGCTGATTTATGTGGATAAGGATGTGTAGATGAGCTGTGAATAGTAATATCTGTATGCCATGGCTTATGAAAGATAGAAATTCTAGAGATTAACAAAGAAAATAACTCAGGTAGGTTACTTAATAGTCAATTAGATCTAAATCCTTCTCCTTTATTCAAACTTTTCAATTCATAAAGTAAGCAACTCCGATGGGTTTTCCAACATACCCCTTGTACTTGTACCTATTGTAATATTAAGTAGGAAATAAGACTAATATATAAGGAATAACTCTGTTCATTAGTTTGTACCTATCTGATGAAGCCACAGTGTGGTGAAACCGGTCATAGTTTTGTTAATATAGTGAAAATCTAAATAGCATAGTTTTATTTCATTGAAAATATGTAAATCGATTTTCATCAAGTAACGACCTCCTCAATCAAATTAATAACAATACTGATAGATATAAAGAGAAACACAAGGAAATTCGAAGAGAAATAAGAAGGGCTAAAGAAGAATGGTACACCAAAGAATGCATAGATATTGAAAACTTGGAACAGAAACACTTTTGCTCTTCACAAGAAAATAAAAACAACCACAGGCCTTGGTTATCGAATAAATTTTTCAGTATTAACAGACGACTCTGGTAACTAGGTGAACAGCACAGAAGAAAAATTAAGTGTCGGGAAAGATAACGTAAGTAAACTCTTTACGTGGAAAACTTGTCCATGGTGGGTATAGGGGCTAAGCACTTCTTGTTCGCAGATGATACCGTTTTGTTGTATAATGGAACAAACAAAGCAGAATTAGAAACATCGATCAATCAAGACTTGGAGACATTCAACAAGTGGCTAAAAGCAAACGGACTGATAATAAGTGAAGACAAAACTGTATACATGTGCCTCAACAGGAAAAAACATCATATTCTCTGGACATTAAGATTAACAAAATACAATTAAAGAAAGTGCAATGTTTTAAATACTTATGCTTGATTATTGATGAGAAACTCTCATGGAATTAACATATTGATTCTATTTATAGAAAAATTAGAGCCGTCATATGTGCCTTCAGACAGATGACCTTCTACTTACCCTCGAAATGCAAAAATTTGATATATTTTGCACATGTTCAATCAATATTCTCATACCTTATAACAGTGTGGTCAAATACCCACAAATTTAATCTAGAAAGAGTACAAAGATTACAACAACAAAGTCATCAAAGCAATACAGAATCTACCCTATTCAACACCGTCAATTGACCTATATAGGAATTTTAACTTTTTAGAGATACAAAAATTAAAAAATCTAGATCACTGCAAAACTTGCTTTCAAAATCAGAAACGATCTTATAAAGTCCGGCTCCTCTATTCAGCCTGTTTCCGCCATACATAAATATAAAACAAGAACTTCTAACAATTTAATTCAGAAAAAAATATGAACAAATCTTGGAGCTAAATCTCCGGTATACCAAAGCATTCATTACTACAATCTTTTGCCCAATAATTTGAAACAAATCACTTCGATCAGAACATTTTCCATATCTATCAAAAAGTACCTAACTGCTATGAGTTGATGTTGTTTATATGATACTAAATTGACTCCGCTCATACAAACTATTATTGCTACTATTATTGTTATACCAATAACAAATACAACAACAATAACAGCAACTTCATTCAAGTACCAACCATGCCCACATTCTTGATGGATAACAACCCAGATAGCACACCAGATATCATATTGCACACTTCCAACTTAAAAAATAATGTGACAGAAATTAAACTCATCCCAGACTTGGGGTCAGATCACTTGGCAATGATGATAGAATTAGATATAGAAAAACCTATACGGCAGGAACAAGAGAGCTTCACTTATAATTTCAACAGGTGCGACATAAAAAAGGTGAATGAAGCATTGGAAGAATACATCGAACTAAACAAAGATAAAGCAATCAATGAAGAACTTATAGAATCATTTAACGAAAAGTTGTCCAATACTATCAAAGCCAATACGCCCACTATTAGTCATACACATTACCTTCATGAACTACCACCTTATATAATAAAACTGATCAAGAACAAAAGGAAAATATACAGAGAATATTGCAGGAATATAAGTCCTAACTTAAAACAGAAAATAAATGAGTACAACAAAGACGTCCAAAAATGATTCACCAATACAGAGAACACATGGATAAGGGCTTGTAATAAAATAAATGAAGCTAAAGGAGATCATTCTACCAAGAAACCAAAAACTTTCAAAATATAAACACTATAATAAAATTCCCACCCTAATAGAGAATGGAAGATCTTACTCGGAAGATGGAGAAAAGTAGAAGTGTTTGCAAAACACTACGAAAATGCCTTCAATTACGACAATGATGATAACTTTGATAAAACCCACAAGAGGAGAGTTAATCAGTGGTATGAAAAATTCTTCTCAACTTCCAAGAAAATTCCATCAGGAAAAATAAAATTGACAGAGAGACCTATTTTCAAATAGTAAACAGCTCCAAAAACAGTGCCCCAGGTGTCGATTACATACCTTGGAAAATAGTTAAAAAACTCAGTGATAGAATACATGAACACCTTATAAGTATCTATGAATATTGCCTCAATCAAGAAATATTCCCAAAAATATGGAAGAAAGGATGTATAATAACAGTACCTAAAGCGAACATGGACCACTCAAAATCAAAAAACTACAGACCGATAACCCTCCTGCCAGTTTTGGGGAAAATCTATGAAAAAATAATAAGGATGAAATTAATTGAAAATCTGCAAGATCAACTTCCCATCTTTCAATTCGGCTTCCAAAATCAGAGGTCTACAACACATCCACTGACTATGTTTATATCAAACACGCAAAACGCCACATTGAAGAATTTTAAAACATCGGCAATTAGTCTGGATATAAGTAAAGCCTTTGACAGTGTGTGGCACAAAGGTCTTTTATTCAGACTAAACTCGATGAAAACTCCCAGATATTTACTAAATACTATAAGAGACTTCTTGGAAAACCGACAACTATGGGTAAGAATTAAGAACAGCAAATCATATATTTTTGTACCACAACAAGGGACACCACAGGGCTCACCACTCTCACGCTACTATACAACCTCTACTGTGCGGACATATTTAATCCTGAAAGCCAAATTCAATATGTGTTACAGTATGCGGATGACACTCTTTTGATATCGCACGAGAAGAACTTAACGAAATGTATAGAACAACTTCAAGAACTAATGGGGAAGATAGAAGTGTGGTTCCGTACTTGGAGATTGAAGCCGAATCCAACAAAATCTCAGTTCATAATCTTCAATCATAGAATATCAAGTAGCTCTCAACAATATCCATATGTAACGAGCAAAAAATCCACAGCAGGCAATAAAATACCTTGGAGTCTATGTAGACAATAAAATGAATTTCAATCTGCATACAAGTCAAATGAAGAAGAAAACAACATCCCGAGCAAAACACTTCTCGAAGCTAGTTATTGGAAACCAAGGCTTATCAGTGGTGAATGCAGCCAAAATCTACAAGACCATATGCAGACCAATCTTGGAGTATGCCCACCCAATTTTGATCAATTGCAGGAACCCAGCAGTCCAAAATATACAAAAAGCAGAAAGAATAGCACTGAGGAACATATCAAGAATTAGACATCCACGCAACAGACTGCACAATCCTCCCAATGTATTACTATACGAAAAAACTATGATTCAACCTATTTCAGACAGATTTCAAAAATTAAATTCAAAATTCTACGGCAGATTGGAAGGTATGGCAGATGTCATCAAGCTGTACCATGAGGACCCCAACAACAACAACCCAACAAGGAAGTATCCATCAAAATCACTACTCCAAAAACTCAGGGAGGAATATAGAAGTAATAGATAACTTAAGCATACTTTACATAAAGTTTTTTTTTTTTTTTTTTTTTTGTTAAATAATGATATTTAATTTACTGAGCTGAAGGACCGAAGGTCGATGTTGTATGTGTATGACAATAAATGACAGTTCTCTCTCTCTCTCTGAACTTATATGTGCTCTGTGTTAACAGCTGCTGATTTGCAGTTTTATATATGAATAAATAAATATCAGAAATACAAATCGTGCAAAACACAAACTCTGCTAGGACCACCTATAACAAAGCATGAAGTGGAAAAAGGAATGGCGAGAATGAAGCACGGAAAAGCCTGTGGTCCAGACGAAATACCGGTAGAGGTGGTGAAACTATTTAATGAATGGATCACCTCATCAAGCTTTTTAACACCATTTATGAGTCCGGAAATCTGCCGGAAGAACGGCTCAAGTCGATATTTTTTGTCCTACCCAAGAAACCAACGGTGCGGAAATGTGAAGAATAAAGAACCATCAGCTTAATGAGTCATACACTGAAATTATTCCTGAAAGTTATACATGAGCACATAAACAGAAAACTTGAAACCCGTATCATAAACACTCAGTTTGGATTTAGAGATGACACGAATTGTGATGTATATGAATGTTTTGTGGATTTTGAGAAAGCGTTTGAAAAGGTTAAACACGATATTCTGAAAAGGACTGGAATAGATGAGTGTGATATCAGAATAATCGAAAACCTGTACTGGGGACAGAAAGTTGCAGTGAGAGTGGAGGATAGACTGACGGATGAGATAAACATTCAACGAGAAGTCCCCGTCAGGTTGTGTGTTATCACCCCTGTTATTCAATGAATACTGGAAAGAACTTTTTGCAGATGCATTTGAGGAACTTTTAGAAGGTATTTCTATTAATGGAGAGCACATCAACGATATCCGATACGCCGACGACACCATTCTTTTGGCAGACACATTTGAGGGTATGCAGGCACTATTAGAACGATTGACAGAAGATGGTAGCGAATACGGTCTCAACTTGAATCATCAAATACATGATTATCAGTAAATGTAATCATGTCAATCAACAATTAGTCATCAATAACAAGACGATACAGAGAGTAGACCATATTACATACTTGGGATGCTCATTAAATGATGACTGAGACCATTCAAGAGAAATTCATTAGAGGATAGAGAGATCAAGATCTGTCTTTCTTAGAATGAGATCCGTGTTAAGCAGCAATTCTCTCAGCCTCCAACTGAGGAGAAGAATTGTGAGCTGTTATGTGTATTCGGTACTGTTATATGGTGTTGAGTCTTGGACACTAACGGAAGCTACTTGCAAAACTAGTTTATGAAAGAACGGGATAAAGCGTATAAAAAAATGAGAACCTTTCCAGATGCTGAACAAAATATCATGTCTTTCAAAGAGATAAATGAAAAACTCAAAAATTCAATCAAGAAGAATAAAAAATGAATATGGAAAGTAAGGCCTTTGATGTAGTCAGTCATGCAGTTCTACTTAGAAAACTACAACGAATAGGAATCACGGGTAAAGCATTGGAGCTCTTCAAGAATTACCTAACTGATAGGAGGCAGTATATTGTGGTCCAGGGTGTAGCTAGTGAAAATAATGAAATAATCTCGGGAGTGTCACAAGGGTCAATAGTAGGACCACTTCTTTTCTTAATATATATATTAATGATTTAAACAATTGTGATATTGGTGGCTCACTGCTCTTGTACGAAGATGACGCTGCAATCTATCATATAGGTAATAATAGAGAAGAAGCTGTAGATATGGCACAAAATGATCTCGAATCAATTGAAAAATGGACCAAAGAAAATAGGATTAAGTTGAATACAGAGAAATGTAAATATATATTTTTTGGAAACCATGACTGCAACTTGCATCAACTACAGATAGATAGAGCAGCCACTTGAACAAGTCTTTAACATAAAGTACCTAGGATTAATTTTAGATCATGAACTGAACTATGAAAGTCATATTGAAAGTATTATAAAAAATAATATTTTTAACTACCATTTATATAGAAACTCTAGATACTCAAATCAAAAACAAAATATCAAATTTATTACTCATATGTGCAGACACACCTAAATTATTTGGCAGCTTTCTGGGGACAAGCAAACAAATCATTATTAAATAAGGTTCAAATATTTCAAAATCGTGCAATTAAAATTTTATTCAACAAAAATCCAAGTTACAGTACAAAGAATTTGTATAATGAACTGAAAATTTTGAATACACAGGAAATTATAGATCTAGATAACGTCAAAATAATCTACAAAAAAAAAGTTATTTAATACACAGTGATGTTGCAAGCCTACAGTACAGTCACGAAATACACATTCATGCAACTAGAAATAATCAAAAGATATATATTCTTCCTTCAGCTACTAACATAGGTAAATGAAAAATTACATGCCGAGCAGCTTCCTTATTCAATAAATTACCAAATAAAATTTCAGAATATACCTTTTGTCACTCTTTTCAAGTAGCGTAAAAATTATCACATTAATAATAGATAATTTAAGTTAACACAACAAATAATGTGACTCGCCTAGGTTAAGTATATTTAATGCTTTATTTTATAATCTGTTATGGCCCCAACGTGGGTCTTTTGGGTTATCAATTAAATAAAAAAAGAGTTGAGGCATTTGAAATGTAGGTGTATAGCCGCATCCTTAAAATCATATCACCAATGACGAGGTGTTAAGAAAAATAAGCCTTCAGTCAACAGAAGTACTGAAAACTATCAAAAAAGAAAGCTCTCCTATTTTGGCCACATTATGCGAGGAGATACATACGCTTTATTACAGCTGATCATGCAAGGCAAGATTAAAGGAAAAAGAGGACTAGAAGGCGCATCTCATGGCTGAAAAATCTTAGGCAGTGGTTTGGAATGACATCGGTTGAATTGTTCTGGTTAACTGTGAACAGAGTAACCATAGCGATGATGATTGCCAACGTTGGTTAAGCGAATACGGCACGAGGAAGAAGAAGATAGTATAATACATAGTTTAGTTTCTTATATAATCACCCTTTAACGTAGTCTCAATTTCAAAGGAGAAAAATCTGAAATCGTGTCCCTTTAACATAGGCCGCAATGATGGTATTTTTGTTTCAACCAATCAAATTACGAAATATTTGGAAATATGAAAATTTCGCTTACCTGGTAAATTCTAGAAGTGTTTGTACAATTCGACTCATCGTAACCGTCTGGGCAATCTCTAAGGCCATCGCATAGCGACGCGAGTGGTAGACATAATCTTCCATCGCAAGGGAAGAATCCTATTTGACAACTTGCCGATTCGGGAACCTTGGGCAGGTGAAGGTCGCAATTCAATTCGTCTGTTCCATCTGGGCAATCCTTCGTATGGTCGCAAACTTGTTCTCGCTGAAAAATAAATTCTGTCAAAAGAGTACCGGTAATTGATTATTTGAGAAATCTGCTTAAAACGATTGTCAAAATTTCTGTTTTCTATACTGACGCGGAGTTTGAACGCGCTCTATCATTTAGTTTGTTTTCAGTGTTCGATTTTGTCAGTTCTCACTCTGTGTTTTTCGATTCTTACAATGGATAAAATTGTCGACCAAAGAATTTGTCTCAAATTTTATAACGCAAATGGAATTTCGTGTGCCGAAACGCTGAAAATGTCACAAAATGCTTACGGTGAATCGACTTCGCAAAAACACGTGCATATGAGTGGTACAGTGCATTCAACAGCGGCCGAGATGTGGTGGAAGATTTGCCTCGCTTTGATCAGCCAACAACATTTTCTGAAGTTTACATCAATGAAGTGAAGGAAATGGTAATTGAAAATCGTCAATCAAGTTTGAGAGAGATAGGCAATGAACTTTCTGTGTCCCACGAATAAATTCGTACCCTTTTGAACGATTGATTGGGCATGAAATGCGTTGCCGCTCGACTAGTTCCAAAAGACCTGAATTTTCTTCAAAATTGAATCGCGTAAAGGTCGCTGAAGACAAACTAGAACAAGTCCATTCGGACTCCACATTATTCGTAAAACGCATTGTAACTGATGATGAGACATGGGTCTATGAGTTTGACATACAAAACAGTCAACAAGCTTCAGAATGGCGCCTACCAATTGAACCAAAACCGAAGAAACCTAGTCAAAGTTGATCAAAACTCGAGGTGATGTTGACTGTTTTCTTTGACGATCCCGGTGTTGTGCATTCTGAATTCTTGCCACAAATTCAAACGGCAAATAAAGAATATTACCTGAGCGTTATGCAGCGTTTGAGACAGAAAATCCGTCGAGAAAGACCAGATTTGTGGAAAGAAAACTCATAGATTTTGCACCATCTCACAAGGCTATCATTGTGAATGAATTTCTGACCAAAAGTCAACAAATACCATCGAACAACCATCTTATTCACCTGTAATGACTTTGGCCGACTTTTTTCTTTTTCTAAAATTAGAGGGCACGATAGTGCCCCCGCCATGTCGAGCGCAAAGCAAACACTGCCGTACCATTCTTTACTGGAACCATTTCGCCGCATTTCAGGCCCGTATTTGAGAACCTCTAGATAAAACCAGAACACAGGAATTTTCATCATCCAGTAAGCTCCTGACATCAATGCGTGCACTGAATCTGTTACAGAAATCATTCCTGCAGGAATGGATCTCTACATCCCTCATTCCATGAAAAGAACAACAGCACAAAAGCCATGGTTCAACAAAGACTGCGAAAGAGCCTCTGCAGTCAAGAGCAGAGCTTACAAGTCATGGAAGATGAATCCAACAAAGGAAACAAGAACAACCTTCGTACGAATACGGAACGTATGCAACCTGACAACTGCAAGAGCAAAAGCCAATTTCAACGAAGGGGTAACTAATAAACTCCTTGAACAGGCAAACGGGACTAGACAATTCTGGTCTATGGCGAAGACTGTCAGTGCCAATTTCTGCAAATCTGCGTTTCCGCCTCTTGTTACAGAGAACGGAAGTATAGCATCATCTCCGAAAGAGAAAGCCGATCTCTTTGCTCTCAAAGAATTCTATACTGGATTCATCTAACGCAATACCACCGAACATTCCTCCTACAAATTCTTCCATGGCCGAAATCAAGTACAGAGTCCGCACTGTGAGACGGGCTCTCGAGCAGCTGAACTGCAAGAAGGCAGTCGGTCTAGACAAAATACCGCCAACCGTCCTGAGAAAGTGTGTTCCCGAACTGGCACCCCTTCTTAACCGAAAGCCAGACTTTTCCGAGCAACAGGAAAATAGCGAGAATTCAACCGATCCCAAAGAAAGAAAAGAAGTCCTTAACCCAAAACTACCGAATGTTGCACTTCATCCCATTATGTCCAAAGTGATGGAGAGAGTCATAAATGATGAACTCATCAAATATCTTGAGTTGCAGGGAATTATTAACGACCGTCAGTATGGTTTTCGCAGGCAAAGATCGACAGGAGATCTGCTCGCCTACGTCACTCACGTTTGTACATCAAAGATGGAAAAACATGGGGAATCTCGATTAATAGCCCTCGACATCTCTAAAGTATTCGATAGGGTTTGGCATGCAGCCTTGTTGAATAAACTTGCTGCATATGGGCTTTCCGAAAAAATGCCGGGTTGGGTGAGTAGCTTTCTTTCAAATAGATCAATACAAGTTGTGGTGGACGGTATAATATCTGATTCTTTCCAGTTGCAAGCAGGAGTTCCTCAAGGATCCATTCTCTAGCCAACCTTGTTTCTGTTGCAGATAAACGATCTTCTGTCATCTACAGAGAACAAGATCTTCGGTTTTGCAGACGATTGTACCCTGGTTTCGTCTTTCAGTAGTCTGCGGCCGATTACAGCTGCGGAATCTCATCGTCAGAGATGTCAACAAATTTATAACTTAAACTCTGACTTACAGAGGATATCTGAGTGGGGTCAGTTGAACCTGGTGAGCTTCAACGCGAGCAAGACACAAGCAACTACGTTTTCTAGAAAGGTCCCCGCTAGAGAACCTCCTCTAACGATGCAAGGCCAACAAATTGCATCCAAAGATTCGATGCACCTTCTCGGAATAACGGTCAACTTCAAGTTTTGCTGGCATGAACATGTATCAGCAATAGCTAACTCAACATCAGCTAAACTTAGTTTTTTTTCAGAGCCAAGCAATACTTCACGTCATATAAGTCGCAGATTCAACCTGCTTTGGAATATTGTTACCATGTAAGGGGATCTGCGCCCAAACATTCGTTGCAGATGTTGGATAGTGTGCAAAAACAGGCTGGGCGCCTCATCGACCACCCGGACATCACCCGCGATCTCCAACCGCTGGCTCTCAGAAGACAAGTTGCTGATCTTTCTCTGTTTTACAAATATTTCCACAGAAGATGCTTCAAGGAGCTGAAAGACCTTATTCCGGGAAAACTCATGTTTTGCCGCAACACTAGGCTGGCAAGGAGTTCTCATCATATGGCGGTACATTTAACGACCTCTCGAACCTCTCTCTATAAGAATTCCTTCGTTTACAGGGCCGGTGAGCTGTGGAACTCGCTTCCGTCCAACATCTTCCCAACATCTTACAATTTGGCCCTCTTCAAGAAGCGAGTAAACAGACACCTCAATTCTTCCCAGGCGCCTACTCATGTGGTGGTGTAACAGGTTCGCCTATTCCTGGGAAGCGCGCATAACAAAAAAAAAATTTCAAGTCTGTAGGTCTTTACATACAAGAATCAGAACCGGAAAAAAAAAAAGATTTGTAATTGTCTACGATCCGTAGAGCCCTTTGGAATAAGTTTTTCATATTATTTTCAAGGAATAAATTCATTTATTTCAAATAACAGCGCTGCCGGCTCGGTGGCGTAGAGGATATGATGTTCGTCTCCTGCGCAGAGTTAATTGGGTTCAATCCCCACAAAGTCGGTGCGATTTTTCTGAATCTGGGAATCGCTTAAGCATCCATCTTTCGGAGGAGATGTAAAGCCGTCGGTGCTGTCTGACAGAGATGTGTTGGACATTAAAGATCCCTTCCCTCTACACGAGAGGGGTTCGGCAAAATTCCCGGGTTAGTGAGGTGACAGAATTCCCCGGCGTGTCATTGGTCGAAAGGCGGAAATAGAGCACGTTAAAGGAATAACAAACAAATAACAGCGCATTATCAAATTTGAGTCGTCACTCTTCATCACGCATGGGCAATGTCGCAAAAGAAAAGAGACGTGCGCAGGTAGACATTCGCTGATCTCGCTATCTCGATATACGTTCGAAAAGCACGCTCTCACAACCGAAAGTTTTTCCTCAAAAAGGAAATCTCTGGAAAATATTCATAGTGTGCAATTTGATAACCACTCCTGACATTATATAAGTGTCGTCAATAGAACTTCACTCCGCTGCTACAAGAACAACGAAATTCCTGGGCCCAGAAAACATAAAATCGAGCTCTTCATCAAGGTGAGTGGTGATTCAATTTGGCGAAATTTTCATATACTATTTATATAATTTCAATGACATACAGTAATAATAAAAAAACTACTCCTACAATGAAAAAAAAAATTGTCAAATAAAAAAAATCAATATGCCCACGTTACTACAAAAAGAAGCGAAATTCCACCAAAAACATTCTGTAAAAAAACTAGCCAAGTCTCGATGGAGTTGCTTGTTTGACTTGGCCGTTGAAATGTACACAAGGGTACGAAACCAGGTGCTCTATGAGTCCGTCTGTACGTCTACTGCATGTGTTGCACAATCAACAACAGCCTAAAATAAGACACTTGCTACTAATTACCAATACCAGTATGGGCTATTATCTCGCTTAACAAACATAGGTAGTTACGGATATAACATTATGTGTAAACAAAATTGAATTGTACCTACCCACTAACATATAAAGAATGTTCAACGACCAAGTCACACAACATTAACTATAATAATAAAGAAATCGCAGTAAGGAACCTTAGACCTGGCACGACTTTGTCTAGATTTCATTACTTTTTAGAGATAAACAAGCAGCTCCATCAAGACTTGGCTATTCGGAAGGGATCTACTTCAAAGGCGATAATAAATTTGGATGAAAAATTAATATTTTTTGTATCATTGACCAATTCCCGCTACGTTTTAGACAGAATGTACTTCACTTCAATGAATTCACAGGAAGCTATCAACCTTACCAAAATACAGCTACCGTCCTTTCTGCATCTGAAATGTTTAGAATCGCAGGAACCACTACAATTTGCCTCATCTTCTCCTCCAGGACAATCCTTTATACCGTCACACAACCAACTGTTCAAGATACAAGAGCCTGAAGAGCACTGGAATTGATTCTGTTCGCACAGTTTGGTAGCGGGGCTCGGGGTGAAATTGGGAACTGTTGTCGTCGAGGGCGTAGCTGCATCTTTCTTTGGACATCCCAGTTCGTCACTACCATCGCCACAATCGTCAGAGTCGTCACATTTCCACCAATAAGGGATGCACCTCTCGTTACGGCATTTGAACATCCATTCGGTACAGGTTCCATTCTGAGGAATTATTATATATTTGAGACTTCCAATTTAATTTACATATAGGGGGTTTTACCCCGACGAGTTGCCCATATATCTGTTCATGCAATCAAACTGATTTCATGAAAAATATAAATCCACCACCCGGTAATTAATACCATTGCCAGGCAATGATTATAATCAAAACATATCCTGGAGTAATTATATATTAGGATAACGTTAAATGTTATGAGAATATATCAATCTACCAGAATATATACATACTATAGCATCATCAGACAATGATATCAATGTACCAACGAGTAGTGTCAGAGGCTTTCTCCCGGAAAAATCCAGTGTACGGACCTTAGTCAAGTAACACTGAATGTTACTCATTAATAGTTTCCTTTGTGTGAAGTGGTGAACGATCGAATAGAATACTGCTCTGAATATAAATATGACAAAATTGTCAGTTAATTATATTACATTTATATAAACAAATAAATAAAATATGAAATGAGATTCTGAGCAGTATAAACTAAAGAGAAAACCTATGACTCTACCTCATTATTATTTTCGGAAAGAAACCTACGAAGAATATTACAAGATTTGATGACTGTTATCTTTTGTAACTGTTCAAACAAATTTTCTTCAGGCCCAAAATCTCAATACTTTTGTGAAGATTTCTAGAATAACACCTGTTGTAGAAATAATAATCGGTAGAATAAATATTTTCTTCATTTTCCACATTTTTTAATCTCGTCGCCAAGCATCATATATTTAGAAATTTTTTCATTGTATTTATTTTGTATATTATGTGTGTCGGGTATAACAATAACAATTATATATGTTATTTGATTCTGTTTATCATTAAGAACGATATCTGGTCTATTGTGTTTTACAGCTCTGTTGCAAAGAATTGTTTTATCAAAATAAAGTTTATATTTGGATTTTCACAAATAATCTCAGGTTCATATTTGTGAAATTTTTTCTTTTGGGAATTAGGTCGTGTTTAATTCCTAGATTAAAGTGAATAATATTAGCGACGGCATTATGTCTTTCTAAATAATCTGTTGAAGCAAGGACTGAGCAAGATGATAATATATGAAAAACTGTTTCTGAAGAACAGAAACATCTACGGCAAGAATCATCTATATTTTGTTTGATGATGTGTATATATATATATATATATATATATATATATATATATATATATATATATATATATATATATATATATATATATATATATATATACACACTCCCATTACATTGGAGGGGGTCGCTCGGCTTTGCAAGCTTTTCCGAACTACGACCAAGTTAGTCTTTTGTTCGTAACCCTTCTTTATTCATTTCCCTGTAGGTCTAGATCCCTTACAAAATTAAGAATCTCCCTGGGAGCTTTCGCTTTTACTTCGTGCGGCTCTAGTTTGTAGCTACCGAAGTGTATATGTCTTTGACGGGCAGTTGCGATGCAACTGCAACTGCAAAGAATATGTTCGGCAGTTTCATCGCCCTCTTTACACATTCTGCATGTTGCCGTTTCCGATTTGCCCATTTTACTGAGATGGTATCTCAGTGGGCAGTGTCCAGTAAGGAGGCCTGTTATAGTCCTCAGCTCGTCCCTAGAGAGGTCGAGAAGCTGTTTCGTCTTCTTTGGCGGATAGTCAATGAACTTTTTTGCTTGCCTTTGGCCTGCTGTTTTTCTCCAGTATTCTTTTTTGCTAGATTTTTTCTACCGTTCCAGTTCCTGTCGTTTGTGCGGCTTGCTTAGACCGCAGAACGGTTCAGGTCCGATGAATGGGATTCCAGCAGCTGATCTAGGCAGTTCTGTCAGCTGCTTGATTTCCTTGTATGCCTTCGTAGCCAGGTATCCACCACAGGAAAAGTTTGTTCCCCTCAGCAAGATGCTTCAAGGATTGACGGTATTCCCAGACAGATATGCTCCGATAACTGTAGCAGTTTAGAGCTTTAATCACTGTCTGACTGTCCATTAAAATGTAAATCTGTGCACCTTTGAGTTTCCTTCATAGTCCTTCCTGGCAGCACAGGTTTTCAGCAAGTATTTCTGCTTGCATGATTGTGGGAGTATCAAACTTAAGCTGCATTATATCCGATATATGATAAGATTCTTGGCGCTATGTAACTCAGAATCCCCAGGTGTCCCTACAGATCACCAGGTAATAGTTTCTTTGTGTCTTGAAGCCGTAATGGCGCCATCGACGCTTCCTTTTTCAATTTTGTATGAAGAGGCGGGAGATTTAGGATTACCTACAGGGCAGTAGTCGGGGTACTTCTCATAGCCCCTGTTATGCCCACGCACGCTAACCGCTGCAGTTTTTGCAGCTTGTTCTGCGTAGTATATATATATATATATATATATATATATATATATATATATATATATATATATATATATATATATATATATATATATATATATATATATATATACTTAAAAATAAACAATGTTTTTACTGGGGAATCGGGGTTAAGAGAACAGAAAGTGTTTGAGCTTAAAAACTTATAATTTGTAGAGTGTTTTTACGCGTTTCGCCACAGGGCCATCATCAGAAAATATTCATCTCTGCACAATCATTATCTTACACATTCTCTCGTGACATCATTATCTTCAGGGTGAAGATAATATGGACCGACACGGCGAACCCGCTACCGGACTTCGAGAAAGGTACGAACAATAACAAACAGTTTGTTTGTATATACATAAAGGGCGACTCTCGTACGAAGTACGTCCTTACTGGAATCGATAGGGTACCCCGATGTAGCTTGATAGGATGCTGAGAAGCGACATGCGACACTGATGAGCTCTTAATAAGGGCGAAACTGCAGTCTGCCGCTTCGTTTCTCGGCATCCTGCTTAGTTGCACTATTGTGGCTCTTGGGGGCTGCGTGCATGGCAGATTTGGGAACTAGCTCTTGTCAGGAAGGATTATTCATTGATCTATGGATTTTTGAATAATTCTTCTTGTCTCAAGTTTACATATGTAGACTCCTCGCGATAAACTTCGCGAGGAGTCTACATATGTAAACTTGAGACAAAAAGAATTATTCAAAAATCCGTACATCTCAACGGAGCATATTCAATGCAAACTAACAAAAAACAATCAAATCTTTCCTCTTTATAATATTAAGTATAGATATCAAAAGAAGACGTTTATTTTCTACCTGGGACATGAACAAGTCGGGTAACTTCGGCCTTTGAGGAATATTCGACTGATTACAATTTTGTTCATCTCTGCCATCTGGACAATCCATTTCTCCGTCGCAAACCCAGGTTCTGTAGATGCACGTGTTAGTTGGCGGGCCGCAGAAAAATCGGTCATCCGTACACTGGCTACTATCGCAATCCATTTCATCAGAACCATCTTTGCAGTCTTTTTCTTTGTCGCATCTCCAAGTGTTAGGTATACAAGTTGTGCCTCCACTTTTGCATCGGAATTCATCACCTAAAAGTTGATAATATTAAGTTATAACTTAAATATATCGCAAACGCAATCTATAGCAATTAAACAGTTAGTTCTTTGATGAAGATAAAAACAAAACTTGGTGGTGGAAGAAGACACTGTAGCGTGCTAAGTGGCCGCTACTACTTTAACTAAATAACCTTTGGATTAACACGGTGCAAGTTTAACACAGTGCAATTCACTTTGATTCTATGACCATACATTCCGTGAATAATCCCCTCTACCATCGGCGACTATCGAAGAATGACAACTGAGAGAACATCGAAGTTCCTTCATTTGCTTAGAAGACTTCGTTGAAACCACTCGAAATTAATTATTCATAATAATTTGTGAATTGTTTAATAACTCTTTAGAATAAAATGGGTAAGTAATAATCCATTGTCATCCGCTTTATTTTATTATTTTCTTTTAATATTGAGCAAACATTGAATTAATACCTAGATCCATTTTTAAATTAATATTCTCAACATGTGCATAGATTTCTGAATATCCATCCTCGTTAATCTTATATTCTCTTTAGGTCATATTTACTTACAGCATGGATCTATGGTTTCTACGTTCTTAATTCTTAATTTTCATATAGGAATATTCTACTGCTTTGTTCATTTCCTTCTAGCATTACCCAACATAGCTTTTTTATTATTTTTTCATTCCTTTCATATTCATCTTATACTTTTGCTTATTAACTTCATTCATTACTTGCTGACCTCTCTCCAGCTTTATTTGAATGGCCTAGAAAATGAGTGATATTTTGTTATAACTAGATTTTCTTTTCATAATTGATTTGCAAGTCTGGTGTGTTCAATCACCATTCTATTTTCTTATTATATGTATATCTATATATTTATCTAGGCTATTTTTCATTTTCAATTTATTAAAATCATTCAAAATTCAAATAAATGCAGAGGAGGGGTCACTTGTATTTATCACGAGCACATGATGATGTATGAAAACTTTTACAGTTTTTGGGGAAGATAACAACACCCATATTATTTTTGGAGAGGACAAAAGTACAGCTTTATTTTTGGAGAGGACAAATTCAACACCTCTATTTTGGACAAGATAAAAGAGTTCGATCATTTTCTTGGATAGCCACCAACCTCCATTATTTTTAGAGGAGATCAATCCTTTCCTTGGAGAGTCACCATTTTATATTACACATTACTCTCCATTTTATATTACACATTACTATAAAGATAAGTCTATTTCTTAAATTTTGTGAAGTCTAGATATTTATTGAATAGATAATTTTGATAAATTTTGTTCATTTTATTGGGGAGGAACCTTCAACATTGGTTGCTTGAAGGGAACTAAAAATCCACGACCCATCTAAAACGACTGAGTAGGGTAAACCATGAAGTGTGAACCTTACCTAATTAAAGTCATTATTATTAGTTTACATCCTATAAGTAATTGGGTAGGTTACAACACCTGCTATGTAGAGAGTGCAATTTCTATTACAGTAGGCAGAATATGACTATCCATTTTACCTAATTGGGGCACTATAAAATATTGACAAATTATTATCAAGTAATTTCGGAACCATTGACAATCTCGAGGAGGAGCTACCTTTATTGCTCGAGGGTGGGCCACTTTTGGTGAGAAACATAATGTGGTTCATGCATGACGGGGAACCAGCATATTTTAGTGGAGAGGCTAGGGAATTCTGTAAAAAATAGCTTGCATTCTAAATTTGGGCTGAATATCTCAAAAAACTATAGGAGTTTTGAAGAAAAAAACAATTTTTTCCGGAAATTTCAACACCCTGTAGCTCAGTAACGAAGCTTTTGCGGACCTATGTTTATATAAACTTTTTTTCTTGAAATTGCACCTAGATTTACCCCCTCAAGTTGTGTCATACTATTATGTAACACCCTGTATATTAAGCTGTTCATGAATGACCCTATTGAACGTATTGGAGCGTTGTCTTTGTGATTTTTTATTAGACCGTAAAGTCTTGGAGGTATGGGATTCATACTCATGAAAGAAATGACTGGTTTTGTTAGTATTATCGGTGAAATTTTTTTCAGATCTGTTCTCGATACCCAAAGGTCGAACCATGGATATTAAAAAATTAATAAGAACAGCTCTAAAAGAAATTTATGTAAGGTCATCATCAATAGCCTGACAAAAATCCTGAGAGTTTAATCGAAGAGCTTTTTCCGTTCTGTTGACCTTACAGGCAACCTTACCTGATATTCAAGGTCAAGGTCAAAGGTCATATTCGAACGTAAAATTTCCCGCTCTTTCGAAATCCGTAAGACATTAGACAACCTTCAAGGTCAAGATCAGCTTCGAATAGCCTGGCATGGCATTTTTTATGTATATAATATTAAAAATAAAATATATGAATACTCACTATGGCATTTCACAGGTTCTGGATCACTGCAGTTCAACTCGTCAGAATTATCTTTACAATCATTTTCACCATCACATTTCCATTTCATCGAGATACAACGGCCGTTATTGCAAGTGAACTGGTCTCTAGTACAGTTGGCTTTCGGACAATTCAACTCGTCTGAACCATCGGCACAATCATTAGAATAATCACATCTGAAATAATTACGTATATTGCAAGTTCGCTACATTATATAAATCATATAAAGTTTGTAACAAGGCCAATTTCAAAACGAAAAGTATTGTAACGATATCCAATCGTCCCTGAAGCCGAACCTGTCACGGCCCGGCGAAATGGCGAGTATTACGAAGAAATCAGTGTTGCCGTTTCCGGAAGGTTCTCGAACGAAGATCTGGAACAGAGCCGAAGTTACGAAAATGTTCTAGAACAATTCGTACTTGTATATAAGAAGAGAGCGAGAAGCGCAGAAAATGTAGTTTGAATACAGAGCGCGAATAAGTGGACTTTGATATGTTGAATGATAACTGGGATGGTCTGGAAAGAGGAAACCTGAATGAAAAGTTCAGTGGGTCAAAATGATCCTAACTGTATTGGGATCAAATGCTTCAATCACA
Organism: Cryptolaemus montrouzieri; assembly: GCA_013387265.2. Classification (NCBI taxonomy): domain Eukaryota; kingdom Metazoa; phylum Arthropoda; class Insecta; order Coleoptera; family Coccinellidae; genus Cryptolaemus; species Cryptolaemus montrouzieri. Next base: position 5,899,665 of record JABFTP020000001.1, read on the forward strand.
TATATCCGATCATAAATGATTTCAAATCCAAGAGTATAGTAAAGCGTAGAGTAAAGGAATTCTTGATTTCGGGTGCATTCTATACAATGACAGAATTCTTTGAAGCAAACATATGGCAGCTGTAATATAATGTTTTTCTTAAATTGATGAGAACTATTTCTAGAAATCTGTAATATTTGTATTTTATGTCGAATATTTTTACATTGTGTTTTGTTTATTGACGTGCTTGAATGTGACTCATTGTAGTCTTAGGAGAAAATAAATATGATTTGATTTGATTTGACTATATCATGGGGACATGAATGAGGATGTTTTCGAAGAATATTCTGAACAGGTGTTGTATTTGATTCCACTAGGATCTGTTATAGTAATAGATAACGCAAGCTATCATTCGCAACAGATTGAATTAACTCCAACATCTTCATGACGTAAAGCACATCATCACATCATCAGATGTGGACACATTGAATAATTTTTATTCAAGGAACAATATTCGAATTTCCGTAGAATGTTAAATATCCTTCTTTGAAGGAGCTGGTTTTCCGATCCACTTTTCATAATTACAGTAAACCAGGGCAACACAACAATGGTACAGCACGATCGGATGCCATGAATAGGAGCAATATACTGCAGTTTCCGTCATTTGACCTCATCAGTATTGCATACCCATTCACAACAGCAGGCCACACTGTCACCTACTCATCTCAATTCGTTGAAGTGTGAAAAACATGTAAATGTTATTGTGCCCTAAAACGAATCGAAACAGCGTGGCCTGATGTTGTGAATGGGTATACAATACTGACGAGATCAAATGAGACCGAATCTGCAGTCTATTGATTAATAGTGGTTGTCTTTATTTTCAAAAAGTTTGGTTACTTTTGGAATGGAGGGTGTAAGATTCACAATATTAGAATAAACCAATTAACAGAACTAAATGTTGCCGGAAACAAATTACGTAAAGGGGATTAGAGAGGTTGTACTGTATCTGATTTTATCAAAATTCATTTATTACCTTTTGTTTGTACCCTTATTAATTTTGGATCAACCCTTTGAGACCCATTGTTAGTTATATTTATTCACCCACGTATAACCTAGCACAATTTCTTTCAAAGACGATAACAAACACACTGGGAAAAAATGACTATTACATAAAAGATTTCTGGCATTTCCGTAGTTTCATAAAAGATCTAATTATTCCAAAACGTTTTATGTTAATCTCGTTAGACGTAATTTCCTTATTCACAAATGTTCCTTGTACATTAGCCTTAGATATCATCTGTAAAAAATGGCAAAATCTCACAAATTGAACTTCCTCAAGACGAATTTATTAAAGCAACAAAACTTTGTCACCAATGGGTTCGTCCATATCTGCAGCAATTGCAAATTTAGTATTGGAAGACCTTGAATGTCAAATACTTTCAAAGATCACATTCAAAGTGCAGTTTTTCAAATGGTATGTAGAAGACATGCTATACAGTCTTCCTCACGACAAAATAAACGAAATAACCAAAATCTTCAATTCATCTCACAAAAAAATTCAATTTACCAAAGAAATCGAAAAAGATAAAACAATCAATTTCCTTGACATACAATTAACACACATCGATACAAGAAAAAAAATAAACAAATTGGTATCAGAAACCGAAATCGAGTAGAAGATACCTAAATTTCGAATCAATTGTACCAAACCGCTACAAAAAAAGCGTTATTAATAGCCTGGTTGATAGAGCCGTCAAACTATCACACCCTAAATTTAGAAAAAAAAATATAGAAATTGAAGAACATACTAAAAAGAAACGCGTTTCCACCTAGTTTTTTGAACCACTCATAAATAAAAGAATACAGGAAATATACAATACAGAACAAAGGGAAAAAGAAAAATATAGATTTTAAATACATCGGCCTCACTCATACAGCCGGACTGTCACAACAAATAAATAAATGCCTAGAAAATTACAACATCAAGATTGGACACAAACCTAACAACTACTGCAAACAATTTTTCACCACTCTAAAGCCAAGGGTGAAACATGGGAACAAAACACACTGTATATACAAGGTTCATTGTCAGGACTGTGGAGCGTGCTATATCGGTAATACTGAACAATACTTGCATAAAAGAATATACCAACACGACTACTCCGTTAGATCTAATAAAAAAAGTGCCGCCCTAGCGAAACATAGCATTGAACAACTACATAAATTTAATTTTGCTGATGTAGAGTTCTTGCATCTGAAAGTAACGACTTTAAAATGAACATTCAAGAAATGACAGAAATCCAAAAAGAACTTAGGACAGTGAATTCAAGAGCTGACGTTGGCGGATTTATGAATGTCTACAGTAATCTGATAATTTGAATACACCCTTCAATAGATTGCTGCAACCAGTTATACTCAAATATTAATTGCTATTGCCTGTTTTGTTGTCTTGCTTTTTGTTTTTGTTTTACCAGTGGTGATAATGATGTCACGGAATCAATTAACTTTAATATGCGTCTTTATTAAATGAAGATACGATCACTAACTTGGAATTAACGAAAATTACATCTGAAACGAACATGTTGATAACGTAAAATCAAAACGTGTCGTTAAGAATCAATAAAAATTAATCATTTTCTTTTTCGCACGCTGTGTCTATAAAAATCCAACACATGCAAACACTAATTTTAACTATATCTCTTTTTTGAAGCAAACCACAGACAAACTAATTTCACTTCGTTATACTTACTTCCAAAAATGCGGAATGCATTTGCCATCTCCACAGAAGAAAGAGAACGGTGGACAACTCTGCGTTTTGCAGTTGATTTCGTCGCTTCCATCGTTACAGTCAGGTTCGCCGTCGCACTTCCATCCCATAGGTATGCAAGAGTTGTCTTGGCAAGTAAAATGCTGTGGTGCGCAAGTTCCACTCTGCTTGGGACAAGTTCCATTGGACGAAGGTCTGATATTACCGGGACAGAGACAGTCGTTACTGACTTGTATCATACCATCAGGACAAAGACAGGTGTGGCCCTTTTTAGAGGGCGAACCGACGCAAATATAGGGACAGGAATTAGCGGTACATGTGTTGTTGCCAATTTGTATTCCATGGGCAAATACTTTGAGGTCCATAAGGCCGATCAAGTGCTTCTGGAGTACTTCCAAGCTTTGAAGGTTACCTAAAGTAACACGATTGTATTAAATATTCAATTCATAATTCCTGTTGGCAGACTTGAAAATAAATTTGGAAACATACCTAAGGAACTATCCTTATCGGCGCTGAAAATGGCATTCCTCTTCCAATCGTCCCAGAACATACTGCTCTTGAACACAGCAACAGCGAATGGATGGGATACAACCTCGTTATCCTTAATTATAAATTTGATATCGTCCCCATGCAAATCAGCGGACGCAATATAGTCCTGTCTGGCGTCGACCCAATATATTCTTTCGGCAATATAATCGATGGCGATACCGTTAGGCCACTGAACTATCGGTTTTTTGAATAAAGGTTTTATGTGACTACCATCCAGATCAGCTCGGTTAACGGAGGGATTTTCAGCAGACCAGTCGGTCCAAAACATGTAACCATGTTTGGGATGTAAGGCAATACCTAGGTAAAAACATTCAAGTTATGTTTTATAGACATGGCACAGTTTTTGTATTCCCAAATACTAATATCTGATAATAGAATAAACAAATAATTGATCGATGAAGCCTGAACTACGTGATAGTTGATATTCATAATGAATACTATGTTTTAACTATCACAAATTTATTGATGTAAAGAATGACAACATTTTTGTCATTGTCAGCTGTTGAAGTTCTTGAAAAGGATGACATTCATTCAGACAATGTGCAGCTAAAGCTGAATCATATTTCTGATGTAGGAATGACCGGAAATGTTCTTTGTATCTAGCCTTGAAAGAGCGTCCTGTTTGACCTATATAAAAGGAATTGCACTCAGAACATTTTTATATAGGTCAAACAGGACGCTCTTTCAAGGCTAGATACAAAGAACAACATGAAAATGGTGGTTTATATTTCCTAGATGCCCCTGGTGGGACAGGTAAGACATTCCTCATGTCAGTAGTTTTAGCCACTGTTTGTGCGAGATCCAACATAGCGGTTGCAGTTGCTTCTCCTGGAATAGCAGCCACATTGTTAGAATGATGATTTTATTGTCTGGCGATTTCCGCCAAACACTGCCAGTAATTCCAAGATCTACGGCTGCGGACGAATTAAACGCTTGCCTCAAATTGTCGAATCTATGGTGCTATCTGAAGAAACTGCAGCTGACAACAAACATGAGAGTTACATTGCTTAATGCTACATCTGCTGGAGATTTCTCGGAGCAATTGCTGACTTTCGGTAATGGTCTAGTACCTATCGATGAATCGAGCGAATTGGTATAATTTCCAAATAATTTCTGTAATTTTTTTTTTATACTTTATTTAAGAGTGTTTCGACATCTTGGCCATTTACACTCTGACATATATAATACATTTACATAACATCTTATAAAACTATTATTTTAAATACAATCAACGTAGTTAATTCTATGTAGGTACTTAAACAGCGTTTCCATTTTGTAAGGATTGTTGCTGAGCATGTCCTTTAGGTTGTCATCCACTTGTAATGCTTTTCTGTCATCTGCGAATTTGTTACATTCTAAGAGTACGTGCCTAACAGTGAGCGGAACATTGCAAGTATCGCATATCGGTGGCTCTCCGTTTTCCAAATGATGTTTGTGACTAAACTTAGCATGTCCAATTCTCAGTCGTCGTGGAATACTCTGTTCGTGACGATTTATTGCAGTCAGTGGTGTTGGTCTTATGGAATCTTCAAACTCTCTTAATTTTCCTGTTTGTTGTGACCACTGGTGTTGCCATTTACTTATACCCTTTGCTTTGAAGTATGCTCTGAGATCATAGTCCGTTTGAATGAAATCGGTCACATTATCTAGTTCTGTTGCCCTCTTTGCATTTCTATCCGCCTCTTCATTGCCCATTACTCCAATGTGGGATGGAATCCATAGTATGCTAATTTGCAGTCCACGAGTTATGAAGTGGTGAGCTAGGTTGACAATTTGGCTCACAATGGGGTTTTTAATCAGAGAATTTTTAATAGATATGAGAGCTGAGAGGGAATCTGAACAAATAAGAACATGTCCTCGAACGTAGTTTAATGTTTGTAAGTGTAAAAGTGCTTTGAAGATTGCCATTAGCTCCGCTGTGAATATGCTGCAAATTGGTGGTAGTTTATATTTGAGTTGAAGGTTTTGTGCTGTAACTGCACATCCTACTTGGTTTCTCTGCCTTGAACCATCCGTATATAGCACTAAATCATAAGGATATCTCTCGATTTTATGTTGCACCGCTTGATTGAAGAGAGCTGGTGGAGTGCTTGTTTTGTTTTTGGCTGCCAGACTTATATCGATATTGGGATTCTTCAAAATCCATGGTGGTATACCAGAGTGCCTAAATTCCGTCGATCGTTGGAAATCGATATGTTCATCTAATTTTAATTTTTGTGCCGCTAGTTTTGGCAAGCGCGTCTTCCTTTCATATTGATCGCTATATGGTTTGTCAAACAGTGCTTTATGAGCAATGTGATTTTTCCTAGCTGATATATTGGCTGCATATCTGTGGAGAAGATTTTCTCGTCTAATGTTCAGTGGTGGCTCATTAGCCTCTCTGTACAAACTCTGAGCCGGACTTGTCGGGAAGGCTCCAAGGCATATTCTGAGGGATGTGTTTTGAATGGAATCTAATTTAACTAGGTTAGGTTAGACAGTATGACAGGCTGATGAATACACTAGGGAGCCATAATCCAATTTTGCCCTGATTATGGACCTGTATATTTGGAGTAGTGTATCTTCCTGTGCTCCCCACGTATTGTGGGACAATGTTTTGAGTATATTCATCCTTTTCGTACATTCAATTTTCAGCTGTTTGATGTGCGGTCTCCATGTTAATTTTCTGTCAAGAGTCATGCCTAAGAATTTGTGGTGTTCTACTTGATCCAGGTTTTCGCCATACATTTTTATTTGAAAAGGCGGCTCAGGAATTCGCCGTCTTGAAAATACTATAGTTTTTGATTTAATTGTTGAAAATTTGAAACCTGTTTCTTTCGACCATGACTCGAGTTTGTCTAGTGCCTTCTGCATTTGCTTCTGTATTGTTTCTAAATTTTTTCCTCTACACATGTAACATACATCATCAGCAAACTTCACAGTCTTTATCGGTTTGTGTACAGTACTTGGTGCGTCTAGACCATTGACGGCCATTATGAATAGCGTTGGACTCAACACTTAGCCCTGTGGAACTCTTTTGGCTTGGGTGCGTGATGTTGAAAGTACACCATTAACTCTTATTTTAAAGTTTCTGTTCGTCATGAAATTGTTGATAAATGCTATAATGTTCCTGTCAAGTCCTACATCCATCAAATTAGTCAAAATATTTCTTCTCCAGGTTGTATCAAATGCCTTATCTATATCAAAAAATGTTGCCACTACTATTTCATTATTCGCAAACGCATCTAAGATTTCTGTTTGCAATACTATCAAATTGTCACATGTGTTATGGCTTTGTCGAAATCCCGTTTGTGTGTCATTGATAAGTCTTTGTGACTCTAGGAACCACTTTAATCTTTTGTTGACCATTTTTTCTAAAACTTTGCAAGCGGTGCACGTTAGAGCGACAGGCCTGTATGATTTGGGGTCAGTTTTAGGCTTACCTGTTTTATAGAATGGTAGTATGATCGACTCACGCCATTTGGTTGGAAACACATTATTAGCATATATTTGATTGAATATTTCCAGCATGAATTTTACAAAATTAATAGGTAGGTATTTGAAGAAAATCATCGGAATATCGTCTGGGCCAGCAGCACTGTTTTTGAATTGATGAATCGAAGATATTAATTCTTTGAGTGAAAAAGGTTGATTTATAGAATTATTGTTGTTATAGTCAATTATCAGTGTACTTTCTATTCGATTTTTATTTCTTTGAAATTCAACATCAAAATTATCATCACTAAACTGTTTTTCAAGTGTCTCAGATATTTGGTTCGCTATATCATTGGGCGAAGTAAGGAGATTTCCATCTTTATCTTTCAATCCCGAGATTTGGAATGGGGTTTGATTGCCTTGGATTTTTTTAATCTTGTTCCATACTTCAGTTGGTTGAGTTGATGTTGATATGGTCGATACATAAGTCTGCCAGGATTCTTTTCTTGCTGCTTTTAGTGTTCGCTTTGTAATTGCCTTTTGTCGTTTCATTTCAATTAAGTTTTCCATGCTTTTTTGTTTCCGGAAGTTTTTCAATGCTTGTTTTCTTCTGTTAATAGCGGCTGTGCAATCTTCGTTCCACCATGGAAGTGAATTCTTTTTCTTATCTTTATTTCTTCTTCCGATGTGGTTTTCGGCTGCTGTTATCAAATAAGTAGTTAATTTCTCTATATTTTCATCGATGCTATTACTAATTGTAAGATCTTTTAGTTGGGATAGTTGTTCTGTAAAGCCTCTCCAGTTCGCTTGTCTCAATTTCCAACCTTTATAACTCTGTGAGGATCGCATTTTTTCCTCATTATATATTAATATTGGAAAATGATCACTATCATGCAAGTCGTCCATTACTGACCATTTCAGAGAAGCTGCACTACGTGGGTCACATATACTAAGATCAATGTTTGAAAACGTACCTGTCGCTTGACAGAAGTGTGTAGCCTCATTTGTATTCAGGAGGCATCCTGACGATTCAAAAATTGCTGCTTCAATTACTCTGCCTCTTTTACACGTTTTGATTGATCCCCAGAGTTCGTTGTGTGCGTTGAAATCACCAAATAGTATGAACGGATGCGGTAATTGATTCAATAGGTCTTTTATTTCATTTTTGGTAACATTATAATCACTGGGAATGTAAATATTGCAGAGTGTCATTTGGTAGGGCACCCACATTTTTATCGCTATAACTTCCATTTGTGTTGTGACATTCAGTTTTTTAGTATGTATGTTATCCTTCACAAATATTGTGGTACCCCGCTCGCTCTACGATCTTCTGTGTTTCTTATTTGATCAAAGCTGATATAGTTAGATATTTTACCTACTTTGTCTTCCCTAAAATTTGTTTCTTGTAAGCAGATAATATCGGGTTTATTAGAGTTTATAATATGCTGGATATTCTCTATTCGTGGATAAAATCCACAGCAATTCCATTGGAGTAGTTTGAAGATGAAATATTTTGTGGATGAAGTTAACTAGAGAACCCCAGAAATTGTTCGTCCGGTGCTTCAGGATGCGACGAACATACAGACTCATTGTCTTCAGAATTTTCTGTCTCACTTTGGCCCTTCAGTTTTTTAATCAGTCGTGAAAATCTATTTTTCAGTGCTCTATCATTTAAATGAGGGTATATGTCATACAACATTTCAGTTAATCCGCTGATATCTTCTGTATATCTTCGTGCTTCTGTAATTACATCACTTTTTCCGAATGCTGATTCCAGAAATGCAATAAAGTCCGTCCCTGTTAGCGGATATGTAGTTTGCTTATCTTTTATTATGTCCTCTATATTCTTGTGGTCAATTATTTTTTCTGTTGTGCTGTTTTGGGATTTTGATGTCTTCTTCCGCTTTTTCGGCGGATGCGTAGTTCGTCGAGTTTCGTTTTTCATTTCTTTCTGATCTGTTGGGGGAGGCATGTATGTTTTATCTGCCTCGTTTGCTGGCCCTTCTATGTCTTCCATGTTGTCTGGTGAGGAACTAGTAGTTTCTTGGGTCGTGACACTTTCGGAAAGTGGACGTTTGTTTGGCGTGTCATTTAAATTTCGGTTAATTGAATTTGATGTTGGTTTAGATTTGAGCTGCTCTGTCAAATCTACACTCATTTGTGTCAAGTTTTGTATTGTCGACTCATTGTTTCGGGTTTCATTTGTAGTCGTCTGTGTTGAGGTTTGTGCGATATCTTGTGTTGCATTGGGGCATTTGATCGCTATATGTCCTCTTTGTCTACAAATATAACATTCCATATTGTCTGTTGAAATGAAAATCCTATACTTAGTGTCTTCATGTGTTATTTCTAAGGAAGAATTCGTTAAGTCTTCTGTAGGTATAACAAATGCTTGTCTCCTAAAACTTAATATGTGGCTAAACTCATCTCCTGGTATGCCAGCTCTTAATGGCTGCAGTGGTGAAACTAATTTAAGATTTATTGATTTAAGAGCATCCTCGATTATGTCGTTCGGGATTGAGGGACAAACATTTGATATTACTATTCGTTTGGCGGGAGATATAAGTCTTCTTATGTTTATTTCATCGTTGTTCATAGTGATGGTGTTATGTTGTTGTAATAGATTATCCACTAAATCTTTATTTGCCAGATATATGCAAACTCTATTATTAGATATTCTAGACACATGCGTGATATTTTTCGCGCCAATCAATGTAGCCAAAGATTTCGCGTAGTCTGCTAGCGTGTACTTCTCTATAAAATTCATGACTACTGCCTGTTCTCTTGATGGGACCTTCATTGCGGGTATTATTTTTGCTACGTTCACATAAGTGGGTTTTAGTCCACCCCTGTAGTCAGAAGTGGATTGATCGTTAACACTTATTACAGCTGGTGGGCCGCGATGTATAATGTGTCGGAATTCCTAATGTTTATGTGTAACATCGGGAAATACCTCGAAGAGGAATCCCGCTGATAAGCAAAAGATAACACTCGTTTTTACTTTAGATAAGAATCGAGATATTATTGAATGTTTGTTTATCTTACACAAAACCTCTTTGGAAATATCGATAACTATTGTCTTTTAGGTCCCTTATTTTGTATAGTATAAACTGCTCTCACAATTAAAACTTTGATTTTACGATTTTACGAATTATTTTCTTGTTTAGATTTTAATTTCATTCGGTAGGATTTCACTCGCGAAGAACACGTGTTTCTCGTTGAACAGATCGAACTCGAATCTCTCTGTAATTTTGTCTCATCAAAAGACGAACTTATCAACAATGTATTTTCAAACATTATTTCTAACTACAAAAATAATGAATGGTTGAGTGAGCGAGCAATTTTAGCGGCTAAGAATAAAGATGTAGATCTAACCTGAACTACATAATTCAAAATCAGATCATTGGAACAATGATTTTGGAATACGCCCTCTGCAGTGGTAAAAAAAACTAAAAGTGCCACAAAAATATTTTTTTGTGCACCTTAAAACCTTTAAAACAATCTATAAAAAAAATTATAGTTATTAAAAAAAATAGTTTTTTCAATATTTAAAAATTCTCTTTTTTTTTCAATTTAGAAAAAAAATACCCTTAATATCTAATACTTCATTTACCTCTGGGTTTCTTCAAAACGTCCTGCCCCAAAATGGTTCTTCTCATTCTTCCACTATGATGGATATCAGTCCTGATCAGCTCAATTTTCGACCTCATTCCATCGACGAAATACAGGGTGTTCGAGATCCAATCGAAAGCCATGCCCTCTATAGAAGCCAAATTGCTAGAAACTAAAATTTCGGGAACGCTACCGTTACTCAGACACTGTCTCCCGATTACATCCAGAGCTATATCGGCCCAATATACGCAGTTGTTCCTTGTGTCGAAGTCGATAGCGATAACGTTCTTCAAATTTTCAACTGGCAATTCTTCCAACGATCTTGTGACTAGATTGAAACGCGATATCCTTTCTCTTTGGGCGAACAGAAGGAAATCTTGGACTTCGTTGAAGGGACATGGTACTTGGTCGGGTAGGTAATGTTTTTCGAACCCTGCCACACACTGATCGCCTGATATTTTCCTATAGCCCTTGGTTCGATTGAAGAACTGTCCTGGTGGGCAGTTGTCTGGTGTTTTATATGGATCCCTCAGAACTGTTTTGTTTCTCACGCATTGACCAAACTTGCCAGAATGAACGAAGCCAAAATCGCTGAAAAATATGATATCCATGAATCTCTCTTTGCTTGAACCATTTTTGATAAACATTTACAGCCCATATTCATAATCAATTCAGAAAAGTCTTTGATCAACATCATTTTCAATCAATACAATGACTTTCCTCTCTGCAGGTGTCCCAGAATAAGGTAACAATATCTCGGAATTTGATGACGTATGTCACGAAAGTCTTGGGAAAAAGTTTTTTCATGCATAGTTCCCACAATTCGTAGAAGATCTAGTTGGCGCGATCAACATATGTCATTTATGATTTATATTGAGTATTCCTTCTGTCAAAAGTCTGAATAAGTTCGCTAAAATGGCTTAAAAATTAGAACTTCGAAGAAGTATTTACAATTTAGTTGGAAGAGTTCCTAAGCGTGAAATCATCAACACTTTTCGTGGTCAGAATATTTCTAAGATAACTATTTATCGGGTAATAAGTGAATGTGAGCAAGGAATACCATGCTTGAATTTGCCAAAGTGGTCGACCGAAGGCTCTGAATGAAATCCGTAGAAACAGGCTCTTAGAAAGAGCAAGAGACACAGTAGGAACATCATTACGAAAATTATCCAGAAGATTTCGTACTTCTCATGAGACAATGAGGCGAGAATTACTGAATGCGGGTAAATACCGTAAAAGACGTAAAAGTGTCCAAAATACACCCAGAATCAATTGGAAAATATCCCCAGATGTTGCCGAGCCTTAAGAAGAATTCACTTCACAAATGACAGAGCCATAATTTTGGATGATGAAAAATATTTTACATTATCCCATTCTGAAATCAACTGTAATGCCGGTTTCTATACAAATAACATAGAAGACCGTCCAAACGAAGTAAAATTCAAAATAAAGAAAAAATTTAAAGACAAGGATTTGGTTTGGTGTGCTATTTCTGAAGCTGTAGTTTCAAGACCATATGTAGGGCATGTGAGAGCCGGAGCTGTTGATGTAAACCTATATACTGGAAGACGTTTCTCAAAATTGTTAGATTTCATCAATACCTATCACGCTGATGACGAAATAATGTTTTGGCCAGACTTGGCGTCTTCCCATTATGCGCGAGTTACGAGAGATTGGTTAGAGGCTAAAGACATCCCATTTGATCCTCGTGGAGATAACCCCCCAAACGTTCCACAAGCGAGACCAATCGAAGATTTTTGGAGTTTACTGACAAGAAAAGTCTAAGACAATGGATGGGAAGCCCAAAACGAAGAAGGTTTGAGACAGAGAATCTTTCAGAGGATACGAGAAAACGATGTGGATGTCGTCCAAAGACTGATGGGAGGTGTTCGGAGAAAATTGTACGCCATTGAACAGAACGGTCCCCTATCAATCCTTTAAATACGATTTATAGAGTTTAGATATGAGGTGAAATCCTAATGATATAATCAATTAAATAAAGTTTTTTTCAGTAATTAATTTATCTATTCGAATTTTTTCCCAAGACTTTTGTGACATACGTTAGATCTCGTCGAAATAATGCTACAACTTTATACAAATTTCTTTCCTAACATGCATCCCTGCTGAGATATTTACCCCTAAAGTTTGAAAAAATAGTTTTGTTACGATAAAATCTGTCTTTCAACGGAATTTTTTAAAATTCAAGACATTGTTTAAAAAAATAGTATTTTATAAGTTGTTGTTTTCAGTTTGTTAATTTCGCGCCATATGCGCTCAAGGTAAACTACCCCTCTAAGTTTTTAGGCGATGAGTGTTTTACCAATGCAATAAAATTTTTAGATTTTTTTGAAGTTCTTCACGTAAAGAAGCTAAACTTGTTAGATCTCGAAAAAATGAACCAGTAACGAGAGAAACGGACTCAAAGATCAACGATATTTCAATAAAAATATTTTTATTTATTCAATTTATTATTCATCTTCTATATATCCATATATCTGTTCATGCAATCAAACTGATTTCATGAAAAATATAAATCCACCACCACCACCTGGTAATTAATACCATTGCCAGGCAATGATTATAATCAAAACATATCCTGGAATAATTATATATTAGGATAACGTTAAATGTTAAATGAGATATCAATGTACCAACGAGTAGTGTCAGAGGCTTTTCTCCCGGAAATATATATATATATATATATATATATATATATATATATATATATATATATATATATATATATATATATATATATGTATATAAAAGAAAATCGTGTTAGTTAATCTGTTTATAACTCAAGAACGGCTGTATTGGTGGGTAGGTAGCTTAGAGCCAGGAGATGGACATAGGATACTGTTTATCCCGTTCGACAGCGTTCCCGTGTGACTTGGATGTATGATTTGATTTTTGAAAGAAATCAATATTAAATAAAAAAGTGAAGTGAACTATAAAACGAAAAAAAAAGGAAGTTTATGATACTTTAATGAAGACAATCGATGATGAAAATGGTGGTTTATATTTCCTAGATGCCCCTGGTGGAACTGGTAAGACATTCCTCATGTCAGTAGTTTTAGCTACTGTTCGTGTGAGATCCAACATAGGGGTTGCAGTTGCTTCTTCTCGAATAGCAGCCACATTGTTAGAAGGATGCCGTAAGGCTCATTCAGCATTAAAATTACCCTTAATCTTCAAACTATTGAAGAACCAACGTATATTATTGCAAAACACTCTATGACGCTATGTGAAGAAACTGCAGCTGACAACAACCATGAGAGTTACATTGCTTAATGATACATCTGCTGAATATTTCTCGAAGCGATTGCTGACTATCGGTAATGGTCAAGTGCCTGTCGATGAATCGCGCGGATTGATATCATTTACAAATAATTTCTGTAATCTTGTCTCATCAAAAGACGAACTTATCAACAATGTATTTCCAAACATTATTTCTAACTACAAAAATAATGAATGGTTGAGTGAGCGAGCAATTTTAGCGGCTAAGAATAAAGATGTAGATGACCTGAACTACATAATTCAAAATCAGATCATTGGAACAATGCATTCATTCAAATCTATTGACTGCACAAATGAAGATGAAGCCACCAACTATCCAATTGAATTTTTAAACTCCTTGGATGTGCCTGGCTTACCACCGCACAATTTACGCCTAAAGGTTGGCTCCGTAGTAATCATGCTTCGAAACATAAACCAACCAAAACTGTGCAACGGTACGCGTTTGGTGGTTAGAAAATTGATGAACAATGTACACTCCCCACAAAAATTGTCGCATCACCCTACTTTTATGACAATACTATATAAACTTTTAGGTTGGTCATTCAAGAGCCGCTTGGTAACTTTCAGAAGTTTAAAATAAGAAGATATCATTCAAAAGAGATGAGTTTATGATGGAAAATCTCAACAATTTTCGAGTTGTGAATTATTAAAAAATTCTACCATCTTCAAACATTCGCGAAGTGACCAATCAACTAGCATCGAATGGTTACTAATCATTTTCAAAATCGAGCCCCTCAAACAAATTTTGGATGTACTCTTGAGTCACCGAGTTCCAAATTTCAGGAAGCTGATTTCCTAGTTGTTGGCATTTTTCAGAAATTCTGTAACTACTCTAGCTGCATGAGGCTGAGCATTATCATGCAAATAAATGAAGTTTTCGGCAATCAATGGGCCAAAGGGTACAACATGGGTTTCAAGGATATATGCGATGTATCTGGCCGCTGTCATTCTTCCATTATTCACTAGGACTAACTCAGTTCGACCATGGAAAGAAATGCCTCCCCACACCATTATTGAGCCCTCTCCGAAGTTTTCGGTTTGCCGGATATTGCATTGCCGGTACCGTTCCCCAGGTCGTCTGTATACAGGCATGTGTCTATTATTTGATACTAGACAGAACCTGGACTCGTCGGAAAAGAGAACATTTGACCATTATGGAATACCCCAATTTGCATGTTTCTCGCAAACTGAAGTATTGCAACTCGATGCTCTCTGGTGAGATGCGGGCCGGCAGAAGCCACCCTTGGTCCGATATCGTCTTCTCTGAGCCTGTTCCTAACCGTTTGCAATGAAATATACACATTTCTGGAAAGTGCAAGTTCATTTTGCAGCATTCTAGCCGTACAGTGCCGAACTCTTAGTGCAGTTAAACGAAGCCAACAATCATCAACTGGTGTTGTTATCCGATTTCTTCCCTGTCCGGCCCTTCTTCCATATTCCCCTGTTTCGAGGTACCGATTAATTGAATGAGAATTCGTTATGCCATTTCTCCGAAAGCCTACCTTATCAGAGTAAAGGATTGAACCAACAAAAGCATTATTTTGTTCATGTTGGTGTAAGAACCAATTGCAAAATTGCACTCTTGTGGGAAAGTTCTTTTGGGACAGCGCTTGAACTTCTTCAAGATGGTGAGGGTGAAGCAATTGATTCCTTAAAATTCTGTGGACCGTACATGAATTGAATTGGTTTGATTATTTCAGAGTATTCGTAGAAGGCTCCTCAGCAACCGCTTCTAAAATGCTTTCTTCTAGTTCAACTGTATGCGTGTTTTTAAAGAAACCTAAGGTACTTGCATTTTTTTTTTAATGTACCTAAATAAGATTTCATACAAAAAATGTTAATATCCTACAAATAATTACCCGTTTCCCTTATTCGGCCATCTACATTCACAAAAACATGCCTATTAGGTGGTCTTCTGTTTGGAAATCGCTCCAAATAAAGTCTTCTAGCACGCGAAACTACCATATGCTAGACTAAACATTAAATGCATATCTGTATATTCTTCGAAAGTATATTCCATTTTTGAATTATCTTATGAATACGATAGATGCGAAAAATTAAATGCGTGAGCTGTCAAATATCAAAACAATAATTCCATTTATGATTTGATCTGTGTCTAGTGTGGTGTCTAATTGGCATACTTTTGTGAATGTGTATCGCCGATTAAGGAAAAAGAGTAATATTTCGCAAGATATTATCAACTTTTTTAGTATGACACCTTATGTGGTTTATGCACGATGCCCCCCACCACATTTTGGCTTAATGGTTAGAAAATAAATAGAGATATGCTGCGTTAGAGAATAATTCATTATTCTAATGAGATCATCAATCTTCAAATTTATATAAATATACAAAGATCTCTTCTTTCGAGAGCTGAATCTTGCATAAGAGTGAGTGATTATCAATTCAATCAGATAATGTAAATAGTGTCTATGTAGTAAGGTTTGAATAATTGAGATTGAATATAAATTAGATAAACAAAAATATATCGTTGGCTCTTTGATCCGGTATTTCTCGATCGTAGATCATTTTTTCAAGATCTAACAAGTGTTTCACGTAAAAAACGCAAAAAAAATTTTGAAAATTCATTAGGCTTGTAAAACACTTATTCCCAAAAAACTTTGAAGGTAAAAAGTATTAGGGGTAGTTCACCCATATTTAAAACGACTGTAAACATTTTTTCGCAAATTTTTTTCGGAATAATATATGGGAGATGTCAACCCAAATTATTGGGTTCATAATGATTCTAGAACATCTAGAACACATCACTTAGAAGACCGAACCTGGCCATCGGGGCCCTCTCGGTCAAACAGAGAGGGAATTGTTTTGTTGAGTTTGAATATTGAAGGGATTTTGCGATTATACTTCAAAATTGGCAAGCAAGAACAAGGAAGTGATTATGTTTCAGGAGACTCACATTGCGAAGGAGAACATCCCGCGAAAGAGGTTATGTACTTTTTTATTATCTCCTTAGTCCTTTAAATGGCTTTACTTGCTATGCAAAATCTTTTCTTAGATTCAAGTAAGTTTAGACATGTAAAAGTCAGGTATGATGGTTGAAATATCTTTCTGCTGGTTTTATTTTTCCATTGTTGCAGATTCCTGTCCCAAACCCCCTTCCTTTCACCCTTATCTTCGTCTGGAAATCATGGAGTGCAAGATGAGAATGATAGAATGAAGCTGCTAAGCAGATAAATCTTTGGTACTCTTTATGTATACACGATACTAACACAACATAAACAAACAAGCTATTGCTAGTGCAATAGCGACAGGGAAACGAGGTTTTCCACTCGTTCATTGAATCATAAGCAAGATAGTATGGTTCCCCTGTTACATTTCTTGAGCTCACACTTGTGTTTTTCTGACACACATCAGAATTATAGATAAAAGCATTTATTGTATATACAATTATTCGAATTTTTGTGAATCCTCTCTTTCTCAAAAGAATATATATATATATATATATATATATATATATATATATATATATATATATATATATATATATATATATATATATATATATATATATATATATATATATATATATATATATATATATATATATACCCTGAGCTCGTATAGGGAGAAATTGAAAACCAAAAACAACATCTTATGAAATGCAATTTCAGAAAATTCCATTGAAAACAAAAATTTTATCATAGCATTTTAGGTAATTTTTTCATAAAATGTGGCATTATTTTGACGAGATTTATCGAACTCCTAGAGATTGATAAATTATTGTGGATACCCCTGTTTATTATATTCTCTCCAATAGTTTTTTCCCCAAGTACAAAAAAATTTGTACATCAAAACTATATTCATTTTATCAAAGCAACGAACCATTATTTTGGTAAAGAAATTGAGATTATATGATACAGAAAGTTATTACAATTCCGGGTGGCTCATCACATTCACGTAGGAAGTTTAGGCATATTTTACAGCCGATTTTGGATTATTTTGTGCAGTAATATGTAGTGCTGTAATGACTGCGAACTAAATATATTTTAGATTATACGGGGTGTTCCATAATAAAGTTAGATACAAAGTAATGATTTTTTAAATGGGACACCCTATATTTTGTTTCATTTCTGACTTTGTGAGAAAAAATTAAGGTGATTTTGTTCGAAATTCCTTGAACAGTTTCCGAAATATTTGACATTTTCTGAGAAATTTCAGGACTTAAAAACGACAATTTTGTGCCCTTAATATCAATATCAAAACTTCAGACGTACAACCTTTGTAATCTTCTTCTTGCTAGTCGAGTTGTGTTATTTTGTTATTAGTCTTGCAAAAACTTTTTGAAGAAGCTTACAAGATTGTTGTAGGGGGTCTCCTGGATTCTCCGGCCGCTGGGTGTTTAAATGCCCAAGGTGTTCAGTCTGGTCACCTTATGTGAGGGACATTGTTTCTGCTTGAACATATGACATATTGTTGATCTATGTTACACAGGTATTCGAAATCGATTTCTGAAGTTTGTGGCTCATTTAAATTTCATTTCACTGCAATGCAACAATTCAATAAAAGCAAAAAACGTTTAAAGAGCACCTCGAATGACCTTGAGGGATCATTTAAGACCTCGCGGACTCTAGGTACCATTCGAAAGATACTAAAATATACCACTTACTAGACCCTTTAGATATAGACTATGTCATTTGAAAAATACAGTGAAATGAGTTTTGAATGAGCTCTAACTTCAAAAATCGATTTCACCCTGTCTAACAAAAATCAACAAAATGTTTCATATGTTCAAGCAACAACAATTACTGTCACAATAATTGTACATCTGAAGCTTTGAAATCAATATTGAGGTCACAATTTTCATAAACTCCTCAAATTTCAGAAACTGTCAAATATTTTGGAAACTATTTGAGATAGTTATAGGAAATTTTGAAAAAATTCACCTTTATTTTTCCCCACAATGTCAAAATTGAAACAAAATATAGGGCGTCCTATTGAAAAAATCATAACTTTGGTAAGCAATTTTATTATGGAACACCCTCCATAGTCCAAAATATTCTCAGTTTGTAGTCACTACAGCACTACATTTTACTGGGGAAAAAAAATTCAAAATCGGCAGTAAAATATGCCTGATATTCTGTCGCAAATGTGGTAAGCCACTGGTTATATACTGTTTTGATCTTACCATTCGTAATCCAGAATATCACAGTCGCAGGGTTCCATAGAGATGGGTGAATCATAATCTAAACCATTATAACAATTAACATGCGCCATTCTTCTTTGGTATGTTCTCTGTTGACCCATAATGCAAGGGACATAGCTTCTAGTACGCTCACTTTGGCTTGGAGACCAAGATTTATAATCGTCCTAAAAAATATTCTCATAAAAATCTATATAGGTAGTCCCAGCAATTTTTAATACCCGTAATATTATGTGTTACAAGTTTGGGTAAAAATACTGAATAAAAAACTTTCGAATGTCCCTCACAATACAATTTTGTTCAAATGAATGAAATTGTTGATGGATTTATTTCATGGAAATTCATTTCAAACCATTCCCGACCACGGGTAGAAAGAATAACAAAATAAGATTTTTTTCGTAATTTTCAGATTTCATTACATCAGAAAAATGTGAGAATGCAAAAAAAATTATTAAATCTTATACATTATATATAATATATGACGGGTCGCGTACGACTCTATGACCGGTATCGTTAGAGCACGTGAAATTTCTTAAAACACTCAGGATGTAAGTGCACATTATATTTCTCCCAATTTATCAGTGACAGCGGAATGGAAAAGGCCCTATGGAACATTGAATTATAAGCTTCTAAATTGTGATTAAAATGATTGAATGAGTCCATGGGAATAGTTGAGTCAGTAAAGGTTTCTTTTGTATAGATGTTATAAATGAAATTGTTAGTCGATTTTGTTATTGTCCAGTCTATAAATTTATTGAGTTATTAAGTTCTATTTCTGCTGTAAACCTAATGTTGGTATGAACTTCATTCAGAAATTGCAGAAATTTATCAATTTGGTTGCTTGAGCCATGGAAACCTAACAATATATCATCTACATATCGGTACCAGAACACTATAGGTTTTTAATATTACTATTTTTTCCGAGTTATTCTTCTATTTTGTGTAGTTTTATTAGTCCATATAACTTTGGAGATCGAGCGTTCATTGGAATCAGTTTTCTTTGTTCCCATTCTGTATGTGTTAGATAATCTGTATGTTTTATGTCTGTCATGAAGGATTTGGTCAGATAATAATAATAATAATAATAATAATAGCCCTCAGGGCTCAGGAACATTGTTTCTGAGTACGGGCTTAGCGAACCCGAGGTACCCAAGCTGAACCTGGCAGTAGGTATAAAATGCAACTAATCCAATGATGTACAATCTAAGGAATAAACGGGTGAATCGACATTGTATCACCATAACCTCTTGTCGCGTTCAAGATTTAGGAAGAGGGTCTTGTTCGGAAAGTGAGTCACAGTCTCCTCGGTTAGCGACGGAAGCAGCGTGATATCGAGTAGGGATACTGCAACACAAAACCAAGTGGAAATAACATCAATACCTCCCAACCGACTCTTGATGTTTCAACGGTGGCACAAGCCATTATGCCTACGACCACGAGAGCCGGACTCCCTAGGAAACGCATGAAGTGGACCCTGAGATGAATTCCTTCATTATGCGTTCCTATTACAAGATTACAAACTTGGAATCGGAAATGACAGCATACAGATACGCGTTACATCTTGCGTTCGTAAAAATATCCTGAATTACAGCACATATCCGAGCAGAGAATTTCGGATCAAAGAAGAACAATCGTTAAAAACAGGCTACTTTCTTCAGAAACGCTGCAAAGCATACGAGAAGAGGTCATAATGGAACTTAGATGCGAAAATGATACTCATAACGGTATACCTGCTGGAGGCAATGAAAGTGTTACAGATAACATCGAAGCCACGGAAACGAATATTAACATGGAACGCCCTCCTGAGCAGAATCAGCAGGACGAATATATGTATTTAGCAAGATCGGAACTCAACAGAGCAATAACTGAATTCAGTGGTAGTAACCCAACTAAAAGACCTAAACTGCCCAAACTCAAGACGAACAAGAACACCAATATCATCCTAGCAAGTGTAAACTCAATGTTTGAAGAATATACCGACCAGAACACCTTGGAGAAGATTCACACTTTGATTTACTGTGGAGCAGTAGCGGTTCTTCGACTTCACAAACAACAAATCTCCACAACTCTGATTCAAGCTGAGCCAAAAGCGTCAGAAACCACCATGGCAAAAACGACTGGAGAAGGATATTGATAATATTAGAGCAGAAATCGGTCGCCTCACAGAATTCCTGAGAAACAGAAAACCCTCAAGGCGCTTGAAATCACATATACGCAAAATTTATAGGAAAATTGGTACGAACACAAAACACCTGATCACAAACAACACATCGACGTGTATATGGACACTTTGAAACAGAAACTCCAAGCAAAAGCAAAGAGGCTTTCAAGATACGTCAAGTGTACTGAAAGGAAACACCAAAACCAAAGGTTCCTCCAAAACGCTGCCAATTTTCATAAGGAAATAACAAAACTGCGACCAACAATAACAGAGAAGTACCTGACGCACAGTGCTTGACCGACTATTGGTCATCAATATGGTCGAACCCCAAAGAACACAATAGAGATGCGGAATGGATCACGAATGAAAAAGAACGCCTCGATATCAGACATATGGACTTCGATGGAATAACGGAGGAAGAAATTACAACAGTAATTGGAGCGACCAACAATTGGAAGGCCACAGGTATAGATAATATCCACAACTACTGGTACAAGAAGTTTGATAAGCTCCATGGAGCCCTAGCGAAACAGCTCACGTATGTTCTTCAACATCCCAAGAAAACACCCACTTTCCTAACGCAAGGCTTAACATATATGCTACCTAAGAGCGATAGAACACAGGATCCGTCTCAATATAGGCCAATCACTTGCCTGCCAACACTCTACAAAATACTCACTTCATGCATATCTAATCGAATATACCAACACCTTGACGACAACAATATATTAGCAGAGGAGCAGAAAGGATGCAGAAAGAAACACCACGGGTGCAAGGAACAACTCATCATCGATTCTGTGATAATGAAACAGGCACACGTAGGGCATCGCTATGTTCATTCAGCTTTCTCGATTATCTGAAAGCATTCGATAGTACTGCCCATTCTTGGCTTGTTGAAGTATTGCAGATATACAAATTCACCCAGCCCTGGTAGAGTTCTTGAAGACAACAATGACACACTGGCGCACGTCTCTGCAGGTCAACATGAACAATAAATCAATTAAAACCGACGAGATACCCATACGTCGTGGAATTTTTCAAGGAGACTCTTTGAGTCCACTATGGTTCTGTTTGGCAATGAACCCATTGTCCTCAATGCTCAATAGAACTGGATACGGATTTAGGATAAAAGCAGAAAGGAATTATCATACAATTTCCCACCTGCTGTATATGGATGACATCAAATTATATGCTTCGAACAAGAAGCAATTGGATGATTTGCTGAAAACTGTCAGTGAGTTCTCGGCAGATGTTCATATGAAATTCGGGATTGAAAAATGTAAGACCCTGAACATTCAAAGAGGGAAAGTCATAGATGGTGAAACACAACTTCCAAACGGTGACATTATACAGTGCATGAGAGATGGCGAAACATACAAATATCTGGGATACCAACAAGCCAGATTGTTAGACCAGAAACAATCAAAGGAGAAGATTCGTTCAGAATACAGTCAGCGTCTGAAGTCTGTGCTGAAATCGATGTTGAACTCGGGGAATCTAGTCAAGGCAATTAACACCTACGCCATTCCAGTGTTGCTTTACTCATTTGGAATAATCAGATGGACTAAGACGGAGCTAGATGATATTCAAAGGCAGACCCGAACGATGCTGACAAAGTACAACAATCATCATCCAAAATCGTCTGTGATACGAACAACTTTGAAGCGGAAAGAAGGAGGACGCGGATTAATAGATGTTGTCAATTTACACACCGAACAGATAAGAAATCTCAGAGAATTCTTCTCAGCAAAAGCTCTCACTTCTGACCTACATAGAGTGGTATCGTTGGCTGATAAGGGATATACACCTCTAAATCTTGCTACCAGAGATGACCTGCTGAATCTACCATTACTATCAGATACTGAAAAACAAGAGCAATGGTCAAGAAAGGAATTGCATGGACGACATCACCATGAGATTAATCAACCACACATCGACAAAGAAGCCTCCAACAAATGGTTGATGAAAGGAGAATTATTCGCGGAAACAGAGGGATTCCTTATGGCCATCCAAGACCAAGTGATCGCTACAAACAACTACAAAAAATTTATTATGAAGGACGGAACATTACAATCAGATAGGTGCAGAAAATGCCATATAAGATCGGAGACTATACAGCATATTACATCCGGATGTGAACAACTGGCCAATACAGACTATCTTCACAGGCATAATCAAGTGTGCAACATTATCCATCAGAAACTTGCACACAAGTACGGACTTCTGAATACATTCCAGCCATATTACAAGTATCAACCGGCGCCCGTATTGGAAAATGACTCTATCAGATTATACTACGATAGGCCTATTATCACTGACAGAATGGTGACGAATAATAGGCCGGACATAGTGGTGTATGATAAGAGAGCCAAGACAGCAATGCTGGTGGATGTCGCCATACCAAATAATAACAACGTGCTGAATAAGTTCCAGGAGAAAAGTCCAAATACACAGATCTTGCTATTGAGATCAAGCAGATGTGCACCTCGACAAAATAGATATCGTTCCTGTCATCGTATCCTCGACTGGTTTAATACCCAAAACTTTGCATGATAGCCTTAAGAAATTAGAATTGCATAAGAATACCTATATAGAAATGCAAAAGCTGTAATTCTTAATACATGTAGGATAGTTAGAAATTTATGTCAAGTATATTGTAATCGAGCCTATTCCTCTGATTGCTAAATCTGGGAAAGGTAAATTATATCCAGTTACTAGCTGAGATAGTGCATAAGTCCACGATAATAAATAATAATAATGGAAAATGACACTATCAGATTATACTACGATAGGCCTATTATCACTGACAGAATGGTGACGAATAATAGGCGGACATAGTGGTGTATGATAAGAGAGCCAAAACAGCAATGCTGGTGGATGTCGCCATACCAAATAATAACAACGTGCTGAATAAGTTGCAGGAGAAAAGTCCAAATACACAGACCTTGCTATTGAGATCAAGCAGATGTGGCACCTCGACAAAATAGATATTGATAATAAATAATAATAATAAATCAGAATACAGTCAGCGTCTGAAGACTGTGCGGAAATCAATGTTGAACTCGGGGAATCTAGTCAAGGCAATTAACACCTACGCCATTCCAGTGTTGCTTTACTCATTTGGAATAATCAGATGGACTAAGACAGAACTGGATGATATTCAAAGGTAGACACGAACGATGCTAACAAAGTACAACAACCATCATCCAAAATCGTCTGTGATACGAACAACTTTGAAGCGGAAAGAAGGAGGACGCGGATTAATAGATGTTGCCAATTTACACACCGAACAGATAAAAAATCTCAGAGAATTCTTCTCAGCAAAAGCTCTCACTTCTGACCTCCATAGAGTGGTATCGTTGGCTGATAAGGGATATACACCTCTGAATCTTGCTACCAGAGATGACCTGCTGAATCTACCGTTCCTATCAGATACTGAAAAGCAAGAGCAATGGTCAAGAAAGGAATTGCATGGACGACATCACCATGAGATTAATCAACCACACATCGACAAAGAAGCTTCCAACAAATGGTTGATGAAAGAAGAATTATTCGCGGAAACAGAGGGATTCCTTATGGCAATCCAAGACCAAGTGATCGCTACTAACAACTACAAAAAATTTATTATGAAGGACGGAACATTACAAACAGATAGGTGCAGAAAATGCCATATAAGATCGGAGACTATACAGCATATTTTGTCCGGATGTGAACAACTGGCCAATACGGACTATCTTCACAGGCATAATCAAGTGTGCAACATTATCCATCAGAAACTTGCATACAAGTACGGACTTCTGAATACCTTCCAGCCATATTACAAGTATCAACCGGCGCCCTTATTGTAAAATGCCTCTATCAGATTATACTACGATAGGCCTATTATCACTGACAGAATGGTGACGAATAATAGGCCGGACATAGTGGTGTATGATAAGAGAGCCAGAACAGCAATGCTGGTGGATGTCGCCATACCGAATAATAACAACATGCTGAACAAGTTCCAGGAGAAAATGTCCATGTACCAAAGGTAAATTATATCCAGCTAACAGCTGAGATAGTGCATAAGTCCACGATAATAATAATAACATGGACTTCTGAATACCTTCTAGCCATATTACAAGTATCAACCGGCGCTCGTATTGGAAAATGACTATCCACGATAATAATAATAAAATTAAATCCTTAGGTATTTCCATTATGTTCAGTGTTTCTAATATATTTTGCATTTTTTCTTTATATTGGTCTTTATTGAAAACATACGCGTCTACCTTTATCAGTTTATTATATATTGATAATGATTCTCCAATACATGAACATATACAAACCACAAAACATTCAATAACATTAGACAATAACAAAATTCTTCATAATTGTGACAAAGGTGACAAAATGAATCGGTTGGAATGTTTGGAAATCAATAAACTTTGTAAAAAGTGAAAATACCCTTAATAGCTGGTAGACATTAATACCATTCCACTTCTCAATATGAAATTAGGTTAGTATCAATATAAGTAAGTTCGATTCCTGTAGTTGACCTTTTGACAATAACTTGACGGTTCAAATCACTTGTGTGAAAATAAAATTGTGGAAAGTATAAAATATATCTTACTTCATCTTCGGAAAATGAATTGCCATAAAAAATAAAGCATCAATTTTACTCATCGTAATAATTTTCTTATGTTAGCAATCATATACTAAAGAGCTAAGAAACTACTCAAAATAAGTTCCAAAGAAAAGGATGAAATATTATTTTCTTTCAGATTTACAATGGTAAGTTACAGTACCTCAAACGTAGGAAAAATTGTCACGAATATTGGGAGTATGACCAAATACAAACAGAGAAAGTATTCGGACTAAGGGAGATAGAAAGGACGCATGGCCTGAAGATCGGTAAAGTACAATCCGCATTAAAATTTTCAGGTATAAATTTGAACGGATAACGATGGACACGAATTGAGATAGTGAATTTCAGAGCAGTTGCGATTTTCTGATCAAATGTGAGTTAATACTACTTACCTGACCTGTGTCGCATAGATAACTACGTATTAATAGATATATAATTAACGAAAAGTGTCTGAAGGATCATTAGTTTAGGTAATTTCGTTTATATGAAGGTACTCATACTGAAAGTAATTAGTAGAATCATTTTCAGTGCACAAAATGAAACAACTTTTAGAAATATTTATAAAATATGATTAACAAAAGTAATTGTAATAATTGTAATTCAAGTCGCGTAGTCATAATACTATGATAACAACAAAATAATGTTGAACTCAACCCAAACGAAATGATTGATTAACATAAATAAAGAATTAAAGAGGTTCCAGAAAGGTCGTCATCGGTATATGAGAAAATATCACTATCTGTATCACTTTCAGCCTGTAAATGTATAATTATCTCATCAACACCGATGTCCATTGCTGGCTCCTTGTTTTAAAAAAATTTCTCAAATTTCTTGACGTGCTCACATCGACTTTTCCATTCGTCTGTCGGAAATGAATCGAAAAAGTCATCACAGAGAGTTTCTACAGTTTTCAACTCAAATTTCACATTCCGCTCTGCAACATATTGCTTCATAGATGCCCATACCAACTCTATCGGTTTCAGGTAGTGGTGATAAGGGGGAAGTCGAAGAACAGAGTGGCCATTATCTCCCATTATTTTATCTATTTCGTATTCTTTGAAGCGTGGTTTGTTACATTTTATGAAGTCATATAGTTCAATTTTCAACATGCCTTGGGTGAAAGGTAGTTCACGCCGTTGGAGCCATTCTTGCTTTTCTTCTTTTCTTGAAGCTATACTTGGGCATTTGTTCAGTTGAACGTTATATTATGGAGCATTGTCTATAACCAGAACACTTTTGGCTGGTAGATTAGGTATCAGAATTTCCTGCAGCCATTTCTTATAGTTGACATAATTCATCTCACTGTGATAGTCACATAACGTCGTGTTCGATTTAAACTTCAGATAAGAATTTTCCACAAAACCGTTTTCGCCGCCAGGATTCACGGTAAGTCTTTGTCCTTTAGAAATTGACGCACAAAGACTTCCATTTGAATTGTCTCTTCATGCTTTCATTTATATGTGAGATGAGTGGATATGTTTTGGTTCATATAAATTATAGGCCGATTTTCTTGTCTGAACTTTCTCATATCCCTAAGAAAATTTTTTCTGAACATTTGGATTTCTGGTTTTTCCATAAGTAATTTCCCATTATTTTGTTTTTTTTCCAGCGAAATCCCATCTCTCTCATCACTTTCCTAGAGATTCATATGATCCAGAATACCCATCGTCACCAACAAATTTCTTATGAATACGTGTTATAGTTGAAATTAAATGACGAAGAAACCCTTTATCGAAATTATCTAAATAAGTCGTTGAAGCAACTGTTTTTCGTTTGTTGTCCGGTGTGGAGAATGGGGACGACTCACTTTCTTCAACAGATCTAATTTCTGCAGAAATTTTTCTTATTGTACTCAAACTCACCCCTGTTGCCTTCGCAGCACACTCCTGAATTTTTTTATATTTTATTAATGGTCCATCATTTCTTGCTTCTTGCAGCATGAAATGAATAACATTTGCTATTACTTCCTGGATGCGCCCGACAACACTTTATTCGCCACTTTCGTTTTGAGTTCCATTTTCGAATACCTAATACCAAATAATGTTGCACAGAGCATATTTCACGATGTTCACTCCGCGAAAGCATTGATGAACTAACCTTTGAAAGGCGTTCTCCAGTGCGCAACCTTTTAAAAAGTCTAAGGGAAGGGGAAACTTCAGATATGTTTGACGGCATGTACATGCAATTATTTGACGGCATGTACATGCAATTATTTGACATTTTCTCATTTTCCACACGAATAGCATAAATATAAATTGATTATCATCTCATAAAAAATCAATGAAATTTTTCACTTATTGTTTTCCTACATAAAAGAATATTTTAGAAACTTACTTTGGTACAATTATATTGGAAAGCTTTTATAAGATCCAATTTGATTATTATCCATTGGTGGACATCAGGTAATGATCCAAACATTGTAAAAATAGTAGTATTTTCCCCGGGTTCAGTCATCAGTCCATACAATCTCAGGTTTTCCTTGTTGAAAGATGTTTGCTTCCATGTTTCCCCTTCATCAGTTGAGTAGAGGATATGTCTGGTCTCTCCTCTACTCTTGTAATATTTGACTGCCGTCAATAAACCTCCATGATCTCCCATGTTGAAGAAATAGAGATCCTTCAAAGCTTGACGCCACGTCCACCCCGCATCACTACTGACATAGACTCCATAGTGTCCCTAAAAAATTTAAAAATTTCATTTTCCCGTATTCATTCTTATGCAACAATATCCTAATAATTTCATTTAAGAAAACACGCACGAGAGTAAAATTAGTATTCAGCAAATAAACACATAAATGAGATAAAAAACACAAGGTTTAACTTTAATCTACACTTTATTTGAAAAAATTCGACGACGTTTCGCTGACACAGCAGCTTTATCAAGAATGAAAAATAGAATGAAGAGTATGGTATTATAAACAAATCGTAGAACAAGTTGGATGAATAACAGGAAAATCCACACCGAGCCATTGTACAGTTAGTATGAAAGGTAATAAAAACTAATTAAACAAGTTAAGTAGGGGTGAGTAATTCAAATCTACCTGTTCATTCAAAAGCTTGTCCGAATGTTTGTATCTATTTATTTCTAATGCTTCTAGGAGATCTAATTTTGAACTTTTGATTTTATATGTAATATGTCAAAGTTTTTATTGAATGAATGGTTTTCTTTTATTAGGTGGTTTGAATAATTTGAATCAGATTTATTTTTATCGAAGCTACGTTTATGTTCAGATGTTCTTATGCCAAAACTCCTATAGGTCCTACCGATATAAATTTTATCACAAGAACCGCAATTGAGTTTATAGATTCCTGATTTACTTGATTTTTCAACACGAGATTTATTATTTTTAATATGTTTACCTAAGTTATTAGAAGTTTTGAAAGCAATATTAAGATTTTGTTTGACGAGAAAGGATTTAATATTTGTACTTGCAGAACCGCAGAATGTTAAACTGTTGAATATTTTATAGTCTTTATGAATAGGATATACTTCATTTATTGCTTTCTGATAGAGTTTTTTACGAATTATTAGATCTATCATATCCGGATTATATGAATTATTAATGGCTATCTGTTTGATGATGTTTAACTCTTTATTATAATCTTTTACTGATAAAGGTAAATTGAGTAACCGATGTACCATGCTGTTTAAAGCCGCAACTTTGTGTTGAATTGGATGTAATGAGTAGTTATGTATAATTGTATCAGTATGTGTTGGTTTACGAAAGACCGAAAAAACATGATTATTATTTTGTTTAGTGATTTTAAGTCCAAAAATGTATGGAATCGTTCTGTTCAATTTCTATCGTGAATTTAATGTTCAAATGGATGGAATTAATGAAATTAACAAATAAGTCTAATTGACGAGTAGTTCCAATGAAACATACTAAGATGTCGTCAACATATCTATACCAATAAAGAAATTTGGAAATGAGTGGATGTGTATGAATTTTCTGTTCAATATTATTCATAAAAATCTCTGCTAAAAGTGGACTCAAAGGATTTCCCATGATCAAACCATTTTCACTACTGTAATAGATGTTGTTGAAAGAAAAATAATTTTGTTCAATGCAAACGTCCAACAGATTCAATATTTCTGATTTGATTATGTGGTTAACATGATTCGAATTCAACATGTTTTCGATTAATATTTTGACATCACCTGGAGGAACACTTGGGTATAAATTCTCAACATAAAACGAAATAAGTTTTGCGTTAGGTGGAAGGTTAACGTTTTTTATGTTATTTATCAATTCGAAAGAATTTTTTATAGAAAATTTTGATTTGAATGAACAATAATGTTTAAT
Organism: Cryptolaemus montrouzieri; assembly: GCA_013387265.2. Taxonomy (NCBI): domain Eukaryota; kingdom Metazoa; phylum Arthropoda; class Insecta; order Coleoptera; family Coccinellidae; genus Cryptolaemus; species Cryptolaemus montrouzieri. Next base: position 5,929,538 of record JABFTP020000001.1, read on the forward strand.
GACATCTATAAGGTAGTGCGACAATTTCACGGCTGGGGCTGTAACGTAAGATACGACTGGTCTAACGGGGTTATTTACTTTATGCAATTTAATGAGTGAATACAGTTGAGGTGGTTGAGGGTTTGGTAAAATTAATTTGTATTTATCTATTGCTTTAATTAAAGATTTTGCGTCATTTATTGCAATTTTAATATTTTTCTGGAATTTAATAGTTGGATCTTTGTTTAAAATTGTATAGTTTCTGGACGAAATGAAATTTAGAGTTTTAAATAGGTAGTAATTTTATTTAACGCAATAACAGTATTACCCTTATCTGCTTTTGTAAAAATAACTTCATTTAGTTGAGATTTTTGTTTGATGGCCTTTAAAATATTTTGTTCTTTACTCGGTTTAAAGTCAGCTAATGATTCATTTTTATAATGTTAGATGCTAAATATTTAAGGTGAGTGTTATTAGGAATATTTTTCAGAGAAATTTCAGTATCTATGCCAAGTTCCTCTAAATCAGATTTTATCTTGTTTGATTTAATATTGTGTTTGAAACCTTTCTCCAAGAGATTTGTTTGTATAGGAGTTTTGGCATAAGAACATCTGAACATAAATGTAGCTTCGATAAAAATAAATCTGATTCAAATTATTCAAACCACCTAATAAAAGAAAACCATTCATTCAATAAAAACTTTGACATATTACATATAAAATCAAAAGTTCAAAATTAGATCTCCTAGAAGCATTAGAAATAAATAGATACAAACATTCGGACAAGCTTTTGAATGAACAGGTAGATGTGAATTACTCACCCCTACTTAACTTGTTTAATTAGTTTTTATTACCTTTCATACTAACTGTACAATGGCTCGGTGTGGATTTTCCTGTTATTCATCCAACTTGTTCTACGATTTGTTTATAATACCATACTCTTCATTCTATTTTTCATTCTTGATAAAGCTGCTGTGTCAGCGAAACGTCGTCGAATTTTTTCAAATAAAATGTAGATTAAAGTTAAACCTTGTGTTTTTTATCTCATTTATATCATGGATCTACATCAAGTAACGGCCTCCACAATTCAAAAAAAAATAAAATAAATAAACACATATATAAAATAATTCAAATTAATTGAGAAAAATTGATAAATAATACCTTCAAAGAGCCACCAATGACCCCTGTAGCGACCAATATTCCAGGAGCAGATTTACTGGATAGTATACTTATTGTTTTAGTGTCTGGATACAAATAGTTGAACTTTTGACTCAAATGCAAAGAACAGTTTTTTTGAACGTCGCAACTGATTAACTGTCCTTCGTTATCTCGCTGAGGAGGTTGTATTAATCTCCATGTCGCTCCGTGATCGTATGTGATGACTGAGCCGAGATTTTGAGGACCCAAATTGTTACCTACAGGTTTGTTCACTATCCTTGAAGCGATGTATATACCTGACAGCCCTTCAACTTTGTAAACGTCAGCGAAAGTGTCTTCGGCCATGAGCCTGAAAACATTTTGATTGGTTATAACGTACTCCTGAAGAATCATAATCATATTTCAAAAGTTTTGGAACAGAATTCAATGGGTTATTCTAAACATATTCAATTTGTTGGACCTGGAAATGAACATCCCCAATGAATAGGCATGACGAAAGATTTTGAAATCCTCTTCCGTAATGCGGAAACACAACAACTGTTTACATCAAAACCTTTATTTCGATAATGAACTAAAGTTTTTAGAAGTTTAAAGCCATTTTTATAATAATTTTTAAATATTGCGCGAAAATAGCTCGCCGTGTCCTGGCGTAGTGTGCGACGTCATACTTACGTAAACGTCAAATATGTTTACGCGCAGCTAGACAGCAAAGTAAACAAACGTTTGAATTTGGGAGGCTTTTACTTGGTAAAATTCCATTATCAATAATAAAAAACAAGTACTGTGTTTTAAGGAATTTTACTTAATAATTGCGATTCGTAACGCGTTTCACTACACCGTAGCTTCTTCAGACGAATGATTATGCAGAAAAATGTAAATGAGAATATAACTATAAATGTCCTTGAGTAATTGAAAGCTTATTGGTCGCCTCCTCCTAAGTGGTTATTTATGACAGGTATATCCAATAAAATTAAGGAATAGATTGCTCCCGAAAAGATTCAATAGAGGTGAAGGGCTTAAATCGACTTGTTCATTGATGAGTCTACCTGAGTGTTTGTATTTATTTATTTCTAAAGTTTCCCAAAGATCTACCTTCCAATATTTATTATCTGTATGCAAAATTTCAAACTGTGGGTCGAAAGAATGATTATTTTCTAAGAGATGATTCGCGTAATTTGAATCTGATTTTTTATTTGAAAAACTGCGTTTATGTTCCGATATTCTAATATTAAAATTTCTATGTGTTCTACCAATGTAGAAATTATCACAGTCATTGCAATTCAATCTATAGACACCTGATTTATTGTTTTTACCTGGTTTGGTTTTATTATTTTTATATATTTGCCTAAATTATTATTAGTTTGGAAAGCTATGTTGAAATTATTGCTACTTAAGAATGATTTCAGTTTCTCACTTGTAATGCCAACGTAGGTTAAGGTGTTGAATTTTTGTTTTAATTTATCGACAGATATAATCAAGTTCTTCAATAGTATAATATTTGTAATTGAAATGTAATTACAAATATTATACTATTGAAGACGGCTTGATTATGGGCAATCCGTTGAGTCCTTTGTTAGCAGAAATTTTCATGAATAACTTAGAGAAATTAATTCATAATCATCCACTCAGTAAATATTGTTTATACTGGTATCGCTATGTAGACGATATCATTATTTGCTTCACAGGAACAGATAGACAGTTGAAAAAATTTTCGAAAATCATATAAATTCATTACATCCAAAAATTGCATTCACAACCGAAATAGAAAGCAATAATTCGATAAATTTCTTAGACGTAACAATTTCGAATGAAAATGGAAAACATGTTTTCGCAATTTACCATAAGCCGTCACATACAGATATTATAAAACATAACTCGTCGTGTCATCCATATCAACATAAAATGTCAGCATTCAATAGTTTTATTCATAGATTGATTAACATCCCGTTATCACCAGAAAATTTCAACAAAGAACTAAATTTGATTAAACAAATAGACAAAAATAATGGTTACAATCCCAAACTAATAAATAATATTTTAAATAAAAACAAAGTAGAATCGCATTGAATGAAGTTTACCCTGTCGATAAATTAAAACAAAAATTCAACACCTTAACCTACGTTGGCATTACAAGTGAGAAACTGAAATCATTCTTAAGTAGCAATAATTTCAACATAGCTTTCCAAACTAATAATAATTTAGGCAAATATATAAAAAATAATAAAACCAAACCAGGTAAAAACAATAAATCAGGTGTTTATAGATTGAATTGCAATGACTGTGATAATTTCTACATTGGTAGAACACATAGAAATTTTAATATTAGAATATCGGAACATAAACGCAATTTTTCAAATAAAAATCAGATTCAAATTACGCGAATCATCTCTTAGAAAATAATCATTCTTTCGACCCACAGTTTGAAATTTTGCATACAGATAATAAATATTGGAAGGTAGATCTTTGGGAAACTTTAGAAATAAATAAATACAAACACTCAGGTAGACTCATCAATGAACAAGTCGATTTAAGCCCTTCACCTCTATTGAATCTTTTCGGGGAGCAATCTATTCCTTAATTTTATTGGATATACCTGTCATAAATAACCACTTAGGAGGAGGCGACCAATAAGCTTTTAATTACTCAAGGACATTTATAGTTATATTCTCATTTACATTTTTCTGCATAATCATTCGTCTGAAGAAGCTACGGTGTAGTGAAACGCGTTACGAATCGCAATTATTAAGTAAAATTCCTTAAAACACAGTACTTGTTTTTTATTATTAAACGAACGTTGCGTATTTCTTGTATTTCAGTGTAAAAATACATCAATTACGACACACAACCAGCTGTTTGTAAACTCGAACGATGTAATGACAAATTCGCCACTTTATTTCTGTGAAGATCACTTTGATGTGAGTATGTTATCATGTATTGATAGATTTTCAACTTAATGTTTGTTTGACGTGAAATAGTTGAAATGTAGAGGCTATGGAATAACTAGTCATTTATTCAGGTTATGTTTGTGTTAGTCTTGGTTATCATTCTTATTATCAATTTTAATTGTTACCTTTGCAGTTTTCAGTTGCCAAATGATATGGAAAATTATATGGAATACCATGTGATGGGGTCGGTATCACAAGTACGTATGAAACCTGGATGTATGCCCACAAAATTTACTTGCCAACCAGACAGGAAAACACAATCATCTAACATAACAGAGCGACCCTATATAGTTAAAAAAACGAAGGATGATGATTCTTGAAGAGTGTGAAAAGCAATTTGAAGAAAGTACTATAGTTAAAGAGGCATCAAGTTCAAAAGAAATTGCATCTTGTAGTTCAGGTATAGTTTACTAACTTATTTATTAGAATGTCAATTCAGTATTATTGCATACATTGTTGGTATACTTATTACAGATTATCTTATATAGCGGCATACTTTTGTACAAATCTCAAGAAATGATCTACGTTTGAGATTCATTCTGTGATACTGGCTATAAAACTACATAGATTTTTTTGTAACCTTGTAATTTTCTATTCGTGTTCATAATTATAACATTGCACTTAAACAACAAAACATTTGTTTTACAGTTCAGCAGATTGTTGAAAAGTTCCCCAATTACCACCAAGAATGTTGGATAAAGCAATTCAAGTACACATATGTTAAACATTTAGAAGTAATTAACCAAACAGAAGTTAATTTGGTAAATCAGATGACATCACCATTTAAAATCAAGCATGATGTTAATAGTAACCCATCAAGACCAAGTATAAATGTTAATAGTAACCCATCAAGACCAAGTATAAATGTTTTGAGTATGTATGTTAGGTAATAATTCTAAAATAGTAAACATATACCTATACTGCAACGGAGCTAACCTCAAAAATAATGACAAGTTTATTGTAAAAATAACCTAAGAAAGTAAAACAAAATAAACTTCTACGAGTTTAAAACGATTCTGATTACTACTTGGTCATACTTGTATCTAGTGTTAAAGATAAATACAAATGAAATATACCTGCAAAGAGGTTTTCACGTTTCTAAATTCGGACGAGCAAAATTCTTTATTTGTTGCGAGGAACTCGCCCAACATCAATAAATCGATCCTGAGCAAATTTGCCTGGTTCCATCGTTATAGATAGATTCGTGTTGTAAAGTCAATAAATCACAAAAAATATATAAAATCAATCGTAACGCGCAATCAGTAGTAGGTAATCAAAACACAGTGAAACTTACATAAGTATGACGTCATGCCCTGTGATTGGCGTTTCAATCAAAATGGCCGATTGCAGTATTTTACTCTTTTATTTTATTGAAAATCTTATTAATCTCAAGTTTTTGGAAAACGTGGCCTTGGGTTCAAGCTTGTTGTCAATTGCCACTGTGGATCAAAATAAATCAGTTCAGGTCCTTTACTCAACACTGGATTTGAGATAAATCGTAGGATTGTATTTGTCATGCGGCTCTTAGGTGTTAGCAGACCAGGACTGAATTTATTCTGTAATTATATGGACATCAGCAGTGGTATCGCTGAAGGAACTTACAACGGAATTTCACTCACATCCACGCTTCTGCGAGAAAAGTGTATGAATTCTGCTGTAAGAAAGCTGTCGAAGAAGAAAATAAAGAGTACGAGAAACAGGTGAGACCTATTTTGAATTTGAAAGTATCCGGTGATGAAACATGGAAGGAACGAGGATTCAAATCAGTTTTCAGTATTACAACGCTTATCGCTATTACTCCGGAAAAGTCATCGATCTGGTTGTACAAAGCTCTTACTGCCAATCATGTATATATTGAGAAGACAAACCGATAAATTCACCAGAATATCTAACATGGAAAGACGATCAAGACGAAGAAAATTGCATGAAAACACATGAAGTCTCGGCGGGAAGCATGGAGGTGGAATCAGCGAAAATGATGTTCTTGAGATCGGAGGAACTGTATGGTGTAAATTACGGCAATTACATCAGTGATGGAGATTCGAAAACGTTCACAGCTATCCCTACTTTGAATCCATACGGTGACGAACTGACAGTTGTCAAAAGTGAATGCATAGGCCATGTTCAGAAGAGGATGGGAACTCGGCTCCGAAACGTCAGGAAAACTAAAGAACTGGGCGGAAACGGAAAGTTGACAGAGGTGAAAAGCTCAGCACGTATTATGGCTTAGCGATTCGAAGAAAAAAAAAACACTGTGTCACAGACATGAAGGAGGCTGTAATAGCAACTTTTCACCACATGATATCCACAAATGACAATCCACAACACGACAATTGTCCAGAGGGAGAGACAGCTGGTGCAAGTGGCAGAAAGCTAATTCACTTGGAACAGAGCCTGGACCGCACCCTGCTCCATTACACCTCAACGTTCAAAAATAACTTCTTCCTATATACAAAGATTTATCGACTAAATGTTTAGGCGGTCATACGCAGAACGCTAATGAAAGTTTTCTTTTCATTTATTTTCGAACTCAAAGGGGTCCCAGGGACCCATAACAGGAACAACTAAATATAATTGTGGTGTGTTGTTATAAATGTAGAAACAGTACTATATAATAAAGAGAAAAAAAATTTATATTTTCTAGCAGTAATTAAATTGATAGCATATCAGTCTTCATTTTCCTTTGGACGCATCTTAAATAAGTAGGTCTTCAAAGATTTGGAAAAGTCTTTATGTATTGCGGTTATTGATTGAACCATACTGTTGCTTGACTGGTAATTCTATTCTGTCCTATGTTAGTTGCATGCGGCATAATGTGGAAATGCTGTTTGGTTCTAGTGTTGTATGCATGCTTATCACTATTAAGAATACGTTTTAGGTCTATATCAATTAAATCATTCATAATTGTGTAAACCAATTTCACACTATCTAGTCTGACTATTTCTTCAATTTGCAGGATTCTTAAACTCTTGTATAGGGTTGAGGTACTTGTTGGTAATCCCAAAAGAATTTTTATTGTTTTATTCTAGGATACCTGCAGACCTTTAAGATCAGTTTCAAGTCCCTGCCCCCAGAATGCAGCCAAGCAAGAGAGGTGTGAATGGACGTACAAGTAATATAAGTTATATTTAGCCTTTTTATTCAGGTATTCAGAGTTTTATCGGAAAAGGTGACAGACATCATTGATTTTATTTTTTATGTGATTTATATGCTCTCTAAACTTCAGTTTGCAATCTACGACCTACCCCAAGTATTTGAACTATCAACCTGCTGTATAATTTTGCTATTGATTTTTAAGGCTACATCTGTATATTCTTTCTGGTAATTAAAAATTACATAATTACATTTGCTTTCATTGAGGGTTATGTTGTTCTGATGTGTCCATTGGACAATAATGTCTAGATCTCTCTGCGCATCTCGAAATATCTGATTATCTTTGCTTGTCAATAAAAGCATTGAGTGCCGGCTCGGTGGCGTATGGGATTTGATGCTAGTCTCCTACGCAGAGTTACCTGGATTCAATCCCCACAAAGTCGGTGCGATTTTTCGGATTCTGGGAATCGCTTGAGTGTCCATCTTTCGGAGGAGATGTAAAGCTGTCGGTCCTGTCTAACAGTGATGTGTTGGACATTAAAGATCCTTCCTCGACACGAGAGGGGTTCGGCAAAATTCCCGGGTTAGTGAGGTGACAGAATTCCCGGCGTGTCATTAGCCGAAAGGCAGAAATAGAGCACGTTAAAGGAAAAACAAACAAACAAAAAGCATTGAGTCATCTGCAAATGAAGGTAGGGATCCTGTAAGCGAGAGACTCGCAACATCATTTATGTATAGCAAAAAGAGTATCGGCCCTAAGATAGAGCCTTGCGGTATTCCATATTTTATTGTGCGTCTGTCGCTCACTGTCTCCCCTATACAAGTATATTGCTGTCGGTTTTCCAAGTAGCGTTGGAAGATCTCTAGTGCTTTACTCTGTATACCCATACCAAACATCTTCGATATTAAAATGATTCTTTCTACCACGCCAGTGTTGATTCGACTGTTTGGCGATTGGCTCAAAAGCATCTTCATGCTGGCCTAGAAAAGTCGAGGTCGCAACATTTTTGGCTGCTACATTATTCAATGAAGGAGGTTCAGCCCTTCTAATTGTGATAAACGAATTAAAACTCGTAGTTGACTCGCAGAGCTTCAATTTTGCCGAAAACATGGATAATCAGCGCGCGACGAGACAGAATAGGCGCAGCTCATTGGAGAGAAGAAAGCTCGTATAGCTCCTCAAGATGAGATGCAAGCCCATAATGACGCGTATGAACAAGAAGAAGAGGAATTGCTATATGGTGCTGGAATATCTGATTAACCAGCGAGCATTTTATATAATTAATTACTACTTCGAATCTCGTTTTCGCTACATTTTATTTCAAAGTCCGTGCGTATCAAATTTCATGAAGATCCGCCAAGTGATTTAGCCGTGAAAGCGTAATGGACAGATACTTTCACATTCATAATATTAATATGGAAATATGGATTTTGCAGAAAACTTTTCCTTGTTGGAAAGCGGGCACCATATTTTAAGTCTTTACTTTTATTATTGATGAAATTGTTTTGGAGATACATGAAAAAGTTTTGAATGATATTATTTCTTATAATGATTTCATGAATGATTTTGTCTAAACTTCAACACACTTTATATCTTTCTAAATAATCTTTACTTACTGCATTAAAGTATCATGCCACGTATTATTAGGGAAGTAACAAAGCACATCCTCGAGAGATAGAGTAAATTCAACTATTCCATTCGTACCACTCAGGTTGTCAGATACGTACAAATGGGAAATAGTTTTAGCATGGCTTACGGCGACTAAAGCTCTATTTCCTGTAACGTCCACAACAAAATAGCTCTTTCTATCGAGTTGAGTATCGAAAAGGCACTTCAATTGTGGTCCAAATTTATATGATACAAAAAGTTCCATATTTCCCTGAAACAAAACAATTAATTTCGATCGATATCTCTTGCAATTTCAATGGCAAGTTAATTTTAGTTATCTCACCATTACGTAAGTTGCCTTTTAAATTTTGCGCCCCTGGCGCTTTAACACTTATGTGAGTGACGAGGTAGCTGGGTACCTTTAACATTTTCAAATTTGAAGACAAGTATGTTTTACGATCTGTAGGTAGCATTAATTTCCTGAGAGCTCTTAACAAATTATATATTTATATATAGAGCTCAGGAAATATATATATATATATATATATATATATATATATATATATATATATATATATATATATATATATATATATATATATATATTTGAAGAATTCATTTTTGTTCGAACGGTATTGTATTTAGAAAGTAAAAATCTACTTCAGCAATACATTTTGAAGTTAACAGGGTGTCCCAATTTTCTATAAAAAAAAATCTTGGGAGGTTTTCTTCAGATTGGAAGACCACTTTTTTGTTGAAGATTCAAGAGCGTCCTAAACTGTGCTATAATGTCTTAAGTAATAAGTTTTTTTGGTGAGTAGTTTCGTCACAATATTTTTTTTTCATAAAAATTCATGAAAATAAGACTCTCACATCATCGCATGCTCCTTCGGCCAGAGAGGATGAATACTTTTTTCCTTTCGTTTTCTTATTGCCCAAGGATAGCTTAATTGATGAACTGAAATAGATTATCCTCGTTTTATACAGGAGTGACTCAAAAAAATTATTGAATATTGTAATTTTAAAAATATCATATCTGGATTTTTTTCAAATGAAACATCCTGTATTTTATTACTCATGGCAACGCATAAAATATTGTGCCATATTTTTGCAGAAGTAATCTTTCTTCATCTTCGACCATTTTCGAAATAAAAAAAAAATAAACTAAAATAATAAAATCAGAGGTTGCGAAAGAAGAGTTTATTTGTACATATCATTATACTTGATCAGTGATCAGAGAAATGAAGATATTTTAAGGTAATCGTGTATGAAATACGTAATAGATTGGTTTTTGGAGAGATGATCTCCAAGGTGTTGAACTATTTCAATAAGTGTTCGAAATGTTGCCCGTTTCTTTGTAGACACATTCCAATCCTTCTGAGGGAAGACCGTTGAACTCTCGACAACATTTGCGGATTAACTGACTGAAAGGCGTCGACTATTCTCTGTCTCATATCCAACTGTGTTGTAAAACGAATCTAGTAAACGATGCCCTTAATATAACCCCACAAGAAAAAATCTAGACTTGTAAGGTCCGGAGATCTAGCTGGCCATCTAACAGGGCCACCACGTCCTATCCATTTGTTTGGAAATACATGATTCAAATACTCCCTAACCTGATGTGAGTAATGTGCCGGTGCTCCATCCTGTTGAAACCACAAATCTTGTTTTATATGCTCTGGTACATCGGCAAGTAACATTGGTAGATGATTTTGCAGAAAATCTGAAGACATTTCACTATTGAGGTGCCCGTCGAAAAAGTGCGGCCCAATTAGATATCCATCTACTATAGCGGCCCATACGTTCAAGGACCAACGATGCTGGTGATCTATTTGTCTCATGAGGTGTGGATTTTCCGTGGCATAATAATGAAAGTTGTGCCTGTTAACAAGCCCATTCTTGTGGAAAGTTGCCTCGTCCGAGAAAAGAACTCTGCTAAACATATTTGGATTTTCCGCTACTTTGTCACTTGCCCAGTTGCGAAAATTGATTCGATTGTCATAGTCTTGATTGTTCAGTTCCTGGTGCAGCTGTACATAATATGCATGAAATTTATTCACTTTCAAGATTCTCTGGGCGAAAGTTTGACTCATATCTGTTAACTGAGAAATCTCTCTTTGGCTTTTATATGGGTTCTCTGTCACTGTCAACAAAACTGATAACTGGTTGTCTTCAGCTGTAGCAGTTTTTGGTTTTTCATGTTTTTTGTAGGCGATATTACTCTTATAAGGAAATCTTTGTGCATAAACTCTACTTGCCAACAAAAAAATTCTATCACACTCACCCAAAATAAAATCATATCAACCATTTCTTTTTTGGAGAACTTCATGGCTGTCAATTGAGAAAATTGGGTTCAAACCTCACTTTAACAAGGTTTAATAACGAAACACTAAGTTCACCATGTAAAATGCAGAATATGATATGTCCGGACACCTGACAGAAGGCACAAATAAAAAAAAAATCAACACATACCTCGATTTACGTTTTAATCATCTTGATTTTATCATTTGTTAAAAAAATTATCTTGTTTAGGTTTCATTTTTACTACTTACTTACATTACAGAAAACAACTTCTGTGCGAATAATGATGCATGTTGATGAGTTTGATACGGTTTGTAGAATTTCCATCGAAAAATTTTTACAAATAATCGAATATTTCGAAAATGATCGAAATAAGGATAAGGTTACTTCTGCAAAAATATAGCACAATATTTTATGCGTTGGCATGAATAATAAAATACAGGGTGTTCCATTTGAAAAGATATTTTTAAAATTACAATATTCAATAATTTTTTTGAGTCACTCAACGAAAAAACGAAAGGAAAAAAGTATTCATCCTCTCTGGCCGAAGGAGCATGCGATGATGTGAGAACCTATTTTCATGAATTTTTACGGAAAAAAAAAATATTGTGACGAAACTACTCACCAAAAAAACTTATTACTTAAAGACATTATAGCAGAGTTTAGGCCGCTTCTGAATCTTGAACAAAAAAGTGGTCTTCCAATCAGGCGGATTGGCGGAAGTGTTTCGAAAATTGGTTTAAGCGGATGCAAAAGTGTATCGAGCTTCATGGACAATACTTTCAAAAACAAAAAAGCTATTTTTTTTCCAGAGTTACTTGTATATTTGTCAGGCGAAAAATTTGGAAGGCAACCTATGCTAACTTTTTATAATAGGATAGAAAATTTGACGCGTTCGTTCGTACTTACCTTATCACCTTCCTTCGTCGTGAATATGTAGTCTCCCTTGATGAACAAATCTTTGATCTCGAAGGCGTAGATAGAAGTGGGCGGAGTCTTGAACATGGAAGTCGAATGCGAGATCGTGCCGAGTCCGGATGGTTCTATCCTGTACTCGATGAGCTGTTGGTAGCCGTTGGAATCTTTCATCCAGTGAATTGATTTCACGAAGTCCCGAATTTTCGTGAAACTGTTTCCGAAATCTTCGGTTAAGTACAGCTGAAAAAAAAATTGATTACATGAACTTATTGATTTGTTCTTAAACATGTCATTGCACTGTAAACCAATAACTTCTATTTGGACTTCCGGAGCCAGGGTCTCAACGTCAGAATCAAAAGGATTTTCTAATTTCATTCGAATCACATCTGATTTTATCATTCGCAATCACATCATTTTTAAATTATGATCTGAGAAAATTAGCGAGAATCGAAATTTATCTTTAAAGCACTGACTGCAAAATCGACGGGAAATTCAGTCTCTGTAGTGTGGCTAAATATTTCACATGTTTTGAAATGTTCATTTTTAATCTTGCGTGAAACATTTTTACGTAATTGCGATTGAAATAAGTTCCGTTGTCGAACCCTTCCTCCAAGAATGTCCCAAACGTGTTCGATCGGGTTTAAATCCGGTGAACGCGACGGCCAGTCCATTCGTGTGATCCCAACTTCATTGATATATTCTATCACTATGCGCGTAGTATGAGGGCGCGCGTTATCGTGCATAAAAAGGAAATTTTCCCCTATGTAAGGAGCAAAAGGCACAACATGGGGCTCCAAGATTTCTGTTATATACCGATGGGCATTAAGTGATCCATTTCCAATAATCTCCAGTTCTGTTCGTACTCCCAAGCATATGCCACCCCATATCATAACTGACCCTCCACCGTATTGCTCTGTTCCTGCGAAGTTCGCTTGATTGTACCGTTCCCCTCGATGCCTCCATATTCTATCTCTACCATCCACGAAATTCACACAATATCGGCTCTCATCACTAAATAAAACTCGTCTCCACTGATTGATTGTCCATGCTACATGCTTCCTAGCAAACGCCAATCTTGCTACCCGATGGGCTCTATCGAGTCTTGGTGCTCTTGCTTGCGCCTATGATCTCAGACCAACTTCATTTAATCGTCTTCTGACTGTCCTCACATTGACGTTAATGTTATCCACTGCTTGTAAAAGGTTACGTGCCTGAACAGCAGTAGGACGAGGATTTCTTATGGTTTGATTGACGATGAAACGGTCATGTATAGCGCGGGTTGCCCGATTTCTTCCTTGTCCTCGCCTCCTCACGTACAATCCAGTTTCCCTGTAACGTCGGTAGATTCGATGGATAAGCGACGTCGAGACACCCAACATGGTACCGACTGAGCGGTAGGTGCGCCCTTCCTCGATCAATGTAACTGCCCTTGCTACTGAGGTTGGTGGTAAATCTCTCATTCTGAATGAAAATACCGTTTCGAATCGTAAACAGTAAAAGAATCACAAAACACCGCATTCGATCGAATTTGTATCAAATCAAAGAATGGAAAACTCTCATTCTTTAAACAAGTGCAAATGTGGTCATATACAAAAAAAAGTGTGTTGTATCTAATATTTGATAAAAAAGGTGTGCACATGTGTAAATGAAAAATTTTATCAATGGTCCCAGAATTCGGTTGTGTATTTTAATACCTACCGACTGTTATCTCCTGTGAATTCCTAATTTTCACCAAATTAACCAAATTGTCATCAATAACTAATGCAATTCGAACATAAAAATCGCAAACGACAATTTCGACACGCCTGAGTGATAATAAGAAAATTCCAAATTGATAGACGAATTTTAATTAAAATTTCTTGATTCAATGAAATTTCTCCAAAATGGTGATTTTCCACTTGAAATTGAATATATATTTCGCAAAAATAGAGATAAACGCATGAAACAAGAAGGGCGTTACTGTAGGAAGATGTGTCTTGACAGACCATGATATTGTACGTTTCAACTCGGACCACGAATTTCCACAGGGTGTTACGAATTTTTGACAAAAAAAAACAGTTTTAGTTTTGCCCCCGTATAAAATTTTTTTCAATTTTTTTTTGTTTTCCCTTGTAATTTCTACAAAGCAGAAGAGTTGATCTATAACTTGCCGAACAAATCATCTAAATCGGTTGAGAATTAGGAAAAATATCGAACTTCGAATTTGGTTAAATTTATTAGTGTTCTGCCTGAACGTTTTGATATTGGTGTATAAATTTTCAGCCTGAATGCTGATTTTCTCCTTGCAATCTCAAATTTAGTTCGCTCATATGATTTGTCAAATCAACATAGAATGCTAATTTCCACAGTCATTCGCTGTTTTCTGAATCGGCACAAGGGCGATGCTTCTCATTCAAAAAAACGCTTAAGGACTTTTCCGCAACTAAGACAGCGTACGCCAGTATGATACGTCAAGTCATTTTCTCCAATCTCTTCAATAAACTCAAAAATTGTAGGTGATTCAGTCCTGTGGATCTGATGAAGTTAACAACTGATATGACTGGTTTTAGAACTTCAGACAAATCCAAACATTTTACGCACATGGACTGTTGATGAATGATACAATGTAAGACTAATGGTTTTGAACCACCATGATTTTCTACAGCCTTTATTTATTCCACACATATCATACATTTTAAGGTTCTTTTCATTAATGGCATATTCAACTTCCTTAAAAATATCTGCCCCAGTTGTCGCGCCGCGAATACTATTAATATCGAAGCAGTTCTTCATACACGTCATAGCTTTTATCTACTCCACGATAAAACACCTAGAGCAGTATCTGACACATCCGTTGACTCATCCAAGGCTAGAGAAAACCACTCAAGATGTCCATTTTTGTCAGACAGTTGAGATGATATATTTTCTGCGATGCCTTGCACCCTCCGAGTCACGGTGTTTGCTGACAAACGGACACCTTTCAATAAATTTACCATTTATGGGCATATTTCTTCCGCTACTGCAATCAAGCAGTCTTGTATCATTTCTCAATCGGTGAATGGATTTCCACGTTTTGCAATTTCAAGAGCCACACGAAAGCTGGCGCAAGTTGCAGACTCTTGCTCAGCATTTGCTTTGGTAACAAAGATTGCTGCGATTTCAGTCCGCGCTTCAAAGTTTCAAATTTTTTCCGTCTTCCTGTATATTTAGAGTAATTTTGAAGATGTTTCGATTCATAGTGACGTTTAATGTTATATTCTTTGAGAACAGCTATGGTTTCATTACAAATTAGACATAGCGCCTTATTATTGCACTCAATCACAAAATACTGAAAGTTCCATTTATCTTGGAACGTTCTGCATTCACTGTCTATTTTTCGTTCTTTTTCCATACTAATAAATCAAACATAAAACAAGTCTAATCAAAATACTCTTACTTATGCGATAACAAATAAGCAGTTTCGCTTCCTTCGCCTTTCCCACGCAAACTGACTCGCAACGGCGCCGCTAGCCTTTTTATACATGCAATTACTACCATCTAGAAGTGATCGAAAAAACCAGTCGGAACCAAACTTTCTCGAACCAATGCGGAAATTCTCAAACATGCCACATGTTAGTAGTTAGTGGGTAGTCGAAATAGATAGTACCTGCATCGCAGACCTGCATAGTATTACTACTCGCCACTAGATGTCCCTACTTGTTACAATATACTGAATATACAATCAATAGTAATTGAAATGCAAAACGCCTATGTTTGCTTAGGTGGGCAGAAAAATTAAAATTGTTTTAGCCCTTGGAACGTACCAAAAAAAATCTTATGGCCCTAAGGCTTCAAAGTTTGGAGACCCCTGATCTAGAGAATCCTAAATTGTTAAACAATCACGTTCACTTTTTTAACTGTTGAAAATAAAATAAAATACGAATACGTGATCTTATTGTTACGGTCTAAACATTCAACAAACATGAACAATGATCGACTCCAATGAAATTCTAGAATATTAAAATTGATAGGCAAAAAGAATGACAATAACGATCAATTCAATTTGAACATTTTAATTTGGAAAGTCACTCGATACTTTCAAAGTTGCTTTTTAAAACAATTTTTAGTAGGATACGGTCACGTTCTTATCTAACGATAATTAAATGCAAACATTTATCGAATTCCATAAAATATTCCACCGATAAGTCGTTTCAATGAGTTTATCAACAAACTTCGGCAATATTCATTCGAAACTACCGTCATGAACTGAAATTTTAGTACCATTGGTCAATTATATTTGATTCGAAAGAATTTAGAATTTTCAATGTTTAATTTTAATTATCTGTAGTGATTATTTAGAAATTAATCAGATTAATTGAGGAACGAACGCAACCAATCTGAAGCAAAATCCAACATTTCGCCAGTATCATATATTCCTCCATGAGGAGGTAGTTATTGGATCTGCATATTCAGCAAGGTGGATTCATTTTTATTCATTAAAGAACGAGATTAATCCTTATATCTCCTCTTACAAATTTGAGAGAAACAAAAGTTGATAGTCTACCATTATATGATTGCACTGGCAGGGAAAAAGATTGTTTTGGATGTAACATAAAGCTGAATAGTATATCATGGTAGATAGATTAGATATTATCTTTTGAGTGAGGGCTGCCTAGCAGCCCGGCTACTGCAACCCAGTGGTCTATTGTGGCACACTGTCCTAAATTTCATCCACGAGCTCCATCCTTCTCAAAAAGTATACGAGTTTCGTGGGTGAAAGCTTAATAAGCTCAGTCAGCTTCAGTTTGCAAGATCCAAGTTCTTCCATCCTGACCCTGTCCCCAGCTGGGCACTCGCACATAACATGTTCCCTTGATTCTATATCTTCTTCACATAGCCTACATGAAGGATCCTCAACCAATCCTAATTTATTTAGGTGTTTCCTGAGGCGACAGTGCACCGTTAATATGGCAGTTAAAACTCTCAGTTCCAACCTAGAGAGTTTAAGCCAGGCCTTGGCTTTTGTAGTGGAAGGTCCACTGATGGCACGTCGAGCGTGTCTGAGACCTGAGAGGCTCATCCAATGCTCACGTACCCTCAAGTCCAGCCATCGGTTGTTTTCCATCCTTGCAATTTCCAGGGGAATTCCGAGCTTAGGCTCCGGCCCTCTAAACTCCAAGTTAGTTCCTCGAGCGGCCAATGAGTCCGCCTTCTCATTTTCCTCAATGCCCAGGAACGCATATTAGACGGAGCCTGCTCTCTCCTAGTTTGGCAAGGGTAGAGCGAGATTCCTGCGCCATAAGTGAAGTACAGGTATCGGATGTCAATGCTTTCGGTGCAGCTTGGCTATCGGTGAGGATTTTAATTGACCTATTTGTTAATCCTCCCGCAAGCAAGAGGTTAGCACAGTGGTCAATGGCGAATATTTCTGCTTGAAAGACAGTCGCATGCCCACCAAGACAGATAGACAGTTCCTTGGCGGCACCTCTATTGTAGACACCAGCTCCAACACCTTTCGCAGTTTTTGAGCCATCCCTTAAGTAGACGGTCCTTGAAGCTGATCCATTCCTGTCTATCGGGAATGATGATCTGGAATGGCCTCTCCATGTTGGTTTTAGGTGTTGCTATGTCCGACCTCATACTCAGCACTTCATTGTCCTCAATTTCAGACTGTAGGGCGCCAGGCACAAAGCCGAAGTTACCCGCTCAATTACGGGAAATATGATGGAATCTGTAGAAAGACATTCTAGCCACTCCTCTTATCACAATATGAACAGGGGCAAGGCCCAATATCAGTTCCATGGCCGCAGTGGGTGTAGAGCGAAAGGCTCCTGTAATCATCATGCAGGCTGTTCTCTGTAATTTAGAAAGCTTGAGTTGGCATTGCTTCTTAAGACACCAAGCAATGCAGCCGTACGTAAAACGTGGTCTAACCATCATCACATATAGCCACAGGAGTTGCTTTGGGGCAAGACCCCACTTTTTTCCACAGGTCCTTTGACATGCCCATAGGGAATGTCTAGCCTTGTGTATTGTGTTTTCCAGGTGCGAATTTCACGTGAATTTGCTATCCAGCGTCATCCCCAGATATTTCGCTTCTTTCACAACCGGAATAAACACCCCGCCCAGGGTCGGGGGGGAAACAAATATCCTCCTCTTCCTGGTAAACGGTACCATACGGGTTTTGTAGGGGTTTATGCTAAGTTTCTCTCCTTCACACCACCCCTGAGTTGCAGACATAGCCTCCTGTAGTCTGTCGGAAACATCGCTATCATCTCCGACAGCCAGAATGACTATATCATCAGCGTATGCTTGTACATAAACATCCAGTGCGCCAATTATTGCCAGAAGGTCATCAACTAGCAGAGACCACAACAGAGGGGATAGTACTCCTCCCTGTGGGCAGCCCCTGCCAACCACAAAAGTGGCTACTTCTCCTTTCAGTGAAGTGTTGATCACTCCGACATCCATTCCGCAATAATATTTGGTACTCCTCTGGCTTTCACAGCCCCACACAATGAGTCAGTGGGGGCCGCATTAAACGAACCTTCAAGGTCCATGAAGGCTGCAGCTGCAGTCTCCTTTCGGTCCAGAGACTGTGTGATCCTCCCGACTAAGTTGTTAAGTGCCAGATCGGTTGATTTACCTTTTCATAGGCGTATTGATGTTCACTCAGAGGCCTCACCGATAACACCTCGGTCCTGATGTATCCATCTAACACCTTCTCCAGGGTTTTCAAAACAAAAGACGTAAGACTAATCGGTCGAAACGACTTCGGTTATGAGTTCGATTTACCCACCTTAGGGATGTAAACAACCCTGATTCTTCGCCAGCTGGCCGGGACAACATTCCAGGCAAGACTCGACCGGAAGAGCCTAATGAGGTATGGGAGAAGGACATCCACCCCCTGTTGTAACAAGGTAGTGCATATGAATGGTCACGCCATAAAATTTGTGAAGAGTGCTAAAAGCTTGGGGGTAATATTTGATGACGATCTAGATTTCACTAGTCATGCTAACAAAATATGCCAGACGTCTCATTAAAAACTGAAATTTCTGTATCGATACAAGCGTATTCTCCCATCGGAGGTAAAGCTGAAACTGGTGAGGACGCTTATCATGCCTAAAATTGAGTATTGTGCTCCTGTTTATTATTATTTTTTGACATCTGTGGATAGAAGTAAATTGAGAAAGTTGCAGAATTGTTGTTTGCGATTTTCACACTGCATTACCTGACATGACCATATGACACCACATTACATAAAATTGAATGTATTGCCAATGGAGAAACATATATTTTCTGTACTGTATATTCTTGTACACGCTATTGAAGTCAAAAATTCCATGTTACCTATATTCTACCATTAGGACGAATGAGGTGTTCTTCTTAGAAGAGATACCTTTGTGATTCCAATGCATGTAACATCAAAGTTTGAGGGTTGCTTTTTGTATACAGCGCCAGTTTTTCTTAACAGGGTGTTTTCAATATTAAATTTGAATGAAAAAAAAATTAAGACTGTATTGAGAAAGGTTATCGATGTTTGATTCGTCCCACTGTTTTTCACTTATGTTTGTTGATTTTGTTTTTTCTTAATTTTGCTATTTTAACGTTAGGCAGGATGAGTGGAAGATCTGAACTGAACTCGTCCATTTGTGTCCCTTCTATGTAAGTTAGTTTGTAAGTTACTGTAATAGTATGTTTTGTTTGAGCACAAGAAACGGTATTATTATTTGTTTTTACGATTAGAAGGGTATTGTTCATCATGAGTTCGATCCACCAGGCCAAACGGTTACTGCGGTTTATTATCTTGGTGTTTTGAGACGTTTGTTGCGTCATATTCGACGCATCCGGCCGAAATATGGTGAAGAATGGAGCTGGCATTTGTTACACGATAATGCGCGATCTCTCACCGATTTTTTGACCAAAATCTAATTTTATCAGTCAACCATTCCCCATATTCGCCGGACCTAGCACCGTGTCAATGAAAACAATACGCTTTGCTGACATTACCTAAAACACTCATTCGAAATGTTATTTAACGTGCAAAACAGTGCATCGAAGCGAAAAGAGACCATTTTGAACAAAGTAAGAGAATTTGGCCCAAAAAACCATTTGCTTTCCTTATTTCTGAAAAGTCGTGTTTATTTTGGGACAGACTGTAAAATCTCTAATTTGCTATAGAAAAGAACTCAAAATGTGGATAAAAAAATGGTCAAAGCAGTCAGTTGAGGAATTCATAAATAGAAATAAACACCTCAAAAAAGTCTAGGGAACACTTCTGAATATCGATATATCGTATCCAGAACGATCAATATGGATGATTTTTTAAAGAAATGAACACCTGCATCAATTTCTCACCAAATTATGTAGAGTGCCGCAACAGATTTCAGTTTTTTTTTTTTTATGAAAAACTAAAAATGCATCAGATGCGACGCTGCTTTATAATCATTTCATGTATTCAGTGTTTGAAACCAGTTAGTTGGCACTTTGTTTCTGTTGTAAGCACAAATAAACGATTCAAGTTTTGTGATTCGACCATGGAAAGACGACATCTGACTAGAGAAGAGATTTGGCATGCTCCAAGCTGGGAGCTCACAGGAAGTATCCAGAGTTCTGGGAAGTAGCCCAAGTGTCATATACCGTTTATGGTCGCGTTTCAATGAAACAGGTAGCGTAGAAGAATGCCGTACAGGTCGTTTCAGGATTACTACAGTCGCCCAAGGCCGATTTTTGGTTTTACAAGCCAGAAGAGATCGTACTACCACAGCATCTCAATTAGCTCAAGAGCTATCACGAGTTCATAATGTACAAATTTCCGACCAAACTGTGAGAAATCGAGTTCCACAACCTCACGGGAAATTCTTAAGCAAATCAGATAGTTTCACCTGTAGTGGTACCGTATCTCCAAACAATGGGTCAAAATCCACTCTTCCAACAAGATAATGGCCCTCCTCATCGTGCAAGAGTTGTCTAGAACGTTCTCGAAGAGAATGATATCGATCTTCTACCGTGGCCATCCTGCTCCCCAGATCTAAATCCCATCGAGCAAGTGTGGGACACCCTAAAAAGAAATCTCCTGCGTCAAAACAGTCGCCCAAGACCGATTTTTGGTTTTACAAGCCAGAAGAGATCGTACTACCACAGCATCTCAATTAGCTCAAGAGCTATCACGAGTTCATAATGTACAAATTTCCGACCAAACTGTGAGAAATCGACTGCACGAAGGTCATCTCCACTCCAGACATCCTTTAAGAGTTCCACAACTGACCCATGGAAATCGCGCTGATCGTTTAGCTCGGTGCCAAGAACACGTAAACTGGGATCAAGAGAGGTGGACCACAGTTCTCTTCAGTGATGAATCTAGATTTAGTTATTATCCCGATTCGGGAAGAATTCGAATATGGAGGAAACCTGGAAAGCAAAACCGTCTCCAGCATGCTCAAGAAGTTGTTAGACAAGGAGGCGGATCAGTGATGTTTTGGGGAGGTATACGCCTTGGTGGAAGAACTGACCTCGTTTTCATAGAGAACAACCTCACGGGAAATTCATAAGCAAATGAGATAGTTTTACCTGTAGTGGTACCTTATCTCCAAACAATGGGTCAAAATCCACTCTTCCAACAAGATAATGCCCCTCCTCATCGTGCAAGAGTTGTCTTGAACGTTCTTGAAGAGAATTATATCGATATTCTACCGTGGCCATCCTGCTCCCCACATCTAAATCCCATCGAGCATGTGTGGGACACCCTAAAAAGAAATCTTCTGCGTCAAAACGTCTTCCATCATGAACAGGAGCTTCGATTAGTAGTTCAGGGGGCATGGAATGACTTAGGCCAAAATGTAATAGACAATTCAATATTGAGCATGCCGCGACGATGCCAAAGTGTCATTAATAACAGAGGTGGACCTTCTGGGTACTGAAAAATATAAGTGCTTCCATATCGTTTCGAAAATATTCATTCAGGAGTTTTTTTTTGTGTTTCACCAAATTTCGTCATTTTCAAATTTCAATTTTTTTTTTAAAATAGGTGCTTTGGAGAAGTCAAATATTATTTTGTTTTTTTGAGAATACATTATATACAATACATCCTAACAAAAACCGAAAGATTTCTATAAATTCGAATCGTCAAATTCATATTTCAAAGATATTGGTAAGTGTTCCCTAGACTTTTTTGAGGTGTTTAACTTTACATAACTTTTTGGATGGAACTGATCATGGTCTGTGATGTAAAATCACTTGTTCGACCGATGTTCCTATAGCTAGCATTTCAAGAGGAAAAGAATAAACAATAATAATAACATTTATCTGCATTGATAACGTCAGTGTTTTTTGACATATCTTCTGTTTAAATCTTTTATCTCTATAAACATCATCATTATTATTTTTTTAAATGAAATCAAGTATTACTTACCATTTTTTGCGGATGATTTTCATCGTGGACCAAGAAAGTATTGGCGTGGTACTCGTGAAACGAAATGTCTGTTGGCGTGAAATCCACATTTATTCTCCTGATGTTCTTGCCATGATTCGAAGTCACGAATAATATTTTGTGCTTCACATCGGCAAAGACAAACTGAAAATGAATAATAAATTTAGTAACAATTTCATAAGACAATTTTTTTCAAAACTACCCGCGCACATATCGGTTCTAACAACAACCAGAACAAACTGGAACCAATTTCAGCAAATATTAACTAACGAAATTAGACTGGATGTTGAACTCAAAGAAACTGAAGATTTGGAGGCAGCTACAAGATATATTACGGAAATGATTCAGAAAGCAGCCTGGGAAAGCACGCCATCACAATTAAGAGAGGACGACACTGAAACGAAATTACCACTGCAAATTCGTGAATTGATAACATCAAAACGACAGGCAAGAGGCAGATGGCAAAGATCTCGTAACCCTGCGGACAAAACAGTGTATAATCGCCTAGGTAGAAATCTCCACAGAATTCTCCAAGAGCACTCCAACGCACAATTTCAACATCATATTCAGAATATCGACAATAACAG
Source organism: Cryptolaemus montrouzieri (assembly GCA_013387265.2). Taxonomy (NCBI): domain Eukaryota; kingdom Metazoa; phylum Arthropoda; class Insecta; order Coleoptera; family Coccinellidae; genus Cryptolaemus; species Cryptolaemus montrouzieri. Next base: position 5,952,514 of record JABFTP020000001.1, read on the forward strand.
CGATCACAACATCTGAAAGCTACAAAAAATATAAAAGACCTGTAACACGTAAACTTCCGATCCGAAAGACAAATGGAGAATGGGCCAATACCGATGAGGATAAATCAAATATTTTCGCATCACACTTATCACAAGTACTCACCCCGGAAGAACCCCATACGGGACACAATGATACAGAAGTTGAGTCTTTTCTAGATATTGCGTGCCAGATGTCTCTCCCATAAAACCTTTCAAACCTAAGGAAGTTCTTCAGGAAATTAAGAAGCTGAAAAATAAGAAAGCGCCCGGTTTTGATCTGATAACTGCCGAAACATTGAAAAACTCCCACATAGAGCTATACTTCTACTCAATACAATATTCAACCGAATGATGAGCCTTTCTTATTTTCCGACTATCTGGAAGTACGCAGAGATTATAATGATATGCAAGCCGAACAAACCTGAAAACGATGTGAGATCATATAGGCCTATCAGCCTATTACCAATTATGGGAAAACTGTTTGAAAAACTTCTTCTTAAGAGATTGAAGAAAGATATGGACATATACAAAATCCTACCCAATCACCAACTAGGATTCAGGGAACACCACTCAGCCGCCCATCAAATACACCGTGTTATAAACACAATATCAACAAGTCTAGAAGACAATAAGTACTGCACTGCTGTGTTCCTAGACTCATCGCAAGCTTTTGACAGGGTTTGGCATATTGGTCTGCTCTTCAAGTTAAAGAAACTTTTACCCCAACCTTATTATCTGATATTGAAATCATATCTGACGGATCGATACTTTGCAGTGAAATATGGTGATGCTCTATCTAGCCCAAATAAAATAAAAACCGGAGTACCACAGGGAAGTATACTGGGACCTTTGCTATATGTTATATATACGTCTGACATTCCAGAGAGTCAGAACACCACATTAGCCTCGTTTGCGGACGATATAGCAACATTAACATCTCATCAGAATTCAGCAACAGCTTCCAAAAATCTCCAAGAACACCTGAATGAGCTGGAAAAATGGTACAGAAAATGGCGCCTTATCATCAATGAAACGAAATCAGTCCAAGTCACATTCACCAACAAAAGAGACATATGTCCTCCTGTTGTAATAGATGGTAATCCGATTCCAGTTAAAACTGAAGCCAAATATCTAGGAATACATTTGGACCAACGCCTTACTTGGAAACATCACATCCAAGCTAAGAAAACTCAAATACAGATGAAAATTCGAAATATGAACTGGCTCATAGGCAGAAAATCCAAGCTGTCCCTCGAAAATAAATTACTGATTTATAAAGCCATAATTAAACCGATATGGACATACGGCATTCAATTCTGGGGATGCGCGAAGAATTCAAACATTCAAATTATACAGAGACTTCAATCCAAAATACTTCGTGCGATCACAGATTCACCCTGGTACGTTTCAACTTGACCATACATAACGATTTGAAAATCCTTTCGTTAACGAAGAAATCAAAACAAGATATACAAAATATCATCAAAATTTGGAAGGACATGAGAACAGCTACATAGACCAACTAGCAGAAAACCCGTTCAGCAGTAGAAGGTTACAGAAAACTTGGCCAATCGACTTTAATTGAAGTATTTTGAAGAAGTATCAATAAGTTTGATAACTTCCACATGTCTTAATACATAGCTCACATTTACTCAATACTTGTAGAAAGTAGATTGTAAATTTCAATAAAGGTTATAAAAAAAAAAAAAAACATATCGGTTGGAAGTAGGGATGCAAACGATGCACGTTAAGAATCCACCGATTTAACATACCTTCAGAAAATGTTGAAGATTAAGGAATTGGAAATGGGAAAATTTTTTTTAAGGAAAATACATTGATGATCAAAAAATTGCACAGTTCAGAATTTGTGATGTATGACTTGGAGCCAAAGAAGACGTGGAATTATTCAAATTTTATGAAAGAGTTGAAGAGTCTTTGAAATATCTGGCAAGTCAAATTCGAATTTAGAACCCAACAATAATGTTCTGAAATAACACTTCAACTCGTGGATGACAGCAATACTGATGCATCTGTAAATGAAAATGATGAAACACGAACTGAACTATCAGAGAACATGAACGAGAGCAACAACTCAGATAACTAATGAGGACCATTTGAATTTTGAGATACAAGATTTTGAGAGAGTCCTGAGAACACCTATTGAAGAGACTCCAGATGAAGCGACCGTGAGTACAAATTCCTTGATGATGCAATCCACATCAGTCCAAGCAATAAAGGTACGATAATAGCTAGTCCATTCAAAAGAGCTTCGTTCTGGCCAACAACCAAAGAAAATTGCTCAAAAAGAAAGAAGGAAAAAGTACCCTCTGTTGTATCTTCATTGCAATGGCAACAATATCTCGAGAACAACGAGAAGAAAAATAAATTAGAGGAAGAGAAACGGAGAAGGTTAGAAGAAAGGAAGAAGAGAAAGCAACAAATTCCAGAGGCACAAAAACTGAAGACTGCTCAGAAATTAACTGATAAAAAACCTAAAACTGACAGAAAAAGGGCAAAAAGGACTGATCATGATCATGACATTTGTCATATTTTTCGAACGACTGTCAAAATTTTTTCGCAAATTTTTCTTTATATTAAACAAGTTCCACGAAGAAATAATAAATGGGCGATGTCAACCCAGATTATTGGGTCCATAATGATTCATCCTTTTCCAGAACTTGATTCCTGTGATAAATCTTATAAACTCAATTTCTTTGAATCGATGGAAATTTTCACGGTATCTAAGGTAGAAAGGGTTGAGCTCCTTAACGACCAGGTAGACTTAATTACCTACCAATCACCATTATTCAAGTTACTGTGACCTCTACTAGCATTTTATTGATGGTAATTCCTGTATTGTACTTGAGTATTCAGTTTTCATTAGCTTGTTGTTGATAATGGACGTATGTCCGAAACCGGTCAAACCAATGTAAAAATTTTGTCATTATTTACATCAATAAATTAGTGAAAGTTAAAACATAGTAACTTGTTTTATTTTATATTCATTATGAATATCAACTATCACGTAGTTCAGGCTTCATCGATCTATTATTTTCTCAGCACTTTACACTTCACTTTTTAAAACATAGTAACTTGTTTTATTTTATTATTCATTATGCTAAGAAAATATTTGAAAAAAAATATAAACAAGTAGTTTATCACACAAATTACAGTGAATCAGTGTTAATTTGTTTGAGAGTGCCGGAGAAAAGTAGGTACATTATTTTTTATTAAATTGTAGTTTTGTACTCGTAGTTAGAATTATGACTTCAGTTATTAGAAGTTTAATATTCAATCATGCAGAATTACACGAGTACTCCCCAATAATTTATTTTTGAAAGTTTTAGCAGTCGGGTTTTATAATTAGAGTACAATCTCTGTGATCCGAACTAATTGCTGCAAGGAGATGTTCGGATTATGGAATGTTTTCGGAAAAATCTAAGAAAATTTTCAATATACAGCTGCTGGTGTTTATGTCTTATTTAAATAATGTAATTTTGTCCACAGATGACTCATGCCATGTTCGAATCTAAAAAGAAATGTAGACAGTACATTGTTGATTATTTGAAATTTGGCTTCATTCCATCATTGTCGGACAAAGAATTGCCTATGTGCCTTTCATGCAACAATGGGCAATGACGCTATGAAACCATCTAAGCTGCAGGATCATCTGAAAAGATGTCACCATGATAAAACAGATAAAGATTTGAAATACTTTCAAACACTCAAAGAAGAGACCCACACGGGACAGAATGTTCGCTTCGACGTCGCAAAGAAACGATGATAGTTTGAGGGCGTCTTACAATAACTCGCTACTTATAGCAAAATCTGGAAAACCGAATACTATCGGAGAAGCTAATTTTGCCAGCCTTGAAAAGGTTTTAAAAACTGTTTTACACAAACCTGCATCTGATATCATTAAAAGAATTCCCTTGAGCAATAATACTGTTGAAAGACGTGTTGATGAAATGAGTTCTCATATTGAAAGCTTCTTGTGTAATTAATTACAAACGTACCCTTTTTCTATACAACTGGACGAGTCAACTTTACCTGGTAATTCAGCATTATTGGCATATGTTCGTTTTGTTATGAATCAAGAAATCTACGAGGAACTGCTCTTCGCAAGAACTTTGATAACCGACACTAAAGATGAATCAATATTTCATGTTTTGAAGGATAACTTCATTGAAAAAGCAATCCCTTTATCAAATAAAATATCAGTAGCTACAGATTGAGCTCATGCCATAGTTGGACGTTATCGTGGATTTGAGCTATTTAAAAGAAAATGTGTCAGGGGTGTTAGCAATACATTGTGTCATCCATCGACAACATTTAGTTGCGAAAAATTTGAGTGTTAAATTGCATGAATCTCTTCAATTAGTCATTGATGCAGTAAATCGAATCCGAAGAAACGCCTTGAATGCGTGTGAAGAAAATGACGAACACTTTCGTCGATTACTCCTTCACGCTGAAGGACGCTGGCTGTCGAAAGGCTTATGTTTGACAGATTTTTGCACTTTTTGAGACTATTTTAGAATTTCTGGATACTAAAGATAAAATTTTAAAAGAAAATTTAATGAAGCGGAAAACAGACATCGCCTATTTAACAGATTTGTTTGCAAAATTTAATATGGTTAATTTGCAGTTACAAGGCGACAGTTTGAATTTGATTTAAACAAAGTCCATCTTATCAGCGTTTCTTGCCAGAGTTAAACTAATGGAACAAAATATTGGACGCGGCGAATTTTCTCAATTCCCCAGTTTGTCACAGACAAACTGCCAGGAAGACGACGTTTCGACCTACGTTCAACATTTGAATGCCCTCTATTCAGATTTTGAAACTAGGTTTGAGGATGTTTTGACCATGGTAATATCACTGTGGACAATTAATCCATATGGTGACATAGAAGAAACGAATGTCATAATACAAGAAAAACTGACTGAACTTGGTACAAACAAAGAACTTAAGATTCAGTTTAAAAACGGATATTAGCAATTCTGGCTGCAAAACAACATAACCGTTACTTATCCCGTATTATGGAATATAGCGAGGAAATTTTTAATTTTCTTTCCATCGTCATACCTAATGGAAGAGGGTTCAGCGCTGTTACCAATCTCCTAACGGAAAAAAGAAACAGACTGGACATCATTAGCCGAGGAGATTTAAGATTAACCCTTACAAAATTGACGCCAAATGTTGATAATTTATTATTAAAGCATAATGTTCATCCTTCTCACTAAAAGTATTTACTTATTGCTTAGTTCATACACACACTACAACAATTGTCGCATCACCTGGTATTGTGAATTCCACAATCGATTAAACAGCTCGATCGCAGTTTCTTAGTCAACATATGTCTTTGGACATATGAGGGGAAAAAAATCTTATCTATGTAGTAACATTTGTTTCCATATGATCTCAAACACGTCTGAAACAAGAATGAGTTCATTTGACTATCAGTATTCATTCAATTTCTCTTCGGTTTCACGCTAAATTGATGTAAGTTTTCTGTGTTTCTTGTTGATTTTCGAATATTTGAATTTATTGTAATGGTTGGTGAACGTCCATGACGCTACTTGAGTGATCATGAAGTGGTAAGAATTGTAACACTTCTAGAGGAGGGGCGAAGCCAACGTTACATGGCTAACTTGTTGAACGTTAACCAAAGCACTATTTCAAGAGCAATTAATCGGTACCTCGAAACATGGGAATATGGAAGAAGGGCCGGACAGGGAACAAATTGGATAACAACACCAGTTGATGATCGTTGGCTTCGTTTAACTGCACTAAGAGTTCGGCACGTCAGTTTGCGAGGGAACATGCAAATTGGGGTATTCTAGAAATATCGAATGTTCTCTTTTCCGACGAGTCCAGGTTCTGTCTAGTATCAAATGATAGACGCATGCCTGTATACAGACGACCTGGCGAACGGTATCAGCAATGCAATATCCGGCAAACCGAAAACTTCGGAGTGGGCACAGTAATGGTGTGGGGAGGCATTTCTTTCTATGGTCGAACTGAGTTAGTCCTAGTGAATAATGGAAAAATGACAGCGGCCAGATACATCGCAGATATCCTTGAACCCTATGTTGTACCCTTTGGCCCATTCATTGGCGAAAACTTCATTTATATGCATGATAATGCTCGGCCTCATGCAGCTAGAGTAGTTACAGAATTTCTGCAAAATGCCGAAATTGATATTTTAAGATGGCCAGCCAGAAGTCCCGACTTGAATCCCATAGAACATGTTTGAGACAACACGGGGTGGCAAATTCAGCAACGTAGGATGCCTTGTAGAACACTCCAACAACTAGAAAATCTGCTTCCAGAAATTTGAAACTCAGTGACTCAAGAGTACCTCTTAAATTTGTTAGTGGGGCTTCCGAGACGTATACTAGCAGTAATTAGGGCCCGGGGAGGAAACACTCGATTTTGAAAATGATTAGTAACCATTCGATGCTAGTTGATTGGTCTCTTCATGAATGTTTAAAGATGGTAGAATTTCTTAATTTTTCATAACTCGAAAATTGTTGATATTTTCCATCATAAACTCATCTCTTTTGAATGATATCTTCTTATTTTACACTTCTAAAAGTTACCAAGCGACTCTTGAATGACCAACCTAAAAGTTTATATAGTATTGTCGTAGAAGTAGAGTGATGCGACAATTTTTGTGGGGAGTGTATTATGTTACGTATATTTTATATAACAGATACAAAATTTTATTTTGACTAGTTTTGATTTAAATTCAATTAATAAATGTATAAATTAACATGTGTTTTTACTTTAAGTTTTTGACACTAAACTTCACTACAGTTAGAAATTTAAAGAAAATCAATATCAGGTAAGTAGGGTGTTTACCCAGACCCGAAAAACATGGCAAGGGGTTTACGACACAAAAAAGTTTGGGAACATATGGTTTACACCCTGCGTATAGGCATTTTTCAAATTTTAAGCTGCATAAAATCCGGTCTCTACTTATTATACGCATTTTTCAAATTTTAAGCTGCATAAAATCCGGTCTCTACTTATTATTACAGGCATTTTTCAAATTTAAGCTGCATAAAATCCGGTCTCTACTTATTACTATTTTAAAGTCGGAAACTGTCAGAATTCGTAGAGTCGAATATTTTTTTTCACACTAATATATCTCCAAAACTATAATCTAAACTTACATGCGAGTTGAATTTCGGGTGATTATAAAACTTCTCCAAAGTTGAATAGTTTCCATCTGCCAATTTGAAAGCTTCCGTTTTATTCTCGTAATTGTCGCCGTAATCGTAGGAAATATACACCGCCGAAGGGCTCACCGGCAGGATGTCGGACATGGGGGCGGGGTCTCTTGCGAGGCATATGATGACACTACTGCCCTCGCTCACCCAATGAACCATCAATTGCTTATGTCTATCTGCGAGCTTTGTTATCTGAAAATAAAATTGAATAATCAAAAGAACGTAACATACTTTCGTTACATGATACACTTATTTCCCTGTCCACCGATGGACGGAGTAGCAAATAGTCTGGTCGAATTAATATTAATAATAATAATAATAAAAGGAATTGCATGGACGACATCACCATAAGATTAATCAACCACACATCGACAAAGAAGCCTCCAACAAATGGTTGATGAAAGGAGAATTATTCGCTGAAACAGAAGGATTCCTTATGGCCATCCAAGACCAAGTGATCGCTACAAACTACAAAAAATTCATTATAAAGGACGGAACATTACAAACAGATAAGTGCAGAAGATGCCATATAAGATCGGAGGCTATACAGCATATTACGTCTGGCTGCGAACAACTGGCCAATACGGAGTATCTTTACAGGCATAATCAAGTGTGCAACATTATCCATCAGAAACTTGCACACAAGTACGGACTTCTGAATACTTCTCAGCCATATTGCAAGTATCAACCGGCGCCCGTATTGGAAAATGATTCTATCAAAGTATACTACGATAGGCCTGTTATCACTGACAGAATGGTGAAGAATAATAGGCCGGACATAGTGGTGTATGATAAGAGAGCCAGAACAGCAATGCTGGTGGATGTCGCCATACCGAATAATAACAACTTGCTGAACAAGTTCCAGGAGAAAAAGTCCAAATACACAGACCTTGCTATTGAGATCAAGCAGATGTGGCACCTCGATAAAATAGATATTGTTCCTGTCATCGTATCCTCGACTGGGTTAAGACCCAAAACTTTGCATGACAGCCTTAAGAAATCAGAATTGCATAAGAATACCTATATAGAAATGCAAAAAGCTGTAATTCTTAATACATGTAGGACAGTTAGGAAGTTTATGTCAAGTATATTGCAATCGAGCCTATTTCCTTTGATTGCTAAATCTGGGAAAGGTAAATTATATCCAGCTAAGTTTGGAATACAGGTAAGTACAATGATCTTTCCAATTTAAACTCTCATTTATCCGAAGACCTAGGAACTCCTTCGAGTCAGCCCTTTCCAGTTGAGTATTATTGAGAGACACGTTAACATTTATTATCTTATTTTGGTTGAGAAAGACCAAATATGTAGAATTGAGAGCATTGATGTGCAATCTGTTTCTGCTGAACCATTGACACAGCAAGTTGGTATTTTGAAGAATCCTGACTCCAGCATAGCCTCGCTATCATCAGTAATCAAGGCGGTAGAATCTTCTGCATAAAGAAAAACATCGCAACTCAGAAGCTTTCTATTTCATTTATGTACAAGAAAAACAATAATGGACCCAATATCGAGCCCTGAGGCACGCCCATATCTGTGCCAAGTAAACCCGAATTTGTTGTCCCCCTCATATAACCACAAGTGTGTCTGATGGAAACAAGTTGTTGCCGACCAGTCAAGTAACTAACAACCACCTTGCAGCAATACCGCGAATACCACATTTCTCCGCTTTACTAGTTGAAATATTATGAATTACGGGATCAAATCCCAGAAGATACCAACCAGACATTGTCCCGACTCCAAGCCTTTCACCACACCTTCAACGAAAGCGCATATCGCATCATGTGACCCAAGTCCCGGTCTGAAACCAAATTGACTCCTTGCGAGAATTCCTTGTTTATCAAGAAAGCTCAAGAGCCTGTCAAGGCAACAATATTCAAATTTTTTTGACAAGACCGGAGACAGCGATCTAGGATGCTAGTTACACATCTCCCTTCTTCAAAAGGGGTACCACCCTGGATATTTTCAATCTATCAGGAAACTGACCTTCGGAGAAAGAAAGATTTACCAGGTATGTCAAAGGTGCGGTGAGTTCTCTTAGGCATCTCCTAAGAATAAATCCCGGAAAATCATCATAGCCGCTGGAACTCAAAGGCCTCAATCTTCTGTTCATCAATAAGAATAATTCTTCCTCAGCATATGGAGTCAGAAACATCGTTTCATCTGTGCTTACTATATTGTCAATGTATTCTTCCTGAGAAACCTGTTCCGATCATGCCCTGGGCACACTGATGACAAATTCATTAAATTTTTGTGCCACCTCAGAAGGAGCAGACAAAATCCTGTCACCATCCCTTATGCTAACGCCAGACCAAATAATCAGAGAAAAGATGCATAAATTACCATCCAGTCGAAAATTCTGGAAACAGTTCAAAACATTATTAAAAGCAACGTTTAAAAATTCCAAATCGTTCTGGTCCTTGGAAAAAATTTTATTTGAAGGTAAAAAATTGGGTTTTTCGCGATAGATAGATATAGATTTATTTGTTCCATTTAGTATTGTATAAATATCACAAAATATGCCACAGACGTAGAACATGTCACAGAAAGAAATTACACGATAAAAACGACCCACACAATAAAATACTCAAAGTTAACAAACATAGTAAAAGTGAAGTGAGATCAACGTGAAAATTTTTGCTAAGAAGATTTTCAAAGTTCACATGTGAGCTGATCAAACGAAGGGAATAGATATATATATATATATATATATATATATATATATATATATATATATATATATATATATATATATATATATATATATATATATATACTATTAATTCTAGACTCGACTAGTCAAATCACGTTCAACGAGTGGGTGGGGGTATAGCGAGTTATTCTTATGCCCTTATGTAGAAGATACAGAATGAGCTACTGAAAAATAGAGGAAACTATCTATCGCCCTGAGCTATTCAAGTATTAGTGCAAAAGAATGGAACAGATTCATTCCAGATCAAAGGCTGTCATCTTTGATCTAAATGAATCTATTCCAGTTTTTCTCATTAATACTCCAATAGTCTTGGGGCGATAATCTTCTCTATTTTTCAGTGGCTCACTCTGTATCTTCTTCAGTTTTCAATCAAAAATGAAAATTCTTTCACGGGAATGCAGACAAAGACAAAACCTTTCTTTCGAGTTATCACTCGACCCATCTACCCTCTTCCAAATTTTCAAGGGTTGTCACCCCTGCTCCAGGGGTTGAAATTCGAGATGAGGATGGTACTTGATGATGACTGCCATTGATCAGCATGGATCTGTTCCATTTTACCTCACTGAAACTTGAATATGCTCAGGGAAATAGTCTTTCCTATCTTTCAATTGCTCACCATGTATCTTTTACAGTTTTCAATTAAAAATGGAAATTCCTTCAAGGCGATGTAGACAAAGATACCGCCTTTCTTTTGCGGCATCACTCGACCCATCTTCCCTATTCAAAATGTTCAAGGATTGCAACCCCCGCTTAGGGGGTTGATATTTCAGGCAAGTATTGTACCCCAAAAGATGTCCCCCTTGAAACAAAAATTGACCTGTTTTTGGGTTTTGATCAGAAATGAATATCTTGGTAGATATAGCCTCTGTTTAGTTTTCGTTGAAGCACCCTGTATAAGGACTTCGATAGTGTACCCTTGATCACATTATTGTAAAGATTCCGCTTTGTTTTACAAGAATTTTGAATTGATTGTCACCAAAACGGTAGGTTTCATCGTAGAATAAACCAAGACAAAAATTGTAGATCATAAAATTCTCTCTATTTCATTTTTCTGATTGGATGGACAAATTGTTTATCAAAGAAATTGTTGGAGTTGAATTCGCAGAAATATAATAACTGCTGCATTCATGAAATCATATAACTCATAATGCCACCGCACGTTGTTATACCTAACAAGAATATCACATGGTTATGAGTAATGATTCTTCGGAATATCGAATTGAATTATTCTAGTAAAGATTACCATCAGTGTAAATATACTGGGTGATTCACCCACCAGTGGCGCGTTGCTCTGTAGCTCGTACACTCTTGAAGATTTCATTTTTGTTCGAACGGTATTGTATTTAGAAAGAAAGAATCTACTTCAGCAATTTATTTTGAAGTAAACAGGGAGTCCCAATTTTCTATAAAAAAATCTTGGGTGGTTTTTTCAGATTGGAAGACCATTTTTCTATTTAAGATTCAGGAGCGGCCTAAACTCTGCTATAATGTCTTCAAGTTATAAGTTTTTTCGGTGAGTAGTTTCGTCACAATATTTTTTTTTCCGTAAAAATTCATGAAAATAGGCTCTCACATCATCGCATGCTCCTTCGGCCGGAGAGGACGAATACTTTTTTCCTTTCGTTTTCTTATTGCCTAAGGATAGCTTTATTGATGAATTGTAATAGATTTTCCTCATTTTATACAGGAGTGACTCGAAAAATTATTGAATATTGTAATTTCAAAATATCATATCTTGATTTTTTAAATGGAACACCCTGATTATTATTATTCATGTCAATGCATAAAATATTGTGCTATATTTTATTTTTGCAGAAGTAACCTTATCTTTATCTTCGATCATTTTCGAAATATTCGATTATTTGTAAAAATTTTGATGAAAATTGTACAAACCGTATCAAACTCATCAACATGCATCATTATTCGCACAGAAGTTTCTTTTCTGTAATGATTCAAGTAGTAAAAAATTAAACTTAAAGAAGATAATTCTTTTAACAAATGATAAAATCAAGATGATTAAAACGTGAATCGAGGTATGTGTTGAATTTTTTTATTTGTGCCTTCTGTCAGGTGTCCGGACATATCATATTCTGCATTTTACAGGGTGAACTCATCACTGTTTCGTTATTAAACATTGTTAAAGTGAGGTTTGAACCCAATTTTCTCAATTGACTGCCATGAAGTTCTCCAAAGAAGAAATAGTTGATATGATTTTTATTCTGGGTGAGTGTGATAGAAATTCTTTGTTGGCAAGTAGAGTTTATGCACAAAGGTTTCGTGATAAGAGGCATCCTGATGCAAGATGCTTTGAAAAACTTTTAATTAGATTTATCGAAACGGGTAATACAGCTTACAAAAAACATGAAAAACCGAAAACAGCTACAGCTGAAGACAACCAGTTATCAGTTTTGTTGACAGTGACAGAGGACCCATATAAAAGCCAAAGAAAGATTTCTCAGTTAACAGATATAAGTCAAATTTCCGTCCAGAGAATCTGAGCAATCAAGGCTACGAAAATCGAATCATTTTTAGGAATTGGGCAAGTGACAAAGTAGCGGAAGATCCAAATATGTTCAGCAGAGTTCTTTTCTCGGACGAGGCAACTTTCCACAAGAATGGGCCTGTTAACAAGCACAACTTTCATTATTACGCCACGGTAAATCCACAACTCATGAGACAAATAGATCACCAGCATCGTTGGTCCTTGAATGTATGGGGAGCTATAGTAGATGGATATCTAATTGGGCCGCACTTTTTCGACGGGCACCTAGATTTATGGTTTCAATAGGATGGAGCACCGGCACATTACTCATATCAGGTTAGGGAGCATTCGAATCATGCCTTTCCAAACAAATGGATAGGACGTAGTGGTCCCTTTAGATGGCCAGCTAGGTCTCCGGACCTTACAAATCTAGATTTTTTCTTGTGGGGTTATATTAAGGGCATCGTTTACCAGATTCCTTCTACAACACAGTTGGATATGAGACAGAGAATAGTCGACGCCTTCCAGTCAGTTAATCCGCAAATGTTGTCGAGAGTTCAACACTCTTTCCTCAGAAGGATTGAGTTGTGTCTACAAAGGAACGGACAACATTTCGAACACTTTTGAAATAGTTCAATACCTTGTAGATCATCTCACCAAAACTAATCTATTACGTATTTCATACACGACTACCTTAAAATATCTCCATTTCTTTGATCAAATAAGTATAATGATATGTACTAATAAACTCTTCTTTCGCAACCTCTGCTTTTATTATTTTAGTTTATCTTTTTATTTCGAAAATGGTCGAAGATAAAGATATGGTTACTTCTGCAAAAATATGGCACAATATTTTATGCATTGACATGAATAATAAAATACAGATTTGAAAAAATCAAGATATGATATTTTAAAATTACAATATTCAATCATTTTGTTGAGTCACTCCTGTATAAAACGAGGATAATCTATTTCAATTCATCAATAAAGCTATTCTTGGGCAATAAGAAAACGAAAGGTAAAAAGTATTCATCCCCTCTGGCCGAAGGAGCATGCGATGATGTGAGAGCCTATTTTCATGAATTTTTACAGAAAAAAATATTGTGACGAAACTACTCACCAGAAAAAACTCATTACTTTAAGACATTATAGCAGAGTTTAGGCCGCTCCTGAATCTTGAACACAAAAGTGGTCTTCCAATCTCAAAAAGATTTTTTTATAAAAAATTGGGACACCCTGTTTACTTTAAAATGAATTGCTGAAGTAGATTTTTACTTTCTTAATACAATACCGTTCGAACAAAAATGAAATCTTCAAGAGTGTACGAGCTACAGAGCACCACGCCACTGGTGAATCACCCAGTATAAGTAGACTCATGATAATGCTGAACTTTTATCATGGAAACGGAGAAGGTATGATTATATTCGTGAGAAATGAAATTCGTCTGAAAGCAAGAAATGAGAATTGCATACCAACGTAGTTTACAATATTCATTGTTCGAATAATAGTCTGTGCACAAAAATTAACTTGTTCAGACTGTTCCATTTAAAAACAGCATAAAGAAGTAACTTTCAAAACCTACATTGTTTGAATAATAGTCTGTGCACAAAAATTAACTTGTTCAGACTGTTCCATTTAAAAACAGCATAAAGAAGTAACTTTCAAAACCTACATGAAACTTTTCCAAGAATTTTTCAGTAGTAAAAAACTGATAGATTTGACAATATTGGAGTTTACAAGTTGTTCTTTATGGATTGTGAAAGCGTTCATATAGGTCAGACTGGCGTTTATTCAAGACTAGGTACAAAGAGCATCAATCGGATTAAACTACAACTACAAATCCTTCACAGAATAGTTAAAAGGACGAAAGTTAGATTTCTAAGAAACCATCGAAAACTCCAAAGAACTCCCCATAGACATAATCTTCTGAACGACCAGTATGGCCCGGCTTATTCGTCCATATCTGATATCTCTAAATATAAATAATACTTGCTTCTAACATAATTCGTTTATTACTTGAAGTGTATATCAATTCACACACCGGAACTGAAAATATGAACTTATTTTCCTTCCTAGAACAACTGCGTTCATCAATTTCTCGTTTGTATGCAAACAATGATAAATATTTAAATAATATACGTCTTTAACGACGTTGTTACGTTCTTAAGTTAATGAAATCAAAACCTTTATAGGCAATAATTTAATGCAAGACACTCAGAATATAGGACTTGTCGATAATTATAACCACTTAACAAATGATCTGAGGTGGCACATTAGACGAGATTTATTTTTGTATATGTTATTGAGAAATAAAATCCTACAACAGCACTTTCTGCGAATGAGGACGTTTATGCTTTCTTGTGGAATTTGAGCTCATAATAATTGAAGTACTTCTGCCAGCTGCTCAACCTTTTTTGGCTGAGTCTAATGATTATGAAGAGAGTTCCTTATTACGAGGTATGTCAATCAAGTTCGCGGAAAAGTGCTCGGACGGTCCGGAAAATACATAAATACTTGAAAATACCTTATACTCTTTCGCAATAGTCTCCCTCGAGTTCTATGAACCGGTGCCACCGTTGAACCCCCCCGAAGATAGATCTCTCAGAACCGCCGTCTTGTTGCCTTGGACTCCCGAAACTCCGTCATATCTGTTCCACGAAGAAATAATATATGGGCGATGTCAACCCAGATTATTGGGTCCATAATGTTTCTAAAACATCTATAGATCATAATCGGCATCACTTGGAAGACTGAACTGGCCATCGGGGCCCTCTCGGTCAAACAGAGATGGAATTTGAGGAAATATCGCAGGTTATGTATTTTTTTTTATTATCTCCTTAGTCCTTTTCATGACCTTGATTGATATGTAAAATCTTTTCTCAGATTTGTTTAGACATATAAGAAGTATGATTGTTGAAATATTTTTCTGCTGGTTTTCTTTTTTCATTGTTACAGATTCCTGTCCCAAACCCCCTTTCTTTCACCCTTGTTTTTGGAAATCATGGAATGCAAGAGAGAATGAAGCGGCTAAGCAGAAAAATCTTTGGTATTCTTTTTGTACACACGACACTAACACAACATAACAACATAACAAGCTATTGCTAGTGCAATAGCGACAGGGAAACGAGTTTTCCTCAGGTTTTTCAATCGTGTATTGAATCATATACAAGATAGTATGGTTCCCCTGTTACATTTCCTGAGCTCACTCTTGTGTTTTTTCTGACAAACATCAGAATTATAGATATAAGCATTTATTGTAAATACAATTATTCAAATTTTGTAAATCCTCTCTTTTCAAAAGAATATATATATATATATATATATATATATATATATATATATATATATATATATATATATATATATATATATATATATATATATATATATATATATATATATATATATATATATATATATATAGGGTTTACCCCGACGAGTTGCCCATATATCTGTTCATGCAATCAAACTGATTTCATGAAAAATATAAATCCACCACCCGGTAATTAATACCATTGCCAGGCAATGATTATAATCAAAACATATCCTGGAGTAATTATATATTAGGATAACGTTAAATGTTATGAGAATATATCAATCTACCAGAATATATATACTATAGCATCATCAGACAATGATATCAATGTACCAACGAGTAGTGTCAGAGGCTTTCTCCCCGGAAAAATCCAGTGTACGGACCTTAGTCAAGTAACACTGAATGTTACTCATTAATAGTTTCCTTTGTGTGAAGTGGTGAACGATCGAATAGAATACTGCTCTGAATATAAATATGACAAAATTGTCAGTTAATTATATTACATTTATATAAACAAATAAATAAAATATGAAATGAGATTCTGAGCAGTATAAACTAAAGAGAAAACCTATGACTCTACCTCATTATTATTTTCGGAAAGAAACCTACGAAGAATATTACAAGATTTGATGACTATTATCTTTTGTAACTGTTCAAACAAATTTTCTTCAGACCCAAAATCTCAATACTTTTGTGAAGATTTCTAGGAATAACGCCTGTTGTAGAAATAATAATCGGTAGAATAAATATTTTCTTCATTTTCCACATTTTTTAATCTCGTCGCCAAGCATCATATATTTAGAAATTTTTTCATTGTATTTATTTTGTATATTATGTGTGTCGGGTATAGCAATATCAATTATATATGTTATTTGATTCTGTTTATCATTAAGAACGATATCTGGTCTATTGTGTTTTACAGCTCTGTTGCAAAGAATTGTTTTATCAAAATAAAGTTTATATTTGTCATTTTCACAAATAATCTCAGGTTCATATTTTTGAAATTTTTTCTTTTGGGAATTAGGTCATGTTTAATTCCTAGATTGAAGTGAATAATATTAGCGACGGCATTATGTCTTTCTAAATAATCTGTTGAAGCAAGGACTGAGCAAGATGATAATATATGAAAACTGTTTCTGAAGAACAGAAACATCTACGGCAAGAATCATCTATATTTTGTTTGATGATATGTTTTCTATAATTCCTTGTGAAAACAACCTGGTCCTGGATCGCAATTTCCAAGCCTTCTGTTTCAGCAAACAATTCTCCAGATACTAACCATTTATTCGATGCAATTTCATCAATATAATCATTTTTCAATTCTTTAGGTGCTTTCCGTGTAATTCCTTCTGCATCCAACTTTCTCTTTTAGAATTATCATCAAATATATCAAAATCTACCTTTTGCATTGTCAAGTTCAGAGGTGTAAGATTATAATCTGAAGCAACAACAATATCATGTAATTTAGACGTTCTCTGTTTATCATGAAAATGGGAACGTAGATGAAAAATCTGTTTACTATGAAGATTATTCAAATCAATTAATCCACGACCTCCAAGATGTCTAGGTAGTGTAACTCTCTGAACAGCTGACTTTGGGTGGTGCTTATGATATTTACAGAGCATTTTCCTCGTTTGACATTGTAATTCATTTAGATCAGTTTTAGACCATTTAATAATTCCAAAAGAAGATGTAAGAATAGGAACAGCATAGGAGTTGATAGCTCTGAAAAGGTTTTTACTAGTTAAATAACTCTTGATGATAATTCTTAGTCTTTTGTAATATGAACAGATATATATATATATATATATATATATATATCTGTTTTCTTTGAGGTACCACTCCAACTGTGGAAACACATGGAAGTCACAGGGGGCCTGATCTGGACTGCAGGGGGGAGGGGGTTGTGGAAGTGTTGGAAAAAATTAAGAACCTCGAATGACGAGTTTGCCGGAGCATTGCCATGATGAAGCACCCATCCGCGCTCTGCCAATTCGAGTCATGCACGAAACACACGGGTCTTCAGACATTTCAAAACTTCAATGTAGAATACTGCGCTGACATTCTGACCTGCTGGAACGTATTCGTGGTGTACAACTCCATTAATATCTAAAAATGCGATGAGTAAAGATTTCTCTTTCGATTTTGACACTCTGGCTATTGCGGGGCGCTTACCCCCTTCTCTACCCACTGCATGCTCTGCCTTTTGGTCTCACGGTCGTATTCGAACACCCACGACTCGTCACCAGTGATAACATTCGTTATATTCGTTAAAAAATTCTTCAAACATTCGCGAAGAGACCAATCAACTAGCATCGAATGGTTACTAATTACTCTTAGTATACGTCTCGGAAGCCCCTCGAGCAAAATTAGGATGCACTCTTGAGTCACTGAGTTCCAAATTTCAGGAAGCAGATTTTCTAGTTTTTGGAGTGTCCTACAAGGCATCCTACGTTGCTGAATTTGCCACCCCATGTTGTCTCAAACATGTTCTATGGAATTCAAGTCGGGATTTCTGGCTGGCCATCTTGAAATATCAATTTCGGCATTTTGCAGAAACTCTGTAACTACTCTAGCTGCATGAGGCCGAGCATTATCATGCATATAAATGAAGTTTTCGCCAATCAATGGGCTAAAGGGTGCAACATGGGGTTCAATGATATCTGCGATGTATCTGGCCGCTGTCATTCTTCCATTATTCACTAGGACTAACTCAGTTCGACCATGAAAAGAAATGCGTCCCCACACCATTACCGAGTCCCCTCCGGAGTTTTCGGTTTGCCGGATATTGCATTGCTCATACCGTTCCCCAGGTCGTCTTTATACAGGCATGCGTCTATAATTTGATACTAGACAGAACCTGGACTCGTCGGAAAAGAGAACATTCGACCATTCTGGAATACTCCAATTTGCATGTTCCCTCGCAAACTCGATGCTCTCTGGTGAAACGCGGGCCGGTAAAAGCCACCCTTGGTCTGATATCGTCTTTCTCTGAGCCTGTTCCTAACAGTTTGCAATGAAATGTGCACATTTCTGGAAAGTACAAGTTCATTTTATAGCATTCTAGCTGTACAGTGCCGAACTCTTAGTGCAGCTAAACGAAGCCAACGATCATCAACTGGTGTTGTTATCCGATTTCTTCCCTGTCCGGCCCTTCTTCCATATTCCCCTGTTTCGTGGTACCGATTAATTGCTCTTGAAATAGTGCTTTGGTTAACATTCAACAAGTTAGCCACGTAACGTTGGCTTCGCCCCTCCTCTAGATGTGTTACAATTCTTACCACTTCATGATCACTCAAATAGCGTCCAGGACGTCCATCAGCCATTACAATAAATTCAAAGATTCGAAAATCAACAAGAAACACAGAAAACTTGCATTAATTTAGCGTGAAAACTGAAGACAAATTGAATGAATACTGATAGTCAAATGAACTCATTCTTGTTTCAGACGTGTTTGAGATCATATGGAAACAAATGTTACTACATAAATAAGATTATTTTCCCCTCATATGTCCAAAGACATATGTTGACAAAGAAACTGCGATCGAGCTGCTTAATCGACTGTGAAATTCAGACGAGATACATAATTCTAATTTTTTGTTTCCATTTGGAGAAAAGTGCTGCAGAGTCGCATCGAATGCTTGTCGACGCATATGGTGATCATGCTCTATCAAAATCAACATGCAAAAGACGATTTCAACAGTTCAGAGATAATGATTTTGATGTGAGAAATGAAGAACGTGGAAGATCACCAAGAAAGTTTGAAGATGCCAAACTGCAAGCAATATTAGATACAGATGATACTTTGAGTCAAAAGCAAATGGCAGCCTTGTTGAATGTTGCACATCAAACAATTTCAGACCGCTTGAAAGCTATGGAAAGATCCAAAAGTGTGGAAAATGGGTGCCACATGAATAGAATGAAAGACAATTGGAAAACCGCAAAAATACTGTCTAGGTTAGATTAGGTAAGAAGCCAATGCTCTGTGCTTGGTGGGATCAGAAGGGTGTGGTATATCATGCTTCTAAAATCTGGTGAAATTGATAACACTAATCGCTACAGACAACAAATTTTTATTTTATTCAACAGGAACCCCAACAGGTGATCCCAATTACAGGGGTTCTCTAACTAGAAACAATAATAATACCATTTTTAACGAGTCGAAAACATGTTAACACTATTCAAGCTTATAAATAACAGGAAAAAGAAAATTAAAATTCTCTACATGAAACACTACTAAGTCTATGAAATTTTCACATAACACAACCTAATTGTAATTTCTCAAGTAAGTAAATAAAGTTTATTTAAAATTGTAAAGACTCACTGGAAACAAGTCTACATTATTCAGGTGGAAATTGGCAAAACGCATTATTCTCAGAAACACAGAGTTATAATAAAGGGCAGTTCGAGCTCAATTTGAACCATGCATTGATCGAAAAACGACCAGAATGGGCAGTACAATGCACCTGCACACAAAGCAAAATCGGTTCAGGATACAATCACTTGGCTGGGAGCTGCTACCCCACTCGCCGTATTCACCAGACTTGGCCCCTTCCGATTACCATTGATTTTCATAAATGGGACATGCATTGGCTAAGCAGGACTTCTATTCCTACATAGAAGTCGAAAATTGAGTGTTTGATTGGTTAGCTTCAAGAGACGAACATTTCTTTTAGCATGGTATCCGCAAATTGCCAGAAAGGTGGTCAACATGTGTGAAAAGCAATGGTCAATACTTGAAATACATTTATTTCATTTTCCCATTCAAAATTAGTATTTCATTTTCACAAAAAACGCTCCTTTCATGCTGGTATACCAGCACACCAACAATAACAAATAAAAAAGCCAGAGCTGCAATCAAAACTCTACGAACTTATGTTGAAAAATGTGATGATATCGAGGATCATGCATTCGGTTCATTGTTTGAGCTTGAAAAAATAATTGATAAAAAATCTGTAAATTGTGTGAATCCAAAGAAGAAAAAAGGCGGCTCGGTGGCGTAGGGGATACGATGCTCGTCTTCTGCGCAGAGTTACTTGTGTTCAATCCCCACAAAGTCGGTGCGATTTTTCGGATTCTGGGAATCGCTTGAGTGTCCATCTTTCGCAGGAGATGTAAAGCTGTTGGTCCTGTCTAACACAGATGTGTTGGACATTAAAGATCCTTTCGTTCGGCAAAATTCCCGGGTTAGTGAGAAGAGAGGATTTCCCGGCGTGTCATTAGCCGAAAGGCGGAAATAGAGGCCGTTAAAGGAATAACAAACAAACAAACAAACAACGGCTTGTTTATGTGCAAGGGGTGAGGAGAGTCATGATGAATGCAAATGTCTGTACAAATATCACTTAGTAACGGACGACTCAATATAATTTCTTCAGTTTGTATAGAATTCAATTTTTGATTAGGCATATTTATAGTTGCGAATTTCGAGGTCTTATCTCGAGGATTGCATCATTTGATAAGAGCTATGGAAAACAATGATTCATATATTTATAAGTTGGTACGGGAAAGGCGGTTTTTGGATGAAAACATGAATCTAGTAATTTAACTCAAAGAAAGTATCACTAACATATTATAATAATCAATTTAATAACAACTCATCATCGATTCTGTAATAATGAAACAGGCACACGTAGGGCATCGCAATGTTCATTCAACTTTTCTCGATTATCTGAAGGCATTCGATAGTACCGCCCATTCTTGGCTTGTTGAAGTATTGCAGATATACAAAATTCACCCAGCCCTGGTAGAGTTCTTAAAGACAACAATGACACACTGGCGCACGTCTCTGCAGGTCAACATGAACAATAAATCAATTAAAACCGACGAGATACCCATACGTCGTGGAATTTTTCAAGGAGACTCTTTGAGTCCACTATACTCAATAGAACAGGATACGGATTTAGGATAAAATCAGAAAAGAATTATCATACAATCCCCCACCTGCTGTATATGGATGACGTCAAATTATATGCTTCGAACAAGAAGCAATTGGATGATTTGCTGAAAACTGTCAGTGAGTTCTCGGCAGATGTTCATATGAAATTCGGGAATGAAAAATGTAAGACCCTGAACATTCAAAGAGGGAAAGTCATAGATGGTGAAACACAACTTCCAAACGGTGATATTATACAGTGCATGAGAGATGGCGAAACATACAAATATCTGGGATACCAACAAGCCAGATTGTTAGACCAAAAACAATCAAAGGAGAAGATTCGTTCAGAATACAGTCAGCGTCTGAAGTCTGTGCTGAAATCGATGTTGAACTTTGGAAATCTAGTCAAGGCAATTAACACCTACGCCATTCCAGTGTTGCTTTACTCATTTGGAATAATCAGATGGACTAAGACAGATCTGGATGATATTCAAAGGCAGACCCGAACGATGCTGACAAAGTACAACAATCATCATCCAAAATCGTCTGTGATACGAACAACTTTGAAGCGGAAAGAAGGAGGACGCGGATTAATAGATGTGGTCAATTTACACACCGAACAGATAAGAAATCTCAGAGAATTCTTCTCAGCAAAAGCTCTCACTTCTGACCTCCATAGAGTGGTATCGTTGGCTGATAAGGGGTATACATCTCTGAATCTTGCTATCAGAGATGACCTGTTGAATCTACCGTTCCTATCAGATACTGAAAAACGAGAGCAATGGTCAAGAAAGGAATTGTATGGACGACATCACCATGAGATTAATCAACCACACATCGACAAAGAAGCCTCCAACAAATGGTTGATGAAAGGAGAATTATTCGCAGAAACAGAGAGGTTCCTTATGGCCATCCAAGACCAAGTGATCGCTACAAACAATTACAAAAAATTTATAATGAAGGACGGAGCATTACAAACAGATAAGTGCAGAAAATGCCATATAAGATCGGAGACTATACAGCATATTACGTCCGGATGCGAACAACTGGCCAATACGGAGTATCTTCACAGGCATAATCAAGTGTGCAACATTATCCACCAGAAACTTGCACACAAGTACGGACTTCTGAACACCTTCCAGCCATATTACAAGTATCAGCCGGCGCCCGTATTGGAAAATGACTCTATTAGATTATACTACGATAGGCCTGTTATCACTGACAGAATGGTGACGAATAATAGGCCGGACATAGTGGTGTATGATAAGAGAGCCAGAACAGCAATGGTGGTGGATGTCGCCTTACCGAATAATAACAACGTGCTGAACAAGTTCCAGGAGAAAAAGTCCAAATACACAGACCTTGCTATTGAGATCAAGCAGATGTGGCACCTCGATAAAATAGATATTGTTCCTGTCATCGTATCCTCGATTGGTTTAATACCCAAAACTTTGCATGATAGCCTTAAGAAATCAGAATTGCATAAGAATACCTATATAGAAATGCAAAAAGCTGTAATTCTTAATACATGTAGGATAGTTAGGAAATTTATGTCAAGTATATTGTAATCGAGCCTATTCCCTTTGATTGCTAAATCTGGGAAAGGTAAATTATATCCAGCTAACAGCTGAGATAGTACATAAGTCCACGATAATAAATTTAATAACTTAAATCAATAAGAAAATCAAAAGTGTTCTTTCAGGATCTTTTTTCAAAAGAATCCTAATTTCTCAACTATCAACAACACTTCGCTTTAAAATAGGAGAAAGGTTGGATTAACATGGAATATCATCAATTATCATTCGTATTGTACTGCATCGTATTTGGTTTAGCTTGTGGAAATATATTCCAGCAAGCCTGATTTAGAACTCTGGTTTTACGAGGACAAGTCGTCTTACAACAGAATAATCGTCCCTTATGCTCTACAACGTCAATTATCACTTGATTAGATTACGAGAGAGCAGGGGCGTCAATCTCAATCATTTCATTGTTATACATAATTCCACAGTAATTCAGACGTACCGGTACTTTTACCGCAGACCTAAATTAATAAAATCTTACTTTTCCAAATGAAATACGAGGTTTGAATATCGAACTATTTTATATTATTAAATGACTAAATTTTCACTTCGTTGACATATTTCTTAATACTAATAATTCATGAACACTTAGAACTCGCGCCTTAATCTATAACACTCATACTCGCTACCGAGTGCGCTGGACCCAGTATAGTATTGTATGTTTTTTCAGAAATACCAAATAAAAGTAAGAACTGCTTTATTATAGGAAAAATATGATAATAAACAAAGATAATAGTGAATCCTATACTAATATTGATTGGTTTTGAAGTGAAACTTTTATTACATCGTCTCAAACTTTTTTTCGTCTGTGTGTTGCATGTCGCGTGACGGTCGGAGTAGGGATAAAGTGAAAGGCGCTTGAAGAGCAAAAAGGCCAACATGGCCGCGTCTATATTTCGCAGCAGCTGACCGTGTACTGCAGGGGTGCTCAAACGGTCAATCGCGAGTGCTTTTTGAGTAGATCTCGAGAAGAAAAAAATTTTAATAAGCAGTTAACTAAACTACAAAAATTTATTACGTAATAAATTAACACTCTTCTAGCGGCAAAAGGAGGCTTTATCAAAGGAACGCGCGGTACTTGTCAAAGAAAAGCCGCGTTTTTTGTTCTTGCAGTTTTTCTAGAAATTTCTGGCGGCGCGATTGACGGGAACATTCGAGACTTTCGTTCACGCCGATATAAATGTTGCGCCTGCAGGAATTGGAGTCATTCTGAATTGTAACTTGAAGGTAATACCACATCGATACAAAGTTTATTATTAAATAGTACAAAATGAGTGCAGCGAAGAAATCTAAAACGTATCATTTTAATAACGACTGGGAGGAAGAATTTTCCTTTTGTATGGGGAAGAATAAGTGCATTTATCTAATTTGTCGTCAGTTGCAATACCTAAGCGTGGTAAATTAGAGAGGCATCATAAAACACTTAAAAGTACGTGATTTTATATCTTGTTTGAAAAAAGAACAAACCATGTTCACAAGACCAGCCAACCAATCAAAAGCTGCTACGATCGCGTCATTTAAAATATCTCATATATTGGCCAAACATAATAAACCATTCGAAGATGGATTGGTTGTAAAGGAAGCATTTATTGAAGCGGGTGAGACTTTATTTGAAGATTTTAAAAATAACAGAAATCATGTCTGCTATTAGAGAACTTCAGTCATCTCGTCCGACTGTCACAAGGACTGTCAGGGCATGGCAGATAAACGAAACATGATATCATGAAATGTACATACTTTTCTATACAGTTCGACGAATCCACCTATATGACAGACACTGCCCAGCTGTGTATTTTTATTCGGATGGTATTCAATGACATGTTGGCTAAGGAAGAATTTTTGACAATCATTCCTCTGAAGGGGAAGACCCGTTGCGAAGATATATATGATGTTCTCTTTAATATTGTAAAAAACTACAAGCTACCAATATATAAATTAGTGTGCATAACAACCGATGGAGCTCTAGCAATGACTGGAAACAAAAACGGTTTTGTGGCATTGTGTCGAGCTAATGAAGATTTCCCTTAATTTTTTCCATTCCATTGCATTATACATCAACAAGTTTCGTGTTGAAAAGTTTTAAACACGGAGGAAATTATGGGCATAGCAACAAAAAAGAATTCCATCCGTGCCCGTAGCTTGCAACGGAGGCTCTTTAAGTTGCAGTTGGAATATAGGGAGTCAGCTGAACACACTGATTTAGTTCTTCACACGGACGTCAGATGGTTGAGTTGCGGAAAATTCCTAGAAAGGTTTCAAGAATTATTGCCCGAAATTACAGCTTTTCTAGACGAAATAGGCGATGACACTCAGATGTTGAAAAACGAAAAATGGCTGACTGATTTGTTATTTTTGACTGATATCACAATGCACTCAAACACCATCAACTTGGAGGTTCGAAGTAAAGGAAAAACTATTATTGAGATGATTAGCACAGTAAAGGCATTTAAAAGTAAATTGCAACTTATGATAGATCAACTGAGAAGAAAGGATCTGAAACATTTTCCGTCTTTGAAACCAAGGATTCCTCAGTTGAATTATGATACGTATGAGGCTGAGTTATAAAATATTTTGGAACAATTCGAAATGCGTTTTTATGAATGCAGTAAATTGGCAAATATAGCATGATTTATGAGTTATCCTTTTTCAAGTAAAAACATTGAGCAATAAGCTACTGAAATAGCAAGTCAGTTTAATATGAACTCATCTTCTGTTGAAAATGAGTTGGTGCAGATTGTATCAGATATACATCTCAAAACTAAAGCATCTGATACAAATTTCAGGTGTTTTAAATCTGAAGATAAATATCCGAATCTAAGGCAAATCGCCCTTCAACTGACAGCAATGTTTGGGTCAACTTACTTGTGCGGGTCAGCATTTTTTGAAATGAAGATAATTAAGTCAAAATATCGCAATCGACTAACTGACGATCATGTCATCATAAGATGGTACGTAACCACTGAGTGCTAATCGCAAGCATGATGACATATAATCGTCAGTTAGTCGATTGCGATATTTTGACTTAATTATCTTCATTTCAGAATATGCAGACCCGCACAAGTAAGTTGACACAAACATTGCCGTCAGTTGAAGGGCGATTTGCCATAGATTCGGATATTTTTCTTCAAATATAAAACACCAGAAATTTGTATCAGAAGCTGTAGCTTTGAGATGTATATCTGATATAATCTGCACCAACTCATTTTCAACAGAACATAAGTTCATATTAAACTGACTTGATATTTCAGTAGCTAATTCCTCAATGTCTTTACATCAAAAAGGATAACTCATAAATGATGCTATATTTGCCAATCAGAAAAACGCATTTCGAATTGTCCCAAAATATTTTATAATTCAGCCTCATACGTATCATAATTCAACTGAGGAATCCTCACTTTCAAAGACGAAAATGTTTCAGATCCATTCTTTTCAGTTGATCTATCATAAGTTGCAATTTACTTTTGAATGCGTTTACTGCGCTAATCATCTCAATATTAATTTTTCCTTTACCTTGAAGCTCCAAGTTAATGGTGTTTAAGAGCATTGTGATGTCAGTCAAAAATGCCAAATCAGTCAGCCATTTTTCGTTTTTCAACATCTGAGTCTCATCACCTCTTTCGTCTAGAAAGGGGTGATGTATGTACCTTTCATGATATCATGTTTTAGTTTATCTTCCATGTCCTGACTCATGACTTCAATACCCCTTGTGACAGTCGGACGAGATAACTGAAGTTCTCTAATAGCGGACATGATTTCTGTTTTATTTTCAAAATCTCCAAATAAAGTCTCACCCGCTTCAATAAGATAACTCATAAATGATGCAATACTTGCCAATTTACTGCTATCGTAAAACACATTTCGAATTGTCCCAAAATTTGATAAATGAGCATCATCTATCATAAGTTACAATTTACTTTTGAATGCGTTCACTGCGCTAATCATGAATAATAGTTTTTCACGTTGGAGCTCCAAGCTAATGGTGCAAAAGAGCACTCTGATCATAAGTTACAATTTACGTTTTGAACATCTGAGTGTCATCACCTCTTTCGTCAAGAAAAGCTGTTATCTCGGGCAATAATTCTTGAAACCTTTCTAGGAATTTTCCGCAACTCAACCACCTGACGTCCTAATGAAGAACTAATGGTGCAAAAGAGCACTCTGATGTCAGTCAAAATGCCAAATCAGTCAGCCATTTTTCGTTTTTCAACATCTGAGTGTCATCACCTCTTTCGTCAAGAAAAGCTGTTATCTCGGGCAATAATTCTTGAAACCTTTCTAGGAATTTTCCGCAACTCAACCACCTGACGTCCTAATGAAGAACTAACTCAGTGTGTTCAGCTGAGTCCCTATCTTCCAACTGCAACTTAAAGAGCCGCCGTTGCAAGCTGATTGCACGAATGGAATTCACCATTTTGTTGTGCAATGCCCGTAATTTCCTCCGTGTTTTAAACTTTAGAACACAAAACTTGTTGATGTATGATGCAATGGAATGAAAGAAATGAAGGAAATCTTCATTAGCTCGACACAATGCCACAAAACCGTTTTGTTTCCGGTCATGGCTGGTGCTCCATCGGCTGTAATGCACACTAATTTATATATTTGTAGTATTTTACTAAATTGAAGAAATTGTCATATATATCTTCGCCACGGGTCTTCACCTTCAGAGAAATAATTGTCAAAAATTCTTCCTTAGCCAACATATCATTGAATACCATCCGAATAAAAATACACAGCTGGGCCGTGTCTGTCATATCGGGATTCGTCAAACTGTAAAGAAAAGTGTGTACATTTCATGATAAAATATTTTAGTTTATCTGCCATGTCCTGACTCATGACTTAAATACGCCTTGTGACAGTCGGACGAGATAACTGAAGTTCTCTAATAGCTGACATGATCTCTGTTTTATTTTTAAAATCTCTAAATGAAGTCTCACCCGCTTCAATAAATGCTACCTTCACAACCGATCCATCTTCGAATGGTTTCTTGTGTTTCACCAATTTGAGATATTTCAAATGACGCGATCGTAGCAGATTTTTATTGTTTGGCTGATCTTGTGAACATGGTTCGTTCTTTTTTCAAACAAGATATCAAATCACGTACTTTTCGTTTTCTTAATTCACTCTGTGGTGGAAAATCCCTTTCATAGTTTTTATGAACCGTATTATGATGCTTCTGTAAGTTACCACGCTTAGGTATTGCAGCTGACGCACGACAAATAAGACAAATGCAAATGAGATAAAAACACAAGGTTTAACTTTAATCTACACTTTATTTGAAAAAATTCGACGACGTTTCGCTGACACAGAAGCTTTATCAAGAATGAAAGAAATGAAGGAAATCTTCATTAGCTCAAATTATTCAAACCACCTAATAAAAGAAAACCATTCATTCAATAAAAACTTTGACATATTACATATAAAATCAAAAAGTTTAAAATTAGATCTCCTAGAAGCATTAGAAATAAATAGATACAAACATTCGGACAAGCTTTTGAATGAGCAGGTAGATGTGAATTTTCACCCCTACTTAACTTGTTTAATTAGTTTTATTACCTTTCATACTAACTGTACAATGGCTCGGTGTGGATTTTCCTGTTATTCATCCAACTTGTTCTACGATTTGTTTATAATACCATATTCTTCATTCTGTTTGTCGTTCTTGATAAAGCTGCTGTGTCAGCGAAACGTCGTCGAATTTTTCAAATAAACTGTAGATTAAAGTTAAACCTTGTGTTTTTATCTCCTTTATATCATGGATCCACATCAAGTAACGGCCTCCACAATTCAAAAAGACAAATGCACTTATCCTTCACCATGCAAAAGAAAAATTCTTCCTCCCAATCGTTATTAAAATGATACGTTTCAGATTTCTTCGCTGCACCTATTTTGTACTATTTAATAATAAACTTTGTATCGACGTGGTATTGCCTTCAAGTTACAATTCAGAATGACTCCAATTCCTGCAAGCGCAATATTGATATCGGCGTGAACGAAAGTCTCAAATGGTCCCGTCAAACGCGCCGCCCGAAATTTCTAGAAAAGCGGCAAGAATAAAAAACGCGGCTTTTCTTTGACAAGTACCGCGCGTTCCTTTGATAAAGCCGCCTTTTGACGCTAGCAGAGTGATATTTTATTACGTCATAAATTTTTGTAGTTTAGTTACCTACTTAAAAATTTTTTTTCTTCTCGAGATCTACTCGAAGAGCACTCGCGATCGACCGTTTGAGCACCCCTGGTGTACAACATGTATGTCGAATTTTGCCTCATATGAGGTACTTCCCTTTGACCTAGAAATCTTCGATACGCGAATCCTATCAGCATTTTGCGGATTTTCACATCCCACAAATCTCTTGGCCGAGTTTTATCTGCAAATCGAACTATTGAATTTGGACAGGAAATTAATATGAATCATAACTTAAACAACCATATAAAACAAAAATTATCTCCACAGAATTATGACTAATGAAGAAGTGAACGATATCCCCAACATGTGAGCAGTGAATATGAAGATATGAAATCGACTACAAAGTTCCATGATAACGAAATTGAATCATAATAATGGCGATAAGTATTCCCAACTTTTCAAGCTGGGATGATTGCTCTGAATCTTATAAAACCTAGAATTTGAGTAGCATCAATATTTGTAGAAACATGAATTCGTTGGCGATCATAAAATCTCACCTGAACAGTACGGAATTTATAGTAATATATAGTTATGTCGCTGAAAATGATACAACGAATCAAAAACAAAAAATTCGGTTTGGTATTCATCATAAAAGTACATGAACTACGATTATTCTATCAGAAGATTCAATTTAACAGCAACCACAGTATTTCTTGACATTTGACCTTGGAATTACCTTGTAAGGGACATAAATCCATAATGCAAATTGAAGAATATGTGTACAGGATGCTTCAACGAAAACTAAACAGAGGCTATATCTACCAAGATATTCCTTTCTGATCAAAACGCAAAAACAGGTCAATTTTTGTTGCAAGGGGGACATCTTTTGGGGTACAATAATTGCCTGAAATATCAACCCCCTAATCAGGGGTTGCAATCCTTGAACATTTTGAATAGGGAAGATGGGTCGAGTGATGACTCAAAAGAAAGGTGGTATCTTTGTCTACATTGCCTTGAAGGAATTTCCATTTCTAATTGAAAACTGTAAAAGATACAAGGTGAGCAACTGAAAGATAGGGAAGACTATTTCCCTGAGACTATTCAAGTTTCAGTGAGGTAAAATGGAACAGATCCATGCTGATCAATGGCAGTCATCATCAAGTACCATCCTCATCTCGAATTTCAATCCCTAGAGCAGGGGTGACAATCCTTGAAAATTTGGAAGAGGGTAGATGGGTCGAACGATAACTCGAAAGAAAGGTTTTATCTTTGTCTGCATTCCCGTGAAAGAATTTTCATTTTTGATTGAAAACTGTAGAAGATACAGAATGAGCCTTTGAAAAATAGAAAAGACTATCGCCCCAAGACTATTGGAGTATTAGAGCGAAAAACTGGAATAGATTCATTTAGATCAAAGATGACAGCCTTTGATCCGGAATGAATCTGTTCCATTTTTTTGCACTTATACTTGAATAGCTCAGGGCGATAGATAGTCTCCTCTATTTTTCAGTAGCTCACTCTGTATCTTCTATAGTTTTCAATCAAAAATGAAAATTCGTTCACGGGGATGCAGACAAAGATAATACCTTTCTTTCGAGGTATCACTCGACCCATCTATCCTCTTCCAAATTTTCAAGGGTTGTCACCCCTGCTCTAGGGGTTGAAATTCGTGATGAGGATGGTACTGCCATTGATTAGCATGGATCTGCTCCATTTTACTTCACTGAAACTTGAATAGTCTCAGAGAAATAGTCTTCCCTATCTTTCAGTTACTCAACCTGTATCTTTTACAGTTTTCAATTAAAAATGGAAATTCGTTCAAGGCGATGTAGACAAAGACGCCACCTTTCTTTTGAGTCATCACTCGACCCATCTTCCCTATTCAAAATGTTTAAGGATTGCAACCCCCGCTTAGGGGGTTGATATTTCAGGCAAGTTTTGTACCCCAAAAGATGTCCCTTTGAAACAAAAATTGACCTGTTTTTGCGTTTTGATCAGAAATGAATATCTTGGTAGATATAGCCTCTGTTTAGTTTTCGTTGAAGCACCCTGTATATGTTTTTACTCGATTTATACATTCATTTGTGTGGACATGTCGAAGGTGCGAACAACTCCGAATTTTTCGAGTTCCCATTATTTCGAGTCTACTGTATATCAAAAAGATGAAAAATAATCAACAGAAGCTCAATCTCTTGACATAATTGTCCCGTTTTGGTTGGAAACAAGATAAATTCATGTATACATATTTGTTTAAGTGTTTACAGATAATGTCTGGACCGAAAATAAGATATGTTTTTAGAAAATCCAGAAATGTCTACTATGAAGATTCTTCGCAATAAATTATTCGATTGGGTTAACAATAATCTTCTTCTTCGCGTGCTGTGTTCGTTCAACGAACGTGAGCTATCATGTTAGCTACAATTACTTTATTCACAGCAGATCTGAACAGTGATTCTGATGTTTGACCGAACATCGTTAACAATAATACAGAACAAAAACAATCATGTGCAAACATAATAAACCTGCTAAAGCAATGTCTGATATCTAAAATGAATTTATCAAGAATGAAACATATTTGGAAGAATGTTTTCTAAGGATTTCTCAAAAATAGAGTTCTTGGACATTTTATGAACTAAGCATTTCAATGCACATAAACTGATACGTCATAGTGTAGAACAGGGGTGCTCAAACGATCGATCGAGAGTGCTTTTTGAGTAGATCTCGAGAAGAAAAAAATTTTTAATAAGTAGGTAACTAAACTACAAAAATTCATTACGTAATAAAATAATACTCTGCAAGTGGCAAAAGGCGGCTTCATCAAAGGAACGCGCGGTACTTGTCAAAGAAAAGTCGCGTTTTTATTCTTGCCGCTTCTCGAGAAATTTCGGGCGGCGCCTTTGACGGGAACATTCGAGACTTTCGTTCACGCCGATATAAATGTTTCGCCTGCAGGAATTGCAGGAATTGGAGTCATTTTGAATTGTAACTTGAAGGCAATACTACGTCGATACAAAGTTTATTATTAAATCAGTAGTACAAAATGAGTCCACGAAGAAATCTAAAACGTATCATTTTGATAACGATTGGGAGGAAGAATTTTTTTTTTGTATGGTGAAGGATAAGTACATTTGTCTTATTTGTCGTGATAACTAAGGGAGGCATCATAAAACGGTTCATAACACTATGAAAAGGATTTTCCGCCTCAGAGTGAATTAAGAAAACAATTCACAAACATTCAAAAGTAAATTGCAACTTATGATAGATCAACTGAAAAGAAAGGATCTGAAACATTTTCAGTCTTTGAAAGCAAGGATTCATCAGTTGAATTATGATACGTATGAGGCTGAATTATCAAATATTGTGGGACAATTCGAAATGCGTTTTTATGATTGCAGTAAATTTGCAAATATAGCATCATTTTTGAGTTATCCTTTTTCATGTAAAAACATTGAGGAATTAGCTACTGAAAGAGCAAGTCAGTTTAATATAAACTCATGTTCTGTTGACAATGAGTTGATGCAGATTATATCAGATATACATCTCAAAGCTACAGCATCTGATACAAATTTCTGGTGTTTTATATTCGTAGATAAATATCCGAATCTAAGGCAGATCGCCCTTCAACAGACGGCTATGTTTGGGTGAACATACGTGTGCGAGTCTGCATTTTCTGAAATGAAGATAATTAAGTCAAAATATCGCAATCGGCTAACTGACGATCATATGTCATCATGCTTGCGATTAGCACTCAGTGTTTATGTACCATCTTATGAAAAGTATGCTGAGGACATGCAGTGCCACGCTTCAACATCCCACGTCACTCCTTAGTTAAGTTTAACACCATATGTAACTCTTTTGTTTTGTAACAACCAATAAACTCGCAATTTTGAATAACTATGAGTTTTTTCATTAATATTATAGAGAAGAACCTAATAAGACGAAAGTAAAAATTACACAGGGACTTACAAGCGAGATCAAAATTAACGCAGGCATTAGACAAGGTGACAGCCTCAGCCCATGTCTATTTAATTTAATCATGGATGAAATAATAGCAGGTGTTAACCAAATGAACTAAGGCTATAGGATGGGTAACAAAACTATGAGAATACTGTGCTACGCAGATGATGCTTTACTAATAGCCGAGAATGAGGACGACCTACAACGCCTACTACAAAAGTTCAAAGTAACAGCAGAAAAATATAACATAGTAATATCAACACAAAAACCCAATCGATGGTAATAGCGAAAGATCCAATTAGATGCAAACTAGTAGTGAACGACCATATAATAGAGCAAGTTTCACACTTTAAATACCTAGGAGTAGAAGTATCGAGCGATAGGCAACTATTACAAGAAGCAAAACAGCAGACAATGAAAGCATCGAGAATATCTGGCTTCCTGAGAGATGTAATCTGGCGGAATAAGTACATAAGCACAAAAAGCAAAGTCCGAATCTATAAAACCTGTGTGAGACCCGTGATGACATATGCGGTTGAGACAAGAGCTGAGACAACAAAAACAAAACAACTAATGAGGACAACAGAGATGAGAACACTAAGAGCTATAAGAGGTATTACACGCAGAGATAGAATAAAGAATGAGGATACGCTAAGGGAGCTAGGTGTCCAGGATGTGGTGAGGTGGACAAGAGCATGTCGACGCCTATGGAGAGATCACGTAGACAGAACGGGCCCCGAACGTATGGCGAAGTGGGCAAAACACAAAAACCCAACACTAGAAGACCCATAGGAAGGCCGAAAAAGCGATGGCATGAGTGCTGGAGCTCCGGTTCGCAGCAGGGGCTGTAACAGACAAACAGGACATCGTCCTATTTAAAGAATAAGAAGAAAAACCTAACTAAACCTAACCAAAACCTTGACTAAAATAATGTATATTGTGCGGAAAGCTAATATCTATATATGCTATATTGAGGTAGATCTCCAGCAGTTCAAGTTTGAGCACCACTGGTGTAGAACATTGCCCCTTATGAGTTAAGACCAGTTCTGAGGAAATATCAGATTATTTAATCTCGAGTATTTATCAAACAATAAATATTTTGCTTTCTTTCATTCAAATTTCTGAAAGCTGCCCTCTACATTAAGTGTATATAAAGTAATATGAATCATTATTATTATATTATATCATACACTGAATAAAGAAATATTCTTGAATTAGGTGTAGCTGTGTCTGATACAATTTAGTTAAATCAAATTGGTCTTACATTTATTGTAACATTGTTAATTGTTATTTTTGGAAGATCTATAGATAGATTCTTGTCAAGTTATTTCTAAAATTTACCTTGAAACTGATATAGTAAGTATAGGATATTCAGAAATGTCTACTATGAAGATTCTTAGGATTTTTCGCAATTAATTATTTGATTGGGTTAACAATAACACAGAGCAAAAACAATCACGTGCAAACATAATAATAAACTTTCCAAAGCAATGGCTGATATCTAGAATGTATTTATCAAGAATGAAACACATTTGGAAAAATGTTTGATAAGGATTTCCAACAAATAGAGTTCTTGGTCATTTAAAAGAGTAAGATGACTCAATCATATGAGACTTAGAATAGAGACATTTCGATACATGACTATTTGAATGGAATTTTATGAACTAAGCATTTCAATGCACATAAACTGATTCGTCATACTGAAGAACATTGCCCCTAATGAGCTAAGACCAGTTCTGAGGAAATTTCAGAATATATAATCTCGAGTATTTATCAAACATTAAATATTTTGCTTTCTTTCATTCAGATTTCTGAAAGCTGCCTTCTACATTGAGTGGAGATAAAGTATTAGAGATCATTATTATTATATCATAAACTGAATGAATAAATATTCTTCAATAAGGTGCAGCTGTGTCTGATACAATTTAATTCTTTAAAATGAAATTGGTTTTACATTTATTGTAACATTGTTAATTGTTATTTTTGGAAGATCTATAGACCGATTCATGTAAAGTTATTTGTAAAATTTACCTTGAAACAGATCTTATAATAATAATATTAATAAACAAAACAAATATCTAGGATACCAGCAAGCCAGATTGCTAGACCAAAAACAATCAAAGGAGAAGATTCGTTCAGAATACAGTCAACGTCTGAAGACTGTGCTGAAATCAATGTTGAACTCGGGGAATCTAGTCAAGGCAATTAACGCCTATGCCATTCCAGTGTTGCTTTATCTATTTAGAATAATCAGATGGACTAAGACAGAACTGGATGATATTGATACGAACAACTTTGAAGCGGAAAGAAGGAGGACGCGGATTAATAGACGTTGTCAATTTACACACTGAACAGATAAAAAATCTCAGAGAATTCTTCTCTGCAAAAGCTTTCACTTCTGACCTCCATAGAGTGGTATCGTTGACTGAAAAACAAAAACAATGGTCAAGAAAGGAATTGCATGGACGACATCACATCACATCACATGAGATTAATTAACCACACATCGACAAAAAAGCCTCTAACAAATGGTTGATGAAAGGAGAATTATTCGCGGAAACAGAGGGATTCCTTATGGCCATCCAAGACCAAGTGATCGCTACAAACAACTACAAAAAATTTATTATGAAGGACGGAACATTACAATCAGATAAGTGCAGAAAATGCCATATAAGATCGGAGACTATACAGCATATTACGTCCGGATGCGAACAACTGGCCAATACGGACTATCTTCACAGGCATAATCAAGTGTGCAACATTATCCATCAGAAAATTGCATACAAGTACGGACTTCTGAATACCTTCCAGCCATATTAAAAGTATCAACCGGCGCCCTTATTGTAAAATGCCTCTATCAGATTATACTACGATAGGCCTATTATCACTGACAGAATGGTAACGAATAATAGGCCGGACATAGTGGTGTATGATAAGAGAGCCAGAACAGCAATGCTGGTGGATGTCGCCATACCGAATAATAACAACGTGCTGAACAAGTTCCAGGAGAAAAAGTCCAAATACACAGTCCTTGCTATTGAGATCAAGCAGATGTGGCACCTCAAGAAAATAGATATTGTTCCTGTCATCGTATCCTCGACTGGGTTAATACCCAAAACTTTGCATGATAGCCTTAAGAAATTGGAATTGCATAAGAATACCTATATTGAAATGCAAAAGCTGTAATTCTTAATACATGTAGGATAGTTAGAAATTTATGTCAAGTATATTTTAATAGAGCCTATTCCTTTGATTGCTGAATCTGGGAAAGGTAAATTATATCCAGCTAACAGCTGATATAGTGCATAAGTCCACGATAATAAATAATAATATTTATTTGCCAGTTATTATCATATGAGAGTCACAAAAAATATCAGATACATACAGTTCATTGAATAATCTAATTCATGTAATTATGTAATAATTTGTATGTAATCCTCATAAATTCCTCAACTGAATATAAGCATTCTTTATGAAGTATTTCTTTAAGTCCTTTCTTGAATCTTCCCGTGAATGGTTCCTGTTGCAGTTGTGGGGGTAGTTTATTGTAAAGTTTCACTCCAGCATAATGTGGGGATTTTTCAAACATACTAGTAGAATGTCTTTCAGTTCTAGGGAGTCTGGCTGTTCTTGTTTAATAATTATGAGTTTGATTGTTTTTAGGGAACTGATTGGTATTTATTTGTATAAGAAGCTTGTATATTTAGATCGATGGTACTGTGAAAATTTTGTGTGCATTAAAAGGGGTCTGCATGATTCCGAAAATCATTCTTATTGGTCTCTTTTGACTCACCAGTACTCTATCACTGTTAGCTGAACCTCCCCAGGGCAGAATATTGTAGCTCATGTGAGAATGTGCAACAGCATAATACACTCTTGCAATGCTTTTTGATTGAGGCTTCTCCTGAGGTTTAGAATTGCGAATATGCGAAATATGCACTGTTCAATTTTTTCCATATGTTATCTGTATTGAGTTCCCAGTTTAGTTTTTTATCGAGAAAAGTTCCCAAATATTTGGTGTTCTCAGATAGAGGAATATTCTTGCCTTCAAAGTTGATCCTAAAGTTATTTGATAGAGGCTTTCTATTATAAAAATTGACACAGACCGTACTCTCAACATTCAAGAGCAGCTCATTCATTGTGACCCAGTTTTCAAATTCCAATAACAAGGTATCTACATGGCTTCTTAATTCCTCCTCCTTCTCTGAAGAAACCAGAATACAAGTGTGTATCGATCAAGACTTTTGCCGCAGAACGGCGAAAAAATTGTATTTCTTCACCATAACTTGAGAAAACTCAATTTTAAGTACTGATGTGATTTCAAGATATTGAATAATTTCAGTAAGTTCGGGAAATTATTTTAGTTTATTTAAGAGAGAATGACTGTTATATTTTTATCTTTTATTATATTATATTTTTGATTTTTCATTTTCCATGAGTTTTATGTTGATTTTTGTTAAATTTTTCATTATTAACTGTTGAAATAAATTAGTTTTCTCAGAAAAGACTCAATTTCATTGAAAAGGCCGGATCGACGTTCGAAATTCGGCCGGACCAGAAGTCCGACCAAATTGGCCGGATCGCCGGACTCGATAGAATCGGTCCGGTTCCATCCATATAGATGAGCATCCATCGATTGACGAGAGCATACCATACTATGGAAATCATTATGCGAGGCAATATATCAAAGGAAAGCCAATCAGGTTTGGTTTTAAAAATTGGGCCCTTTGTCAAAGTGGAGGATATATGTTAGCATTCGAAATATACACTGTTAACTCTAATAATGAAAAACAATTTGGTTTGGGTGGCGATGTTGTTTTATTTCTAATTCGATTACAAGGACTGGAAGAGAATAAGGGTTATAAACTTTATTTCAATAACTACCTTACTGTTATTGATCTAATGTCCCAACTAGCGGATCGCAATATTTATTGTACTTGTACTATACGCCAAAATCGTTTAGAAGGATGTCCTTTTCCAGAGAAGAATGTATGGAATAGAGAAAATTGAGGATATTTTCAGTTTTTATCAAACGAGAAAATTCTGATGGCTCAATGGAAAGACAACAAGGTGGTAACGATGGCCACCAACTTCGATGACCAACTATGATGACCGCTAGATGTTGGTGCAAAGACGCCAAATCCAAACAGAATGTTCCCCAACCAAAAGTGCTATCAAATTACAATAAATACATGGGAGGGGTTGATAAGATGGATGGATTAGTAGCTGCGTACCGATCGAGAATGCGGCAAAGAAAATAGTACTGGCCCATTTTTCAGTATTTGTTCGATGTGAGTGTGGTCAATGGCTGGATTTGAAGAAACCGAGACCTGACTATCCAAACTGTGCAAATCTTTTAACATTCAGACATCGCGTAGCCGAGAGCTTTCTGGAAAAATATGGGACCAGATCAGTCAGAAACTGCCGACAGTTTGTCAACAATAACGATCTTAGATTCGATAATGTAGGACATTTGGTCCAATGCTCTGAAAGTGACAGGAAATGTAAAATGTGCCATAAAAATTCGAAGTTCATATGTGATAAGTGCAATATTGGCTCACACCCTAAAAACTGTTTTTTCGATTTTCATAAGAAATAATGCCGAAAAATATGATGTTAATGTTATCGTATGCAGTTTATTCTTCTTCTTCTTTAAATAGGACGATGTCCTGTTTTTCTCTTACAGCCCCTGCTGCGAACCGGAGCTCCAGCACTCATGCCATCGCTTTTTCGGCCTTCCTATGAGTCTTCTAGTGTTGGGTTTTTGTGTTTTTGCCCACTTTGCCATACGTTCGGGGTCCATTCTGTCTACGTGATCTCTCCATAGGCGTCGACGTGCTCTTGTCCACCTCACCACATCCTGGACACCTAGCTCCCTTAGCGTATCCTCATTTCTTATTCTATCTCTGCGTGTAATACCTCTTATAGCTCTTAGTGTTCTCATCTCTGTTGTCCTCATTAGTTGTTTTGTTTTTGTTGTCTCAGCTCTTGTCTCAACCGCATATGTCATCACGGGTCTCACACAGGTTTTATAGATTCGGACTTTGCTTTCTGTGCTTATGTACTTATTCCGCCAGATTACATCTCTCAGGAAGCCAGATATTCTCGATGCTTTCATTGTCTGCTGTTTTGCTTCTTGTAATAGTTGCCTATCGCTCGATACTTCTACTCCTAGGTATTTAAAGTGTGAAACTTGCTCTATTATATGGTCGTTCACTACTAGTTTGCATCTAATTGGATCTTTCGCTATTACCATCGATTGGGTTTTCTGTGTTGATATTACCATGTTA
The DNA here is from genome assembly GCA_013387265.2 of Cryptolaemus montrouzieri. Lineage (NCBI taxonomy): Eukaryota > Metazoa > Arthropoda > Insecta > Coleoptera > Coccinellidae > Cryptolaemus > Cryptolaemus montrouzieri. The sequence continues at coordinate 5,992,102 of JABFTP020000001.1, forward strand.
TATTTTTCTGCTGTTACTTTGAACTTTTGTAGTAGGCGTTATAGGTCGTCCTCATTCTCGGCTATTAGTAAAGCATCATCTGCGTAGCACAGTATTCTCATAGTTTTGTTACCCATCCTATAGCCTTGGTTCTTTTGGTTAACACCTGCTATTATTTCATCCATGATTAAATTAAATAGACATGGGCTGAGGCTGTCACCTTGTCTAATGCCTGCGTTAATTTTGATCTCGCTTGTAAGTCCCTGTGTAGTTTTTACTTTGTCTTATTAGAGTTATTTAGTTCTTTGATTATGTTTATGTATTTATTGCTTAAGTTTTTATTTCTAAGCATAGTGATCACATCGTTCATTCGAATTCTGTCGAATGCCTTTTATGCAGTTTATTCAATATTTCATTCGTAGAAAAAATAAATGAATTTTTGAACCAAATATGCTCTTATGCATATAATCCTTTTAAATGGATCACCATTTTTTTTCTAAACTTATTCGATTAGCAGGACTGGAAGAGAATAAGGGTTATAAACTTTATTTCGATAACTACTTTACTGTTATTGATCTAATGTCCCATCTAGCGGATCGCAATATTTGTTGTACTGGTACTATATGCCAAAATCGTTTAGAAGGATGTCCTTTTCCTGAGAAGAATGTATGGAATAGAGAAAATGGGTATCTTTTCAGTTTTTATCGAACGAGAAAATTCTGATGGCTCAATGGAAAGACAACAAGGTGGTAACGATGGCCACCAACTTCGAAGACCAATCTATGATGACCGCTAGACGTTGGTGCAAAGAAGCCAAATCCAAACAGAATGTACCCCAACCAAAAGTGGTATCAAATTACAATAAATACATGAGAGAGGTTGATAAGATGGATGGATTAGTAGTTGCGTACCGATCGAGAATGCGGCAAAGAAAATAGTACTGGCCCATTTTTCAATATTTGTTCGATGTGAGTGTGGTAAATGGCTGGATTTGAAGAAACTGAGACCTGACTATCCAAACTGTGCAAATCTTCTAACATTCAGACATCGCGTAATCGAGAGCTTTCTGGAAAAATATGGGAACAGATCAGTCAGAAACTGCCGACAGTTTGTCAACAATAAGGATGTTAGATTCGTTAATGTAGGACATTTGGTGCAATACTCTGAAAGTGACAGGAAATGTAAAATGTGCCATAAAAATTCGAAGTTCATATATGATAAGTGCAATATTGGCTTACACCCTAAAAACTGTTTTTTCGATTTCCATAAGAAATAATGCCGAAAAATATGATGTTAATGTTATCGTCTTTAGTTTATTCAAATGTGTTACTATCTTCAATATTTCATTCGTGAGAAAAATAAATGAATTTTTGAACCATATATGCTCTTATGCATATAGTCCTTTCAAACGGATCACCTTTTTTCTAAACTGAGAGACAAAATTTAAAAATAGCAGAATCACCTTTCAACAGTAAAATTATATAAATTTCAAGAAAAATTATAATCGAATCAAAATTTTTGTCCAAATGCACGAATGGGTTAACTATGGAAAAGATCAACCAGTTGAACATCGAACAAATATTACAGAACAATATTCACCATATGAAGTTAAGTTGTAGTTATTGACATACACTCATCAATCTATTATTTTGATTTAAACTTGAAAAATTGTGAAATTAATAGAAATACTGAGTAGGCTATTGCAGCCATAGCAATAGCTATTGGATTATATTCCATGCATCTTATTTGTATAATAAGATTGATTATATTGTATTCGAAATTTGAATTGTGGAGGCCGTTACTTGATGTAGATCCATGATATAAATGAGATAAAAAACACAAGGTCTAACTTTAATCTACACTTTATTTGAAAAAATTCAACGACGTTTCGCTGACGCAGCAGCTTTATCAAGAATGACAAACAGAATGAAGAGTATGGTATTATAAACAAATCGTAGAACAAGTTGGATGAATAACAGGAAAATCCACACCGAGCCATTGTACAGTTAGTATGAAAGTAATAAAAACTAATTAAACAAGTTGAGTAGGGGTGAATAATTCACATCTACCTGCTCATTCAAAAGCTTGTCCGAATGTTTGTATCTATTTATTTCTAATGCTTCTAGGAGATCTAATTTTAAACTTTTTGATTTTATATGTAATATGTCAAAGTTTTTATTGAATGAAAGGTTTGCTTTTATTAAGTGGTTTGAATAATTTGAATCAGATTTATTTTTATCGAAGCTACGTTTATGTTCAGATGTTCTTATGCCCAAACTCCTATAGGTCCTACCGATATAAATTTTATCACAAGAACCGCAATTGAGTTTATAGATTCCTGATTTACTTGATTTTTCAACACGAGATTTATTATTTTTAATATGTTTACCTAAGTGATTAGAAGTTTTGAAAGTTATATTAAGATTTTGTTTGACGACAAAGGATTTAATATTTGTACTTGCAGAACCGCAGAATGTTAAACTGTTGAATATTTTATAGTCTTTATGAATAGGATATACTTCATTTATTGCTTTCTGATACAGTTTTTTACGAATGATTAGATCTATCATATCCGGATTATATGAATTATTAATGGCTATCTGTTTGATGATGTTTAACTCTTTATTATAATCTTCTACTGATAAAGGTAAATTGAGTAACCGATGTACCATGCTGTTTAAAGCTGCAACTTTGTGTTGAATTGGATGTAATGAGTAGTTATGTATAATTGTATCAGTATTACCCTTATCTGCTTTTGTAAAACTATCTCAACTAAATGAAGTTAGTTTTACAAAAGCAGATAAGGGTAATACTGTTATTGCGTTAAATAAAATGACTACCTATTTAAAACTCTAAATTTCATTTCGTCCGGAAACTATACAATTTTGAACAAAGATCCAACTATTAAATTCCAGAAAAATATTAAAATTGCAATAAATGACGCAAAATCTTTAATTAAAGCAATAGATAAATACAAATTAATGTTACCAAACCCTCAACCACCTCAACTGTATTCACTCATTAAATTGCATAAAGTAAATAACCCGTTAGACCAGTCGTATCTTACGTTACAGCCCCAGCCGTGAAATTGTCGCACTACCTTATAGATATCATTGAAAATTATTGTTCATTCAAATCAAAATTTTCTATAAAAATTCTTTCGAATTGATAAATAACCTAAAAACGTTAACCTACCACCTAACGCAAAACTTATTTCGATTGATGTTGAGAATTTATACCCAAGTGTTCCTCCAGGTGATGTCAAACTATTAATCGAAAACATGTTGAATTCGAATCATGTTAACCACATAATTAAATCAGAAATATTGAATCTGTTGGACGTTTGCATTGAACAAAATTATTTTTCTTTCAACAACATCTATTACAGTAGTGAAAATGGTTAGATCATGGGAAATCTTTTGAGTCCACTTTTAGCAGAGATTTTATGAATAATATTGAACAGAAAATTCATACACATCCACTCATTTCCAAATTTCTTTATTGGTATAGATATGTTGACAACATTAGACTTATTTCTTAAGTTCATTAATTCCATCCATTTGAACATTAAATTCACGATAGAAATTGAACAGAACGATTCCATTAATTTTTGGACTTGAAAATCACTAAACTAAATAATAATCATGTTTTTTCGGTCTTTCGTAAACCAACACATACTGATACAATTATACATAACTACTCATTACATCCAATTCAACACAAAGTTGCAGCTTTAAACAGCATGGTACATCGGTTACTCAATTTATCTTTATCAGTAGAAGATTATAATAAAGAGTTAAACATCATCAAACAGATAGCCATTAATAATTCATATAATCCGGATATGATAGATCTAATCATTCGTAAAAAACTGTATCAAAAAGCAATAAATGAAGTATATTCTATTCATAAAGACTATAAAATATTCAACAGTTTAACATTCTGCGGTTCTGCAAGTACAAATATTAAATCCTTTCTCGTCAAACAAAATCTTAATATAACTTTTCAAAACTTCTAATAACTTAGGTAAACATATTAAAAATAATAAATCTCGTGTTGAAAAATCAAGTTAATCAGGAATCTATAAACTCAATTGCGGTTCTTGTGATAAAATTTATATCGGTAGGACCTATAGGAGTTTTGGCATAAGAACATCTGAACATAAACGTAGCTTCGATAAAAATAAACCTGATTCAAATTATTCAAACCACTTAATAAAAGCAAACCTTTCATTCAATAAAAACTTTGACATATTACATATAAAATCAAAAGTTTAAAATAGATCTCCTAGAAGCATTAGAAATAAATAGATACAAACATTCGGACAAGCTTTTGAATGAGCAGGTAGATGTGAATTATTCACCCCTACTCAACTTGTTTAATTAGTTTTATTACTTTCATACTAACTGTACAATGGCTCGGTGTGGATTTTCCTGTTATTCATCCAACTTGTTCTACGATTTGTTTATAATACCATACTCTTCATTCTGTTTGTCATTCTTGATAAAGCTGCTGTGTCAGCGAAACGTCGTTGAATTTTTTCAAATAAAGTGTAGATTAAAGTTAGACCTTGTGTTTTTATCTCATTTATATATTGTATTCATTTTTTCCAATTAGATTTCTGAGTCACTTGTCTCTTTTTTCCACAATTTCTTTGAATAGAAGAAATCATTATAACAAAAGGTTAAAAGCAATGAGCAATCAATACAAGTTTATCTATACATATGTGTTCAAGGGTTTACAGATGAATAAGAAGAAATATCAGAATCTCGTACTCTGAATATAATTGGTATTTAATCTTTAGTAGTTATCAAGTATATTTTGCTTTCTCCAATTCAGATTTCTCATACTTGCCTCTTGCATTAAATGGACAATAATATCAGAGCAACTCAAGAAACTGATATTTTTATAGTAGTAACAGCATTCATTCTCCTACTTTCATGCTCTCATGATAAAATAATTTCGTGAGTTTCCACAACGTCTGCTTTCAATCTAAGATTAAATTTGGGAATTATAAACTGAATACATAAATATTTTTGAATAAAGTGCAGTGCCTGATACTATTTAGTTTTCAAATCAAATTAGTTCATTTGAAGGTCTAAAGACAGAATCTTGCTGTATTATTCCTGAAAATTGAACACCTAATCAGATTAAACCTTGAACTGTGATTCCCTAACTATATAATTAAGAAGTTCTTAACTGAAATGATAAGAGCATCTCCTCTATGTAAATCAGAAGTTTTGAATCATAATTATTTGAATATGTACAAAATTGGTCTAACTACAAGACAAATGTTACAGGTGTAAAAAATCTAGCCAAATAATAGGACAAATATCAGCACCTAGAATCAATGTAACTGTGAAGATACTTAGACATGTAGCTAATAACAGAAAAAACGAAGGTTAATTGCTAAAAACTAGCATTGTCATTATAACGTCACATTTCCATCGTTTTGCGGTGAATCAAAACAAGCTATTTTAGAAATGCATATAGCGCAATTTCTGAAACTGCGATGTTCATAGGATGAAAAGCCAACAATGATTTACCTTTGCATTCACAGGGTTTGTGAGATTAGTTTCTGTTTCCCTTTTATTTCTTGAAAACTCAAATGCCGATTTGTGGTCATCCTCATCGACATTGAAGATATACGGTTGTTTCCCAGGAGAATCATGATTTCCACTTAGCGTAATACCTTGGGAAAACACCACGTGAAGGAATATTGAATGCACAAGTAGAAAATTTAAGAATTTTCTCATTATTATGGCATTTGAAAGTCTTGAAAACAAACAACACGTCAAACAGTCAGCTGTTTACTAAATGAACAGACGTATTCAAACTGTAATATAGTTTACTCCGCTTCGCACCACGATCACTGACTGATAAAAGAACAAAAACCACTTAACCACACGACACTTGTAAATAACGAGTGACTAGTTAAGATGACGATTGACGAGTGACGGCAAAGCTGCATAAATTTAGTCACTTTTCCATTTTCCACAACAATACTAATGCGCATGCGCATGCGTTTTTGATATAAATTTATTAGAATAGGGAACAATGTGTCTACCAAGTACCAATTCAAAATAATACTATTTAAGATCATTGACAAGAGATTTTTGAGTACTTTAGATGTATATCAAATTATTATTCGTCTATAATATAATTGATTAAGTGTGTGTCGGAAAAGGTAAGGTTAGGGTCACAGAGTAGTCATTAAATTGTACATTTTTCTGAGTCCAGTTGATATTGTCTAATTTGTGAATATGCTGTTTCATGTGATATTTGATTTATGAATGCTTCACAGAATAGTGAAATAACAAATTGGGCTAAGGTGTAGAAGTAATTCAACAAACCAAGTAGGAATTGGAACATTTGGATAGAACCGCAAAACGGAACTAGAAAAGATTATTTGATTAATTTTTATTTCACTTACTTTTCATTTGTACAATAGAGATAATAAGAACAAGAGGTGTTTCTGTTCTCAGTGTTTTTTTAATTATCTGCTTATTACATTGAATTTCGGTAACTGATAATTTCCGTGAAAAATCTCCAATTTTTGTAATGGCAAATGGTCAAGTACATAAAGGATCCTTTTTCTTGGGAATATCGATGAATACTCATTGATTCTTGGACCCTATTCATTGGAAGAAATGTTCACCATTGACTAAATTAGTGGACTTCACTTATTCAATAAAATAAATTGAGGATGTAGGTATGTACGTCACTGCTTAATTATGTATATTAAATCGAGCTTGAATATTATCTTCAAAGTCAATCAATTCAAGGATTAGAGTTTTTAGAGTATGAAACATTCATAATATACCTATTCGAACTAATTTTCATATAAGCCATATTTTGATCTATATAAAACTACTCCACAATATTAACATTATCAAAGATTATATATAGACGTTAGTTCATCAAAACCGTTACATAAGCATTGAAAAAATAAGCAATAGTCATCTAAGTATTTCCTGAGAACTCAATGTGGATGACCTTGAATCAACTTATACAGAAATATATTTATATTCAAGAAATAACTGTCATAAGTTATTATTTAAAACCCAAAATACATGGGAAAAAAGGTAGCAACATATTTCTGAAAGAAACAAGCATTTAGAAAAGAATAAGAATATACAATGACAGAAACTAAACACTTTGCTATTCTATGACTATTTTGCTCCAGAATCGCCAATTCTGGTTCGCTAGCCTAGGACAGGATTGAAAGATTGAAGTAAAGTTCATAGATGGCTCTTGATTATACAGAATACTATTAATTTTTATTTTCAATTACTACTATCAGATGGTTGCAAAAGTTATCATAGATATCTTACATGCATAATCCATGGGCGTACATTTTCTTATACAATGGATAAAGCAGATTCCGTTACTTGATTCTCATAACAAAAATAGAGGTATGACTGTTTTAAGGAAATTATAAATATGGTTCATTTTAGAAATACAAACTTTAAAAATTCAAAATAATTTCATTATGAGGATTGCGAATATTACTACGTAAAAAATATCACTGTTTAAGATGGAGAAGTTTATTCAACGTTATAACTAATTCGAGCTTTCGCTCATCACCAGACAACTATGAGTTTGACACTAAAATACAAAGTTAACAATTTTTGATATATAGGTGCAGAAAAATGGGTTAATAGAACAGGTAAAGTACATATTAGAGATTAACATTGGGTACAAATTTATGTTTGTAAACTACTTAAGAATCACAAGTATTGGGGAATAACATAAATCAGTCAGGTTGTTAAGTAATATTCGATTATTGTCTGTATTGTGTTTGTCTTTGAATATTTCCAAAAATTCAAGATAATTAAGTTTTATACTTTATTGTGCTTGGTAAATTGTCTATTGACAGAAAAATATGGTTGTTTTCTATGCAATGTTGTGCCAAAGTGGAATCTGTTTCGTTCTTACAAAAATGTGAATGATGTTCCTTATATCTGATTCTGATCGACCTGTCTGTTTGATCAATATAAATTCCTTTACAATCGGGACATGTTAGTTCATACATTCCTGCATTATCTAATTTTTGAGGTTTATCTTCGGCATTGAAAAATTATTTGATAGTTTGGTTGTAGATTTGTAAGCTAATTTAACATTGGTGATGTTATTAGCGATTTTTTAGAAATTGAGCTAAAGGTTAATGAAGAATATTGATGGGTATGGCTGTCAGAACTATTTGAGGATATATTTTGTTATTAGTGTTTCCATATATATATATATATATATATATATATATATATATATATATATATATATATATATATATATATATATATATATATATATATATATATATATATATATATAAAGTTGTTCTTGTTTTCTCAATGCATTTTCTGGAGGAAAAGTTTTCCTCCTATTTTGAAGAAAGCATGCTATACTCTTTCAAAAATTTAAATTCAAATGCGTGTTACTTGTATTGAAGTCATTTTATAGATGTTTACTACTCTTTTCTTCAATTTGAAAATGAACATTCATTTATTGTCTGCAGTTCCCTGAAAAAGACAAAGTAAAATGGATATTTAAAACTTTTGTGTTCAAGTATATATGGGTTTGTGAAAACATATCTAAAAATGCTATTGATATAATTGGCCTATTTTCAATTTTTCATTTCTCATTGACTCAATAATTAACCTTAGACTACGAAATATAGAAAATGAGTAAAACCCTTTCTTTGTTCATGTTTACGCTTATGTCTGCAAAAAGTTGTTTCGATTTCACAGTCTATGTGCCATATCAGAATTTCATACGGCATCTATATATATATATATATATATATATATATATATATATATATATATATATATATATATATATATATATATATATATATATATATATATATATATATATATATATATATATATATATATATATATATATATATATATATATATATATATATATATATATATATATATATATATATATATATATATATATATATATATTCTTTTGAAAAGAGAGGATTTACAAAAATTCGAATAATTGTATTTACAATAAATGCTTATAGCTATAATTTTGGTGTGTGTCAGAAAAACACAATCGTAAAAAACAAGCGAATAAATAGAATACCAGCAGAAAAAACAGACCATTCCCGTTCCTTAATCTAAACATCTAAACTCGCATCATGCCTCCTACGATTGCCACTGTACTAATAGATATAGTAACGCACATATAGTCCATTATCAAGGAGGGCGCCAGTAGACGGGATGTTTTTCACGCGAAATATACTCTTCTGTGAGCTAACACTGAGTTGTGCTGGGTTCTTTATCTAGTGTGAATAAATTATCTTTGAAAATACCAATGACTGTGATTTCCTAACCTACATAAAAACCAATTGAACCAATGCATGTTTCCTTTGAACAAACTATATTGGAAATTTACTTGTTCTCTCTTAGATTGAAGAAAATAAAGTATAACTTATTTTCATATTCAAAGTATATGGAAGTTCCTTATAGTATTCCTATTTGAAATCAAATGTTCTTTGATTTCATCTCATCACCTTTATGGAATACCTTTCTATATGAATTAGGATAGTTAATTGTAATTTAGGATGTCTCTATTCCAAAGAGTATTAAGGTTTCGTTGCTTTCACAGTAGTACTTCATATTTGGCTGTGAATCAAAAGAAATTATTAGAAAGAGCTAGGAAGGATGAAGAGAATGAAATTTTGAATAGGATATTGAAAAATCCTCAAATTGCAAATCCTAATGATGTAGAATATCTGAGAAATGAAGTACTGAACTCTGGTGGAAAATTCACAACAAAAAGTGTAGATAGAATATTATTAAAATATTTTATCAGTAGCAAACAGTATGACATTGGTTTGGATTATATAAAATACTTGAGTGAAGAACATATATCAAAATCTCATTTATTTCTAACTAATCAGATTTTCCGATTATATTTTCAGAAACGTTATGAAGAAAAGAGTTTGTCTGAAGCTGCAGAGGAGCATTTGATTTCTTTGTTAGTCAATCGTAACTTAGATTTACTTGGGAAAGACTGATTAAATTTTTTTTCAAGGTATAAAAATCTAAGGAAATCATATCCTGTTCTAGATGTTATATCATTAGAGCATGCCATACTAGCACTATCAGTAACTAAGGAATGGAGGAAAACCATTGAATTAGTTGATGAAATAAAAAAGATGAATAGGCCGAGCAGTATTTGTTTCAGTGCTATTATTGCAGCTGCGTTTTTGAATAATGAAGAGAAAACGGCATGGATGTTTTTCAATGAAATGTTTGGTAAGAATTTGAGACTAAGGGACTGACGTTCAGCAATATCTTTATTTTAAATCCACTTCGTTATCTTAGTAGGGGAGAATTAAAATGTTCTGCTTAACATTATCATAAATTTTGGGGTAAACCTGCAGTTCACATACCTATCTCTTGCGCATTCGTATACGAGACAATCAGCTGTCAACCCGATCTTGTTCGGATCTGGGCCCGGGTTGCCAGATTGCATAACTGAGACCGAAATTCAAATGGGAATCTTTCCAAACCTAACCTAACTAACCTAATTTTACCTGAAACCTATCCTATTAATCTAATCAATTCAAAATTTAAATTGAGTTTGAGGTTCGGTTTGGTTAGTTAGGTTTGGTTTGAAGAGATTTTCATTTGATATATTTTTTGAATTTGGGAGGCTTTTACTTGATAAAATTCCATTATCAATAAAAAAAAACAAGTAACGTGTTTTTTGGAATTTTACTCAATAATTATGATTCGTAACGCGTTTCACTACACCTTAGCTTCATCAGACAGTACATTCATTCGTCTGATGAAGCTATGGTGTAGTGAAACGCGTTACGAATCATAATTATTAAGTAAAATTCCAAAAAACACATTACTTGTTTTTTTTTAGTGATATATTTATTGGTTCCATTAAAGTAGTTGTAGAACATGTCAATTGTAGAGTGAGTCTAGCAGCCACGGGAGCTTTGAGATCCACACCCACGGCCTCTATGGAGTGTCTTCTGGGCATCCCTCCACTACACATAGTGGTGGAAGAGGTGGCCATGAGGACCTCTTTGAGACTGTTGGAGGAAGGGATGTAGAGGGACAGAAATCCAATCTCTGGACAGTCGGCATCCCTGAACAAAATCAGAGAACTCCGACCTGACCTTCTCACAAGAGGAGATCAAACAAGAGCCACCTTCTACTTTGACGAACCCTACAAAGTAGTTATACCACCAAAAGTAATTTGGACCACACCCCACGCCTTACTGACACCACAGGGCCCCACCTGGTTTATGGATGGGCCCAAAACCGGGACGGGAACAGGCATCGGCGTTCACGGCCCTAGGGCAAACATTATGATGGCGCTGGGAGACAATGTCACCGTAACACACGCAGAAATATTTGCTTTTCTCCGGTGCGTACAAGAAAACCTACATAGGAACTATAGAGATGCATACATGTACATATGCTCTGATAGCCAAAACGCCCTTAGATATCTTAAAGATATGAAGGTTACATCCAAACTGGTCGAGTGCCGCAACGATTTCAGACAAATAAAAGATTCAAGTTTTGTGATTCGACCAACAGGCACTTGTAATGCCAACGATAGGTTAAGGTGTTGAATTTTTGTTTGATTTTTGTTGAAACAAAATTCAACACCTTAACCTCGTTGGCATTAAAGTGAAAACTGAAATCATTCTTGTGTAGCAATAATTTCAACATAGCTTTCCAAACTAATAATAATTTAGGTAAATATATAAAAATAATGAAACCTAATCAGGTAAAAACAATAAATCAGGTGTTTATAGATTGAATTGCAATGACTGTGATAATTTCTACATTGGTAGAACACAGAAATTTTAATATTAGAATATCGGAACATAAACGCAGTTTTTCAAATAAAAATCAGATTCAAATTACGCGAATCATCTCTTCGAAAATAATCACTCTTTCGACCCACAGTTTGAAATTTTGCATACAGATAATAAATATTGGAAGGTAAATCTTTGGGAAACTTTAGAATAATAAAATACAAACACTCAGGTAGACTCATCAATGAACAAGTCGATTTAAGCCCTTCATCTCTATTGAATCTCTTCGGGGAGCAATCTATTCCTTAATTTTATTGGATATACCTGTCATAAATAACCACTTAAGAAGAATCAACCCAATAAGGTTTTAATTACTTAAGAACATTTATATTTATATTCTCATTCTTATTTTCTGTACATTCATTCGTCTGAAGAAGCTACGGTGTAGTGAAACGCGTTACGAATCATAATAATTAAGTAAAATTCCAAAAACATTACTTGTTTTTACTTTTCTAACATATTTGAGATGGCCTGATATATCGCCCTACTTGTAGATTTTCCTTTCGAAAACCGTTCTGGGATTCTACCAGTACTTTGTGTGTTTCCAAGAAATCAATAATTCTTTTGTAAATGACTTTTTCGATAATTTTATCGATATTGCTAAGCAGCGATATTGGCCTATAGTTTTTAATATCTTGTTTACTCTCTCCCTTATGCACCGCTCCAACTTGTGCTTTCCTTAGCTTATCTGGGAAAACTCCAGTGTCAAACATTACATTTATGATGTGTGCTAAAACTGGGGATATAATTTCCGCTGTGAATTTTAGAAGCTTCACTGGTATCAAGTCCCGTTGATTGGGTGTTCTTCAAGGACAATAGCACTGGCTCAGCCGAATCCAGTACAATACTATTACATAGGTGAGTTACTTTATTCACTTCAACCTCAGCACTTGTGTCACTGGCATTGTTCCAATCCTTCCCAACAAAAAAGTTGTTCACCCTGTTCAATACCTCGTCTGAGCTTTCATTCCCCTGAGCTAGTTGAGCCAAGACGGAAACTCTCTTTGTGAGTCGACCGCTCAACTTCCTGGCAAGATTCCAGGCAGCTCTATTTTTATTCCTAGACTCTAATATATAGTCTCTATTATGTAGCTCTTTTGCCTCTTGAACAACTCTTCTCGAGATACTACTATACTTTTCAAAGTATTCATCTGTCACTTCACCTGTTATCTTCATCTTATAGAGTTGCAACTTTCTCTTTGATGAAATCTTTATTCCGGCTGTTATTTACGGCTTCGCTGTCTTAATTTTGATTGTTCGGGATGTAAAAATGCGGTCAACCAGAGACAGAAACATGTCCAGGAACCTATCATATCCTCGATTAGAATCAGTTGCCCGAAAAACCCCCGTCCAATCGACGTCTCCCAATCCCGACTTGAATGCTGTTAATTTAGCTTCAGAGTATATCTTTCGCTTATTTGGTACGTCAGTCAGCTGCAGCAACCTCAGCCAACAGGAACCTCCACAACCTGAGTGTTTCGTGATTTTTTTCATAATAAATTATTAATACTTATTACTACATGCAATCTTATGCTATTTTTTATTCTTCCATTTAAAGATTTTCCGGTTCAGAATTATATTTTCAGATTCAAAATTCATACTTTACTAGCAAATTTAGCTTCTACCTGTTCCTTCTGTTTTCCTATTCCTTTCCTTTACGCACCAACTGGCATTACGTTGAAGAGGAAACAGATGAGGAGTGCCTGTTCACGTGCGGTGGCAGACAACCAACTGCGAGACATCGAGTTCAATTTTATACTGAAACACATCTACAATTGTGCTTGATTACATTGGCGAGTGCGAGTATTCCTATTCTCATTACCCTGACCGAAAGGTAAGCTAGTAAATAGTTTAACAGTTTCGTTTATTACTTTTCCAATATCGTGAGAGGAGAAGTCCGTCAGAACAACAACACCTCTTGAAGGTTCTTCAAAGTTCGCAAATATTATGTCAATGGTATGGGAGTAGTTAGTCCCCACATATGACGGCTTTATATTCGGTATAGTTGGCTACCCTCTCCAATACACACTCAAGATTATCAAGAAATATTTCAGTATTTCCTGAAGGAGTTCGATAAATCGCTACAACAATAATTTTAAGCTTATGACTAACTGCTGCCGAGATCTCAATGTGGCCCTCCCGGCTGAGCTCTACAGCCTGAGGTACATCCTCCATATCATCCTCAGGAACAGCAAAAACGCAAGACCCTCCATATGGCGACTCGCGGGAAAAGTGCGAAACCAATTCGTAACCAGACATATGCACCACGTGAATTTCCTGGAAACCAATGCTCCGTAACACATATAACATGTGGGTGAGCCTTCATATTCCGAGTCAAGTAATTTGTTCTTTAAAGATTGTACATTCTGATATATATTCTTTTGAAAAGAGAGGATTTACAAAAATTCAAACAATTGTATTTACAATATATTCTTAAATCTATAATTTTGGTGTGTGTCAGAAAAACACAATCGTGAAAAACAAGCGAATTAATAGAATACCAGCGGAAAAAACAGACCATGCCTGTTCCTTAATCTGGCATCTAAACTCGCATCATGCCTCCTACGATTGGCCGTAAAGTGTCAGCACAGGAAATGCAACAGGGGAACCATACTATCTTGCGTATGATTCAGTAAACGAGTGAAAAAACCTGTGGAAAAAACTCGTTTCCCTGTCACTATTGCACTAGCAATAGCTTGTCTGTTTATGTTGTGTTAGTGTCGTGTGTACAAAAAGAGTACCAAAAATTTTTCTGCTTAGCAGCTTCATTCTCTCAATGTCATCTTGCACTCCATGATTTCCAGAAATTCACGAAGACAAGGGTGCAAAGGAACGGGGATTGGGACTGGAAAAATCTGTAACAATGGAAAAAGAAAACCAGCAGAAAAATATTTCATCAAAACATATCTAACTCTTATATGTCTAAACTCACTTGAATCTAAGAACTTAACTAATGCTCCTCTGTTTTTCAACAGGGAACACCTCATACACCTTTTAGTAATGAAGTCCTACATGGGTGTAGCCCTTGCCTTATCAACATGGTGTTTTCCTATGGTGTACCATAGGAAAAAAATATCTAACCTAACCTAAATAGGCTTAAAGTTCTCCACCCAGTTGATAAAATTATCTGAAACGGAATGAATTTCTTGAAAACCACCCGTAAAATGGTAAATAGGACAATCGAGGACTAAATGTCTCATTGTTTCTTCAGCTGCGCCACATTCACATGCCGGACTGTCAACAGTATTCCATTTGAACAACATACTATTATTACGACCATGTCCTGTCCTGAGACGATTTAATATACACCAATTTTTCCTACTTATTTCGAAACCTGCAACCCTTTTGGAAGGATCATCTATGAGAACTTTATTAAAAACATCAACTTAATGCCATTCAGTTTTCCAAAGATCAACAGCCTTCACCTGTGTATGCAAAAAGTCAATTGACCAAATAGATTTCCTAGATTTCAATCTCAGGTTAGGTGGATTTTGAAGATAGTGCATTATCGGAAAAACTTCTGGAAATGAGTGATACTTATCCCAAGACGATTTAAGAGCTAATTTCCTGCGAATATGGGAAGGAACTATATGACAAATAATCGGAAGCCAAGGGGTAGCAGTTGAACTGATACATCCACTTATAACTCTCATAGAACAGTTCAACTGAGAATCGATCTTATTGACATGAGCACTATTCAACCACACCTGACAGCAATATTCTGCTGCTGAATATACTAAAGCTAAAGCAGTAGTTCGCAAAGTAGAGACTCCGGCGCCCCAATTAGATCCAGCTAGTTTATGTAGTATATTGTTTCTTGTTTTCAACTTCTGACATAATTTATCAATATGAAATTTGAAAGTCAAAGAACGATCAAGCTTTACACCAAGATATGTAGGAGTGAAATTATGAATTAATAGTGATTGATTGAAGAATACTCTTAGTTGCCTATCCTTCTCATGATTATTCAGATGAAAACAAGAAACCTCAGTTTTCGAAGGATTTGGACATAAACGCCATTTTTTGAAGAAAATGTTCAGAATATCTAAATCAGAAGTCAGTGTATGCTCAATTGTTTCGAAGTCATAGTGTCGAAAAACCAAAGCAATATCATCAGCATAAATAAACTTTGTAGAGGAAGTTTCAGGGATGTCAGTCATATATAAATTGAAGAGAAGAGGTGCAAGAACAGATCCCTGAGGTAGGCCATCATTGAGAGTATAAAATCTACTGCTCTTCTCACCGATGAGAACTCGAAGTCTTCTATCAGATAACATATTTTCAATCAACTCTACAATTTTTCCACATTGAACTACTTCAAAGAGTTTATAAACTGAAATATCCTTCCAAACTGTGTCATATGCCGAAGAGAGATCTACAAATACAGCGCCTATTTTAAGTTTACCCTGAAATCCTGTCTCAATGAAAATGGATAAACCTAAAACCTGATCAGAACAATTCCAGTTTTTTCGAAAACCTCCCTGAGAAGTGGACAGAGCTCTGTCAATGATTGGTTCTAACCTCTGATAAAGAAGTCTTTCTAAAATTTTGAAAGAAACAGAAAGTAAACGATAACTACTAGGAAGTTCTGGATTTTTCCCAGGTTTGAGAATGGCAATAACTTTAGCCTTTCTAAATTCAGCGGGAATACTACCTGAGCTGAGTATGTCATTGTAAAAGGATATTAACCACTTTTTAGCGTTATTTCCTAGATGTTTAAAAAATTCAGGGAAAATGCCATATTCATATTCATATTCTGATGAAGGACATATACAATTTCATTCTCAGATACTCTCCATATTTCTGTAGGAATTGTTCGTGAACACCCTTGTGTCCCTCTCTGTTATGGCGGGAGATGGCGAGTACTTCACTATTGTCGGGATCATGAAACTCTGCAAAAACAAAAAAATCTTGGTATACTTTATTCATGGAATTAATTTCCTATCAGAAATAAATAACTATCATGCAGTATAGGTCTAGCAATCTGGCAACCCGGGCCCAGATTCGAACACGATCGGGTTGACAGCTGATCGTCTCGTATCTGAGTGCGCAAGAGAATGGTGTGTGATCTGCAGGTTTACCAATTTTGGATCTAACTTTTTCTTGTGAAGTTTAGTTCCGAGACTTGTTATAAGAAGAACTCGGTAAACTAACGAAATAAATTTTCTTCCAGAAAAGGAGAGGCCGCCTTATGATGTTATATTCCAAGCATATTTTGAACAATTAGAATCTTTACCTGATAAACAAGAAGTTTTATCAAATCTTGAAAAGTTGTTTCGAATTTGTACAGAAAAAGATATAATTTTCTCTGAGAGGGTCATTTTAGATCTGAATAAACTGCTTAGGAAAAATGACATATATGCAACTTTTACAACAATTAATAAGAGGTAAGAATATATTAATTTCTTCAAATTATTCTTAATTTAAAAAATTGTTTCACTGTAGTTAATATTTGGGTAATCCCGCTGTTTACCCTGACCACTTTCGCGCATCCAGTACCGAGTTGACGGGAAATGTTACCCGAACGATTTAAATTTCACCCAGTGTTGCCAGATTCCTTTTCCTGGTGAATTTTTTCAACTTCAGTGATATTTGAATTATTCAATATCTCGGTTATTATTGAAGTTACGTAAAAAGTATTTTCACATTGTTCAGCCACTTTTTTAAATAGATTGCCAATATTCACATTGTACGCTCTTTAATAGATGCCTGGTTGAGGGTATTCCAGGATGTCTTTAAAAAAGCTAAAGTTATACCTATCTCGAAAAAAAGGGAACCCCACGGAACTGGGTAATTTCCTTCCCATTCCTGTAATTCCGATCTTAGCTAAACTCTTTGAGAGACTTTTGAAGAATCCGTTTGTTGCCTTCCTGGTAAAAATAGAGTTCTTAACCCAGTTCAATATGGATTCAGAGCTTCTTGCTCTACAATAGACGCTCTCTTGAGGGTTGTTGAGTTTGTGGTGGATGCCCTCGAAAATCACTCTGGACTTCTGATGGAAGCTGAAATGTGTGGATGTCTTACCTCGACAACCACTCACAATGCATTGAGCTGAATGGAGCTGTGTCTGGGTTTCTGCGTGTAAAGTGTGGGGTGCCTCAGGGTTCTGTTTCGGAATCCCTGTTGTTTCTCATGTATATTAATGACCTTCCCTTGTACTTGGAGCCTTTTAGATGTGTGCTCTTCGCAGATGACACGACTATTTTCTGCTCGGCTGCTAACAGACTTACCATGTCTAATTTGGGAAATATGGCTGAGACATGGTTCAGAACAAACGCTTTGAAACTGAATCGAGATAGAACACAAACCATGATCCTTTCCTCCAACATTGGATGTTCCACTGAGACATCTTGTCTTCTGGGCATCACATTGGATGCCTCTTTAAATTGGAATCCCCACACTGAGACTTGGCTGGTCGACTGTCATCTGTTATCTTCTTATTAAGGAAGATGCACTATTCCAACTATGCTGACCACATTTTGAGGTCAACATATTTCTCCCTCTTCCATTCCATTTTGTCTTATGGTGTGGTGCTTTGGGACAATTCTCGCGGCGCGGATAGAATTTTTCGGCTTCAGAAAACGGCAGTTAGAGTGATAGCAGGAGCTGGATATCTGGATCATTGCAGGCCACTTTTCATACACTCTAAAATCATCTTACTGCCTTCTCTCTATATCTATTCGCAGATCATGTACGTTAACTCAAATTTGGAAAGGTACTCTTCTCACATAGATGTGCATTCATATCTTACTAGGTATGCAACTGATCTGTACCTGCGTTTCACATCAATGAAGGCAGCAAAGAACTCTATTAACTTGAAGCTTTATAATGCCATCAGAGTGGGGAAAATATTCTCCTATTAGGTTTAAATCTTGTGTGAAAAACTTCTTGTTGTGTAGTTGTTTTTATTCGGTGAAAGAATACTGTGCAATGACAATTTTGATTGTACCTAACTTTTTAATGTATTACCTTTAAATTGTCTTCTATATTGTTTGTTTGTTCTATGGACCGACAGTTTATAGTGGACTCCCAACCACTCACCTACACCATGCAATGACAAATGCCTCCTTTTAGAATTACAAGTTATCTGACCTTCGGAGATTATGGACTCAACCTATCGATTATGCATCCAGACTCTAATGTAATTGTTATATATTTAAAAATAAGGGGTTTAACACCGACGAGTTGCCCATATATCTGTTCATGCAATCAAACCGATTTCATGGAAACATGAAAATTCGTTCACGGGGATGCAAACAAAGATAATACCTTTCTTTCTAGGTATCACTCGATCCATCTACCCTCTTCCAAATTTTCAAGGGCGGTCACCCCTGCTCTAGGGGTTGAAATTCGAGATGAGGATGGTACTTGATGATGACTGCCATTGATCAGCATCGATCTGTTCCATTTTATTTCACTGAAACTTGAATAGTGTCAGGGAAATAGTCTTCCCCATCTTTCAGTTGCTCACCCTGTATCTTTTACAGTTTTCAATTAAAAATGGAAATTCGTTCAAGGCGATGTAGACAAAGATACCACCTTTCTTTTGAGTCATCACTCGACCCATCTTCCCTATTCAAAATGTTCAAGGATTGCAACCCCAGCTTAGGGGGTTGATATTTCAGGCAAGTTTTGTACCCCAAAAGATGACCTGTTTTTGCGTTTCTATCAGAAATGAATGTCTTGGTAGATATAGCCTCTGTTTAGTTTTCGTTGAAGCACCTTGTATATGTGATGAGGATAATATGATTATGTTAGATATTTCTTGAATGAGTGTGAGTTTTCTCGAAAAAAAATATACGAATCAATGTCTGTATCTGTGAAACTAAGGTGGAAAAGGAATTTCGACAATTTACAAAAAAAAGTCTAAATAATGTGGAAACATTTTTAACGTAAATTTCATAACTGCGAAATCAGGAAGTTATCAAGATTCGTTAACGACTACTGAATTAATATGTCTAAGATGTTGTTAGTGGCACCCTCTAAATGAATGAAAAGAGGATATTCTACTGTCGCAATTCTCAACTTATTACCTTGTAGTATCAGCTAAATAGTATAGGTTCTAGCTTACAAAAAAACTCTGAAGCAATTCATATTCTGTC
This sequence comes from Cryptolaemus montrouzieri, assembly GCA_013387265.2. Classification (NCBI taxonomy): domain Eukaryota; kingdom Metazoa; phylum Arthropoda; class Insecta; order Coleoptera; family Coccinellidae; genus Cryptolaemus; species Cryptolaemus montrouzieri. The sequence goes on from JABFTP020000001.1 coordinate 6,012,049, forward strand.
GGTTTCACGTCAATAGTATATCTTAACCTTCGCTATTTCATTTTCAACGATAGGTAATCATATCTCCGACGTGAGAGAAATTGTGGCAACACTGGCTATAATTCGAATACTTTCGGGAAACATCTGTTTGACTCGGTACTGGATGCGCGAAAGTGGTCAGCGTGGACAGCAGGATTACCAATATTTGATTCGATTCGAATATCTCATAATTAATAGATTGTGATTTTTCTTTCAAGGGGCTACTGTACAAACTGCCAGAAACAACTGACGAATTTGGAACTTACAGATGAGGTATTTGAGAAATTGAAAGGAAAAATTGTGAATAATGTAATAGTGGGCAAAAATATTTTCAGTAAAACTACTCCTGAAGAATTTTCGAGATTTCAAACCTTCTTGAAAAGCTTCGACAGTTGCGATGTGATCATAGATGGTTTAAATGTTGCCTATACTGCAGGAACTAAGCAATCTGCAGCAGTATACTCAACTTTAGTAAGTTTCTTGCCAAGTCACTTCTTTGAAGAGAGTTTTTCAAATATACAGGGTGTTATATAATAGTATGTCATAACTTGGGGGGTAAATCTACGTGCAATTTTAAGAAAAAAAAGTTCATATAAACATAGGTCCGCAAAAGCTTCGTTACGGAGCTAGAGGGTGTTGAAGTTTCCGGAAAAAATTGTTTTTTCTTCAAAACTCCTGCAGTTTTTGAGATATTCAGCCCAAATTTGGAATGCAAGCTATTTTTTATAGCATCCATCATTACGCGTCCTAGATTTTAACTGAAATTCACAAGGTGTTTTCTTTTCCGAAGCCATGTCTCCTTTTTCGCTCTCAAACTTTTTGCAGTACGCCAATCAATTTTCATCATCTTCTTTCAATTTAGATACTTTTTTGACGTATGTCCAACCGTTTTCGAGTGAAAAATTATTGAATTTGAATTAATTGAATTGTATGTTATTCGCTAAATAAAAAAAATGATAGAAATACTCGATAGGTATGCCCAAAATTTTCTTTTATTTTGATAGCTCGTCTTCTGAGACTCAACTTATACTTATTCAATATCAAACTAAAAAAACAACAATTAAAAACTAAATAAATTGCTGGAAGTGTCCTCCACCTGCAAAAATACAGGCCTCTGTCCTTCTTCGCATATTATCACGCACTCTTCGAAATATTCCTGGGGTATTTATTATCATGTCACAAGAGGTTATTATTAGATTTCTCAATTCTTCTACAGTGTTCACTGGAGTGGTATAAACTAAACTTTTGAGATATCCCCATAGGAAAAAGTCTAAACTAATTAAGTCTGGGGACCTAGGAGGCCACGTTTCTGTCCCATCCCGACCTATACATCGGTTGTTGAATGTATTATTCAAGAATGGGGGTTTTCTTCAGCCCAATAATGATTATTGTGAAAATTTGTGATAGCAATTCTCGAAAAGTAAGCTTCGTCTGTGAACATAATTTCATTTAAAAAATGAGCATTTTCTCTAATTTTATCTAAGAACCATCGGTAGAAATTCAGTCTTGAAGGAAAATCTCTAGGAAGTAGAGTTTGGACGCGTTGAATATGAAACGGGTACAAACTAGAACATGTGAAATATTCAACTGATTTTCACTTTTTCAAGTACTCACATGGGGATTCAAATCAATACAATTCAAGACTGCTTCCTCAATATCTGGAGTTCTCATAGTTTGAGTTGCACCTTTTAAATGATTATTTGCAGTAAAAGTACCAGTTTCCCTCAACCTTCTGTGGATATTTAAAAATGTTGTTATTGTTACTTGATTGATTTAAGTGTTTGCATGTTCTGAGTGTACTCCTTTTCTCTCTTTGGTTAGTAATCTAAGTACCAATTTAATTTGTAGTTGGCTCATGTAGTAGCCCACTTCGTCAATAAAGAGAAAACTGTAGTTGTTCTTGGAAGAGCACACATGAACAAGTGGCCAAAAAAACAATGGAGCTATGTACGCAATAATGCCAAAATATTTCTAACACAAGATATATCTCAAGATGATCCATATTTGTTATGCTGTGCTTTACACTGTGGCAAGGATACTATAATTGTTACCAAAGATTTGATGAGAAGTCATCTTTTCTTACTGAAAGATCCTGTGGATAAAATTATGTTCTCTAGATGGTTATCACAAAGACAGTATCAACTGAAGTTCATAACTAATGATGGAAAAGTACATTTCAAGGTGAGTTTTCCTTGCTTTAGGTTCTGTCAAAAAAGTACCGGGGATTGATTATTTAAAAAATCTGCTTAAAACGATTGTCAAAATTTTTGTTGTTGCTAAGTTGGCACAACTGTTTTCTATACTGACACGGAGTTTGAACGCGATCTGTCATTTAGTTTCTTTAAAGTGCTTGATTTTCTCAGTTCTCACAAGTCTTTTTTGCGACTTTCACAATGGATAAAAATCGAACAATTGTGTATTGCAAATGGAATTTCGTGAACCGATACCCTGAAAATGTTACAGAAGGCTTGCGGTGAATTGACTTTATCAAAAACACGTGCATATTAGTGGTACAGTACATTCAACATAACCTGATCGTTATGCGGCGTTTGAGAGAGCAAATTCGTCAAAAAGGCCAGATTTGTTGAAAGAAAACTCATATGGATTTTGCATCATGATAGTGCAATCTTTGTGAATGAATTTCTGACAAAAAACTCAACAAATACCATCAAACAACCACATTATTCACTTTCCACTTTCGGCTGACATTTTTCTCTTTCCAAAACTCAAATTACCACTTCGAGGTAAGCGTTTTTAATCGATGGAAGACATAAAGAGAAACTTGAACTGCTGGCGATCTACCTCAATATTTTTAGACTATTGACGATCGACGCTGAGAGGCTGCAAATATGTGTGATGCAGGGTTATAGTACATACACGATACACCATACCTACCTACTTAGGTAGTGTGTACCGTAGCATATATAGATATTAGTTTTCCGTACAATATACATTATTTTAGTCAAGGTTTGGGTGAGGTTTAGTTAGGTTCTTCTGTATAATATCAATGAAAACACTCATTGTTATTCAAAATTGCGAGTTTATTGGTTGTTACAAAACAAAAGAGTTACATATGGTGTTAAACTTAACTAAGGAGTAAGGAGAAAAAGAATCAATCTTGGATGACAGAAGAAATCTTGGACATGATGGAAGAGAGAAGAAAATTCAGAAATAAAAACGAAACAAGATATAAACAAATACATAAAAATATCAAAATAAAAATCAAAGAAGCTAAGGTTACCTGGCTAAACGAAATATGTGAAGAAATTGAGAAACTAGAACAAAAACATGATACTTTCAACTTACACAAAAAAATAAAAGAAGAAGCTGGAATGTGGAAGCAATCCTCTTCATCTTTCGTCGAAGATAAACATGGGAAACCCCTACTGAATATAAAAGATCAAATAAACAGGTGGAAAGAATACATAGAAGACATGTTTCAAGACCAGGAGGGACAAAGCATAGATGTACAGAAAGTAGCGTCTGGACCTTACATCACAAAGGAGGAAATTATTAAAGCAACAAAACAACTAAAAAACAAAAAAGCTGTTGGAGAAGATAGTATCCCAATTGGGATAATTTCAGACGAACACATCGATGTTATGGAGAACTTATTCAATAAAATATACGAAACTGGAATAATACCAAAAGACTGGCTGACATCGGTGTTTATACCACTACCAAAGAAGAAGAGCTCCAGGAAATGTGAAGAATATAGGATCATTAGTCTAATGAAATTGTTCCTCCGAATAATACACAATAGAATTTATAACAAATTGGACGAACACACGGGACGAACACAATTTGGCTTCAAGAATGGCTTTGGAACAAGAGAGGCACTTTTTTCAATACGTGTGCTTGTTGAAAGATGTAGGGATGTAGACTCTGATGTATATCTGTGTTTCATAGACTTTCAAAAGGCTTTCGACCTGGTGAAACACGATAAACTAATAGAAATTCTCAAGTCTTGTAACATAGACGACAAAGACTTGAGAATCATATCAAACCTTTACCAAGACCAAAAGGCTAAAATTAGAATCAATGGAGAGACATCTGAAGACATTAACATCGAGAAAGGAGTAAGGCAAGGATGTGTTCTTTCCTGTTGTTGTTTAACGTTTTTCGGAAGAGTTATTTAGGAAGGCACTACAGGATACCTCGGATGGCATAATAATAAATGGACAATGCATTAACAACTTGCGATAAGCAGATGACACGGTTATTCTAGCAGATAGCGCTGAAGCACTACAACGCCTAATGAACCGAGTGATGATAACATGTAAAGAATTTGGAATGAAACTAAATACAAAGAAAACAAAAACGATGGCTATCAGCAAACACCAAAACAGAAAGGTCGGAATTAGGGTCAACGGAACAGAATTAGAACAAGTAACAAAAATAACATACCTAGGAAGTAGCCTTGATGAAACTTGGGATCACTCACTAGAGATAAAAACACGCCTGGAAAAAGCACGAGCTATATTTTATAAAATGCAAAAAATACTATGCAACTGCCAACTAAATATCTCATTAAGAGTTCGAATACTGAAATGCTACGTTTTCTCCACCGTGCTATATGGCGTTGAAGCATGGACAATGACGGAAACAACACAAAAAAGAATAGAATCGTTCGAACTTTGGTGCTACCGTAGAATGCTCAGAATATCTTACATGAGTCATACGACAAACGTAGAAGTTATGCAGAGGATGAGAAAGGATCGAGAACTTGTGCAGATAATAAAAGAAAGAAAGACGCAATATTTCGGTCACATTGTGAGAAACCAAAAGTACGAACTGCTTCAACTTATCATCGAAGGAAAAATCAATGGCAAAAGGGGACCGGGAAGAAGACGCAACTCCTGGCTTAAGAACTTACGTCAATGGACTAATATGAGCTCTATAGAATTGTTCAGAGCTGCAACAAATAAAATAAGATGGGCAAATGTAATCGCCAACGTCCTTAAGGATAAGGCACCGTAAGAAGAAGAAGAAGGAGTGACTTGGGATGTTGAAACGTGGCACTGCATGTCCCTCAGCATACTTTTCATGAGTCAACCTGGTCGGCACGATCCAAAACCTCAATGATATATATTACAATACAATTTTGTGTGTACATAAGAGAAAACTACTAAATTACTTATGCTAGACCTATTCGACATGAAGCCGTGCTGCTCAGTTTCAATCCTACCTCTAATTGCAGAAAATATACAGTTGAATAAAATTATCTCTACAAATTTAGAAAAATTACATAATATGGCAATAGGTCTATAATTGCCAATAACCGCAGGGTCGCCCTTCTTCAAAACAGGTATAATTTTCGCAACTTTCCATTTTGAAGGGTAAACACGTGTTTTCAAGACAAGATTGAAAATATGACAGAGAGATGGCGCAAAAACTCGTATGCAGTCTTTAACCACAAAACTAGGAATGCCGTCCGGGCCAGCAAGATGCTTATTTGATAACTTTTTTGCAGCAGAAATTATGTCACTCTCACTTATAACATTCAAATGAACAATGTCCTGATGATTAACATTAATGTTATTATTCATTATCACACGATCATCTCGCGTATCGTGAACACCACTGAAGTATTTGACGAATGCATCGGCAATATCGGCAGTTCCTTTGTAGGAACGATCTTCATCACGCATCTCACCAGGTATTCTTGAATGTCCTTTCTTTTGCTGGATAAAGGACCAGAAGTCAGAGGGGTCAGTGGAAATTTTCTCTTCTGCGAGGCGAATGAAGTCTTTGTAGGCTGAGTCCAATTTTGTTTCAACAAGACCCCTTAACATTTTATACCGCTTGAAGTGAAATTCAGAGCCCTGTTTCTTATAAGTGTGGCATGCTTTTTTTTTTATGATGCATTGTATTAAATCCGGTCCATACCAAGATGGAAAACGCCGCTTGCGTTTACATTTATATGGTACTGTTTTCTTCAAAATACCTTGCAAAATTGAGTAGAATTCCTCGCAAGCGACCTCAGCATTATCCACCAATTTCGTAACAGTAGACCAATCAGCTTCACAAAACATTTGATACATCAAGGAATAATTTGCCTTTCTAAAATTGAACTCTTCCATTATCGCATGGTTTACACCCAGATCATGTACACATTGAGCTCAGACATCAAGAGAAAAACTAGCGGTGACGCATCATCAAGCATTTTACAGGTCGAGAAGATCAAATCCAAAATTCTGTTATTATCATTCACAATATTATTGTATTGCTTAAGAGCAAGACTCTCCGAGAACATCTTCAATGAAATTTCTTTAGCGTCGGTCTGTACATTCTCTACATATGATGGGACGTTGAAATCTCCAATAATGATTAATTGTTCATTCAGGAAAATATCTAACGAAGATAGGGTGTTAAAAAATAATTCGAAAGTGGCTGCATCGGTCGATGGAGGTGCATACAGTACAAGAATGAAAACAGCAACTGAGTTAGCTTTCAACTTACAGCAGACAATATCAATCGAGGACACAAGATCATGTGAAACAGATAAATCAACTGCCTCTGTGCAATATCTTCGATGAACGGCCACCAAGACACCTCCTCCCTTAGAATTGTTAGTTGCGGTAAGATTTCTGTCCTGTCTGTAGACTGCATAATCAGATGGAAACAACTCATAGTCAGAAACCACTTTAACTAATGCATATTATTTCGTAATCAGATGTGATCACAGAACACAAGAATTCATGAGTTATAGAATTCAGATCCCGGACATTTTGATAAAAACAGGCTAGCTCATTATTTGTGTAATTGGGTGTATTTAGTTTAAATCCACAACTGTTGGAAGACCTTTTATGTACTTTATTCCAACATTTCCCCATCTCCTTTTTGTTTGATCATTTCAGCTTTCAAATTGTTATAAAAAGTTTGTTGCTTAGGTGTTTTATCAGCAGAAATGGAAATGTGAGAGTACTGTGTTGACTCTTTCAGTGATTTTGATGATTTCAATATTTTACGTACCTCATGACTATTAGAGAAAGTAGTTAGAGTTAGCCATGAATTTCCCCATTCTTTGTATCTTCACGCTATCAGATACATCAGGCTTGATACTTCTGATAACACTATGCACTTCGTCGTTTTCATGAGCAACTCGTTGATATCTGGGTGTATTCGAAGGCTGCTCCGGCAAACCATAAAGCATAATGTTGGATTTACGCTCCTGACGATCCTTAAACTCCAAGAAAAGTTCCTCCCATGCCTGTTCGTCTAAATTTCCACTTTTGTTTCTGTTTGCCTGCACCTTGAGTACCTTGATTTCATTTTGTAGTGACACAATTACTGTTTTCAGTGAGGCAATGTCACTTCCAATGCTTTCACAATTTTTGCAACTACAGGATATAGATTTCTTAGAATCAATAAATCTCACTTCAGTACTACTAATACCAACACAAGTGTTACTGAATGCATTTCGACAAATGGAGCAAATTAACACTAAGTGATTTTCGGTTGGTTTCTTACAACAATTACACGGAGTATTCATAATTATAGTGGGGCGAAACTACTTATATTGAAAAGTATCAATTGAAAACACCACAGTCATTCACCTCAACCGATATGTTTACGTTCAGAAGATGTTAATAACCCTGGCTCGATGAGCTGGTGCCTTTTACCATAAATCCGGCCGTTTATGGCGAATATTTTCACGCAAACTTCTCAAAACGGTTAAATAGAAGTCCTTATTGACCGTTTGACCTGGCGGAACGAATTAATGATAAACCAAATCACGAATATCGAAGAAAATAATCAGCATCGTCTTGTTTTTCGAATGATTTTGGCAAGGTTTTTTCGGTTTTGGCTCATTTTTTCCCACCCATTCCGATGATTGTTGCCTCGTTAGTGTGTCTGCATCCAGTACTGTTTTTGAAGAAAATTCAGCTATATCGGAACGAGCCGAGCAGCGACGCGCTGCACTCCTAATGGGTTCACCAAAATCAAACGAGCGGTTTCACGAGAGATGTTGAGGTCACGAGCTACTTCTCCAACATGGGTATGACGTTTTTCGAGCACCATCTCCTTGATTTCTTGGACGTTATCGTCGGTTGAAGAGGTCGAAGGTCGTCCGGAACGAGGCAAATCTTTGACGATCTCCCAACCGTCTTTAAAGGCTTTGTACCACTCGTACACTTGGGTTTTCGGTTTTCGATAAAACAGAGTCTCCATAAGCCTTTTCCAGCATTCGCAACGATTCAGCACACGGAATTTTGTTCAAAACACAAAATTTGAGACATACTCTTCGTTCATTATTTTTTTCCATCGTAAAATTCGCAAAGTACCACTGACTGTTTTCAACAGCTGTCGTAAACAAACTAGTTGACAGATTGCACTCATGTTTGACATAGTAATTAAGGACAGTCCTACCAACATACAGAAACCTAAAATACTCAACGCAAGCAATTTAAATGAAAATTTCCGAATACTTTTTTGTCGAAGAGTATATAATTGTATGGATCCTGAATAATGACAATATTTCTATATTTATTTTAGGTACCCCTTCCGTATACAGAAACAATGCAAAAGAAATTAGATAATTGGCACATACCTTACCTCAGTAACGTGGATCCAAATCATGAAGGAAACGAATCTTCTACGAAATGGCTATGTATGCAATGTTCAAAATAAAATGTTTTTATTTTTCATCTGTTTTTGATATATTTTGTGAAAACTTAAAACATAATTTTAATATCATCATTCACTTGATGAAGAGAAAATAACTACGAATGGGCAATATTCTAGTCTGATAAAGAAAGTAATTTTCTGTAATTTTCAAATTTAATTTTTCAGCATACCTTAATCATCATGAGTAAAATTTCATTTCGTTTAGAATATTTATTTCTTCCACAATTTTAGGATGATTACATTCAGAAAAATGGTTTTCTTTTATGATGTTATATTCCTTAAACTTATAAGGATTGATTTGTTCATTAAATTCTGAGGATTTTCACGATACTAAATATTATCGATTCATTATAATCCTTTTTTCAAATCAGAAAATAGAGAATTATGTTTCGAATTTATGAATTTATAAAACATTACCAGGAATTTGTAATCCTTTTTCAAATCAGAAAATAATAAACTGCTATCGCTTGATTCTTTTCTTAAACTGTTTACTGACAGATATCAGTATATAGTTGAAAAAATGTTTTAGGTTACACAGATGTGTGTTAGTTAAAACTAAATATTTTTGACTCTGTCATAAAAATATAAATTATTCTTCATATTACGTCTATACAGGATGTCTACTATAAATGTCAAACTTCAGTAGCTGATAGTACAAGTCATTTGCAACAAAAAGTCCTATAACATTTTTTCGAAAAGTTGATAATTATCGAGTTATTTAACACTTCTTGATTTCACGAAATTTTTTGCTTCTCTCTGTAAAAACAAGAATATCTCTGTTACTCTTACAGCTACATCAAATCTGACCATACCATCGGAAAGAGCATTGATTTGCAATAAGATAGGTAAGTACTAATGGTAAAAAAAAATTGTATACCGGATGTTGTAAAAGGCTAAATGAAAAAATTGTGAAATGACCAAAATTAGTGATATTTTCTTGTTAGCTGTAGCACTGAAAACTGATCGATAAGTAGCTGTTTTTTTCTTGGTAAAAACTACTACATTTAACTGGCTTTCAAATGGTATATCAACTTTTGAGCTAACTATTTTTTCACCAGCAATATCATGGGTAAGAGTAAGAGTAAGAAGATTAAATTCTCTTATCCTTCGATCACAAATGAGCTAGTTTCTCCGGAGCGTCTAAACAATTCCACAAATGACTCTTCAATAATAATAAGCGATAAATAAATAACATATCTGGATATTGAATGTTTAAGAAACTAGGAATAATTAATTTTTCTCGGATTAGGAGAAGAAAATTAAAAAAAAGAATTAAAAGAATAAATCACAGAAGGCTTGTATTTCTTGATTTTAAGACGAATAAAAATATTTAGAATTGGACAGGAACTGTCATTCAATGAATTAATGAATTGAAGTTTATATTTTCCCCTTTTACGGTTCCATTTTCTTTTTCGAAAAAAAGAAAACATGCCTAAGACTTATTGCTAGTGGATAGTGAGGTGAGGTTGCAATTTTGTAGGTGGTACATGAATAAATTACAGGATTGGGGATCAGATAAAATTCTATGGAACTTTTACCAAAGTTGGTATTATAAATTTGAGGAATTCCCATATATGGGATACACAAAATTCTCATGGCACTATTGTGTCACACTTTCAGTACAAGATTAGAGTAAATTTGTGGTTGCGGTTGAGGAGGGATCAGCTTGTCGGGCCAGTTATACTTCCCGATCGTCTCAATTCAAACGAATTTTTAAATCTATTAAATAACGAAATAATGAACGTACTGGAAAAAAATGTCTAAAGCTACTGAAAGATTTGAAGAGAAATGCGGCATCACCTTTGGTTTCAAATCGACGGCTGTCTTTAATTTGGACTCTGAAACAGTTAGCGTTACAAATATCAAAACACACACAGAACATGACCCTAACTTTTTCAGTGGTACAGCTAACAAGAAAATATCACTAATTTTGTTCATTTCACAATTTTTCCTTTAGCCTTTTGCAACACCCGGTATACAAAATTTTTTACCATAAGTACTCACTCTATTAAAATTTGTAGTAGTAACTTTTTCAATAAAAATCTTGAAATAATTTTAGGAAGAAATTGAAATAATAATAGGTTTCAACATAGTTTTCCAGATAGTAGGTTTGCCCTACAAATGTGATGGTTCAAACAAAGTATCCCCTATTGAATAAGAGGTCATTTACCACATAGACAATAATTTAAAACACAGATAATAAATAGTATATAACTTTTCAATGAAAATACGAATTTCAAACAAACTATCCCCATTTCTCACATATACAATAATTAGATAACCCTAAAGATTTCAAAATCCGGAAACGTTGCTTTTCGTATATTATTTTATCGAAAAATTCTCTAAACACGTAATCACAATAAACTTGAAATTTTGAAATTAGCATTACAAATTTTATTCACAAATAAAGGACAACAAGAAATATTTGTTTACTATGCAAGTTATTTCTCTAAAATATAATGCATACTTCTTGAAACTTACAAGAAAAAAAATCGTTAACTTGTGCGAATTATTCAAGGCAACCTTTCTAGTTAGAAATGATATGGATATATCTGAATATTCAAAACTTCATTCATTATTGAAACGATAGGCAGAAGTTTATACGCCAAAAACTCCAGATTTAACAGAAGTATTAGGAAGCTTTAGATGAAGGATATTTATTAATTAAGGTAAATCACAAAACTTCAATTTTTATTGTTTATACATTCAACAATTGTTATGCACCAAAAGTAACCGAACTTTTTGAAAATAGAAACAACCAGTTTTAATTTTGATAGAAATCTTTTCCATTAATTAATGTATTCGCCTTCTGCATTGATACACAAATTTGAACGCGCCAACAGGTTGTTAAACTAGTGCTCTATCTCCCTTTTTGGAATGGTCTTTAGCGCGTCGGTCACCGCATTTTCAATGGCCCCCATTCTAATCGTGCCGCTTTTCTTTCGCCGTCAAATGCAGCTTAGGAAACATAGTAATCGCACGAAGACAGATCAGGTGAATAGGGTGAATGTTGCAATTCAATGATGTGATTTTGATCAAAAATTCTATTACAACTCTTAAACGATGTGATGAGGCATCATCATAGTCATACCTGACACATTCCTACAAATTATTGTAATTTCAAGGAAATGAAGGATACATACATACGTACACGCAAAAGAGTGCAATTGTCGTTTTCTCGATATTCTGGCTGAATACTGTAACGTTTCTTAGTTCTTGAAATTATTGTTGGGTGCAAATTAAAACATTAACTAATTCATTTACACGTAGACTGAACAATTATAACACTAAACTAAATGGCTAGCTTATATAACACAATCGATACTGCTTAATCTAGCTCTAACACTTTGTCCACTTATTCGCGCTCTGTATTCAAACTGAATCCTCTGCGCTTCGCGCTCTCTTCTTATATGCAAGTACGAATTGTTCTAGAACATTTGCGTAACTTCGGTTTAGTTTCATCCAGGTCTTCGTTCGAGAAGCTTACGGAAACGGCAACACTGATTTCTTCGTAACACGGCGCGCTGAAACCTTTAAATCTTTCTCGAATTCTCCCGAAAGTGCCCCGCACTCGTCACTCCGCCTGGCAGTGACAGGGTCGGCTTCAGGGACGATTGGATATCGTTACTATACGATGAATTCTTGCTAGCAGTCGCTTCATGACGCCCAAATAAAAATATCCTGTGGCTGTCTGAACACTGAAAATGTGGATGTTTCAGTCCGGTCCTGGAATTTCCGAATTTTTTTGTCCGTCAATATCTGTACATCTTGTAGAGCTACCAACAAGAATCTACAGAAGTTTTTAATAACGGATCTTAATCCGCCACATCGAATTGCATCCACCGTAGGAGTATGTACAGTTCATCTGGATTCACCCTGTATACATTTTCATCAAACAAATTAAATCATATCAGGCTGGATACTTCTTGAATATGGAATTTTCGCGTAATGGCAAAGGTTTCACAAAAATATATTGAAATGCTTGACATGTTTCGGGATATCAGCCCGTTATCAAGAGTAATTTAATACTGAAAGACAAAATGAGCGGTTTTGCTTAAATATGACAGCATTCACAAGAGGAGGTAGATCGTAGTCTATTAGCTCATTACAAATTGGCTTGTTTTCCTACGAGCGGATGTGATTTCCATCATCTCTAAAATGTCAAATTTCTTTCTTCCATTACCTGGATGTATAAGTTCAATTCCATCGAAATCTATGAAATGATTGTTATTCATACAATGGCCAGAAAAACCATGGAATATATTTTTTTGAATAATGAATCTTTTATATTCTTCAATTTTGTGTGACAGACGCACACCTTGCACATGCAATAAAGTGTCTATGCATATATGTATGAACTGTAGTGATTTCGCTGTGGTATATAGACATGATTTTACGTAGGTTGACTTTTAACTGTTGCGCTTCTGGAACTTTTATTGTTGACAGCTCCTATCCGACAACTGCGTCGTGTATTTTGACATTTTGTGACCTGAACGTTATTACAACACTTTGACGTATGAGTGAGTGCTTTGTTTATAGCAGGAGTTCCCAAACTGGGGCGATGGGTCGTGGAGAAGGTCCAGGGAGGGGGCGTGACACCCAAATAAAATAAATAAAAAAATTACAAAAATAATTTTCTTAAATCTCTGAAATAAAGTCTTTCTAAGTTTTCATAATTGTTTTTGTAAAGTTTTAATAAAGTTGTGAGCTTTATTAAAGAAGGTTACAGCTTTTGAAACTACAAAGCAAACAAGAGTTCAAGGTTCTGAAAACCGCCCCCCTCGACGGCAACGGCCGTGTGTACCGATAACTCCGTTTGACCTTGGTGTGAGTGCGAGTGCCCCGCACTCCTTCCACCCCCATCTAACCGCTTCTTTAGTCCAATGTCAATAACCTAGCAGTTTGTTCAGGGCTTGAGTTGTAACTAGTCCGTTCTGGCACAGTGCTTTCCGTGAAATATCAGTCAGCGTGTTCACTGTATTGTGGGTGTTCTATAATTGTTGAGACGTTTGAATTGGAGTAATTGAATGAGATGAACACGGCAAAGAAACGCAAGTATATTGACGATTATATTCAATATGGATTTGTTTCCTTGCTTAAAGATAATGTTGATCACCTTTAGTGCGGTATTTGCTATGAAGTATTAAGCAATGACGCGATGAGGCCTTATAGTCTTCTGAGACATTTGTCAACCAAACATGCCTCTTTAAACCTAAAGAGTTTTTCGCTGCAAAATCCCAGAATTCAAAGGGCATAAAGTTAGTTAGCATTGGATCTGCTGCTCAGTCATCTCTAAAAGTGCTTGAAGCTTCCTATGAATTATCTCTTCTTATTGCTAAGGAAAAGAAAAGTCACACTACTGGTGAAACGCTTTTAAAAGCAGCCGATGTTGTCCTTGGAACTGATAGTAGGCAAAAGATATCACAAATACCACTTTCAGACAACACCGTAAAACGCCGAATTGATGATATGGACGAGGACATTAAAAACCAGGTGGTTGATGCAATAAAAAAATCCCCGTTTTTTGCTATCCAGCTTGACGAGAATACAGACGTAGCACAATGTTCTCATTTGATTGTATATGTTTGTTACATTGAAAATAAAAGAATGAAGGATGAACTGATGTTTTCTACTGAGCTGGTGACCACTACTAAAGCTGTAGATGTGATGAAAGCAGTATCAGAATTTTTGAAAACACGAACTTTCTTGGCAAAAACAAATTGGTGTATGCACTGATGATGCTCCTTCAATGCTTGGTTTTCGCTCAGGCTTTGTGCAGTTGGTCAACCAGAAGAATGCTGACGTGGTTGGGATTCATTGTTTTATTCACCGCCAAGCCTTGGCAGCAAAAACGCTTCCAAACGAACTCAATGCTGTTTTAAAGCTATGTATTACAGTAGTCAACTACGTAAAGAACAGTGCATTAAATACTCGACTGTTTAAAAATCTTTGTGAAGATTTAGGAAGTGACCACAAAACGCTGCTATTTCATACAGAAGTACGATGGCTATCAAAAGGCAATATGTTGGGAAGACTACTTGAACTCCGTGATGAAGTGATTACGTTTTTGGCACTGCAGAAACAAAACGAGCTTAGTGCAGAGTTCAAAAAAACCAGTAATCAAGTGATTTTGGCCTATTTATCAGACTTTTTTGACACGTTAAACAACCTAAACTTGAGACTGCAAGGTGCAGACTCAAATATAGTGACACATCGGGATGCCATCAAGATGTACGTTGAGAAACTACAACTTTGGATACGTAAAGTGTCAATGAACCCCAGCAACTATTCAAGTTTCAACAAAGTAGTGTCAGTCTCAGAAGAAGCATGTTTTGAGGACGTTTTTGAAGGATCGCTTTTGAAAAACTTGATAATTGACCATTTGAAGAACCTCAAGGAGGAGTTCAGTAGGTACTTTCCTAAGTTGTCAGAGGAGTTTCACAGACTATCAACCGACCCTTTCAACATGGACATCCAGTTGCAAGAGGAGGGAATAGAATTAAAAAATGACTCTGCTGCAAGATACGATTTGGAAAGAATGGACAAGCCCTCATTTTGGTTAAGGTACTTAAAAGTTTCAGAGAAAGCTGTTCAGATGTACTTGCCTTTCTCAATAACATACATGTGCAAAAAAGCGTTTTCAACTCTTGTGGCGATCAAGACCAAGTACCGCAACAAACTTGATGTCGAAAGTGACCTACGCAGTGCTTTGTCTGAAACTCAACCCAGGATCTGTCAACTTATCCAGAACACGCAAGCGCACCCATCTCACTAAATTAAATTTTATGTTTAGTTTTTCTAAGTAGGTAGGCCTATTGCTTTACCTTCCTTAAATTGAAAATGTATCTGTGTTACAATGTTGAAATTTGTATCAGTAATTAAATTCCTTTATTATGTAATACTTGTTTTAATTTTCATCATACGCACAAAGGGGGGAGTCTCCAAATAACCAGAGGGGGCGTGGTACAAAAAAGTTTGGGAACCCGTGGTTTATAGTCATTTGAAAAATTCAACTTGAACTTAAAGTGGAATTAACACGTGAGCATTTTTGTGCGATGATTTTGATTTTCGACGTAGATCAACTCGACAACAGTGCTTACACGCATGCAAAAATGTATCGATCTTCATGGAGAATACTTTGAAAAACAATGAAACTATTCTTTTATAAGTTACTTGTTTTTTTTAGGCGCAAAATATAAGAGGGAACCTACATATAGGTATCTTGAAATGCACTTATTTTTGTGTAACCCTTGTATATCTTTATGCTTTTTCTTTGGCCTTCTCAATATGTTCTAAGTAATAATATATTTTGCTTCTATACACGATTGAGGAATTTGTTCCTTGAATAATATTATATTTAATTGCAGTGGTGGTTTT
Source organism: Cryptolaemus montrouzieri (assembly GCA_013387265.2). Classification (NCBI taxonomy): domain Eukaryota; kingdom Metazoa; phylum Arthropoda; class Insecta; order Coleoptera; family Coccinellidae; genus Cryptolaemus; species Cryptolaemus montrouzieri. The sequence goes on from JABFTP020000001.1 coordinate 6,028,075, forward strand.
AGATAATAATAAAACATTTTATCGCTGTTATGTTAGATAAATCATTCATAAGGAAAATAATGAAAGTGGTGGTATAAATGTTACGGAAACATTAGCAATATTTCATGCAATTCGATTAACCGTCGATCATACGGTTTCCTATCGTAATTTCTCGAGGGAATATTGATTTTTCTTTATTGAATTAAATAAGAGTTCCGGGTTTAACCCCCTTGATTGTCCAACTATTCTCGTTCGATCAATTCAACCAAATGTGTTGTCTTCCAAGTGAGTCATCTTTTGAGTATTTTGTGATTAGTTAAAGAAGTAAAAATATTCTACTTTCTGTAGATACATACAAAATATATAGTTCCTCGTTAAGTGGTTTTCATAATATTAAAAATATTCATATAACTATAATGAATGCAAATAATTGTAGGTATTTAGTAATTTGAAGCATATTTCCTTATTTTTTTAATTATTTCATATCTGAGTTAGCAATTCAAATATATAAGATATCTCTTCCAAATATATAATACTGAGAGTAATGCATATAATATATTATATAATGTAATGAAACTTTTACTGTTACTGTCATATTTTCAGAAATTTGTAAATTTTAATATCGTTAAAAGTACAGGATAATAGTTTATATCACTGAAATTCTATGTTATTTTTTATTTAAAAATAGAATGTACTGAAAGAGGAAATGTTTGTAAAATTTCCTTTTGTGCGGTAGAGATTTGGCGATTGGGAAAAACGGGGTTCGCTTATGATGACAACGCAACACAAAAGGTAGCTTTAAGTTACTTTAGTATTGAATTTTGTTGGTGTCGACAACAAGTTTCCCTTCGGGGATGGATATTTCAAGATAAAAGGAGCGGCAGGTGGCGAAACGTCTAACCATTAGCCATTTTGAATGTGAAACAAACTAGTTTCAGTATTATAAAGTAGAGTTTTTGAGTTGAATATTAATTTTTGGTTCGTTTATAAAACTGGTTTCATCTTCTCTCAATATCTTTGGATGGTATAAAATGAATAGTAGTCAAAAAGTTCCAATATCTACTTTTTAGTTTTTGAATGACTGTATTTCTGAATATCTGATAACTGTATTGATTATAATCTATTTAGAAATTTATTCTGGCTCAATAATTATAAACTGCGACAAAAACTTATGAAATAATAACCTAAGAAATAATATTCTGTAGCTGTAGTTCTTATGCCCGAGATAATTGACGTAAGAGAGAGAAAGGAGTAGTTTAAAAAATTGATCGATTAGACCTCTCAATTACATCACAAAACGTCAAATACTTTCCACATTTTTCAAACCAAATAAACAGTTTTCACTAAAATAGACGAGTAAATAATCACGATGTCCATCATCGTGATGTCTGGAATGTTTTCTCTTGAATAGTTCGTTTTGGATATCTATTGAATACTTGATGGGATCACTAATTATGTTGTAGATGTTGAAGATCGATTTAATTTTGATTTTAGGCGAAGATGACGAAAAAATTCGAGTTTGACTGGCATATCCCAGTCCCAGAATGTCTCTTGACCGGTTGTGTATTCGATAGGTGGACAGAAGAAAAGGATAATTCTGAGTTAGAACAGAAAGCCCTATTTAAAGTGGACCAGTATGGGTTTTTCATTTATTGGAAAAGTGAAGGAAAGGTGGGTGCTAATGGGAAACTACAAACGATATGAGGGTGTTATCTTTATCGTTCAATTTAATTATATGAAATCTAAATATTTCCAGGAAGGAGATGTGATAGAACTATGTCAAGTTAGTGATATCCGCGCAGGTGGAGTGCCGAAGGATTCAAGATTATTAAATTCGCTTACAAGTAAACATGGAAATGATCTGGATGACAAATCTCTAACAATTTGCAGTGGCACAGATTATATCAACATCAACTACCAGCATCTGATATGTCCAAATCCAGAAACTGCAAAGGTAAAGTTTGTCACATCAAATTTAATCTCACTAATAATGATTTCTTAATTCATATAACTGGTTGGATGCTAAAGAAAGTTTACTTTGTGGAGAGTGTACTATGCATTTTTCTTTCTATTAATCCTTTTGTTTGATGAAAAATTATCGAAAAGGAATATCAAACAATCTGAGCATTTTGCATTAATTTGGAATGTTTGATGATTAGTCCATTTTTTTCGCTATATATTTTGAAATTTGTCAATCAATTTATATGAAATATATAAGTGAAAAATGGATTATGAGCAGACATTGTGAAAAGCCATGTTTTGTTGAGAGAAAGGAAATAAGTATTCTGCCTTTGAAATATTTCGCTGATTCAAAAATTTGATTAAATTGCTAAATTAGGCATGTTTAAAGGTTTGGCTGGATGGTTTGCGAAAAATTACACATAATGTGAAAGCCAATAACTTCTGTCCAATGACTTGTTTGAAAAAGCAGTAAGTCCGTTAGCGAAAATCTTATGTTTATCAATGTTGCTGCACTTTATTTTTGCATCACTATTTTAAATTAATGTATCGTTAAAATGCATGATCACTAATTGTTCCTTTTCTTTCAAATAAATTTCATATAAAATATTGACAAAGATTAATATTTCACATATACCAGGTGACATAGGATCATAGTACACCCCTCTTATTTCTATATTTCTTCAGGTAATTTATTGAAATTTTGTGATACGATCGAACTTATGACAGGCCACCTTTTGACTTTTGAAACAATTTTTTTCCACTTCTCGTGTCGCCGGAAATGACCTCTAATGTAGATTTTCAAATGGAACACCCTGTATATTTTTGCATAGTTGGCTTGCAAATAATATTCCAAATTCAACCATACCTTACAATTGATATTTTGGGCGTCAAAATTATTTTTGGTTCGGTTTTTATTTTTCAATATAGGGTGCCATGAATATTGCCAATTTACCTTAATCGATCAAAGAAACACTTCTGAAAATCAACTGACGTCAAAATTTCAGATTTGTTCTGTTCAGGCTAGATTAATATTCTTCAAAATCGTTTTTCGATTAAAACTCCATTTTTTCGAATGGCACCATATTGGTACCGAGGTACCATTAGAAGCTTGATACTATGGGTAAACAAATTCTGTAAACACTTTTTTTTTAAATGCTAACAAATTATAATGAAGTAAAAATTTTCAATAAATTCATTTCAATTCGTGTAAGTAAATCCAGTAGGCTAATGGAGATCTTCAAACACCCTGTATATTTTAGCATATGAGGACTGCAAATAATTTTCCGAATTCAACCGTACCTCACAATGGATAATTTAGGAATCAGAATTATTTTTGAGGGTATTTTTATTTTTCGAACAAAGAAGGCTATGAAAACAAACGACTTTGACATTTCCAATATAAAAGTTATCCGGATAGTAGAGTTTGCATCGGTCGATTTCACTCGAATTTAGTTTACTGAAGCGTTATTATTTTTTAAAATGCCTGAAGCATACACAAGGAATGAGAAAGTGGATATGATACTTATTCACTGGGAATGCCAAAAGAATGCAGTAGCTGCTATCAATTTGTATGCCGAAAGATACCACCATCGACAACGCCCCGCAAGAAATTATTTTAGTCGCCTGGAGGATCAATTTAGAAGACAACCCAATAATGATCCTGAAGAAAAGTTTATCATTGGAGAAGACACTGAAATTAATGTGTAAGCGCAAGTGGAAATTGATAAAACCATTTCCACAAGGCAAGTTGCGTTTGAGCTGGATATAAGTCGTGAAAGCGTTCGTCGAATTTTGAAGAAGTATAATTATAAATCATACAAATATCAATTGCATCAGAATTTGTATGAAGGTAATTATGCAAGGAGAATGGAATACTGTAATTGGATGGTGCAAAATAATGTGCAACCACACAATAATTTCCTAAAAATAATCTTGTTTATAGATGAATCAAGGTTTACTAATTTAGGGTTATTCAACAGACAAAACACAAGATATTGGTCTCAAGAGAATCGACATTTATTCAACCAGGGTAATTTTCAAGAACAATTCGGTTTTGATATTTTGTTAGGTGTGATTGGTACCAGAATAATTGGTCCCGTGATTTTTGATGGGCCTTTGACTTGCGCAAGATACTTACAATTTATTCAGAATGAGATTGAAGGATATTTGGAAAATCTACCGTTGGCGATTGAGAGGGTAATGTTTTATCAACAGGATGGTGCACCCTGAACCCCCCCACAACGGAAGAATTGTCTCAGAGTACCTGCGAGAGAGATTCATAGAAAATTGGATTGCAACGAATGGTCCAATAAGATGGCCCGCAAGATCATCAGATTTAACTCCGTTAGACTTTTTCGTTTGGGGTTATTTAAAGAATTGTGTTTACGCAACAATTCTTATGATTTTTTTTATGTTTCTAAATTTGTTTTTTCGTCTGCTCATGATTCATTCTTATGGATCAGATTATATTTCTTGTTTTGGGATTCATTATTGTTGTTTTGGATTCTCAGAGAAAGAAATTGATTTTTCTTATGGTATGAAGCTGAATGTACCCTAGATTTGACTTTATACAAGCGAATGAGTTTATTTCTCAATGATCCTTCACATGTTAGGGTTGCTTGCTTTCAATGTTCCTTTCCATAGCCTTCTGGATTTACTTACACGAATTGAAATAAAATGAATGAACATTTTTACACTATCATAATTTGTTTGCATTTTTACAAAAAGTGTTTACAGAATTGGTTTACCCATAGTATCAAGCTTCTAATGGTACCTCATTACCAATATGGTGCCATCTGAAAAAATGGAGTTTTAATCGAAAAATGATTTTAGAGAAAATTAATCTGGCCTGGACAGAGCAAATCTGAAATTTTGACGTCATTTCCTTTTTTTAAGTGTTGCTTTGATCAATTATGCTAAATTGGCAATATTCATGGCACCCTAGATTGAAAAATGAAAACCGACCCAAAAATAATTTTGAAGCCCAAAATATCAATTGTGAGGTATGATTGAATTTGGGAAATTATTTGGATACCAAATATGCAAAAATATACAGGGTTTTCCATTGAAAATTCTTCATTAAAGGTCATTTCCGACGAGACCGGAAGTGGAAAAAAATTGTTCCAAATGTCAAAAGGTAGCCTGTCATAAGCTTGATCGAATAACAAAATTTCAATAAATTACCTGCAGAAATATAGAAATGAGAGGGGTGTACCATGATCCTGTGTCACCCGATATAGAGTGGGACACGAAAAACCGGAATTTCTTTCATAACCTTAACTTCAATTATTAAGTTAGAGCTTTCATTTTAGATTCTTTGAAATGCCAAAGGATGATGCAATACAAGAATTGTCATAAAATTATTCGGTACAATTCGAAATGGCCGACAGGCTGAAAGGTACACTACATTTTAAATTGGATGGAATTTTCGTTTTTCATGAAATATTGAATAAGTTCCATGAAATCGATAACTCAATTCTTTTTGATTTTTATGAGGGATTAAACATGAGAAACCATAAAGAGTTGATGAAACTGTGAAGCGAAGAAAATTCGAGTTTTGTATGCTAAGCGCAAATTGGAATTTTTGTTTCACCTCATAACTTCCAAGATCCTAGAGCGATCGTCCCTCTTCTAGACTCAATCGGCAGTAGAAAACTTGAAACATACGAATATGGTCCTAAAATTAGAATTTTTATTCAATTCAAAATAGCCGCCCGACCCGAAGATATATAATTTCTCTTTGAGTCTGTTGGCCATTTTGAATTGTACCGAAAATGAAATTTGATGACAATTTTTGTATTCCATCACCCTTTGACATTCCAAAGAATTCAAAATGCTAGCTCTAACTTAATAATTGTGGAAGTTATAGGTTATGAAAGCAATTCCGGTTTTTCATGGAGCACCCATTATATTATAATCTCAAGTAGGAATGAAAAACATATATAGATATTATAACTTCATCCTCTTCATCAAACCATGATATTTGATAATTGATATTTATGTAAGAAATATTGACCGAAAAACCTGAGATTTCTCAAATTCCAATTATTTTTGACTCACTGTTGGGTTTTTCCACCAATCATATCGATATAATTGTAAGTTATGAAGATTATGCTATAATTTCTTAGTCAATGTTTTATATTATATCTTCCTTTTACTTATGGAAAAAATAAATTTTTTCTTTATGTGCATGTTTTCTTATGAAATATTTTTTTTTGCATGGCATGATTATAGGAGTGGCAGACAGCCTTAAGGATGATAACACATAACAACAAAATGGCTAATATATGTCCAAGAACAGCACTAATGAAACAGTGAGTCGCTTCAGTTTGTTTTTATTTGTTTAGCTTGGGACTTTCTTTGTTTTAAATTTAAGATCTTAGTCAAGAACTTTTGAAAATTTTTGGAATCTATGTTCATTTGTGCTGATAAAGAGTTCAAATTAAAGGGTAAAGTTTTCTTATAAAGAAATATAGATCCACGTACAAGTCGAAAAGAATATCTGTGCGGTTGAGATTCTCATAAGATGCGCGAAGAACAAAAGATATAGCAAATAGAGAGGAGGAAGTAAAATGAAAAATACGTTCTGCAATGTGATGTCAAATATCAGGGTTGGCGTAAGAGCTTTTTGAGAGAATAATCCGTCTTAGGCATATGGCATTTCAAGGTACTCGATCATTTTTATTTCTATTACAAAGAAGTGAGCCACAGACTCGTCACCAGTTAGACTATAGGAAATTCTCGAGGAAGGTGTTTTTCTAACTGAACCTTCATAATAAGCACTATTGTTTTCTCCTTATTCAAGATTCATTTATTACCAGAATATACATATTGGTAACAATAAATTTATGGGATCAACCCCATTTACGAAATGAAACCATGTTTACATTATAGTAAAAGACAATAACTAACAATCTTAATTAATATCACAATAATAATCCAGATGCAGATGCATAGAAACATATGCCCACTGAAGTAAGAACTTAACAAGAATAAAAAAAAAAAAATTATCATGAACCAAGCAAACCAAGTACCTGAGATTTGAACCGATTCATTGAAAAAGTGAAAACATCAATATTAGCTGAGTTATTATTAGACAACACTGAGCTTCTTATTATAAAAATTTTTTCTGTGAAAGGTGTTGGATACCTGGAATCTGTACAATAGGATGAAATATAGTAATTGAAAATTAAAATCGCTAAACAAAATAATAATCAAGTTTTTTCGGTCTTTCGTAAACCAACACATACTGATACAATTATACATAACTACTCATTACATCCAATTCAACACAAAGTTGCAGCTTTAAACAGCATGGTACATCGGTTACTCAATTTACCTTTATCAGTAGAAGATTATAATGAAGAGTTAAATATCATCAAACAGATAGCCATTAATAATTCATATAATCCGGATATGATAGATCTAATCATTCGTAAAAACTGTATCAGAAAGCAATAAATGAAGTATATCCTATTCATAAAGACTATAAAATATTCAACAGTTTAACATTCTGCGGTTCTGCAAGTACAAATATTAAATCCTTTCTCGTCAAACAAAATCTTAATATAACTTTCAAAACTTCTAATAACTTAGGTAAACAGAAAATCAGGAATCTATAAACTCAATTGCGGTTCTTGTGATAAAATTTATATCGGTAAGACCTATAGGAGTTTTGGCATAAGAACATCTGAACATAAACGTAGCTTCGATAAAAATAAATCTGATTCAAATTATTCAAACCACCTAATAAAAAAAACCATTCATTCAATAAAAACTTTGACATATTACATATAAAATCAAAAAGTTCAAAATTAGATCTCCTAGAAGCATTGGAAATAAATAGATAAAAACATTCGGACAAGCTTTTGAATGAACAGGTAGATGTGAATTACTCACTCCTACTTAACTTGTTTAATTAGTTTTTATTACCTTTCATACTAACTGTACAATGGCTCGGTGTGGATTTTCCTGTTATTCATCCAACTTGTTCTACGATTTGTTTATAATACCATACTCTTCATTCTGTTTTTCATTCTTGATAAAGCTGCTGTGTCAGCGAAACGTCGTCGAATTTTTTCAAATAAAGTGTAGATTAAAGTTAAACCTTGTGTTTTTTATCTCATTGAATTGAAAATTGATATTCAATAGGGATTTGAGGCAAAGGATTAGTAACTATGTTTTTCTTGGGTACCTAGTATCTTTGTGATACCTCGTTGGATTTATATAGGATTAACGACAGAACAAAGAAACCGGAAATTTTAAGAGATACAATCGTATTGCGCTATCATTAGGACGAATGATTTGGATTTATCTGGTTGTTGGTTTAATAATACAAATTCATTTAAAATAGTAAAAACTGTATTTATCTAGATAGCTTTTGCCAACAATTCAAATATGAAACAAAATGAATTAAATAACGAAAATTCAAAAATTTTCTGTCAGATAGTTCTTCATTAGAACTAGAAGACTCGTTGTCACTATCGTATGCTTGCAAAGTAATTATGAAATTGTCGATAACATCATCCAGCATAGGTTCTTGCTCCATAAAAGATTGTTCCATTTTCTGCATATTGTCGCATAATTATTCCCATTGATCTGGAGAAAACGAAGAGAAAAAGTCACCCCACAGTTTTTCCACATTTTTCATTGGGAAATCAACATTCCTGCCATCTACATAAACTTTCATGGCCAAATTTTTCAATCGGGTTTAAGTCAGGATGATATGGGGAAGTCTAAGTACATTGTGGCCCTGATTATTCAGGAGTTTTTCATTAGCATGCGTTCTATATCTGGGTTTGTGCAATTAAATCAGATTATGAAGTTCTGCTTTGAGCATCCCACCTGCGAAGGCAATATTTCGACGTTGCAGCCACTCTTTCTTTTCTTCTTTTCGGGAAGCCATGTTCGGGTGTTTTTCTGTTTGTACATTGTGTTATGGGGCGTTATTGATCACTAACAAACTTTTTGGTGGTAAATTTGGAATAATTTTTTCTCTTAACCATTTTTCGTAGTTTGCGAAATTCATATCATCGTGATTTACAATTGGTTTTACAATTGGACATAAGGCATCATATACGTTTCGTACGAATCCACATTCACTATCTGTGTTCAAAATTATCAGTCTTGGTCCTTTTGAAACAGGCTGACGTAGGCCATCGTTTGTCTCGTCACTCCAAGCCTTCTTGAGTATATGGAAGGAATGAATATATGTTTCGTCCATGTAAATTATTGGTCTCTTTTCTTGACGGTATCGTTTAAAGCTTCTTAAATAATTCAAACGTAGCTGCTGTATTTCAGGTTTTTCCATAAGGAGCTTTATATTCGTTTCCGTCTTAATCCAACGGAACCCCATTCATCTCAACACTTTTCGAATGCTTTTTCGTGATGCTGCATATTCATTATCAACAAGAAGAACAAGAAGGCAGCAATAAAATAACTCAAAGCGGGTAAATCTCCGGGAATGGATGGGATCACAGCACAGACACTCAAGAAGATATCCAGTTATATCAGTACACCGATGGTATTACTCATTAATAAAAGTTTTGCGGATGGCATAATCTCTTCCGTTATGAAATTCGCTGTGATAATTCCCATCCCCAAGAGTTCACAGAAAGCAAATATAAAGGATTACAGGCTGATCGCTCTAACTACAACTTTATACAAAGTATTCAAAAAATAATCAAAAAAAGAATATGTAGCTTCCTGAACCGCTTCGAAGTTCTATCAGAAAAACAATTTGGTTTCAAAGAAGGAAAATCCACTTAAGATGCAATTTCAAGACCTTTGAATCTCATAACTGCAGCCATAGATAGAAGGACTCCTGCCATGTGCATATTCATGGACTTGGCTAAGGCGTTCGATAAGGTCGATCATACAGAGCTTTTGAAGACTATGGAGTGTATCGGTTTAAGAGGACAATCCTTCAACTTAATTAGGAGTTATCTCAGTAATATACATCAAAACGTCAAGATAGGGAAAACGGTGAGTACACGTAAGTTGGTTAAGTGTGGTGTACCTCAGGGCACAGTTCTGGATCCGTTGCTGTTTTTACTGTATATGAATGATATTTGTCAAGTAGATGTTGATAGAGAGATAATCAGTTTTGCGGACGACACAGTGGTATTTTACGAGGCTCCCACATGGAAAGAACTGCGAGGAAGAGCTCAGTCAGGTTTTCCCAAGATCATGGAATTCCTTGCACAGCTTACATTGAAAAAAAAACGAAGTATATGCCATTTTCCAGTAATTAGAGTAATTCACCACCCTGAAATATGTCATACCAGAACTGAATTCTCAATAGAAGCAACAAATAATCTAAAATATTTGGATGTTATTATCGATAATCACTTAAGATGGGACATGCATGTTGATGATGTGAATAAACTGAGATATACTTTGGACAAGTTAAAATTCCTAAGAGATGTGTGTCAGGAGAGAGACCTGAAGCTAGTATATTATAGTATTGCAGAACCACATATTACGTATGGCATATTGGTCTGGGGAGCTCTGGTTGACTGTCATTATAAGAGGATGGAAGTTATGCAGAAGTGAATTCTGAAAATAATTTCCTTCAAGTCATATACTTTCCCTACAGACGAACTTTATAAATTAGCAAATGCTTTGATGCTCGACAACATTATGCTCATGTACTTTTGTTATACATCTTTAAGAATAAGCACTGTGTACCTGGACTAAAGAGATCATCGGCACATACGTTCAGGAACTTTGGCGACGTATCAGCTCTACAGATGAATAAATCTCTTGGATTGAGAACTTTCACCTACCTCTGACTACTAACATACAACTTACTACCTGTAGAGATAAGAGATGTCAGATCATTTATGGCTTTTGCTACCAAGATCAAAGCTTGGATACACAAAAAAGGACGATTATTCTTTCACCACTTTTTCAATCGAAATAATTTCATATAAACCTCTCAATTTATTAAGCCAACAAGGGAGTGCATTCACGCAAATATTAATTTGTATTGTATATTCAACTATTCGTTTTAGTATTTCTATTTTATGCCACGAACAAGTGACTACACTTTTGTGGATGGTTAATGTTTATTGCCAGTTGAATAACCTATGTTTGATGAAATGTTCTTGCAATAGTTATGAATAAACATTTATTATCGTGGACTTATGCACTATCTCAGCTGTTAGCTGGATATAATTTACCTTTCCCAGATTTAGCAATCAAAGGGAATAGGCTCGATTACAATATACTTGACATAAATTTCCTAACTATCCTACATGTATTAAGAATTACAGCTTTTTGCATTTCTATATAGGTATTCTTATGCAATTCTAATTTCTTAAGGCTATCATGCAAAGTTTTGGGTATTAAACCAGTCGAGGATACGATGACAGGAACAATATCTATTTTATCGAGGTGCCACATCTGCTTGATCTCAATAGCAAGGTCTGTGTATTTGGACGTTTTCTCCTGGAACTTGTTCAGCACGTTGTTATTATTCGGTATGGCGACATCCACCAGCATTGCTGTTCTGGCTCTCTTATCATACACCACTATGTCCGGCCTATTATTCGTCACCATTCTGTCAGTGATAACAGGCCTATCGTAGTATAATCTGATCAGTCATTTTCCAATACGGGCGCCGGCTGATACTTGTAATATGGCTGGAAGGTGTTCAGAAGTCCGTACTTGTCTGCAAGTTTCTGGTGGATAATGTTGCACACTTGATTATGCCTGTGAAGATACTCTGTATTGGCCAGTTGTTCGCATCCGAACGTAATATGCTGTATAGTCTCCGATCTTATATGGCATTTTCTGCACTTATCTGTTTGTAATGTTCCGTCCTTCATTATAAATTTTTGTAATCCGATCACTTGGTCGTAAGGAATCCCTCTGTTTCTGTGAATAATTCTCCTTTCATCAGGCTTCTTTGTCGATGTGTGGTTGATTAATCTCATGGTGATGTCGTCCATGTAATGAATGTAATGAATAAACATTATTATTATTATTATCATTGGCGAACTTTTGATGGATTCGCTGCATCGAGTCAACGAGAACTGTTTTCTTCGCTGATTTTCTTCTCTATCCTAAATCCGTTTGTAATGTTCCGTCCTTCATTATAAATTTTTGTAATCGTTTGTAGCGATCACTTGGTCTTGGATGGCCATAAGGAATCCCTCTGTTTCTGTGAATAATTCTCCTTTCATCAGGCTTCTTTGTCGATGTGTGGTTGATTAATCTCATGGTGATGTCGTCCATGTAATGAATGTAATGAATAAACATTATTATTATTATTATCATTGGCGAACTTTTGATGGATTCGCTTAATGTGGGTATGATTTTATCATCGAGTCAACGAGAACTGTTTTCTTCGCTGATTTTCTTCTCTACACGTTCTTGGACCTTTTTCAGAGAAATTACATGTACATTTTGCATCCCTTCGCGTTTTATAAAATGAATGACATTCGCAATTATTTCCCTGGATTGCCCACTCAATTTTTTCCTTTCAAATTGGAAACCAACTCCATCCTCACCAAAACTTAGAAATATTGATATGAAATTTGCTAGATTCGGTCCTGTTCGCTTGGCTCTTCTTAAGGCCTCAAAGGTTCATTGAGAACTGAGCTCTTGGCCGCGTGACTGGCAAAGTTAACGCGCAACAAGGGCAGGGCTATTTCACCTTCATATATATATATATATATATATATATATATATATATATATATATATATATATATATATATATATATATATATATATATATATATATATATATATATATATATATATATATATATATATATATATATACTGGGTGATTCACAAGTTGCGCAGTGCTCTGTAGCTCGTACACTCTTGAAGATTTCATTTTGTTCGAACGGTATTGTATTTAGAAAGTAAAAATCTACTTCAGCAATTTATTTTGAAGTAAACAGGGTGTCCCAATTTTCTATAAAAAATCTTGGGAGGTTTTTCTGATTGGAAGACCACTTTTTTGTTGAAGATTCAAGAGCGTCCTAAACTCTGTTATAATGTCTTTAAGTAATATGTTTTTTTGGTGAGTAGTTCCGTCACAATATTTTTTTCCGTAAAAATTCATGAAAATATGCTTTCACATCATCGCATGCTCCTTACAGAGGATGAATACTTTTTCCTTTCGTTTTCTTATTGCCCAAGGATAGCTTTATTAATGAGTTGAAATAGATTATCCTCATTTCATACAGGAGTGACTCAAAAAATTATTGAATATTGTAATTTCAAAAATATATCTTGATTTTTTCAAATGGGACATCCTGTATTTTATTATTCATGTCAACGAATGAAATATTGGGCCATATTTTTGCAGAAGTAACCTTATCTTTAACTTCGACCATTTTCGAAATAAAAAATATAAACTAAAATAATAAAATCAGAGGTTGCGAAAGAAGAGTTTATTAGTACATATCATTATACCTGATCAGAGAAATGGAGTGCATGAAATACGTAATAGATTGGAATTTGGGGAGATCTACAAGTTATTAAACTATTTCAATAAGTCTACGAAATGTTGCCCGTTTCTTTGTAGACACAACTCAATCCTTCTGAGGAACGACCGTTGAACTATCGACAACATTTGCGGATTAACTGACTGAAAAGCGTCGACTATTCTCTGTCTCATATCCAACTGTGTTGTAGAACGAATCTGGTCAACGATGCCCGTAATATAACCCCACAAGAAAAAATCTAGACTTGTAAGGTACGGAGACATAGCTGGCCATCTAACAGGACCACCACGTCCTATCCATTTGTTTGGAAATACAAGATTCAAATGCTCCCTAACCTTATGTGAGTAATGTGCCGGTGCTCCATCTTGTTGAAACCACAAATCTTGTCTTACATGCTATGGTACATTGGACATGCTAAGTTTAGTCACAAACATCATTTGGAAAACGGAGAGCCACCGATATGCGATACTTGCAATGTTCCGCTCACTGTTAGGCACGTACTCTTACAATGTAACAAATTCGCAGATGACAGAAAAGCATTACACGTGGATGACAACCTAAAGGACATGCTCAGCAACAATCCTTACAAAATGGAAACGCTGTTTAAGTACCTACATAGAATTAACTACGTTGATTGTATTTAAAATAATAGTTTTATAAGATGTTATGTAAATGTATTATATATGTCAGAGTGTAAATGGCCAAGATGTCGAAACACTCTTAAATAAATTATAACAAAAAAAAAAAGGAAAATTGGTAGATGATTTTGCAGAAGATCTAAATAAATTCCACTATTGAGGTGTCGTCGAAAAAGTGCGGCCCAATTAGATCTACTATAGCGGCCCATACATTTAAGGACCAACGATACTGGTGATCTATTTGTCTCATTAGTTGTGGATTTTCCGTGGCGTATTAATGAAAGTTATGCCTGTTAATAAGCCCATTCTTGTGGAAAGTTCCTCTTCCATGAAAAAACTCTGCTAAACATATTTGGATTTTCCGCTACTTTGTCACTTGCCCAATTGCAAAAACTGATTCGATTTTCATAGTCTTGATTGTTCAGTTCCTGGTGCAGCTGTACATGATATTCAAGAAATTTATTCACTTTTAAGATTCTCTGGACAGAAGTTTGACTTATATCTGTTAACTGAGAAATCTCTCTTTGGCTTTTATATGGGTCCTCTGTCACCGTCAACAAAACTGATAACTGGTTGTCTTCAGCTGTAGTAGTTTTTGGTTTTTCATGTTTTTTGTGAGCGATATTACCCGTTTCGATAAATCTAATTAAAAGTTTTTCAAGGCATCTTGCATCAGGATGCCTCTTATCAGGAAACCTTTGTGCATAAACTCTATTTGCCAACAAAGAATTTCTATCACACTCGCCCAGAATAAAAATCATATCAACCATTTCTTCTTTGGAGAACTTCATGGCAGTCAATTGAGAAAATTGGGTTCAAACCTCACTTCAACAATGTTTAATAACGAAACACTGATAAGTTCACCACGTAAATTGCAGAATACGATATGTCCGGACACCTGACAGAAGGCACAAATGAAAAAATGTCAACACATACCTCGATTCACGTTTTGATCGTCTTGATTTCATTTCAATAATCGAATATTTCGAAAAGGATCGAAGATAAAGATAAGGTTACTTCTGCAAAAATATAGCACCATATTTTATGCGTTGACATGAATAATGAAATACAGGATGTTCCATTTGAAAAAATCAAGATATGATATTTTTTGAAATTGCAATATTCAATAATTTTTTCGAGTCACTCCTGTATAAAATGAGGATAATCTATTTCAATTCATCAATAAAGCTATCCTTGGGCAATAAGAAAACGAAAGGAGAAAAGTATTCATCCTCTCTGGCCGAAGGAGCATGCGATGATGTGAGAGCCTATTTTCATTAATTTTTACCGAAAAAAAAATATTGTTACGAAACTACTCACCAAAAAAACTTATTACTTAAGGACATTATAGCAGAGTTTAGGCCGCTCCTGAATCTTGAACAAAAAAGTTGTCTTCCAATCTCAAAAAACCACCCAAGATTTTTTTATAGAAAATAGGGACACCTTTTTACTGCAAAATAAACTGCTGAAGTAGATTCTTACTTTCTAAATACAAAACCGTTCGAACAAAATGAAATCTTCAAGAGTGTACGAGCTACAGAGGACCGCGCTGGTGAATCACCCAGTATATATATATATATATATATATATATATATATATATATATATATATATATATATATATATATATATATATATATATATATATATATATATATATATATATATATATATATATAGGTGTCCCAGATTCGATGATTTTGTGGGCAGCTATGTGAAACATTGCAGAAAAAAATGACCACCCTTTCTGGGACTCGATTTTTCAAAAAATCTTATTGACCAAAACCGATTTTAGTATCATTTTTTGTTTCCGAGGTATTTCGGAATTTTCGATTTTTCGGTATCTGAGCAAATGACCATATCTCAGGTACTAATTGAGTTACGCAAAAAATAGAATCTGCTGGTTATCTTTACCAAGAGCGATTCCCGGAGCGACACCAGTGTGACAAACGTATTTTCAGAAGATTGGACACTACATTCCATCAAAAAGTACCGGGAATTGATTATTTGAAGAGTTTGCTTAAAACGATGTCAAAATTTTTGTTATTATTAAGTTGGCACATCTGTTTTCTATACTGACGCAGAGTTTGAACGCGATCTGTCATTTAGTTTGTTCACAGTGCTTGGTTTTACAGCGGATAAAAATATCAAACGAAGAATTTGTCTCAAATTTTGTATTGCAAATGGAATTTCGTGTGCCGAATTGCTTTAAATGTTACAGAAGGCTCACGAAGAATTGATTTTATCGAAAACATGTGCATTTGAGTGGTACAGTGCATTCAACAGCGGCCGAGATGTGGTGGAAGATTTGTCTCGTTCTGATCGGCCATCAACATATTCAACTGAAGTTAACATCCATTGTTCGGATAATCCAATTGCTTTGATTTTCACATACCTATCGCCTTTCATTTTTTAATATCGGTTATTGACGGCCTACCAACTTTATAATCATTTGATAACTCTATTGCTGTTTTAGCTTCCTGTAACCGCTTATTTATCACAAATTTATCTTTTATTTGAAGGATAACACGTTTACGTTTTGGCATTTCAAAATTTTCCATTTTCAAATTCAACAACGCCTACGAGGACTTTCGCAAAATTCAGAATTATAATGAAATGCTTTTCCGACAGCTTGCCCCTGAAGAAGAAAAAGTTAAAATTAAAGTAGCGGAAAATTCTGATTTGGAACAACTTAAGAATCGTGTAGAGGTAGCCGAGACCATTCATAGAGTGAATAAAGACGAAATCTCCAGAGATATTTATAGGAAGTTAAGAAAGCAGTACAAAAATGCAATAGACAGCGAGATTCGAAGAACACATTTAGAGAAGATAAAGAGCTCAGCTAATCCACAGAGGTCGACTTGGAGAGTGATAAATGCTTACATCAAGGAACCAAAATTTAAAGATATGAAATGCACTATCACTGTCGATGAGTTCAACAAGTTTTTCAATAATTTTTCCAAACTTCTCACACCAACAGTTGCAGATACACAAAAATGCATGAAGTATGTGAGAAATATCAATTCAGCTGACTATGGATCCATGTTCTTGAAACCCACAACTGTGAATGAGATTTTGACAACGATATCTGAATTCAAGAACAAGTCGTCGTGTGATTACTATGGTTTCAATGTAGTATTGCTGAAAAAAAGTCATTCAATCAGTGGTCGATCCATTATGCAAAATGGTAAATTTGAGTTTTGAGGAGGGTATCGAAATCCTTTGAAGATCGCAAAAGTGACACCAGTTTTTAAAGGAGAAAAAAACGACGCAAACAACTACAGACCAGTTGCTATACTGATTGCTTTCTCCAAAACTTTGGAATCACTTCTGAGGAAAAGAATCGTCGACTATGTTGAAAATTAGGGTATACTTAGCGAACTTTCGCAAAAGGAGGTCTACTACCACAGCGATCTTAAGGATAATAGATTTTACGCTCGAGACAACAGAGAATATGCGGAGATTAGCAACTGTGACTTGAGTAAGGCTGGGATGCTATGGCATGAGGGCTCCAATTTACAACAATATACAACAAACAACTCGAAGAACAAATAGAGAAACAGATTAGAGCTAATGATGCGAAAAAACTCGCGATGTCTCCTAATAAAAGCAGAGCCATTTGGGAGATAATCTAGTCTAGAACCAATTCTAAGTATATAAACACCTCAAAAAATTCTAGGGAACACTTACCAATATCTTTAAAATATGAATTTGATGATTCGAATTTATAGAAATCTTTCGGTTTTTGTTAGGATGTATTGTATATAATGTATTCTCAAGAAAACAAAATAATATTTGACTTCTTCAAAGCACCTATTATAAAAAAATTGATATTTAAAATGTCGAAATTTGGTAAAACAAAAAAAATCCTGAACTAATATTTTCGAAACGATATGGAAGCACTTATATTTTTCAGTACCCAGAAAGTCCACCTCTGTTATTAATGGCACTTTGGCATCGTCGCGGCATGCTCAATATTAAATTGTCTATTACATTTTGGCCTAAGTCATTCCAAGCCCCCTGAACTGCTAATCGAAGCTCCTGTTCATGATGGAAGACGTTTTGACGCAGGAGATTTCTTTTTAGGGTGTCCAACACATGCTCGATGGGATTCAGATCTGGGGAGCAGGATGGCCACGGTAGAAGATCGATATCATTCTCTTCAAGAACGTTCAATACAACTCTTGCACGATGAGGAGGGGCATTATCTTGTTGGAATAGTGGATTTTGACCCATTGTCAATGTGAACTGTCTGTTTGTTCCTGAGAAACACACAATAATGTCACCGACATATCGATACCAATATAGGAAATGTTTACTGAGCGGGTGTTTATGAATAGTTTTTCTATATTATTAAGGGAAACCCCTTAAGCCCTCTTTTAGCAGAAAGCTTCATGGATAACATAGAAAAAACTATTCATAAACACCCGTTTAGTAAACATTTCCTATATTGTTATCGATATGTCGATGACATTATTGTGTGTTTCACAGGAACAAACAGACAGTTCACAGTATTCGAAAATTTCATCAATAACCTGCACCCAGAAATAAAATTCACTTCAGAAATAGAACAGAACAATTCGATCAATTCCTAGACCTAACAATAACAAGGTCAAATAATATACACCAGTTTTCAATTTATCATAAGCCTTCTCATACAGATATCACAATTCATTATACATCGGCACATCCTTACCAATATAAAGTTGCAGTATTTAACAGCTATATACATAGACTCTTGAACACACCGATGTCTAATGATAATTATTTCAAAGAATTGAATTTGATAAAACAGATCGCAATAAATAATGGTTATGATGCAAATTTAGTTAGCAGCATACTACATAAGAAAACACAAAAATTAGCTTTACAACATATATATCCAATCGGTGAACACCAAGACAAGAAATTCAATAGTTTAACATATATTATAGGCAATATTAGCAATAATGTGAAATCCTTCTTGAAAATTCAAATTTAAATATAGCGTTCAAAACATCAACAAATTTAGATTCATTTATCAGGTATTATAAATCTCCAATTAATAAAGAAAATAAATCAGGTGTTTATAGATTGGACTGTGCAGATTGCAATTGTTTTTATATAGGTAGAAAAGGAAGAAATTTTAATGTAAGAATCTCTGAACATAAACGCAGTTTCATCAATGGAAAAACCGATTCAAATTATTCAAATCATCTTAGGGAAAATGGTCACTCTTTCAATTCAGAATTTAAAATCCTACATTCTGAGAAGAGAGGTATAATACTCAACCTTCTGGAAGCACTTGAAATTAACAGATTTAGGAATTCACCGGAAATTCTTAATGATCAGGTAGACATAAATAACTCACTCTTATCAAATTTATTTCCTAAACATTAGTTCAAGTACGAATAGCTCTGAGTGGATTGCCTCTTTATTATATATAAAAATTTGTTAGTAAGATATATTTGTAGTATTCATTCGCTCTTGATAGATACTGTGTATCGAAACGCGTCGAGCATTTAATAATATATTTTAGTAGAAATCATCGTTTACTTGTATTTGTAATATATTGATGGTTGAAATAAAAAACTGAACTTAACTAAACATTGACTTGTCATCAGGTTAATGTACAGCATCATTTTTGTCAGAACTTGGGATCTTCTCCAAGGTAGCAGGGGTCTTGGGCACTAATATTTTGAAGTAATGATAGTTATGGTCTGTATACATTTAAAAACAGTAATCAAAATGAAATTTTACCTATTATTTATATGACTTCAAGTTAGTCCAAGAAAACCCTTTTTTGTAATAAAGCTTTGCGTTTTGTAAAATAATCTGACGTTCTTGAATATTATTAGTATTATTTTTAGTTTTCAGAACACCTAAATATATAGAAATCAGTTGAAAATATCGGGACAGCATATTTGTTGAGGACCTGAGTAATCATTTATATCTTCAGACACGTGCTGCATCAGACAAAATAATTTTTGTTCTTCATAGTTTGTATTGACATATGGAGGTGTCACAGAATTCATATGCACTATTTCACCAGCATATAGATGACCAGAAATTAGATCATAACTCCTCTTAAATTTTTTGATAGGACGCTTCCCTGCTGAGTTATTGTACATGGTGGGCAAATTTCGATGTATTTATACGACAGATATGTGAAATATTGCAGATAGAGAAAAATTAACCCTTCCCTTTTCGATCTTGTTTTCAGGGACTAGTTTAGTGGTGCCAAAATTTTTTGATATCTATTTCCGTTCTGGACTTATTCAGAATTTGTCGAATTTTGTGAAAATCGTCCATCGCGGATATCTCGATCATCATCATAGTTACATAAAAATAACTGGTGAAATAGTGGACACGAATTCTGGGACATATCTATTGTAACACTGCTATGCTCGGTCAGTAAAGGCGGAAAAAATTATTTGTCTTAGCGTCTCTGTGGGTACCACAGGTTAATATGTGTGGAGCATTGGAACAGTGCATACGTCTTTTATGTTCTTTTTAATGTGGGCGATTCAATAACTTCCAGTGAGATCGTTGACACACTCTATGTTTGAAGATCATTAATGTAAAAGCATACCGTGCACATAAATAATTTGTTTTTGGCTATGCGTCACAAAAGTAGGTTCTATACTCACACACGTTAAGAGAAACAATACTATACATTATGTCGAAAAAGTACCGGACTTGATTATTTGAAAAATCTGGTTAAAACGATTGTCAACATTTTTATTGTTGCTAAGTTGGCACACTGTTTCGGACGCGATCTGTCATTTACTTTGTTTACAGTAATCGATTTTGTCAGTTCTCAGTGTATTTTGCGATTTTTGCAATGGATAAAAATATCGAACAAAGAATTTGTCTCAAATTTCGTATTGCAAATGGAATTTCGTGTGTCGAATCGCTGGAAATGTTACAGAAGCTCACGGTGAATCGACTTTATCAAAAACACGTGTATATATACAGGGTGCTTCACCGAAAACTAAACAGAGGCTATATCTACCAAGATATTCATTTCTGATCGAAACGCAAAAACATGTCAATTTTTGTTTCAAGGGGGACATCTTTTGGGGTACAATACTTGCCTGAAATATCAACCCCCTAAGCGAGGGTTGCAATCCTTAGAAATTTTGAATAGGGAAGATGGGTCGAGGGATGCCTCGAACGAATTTCCATTTTTAATTGAAAACTGTAAAAGTTACAGGGTGAGCAACTGAAAGATAGGAAAGACTATTTCCCTGAGACTATTCAAGTTTCAGTGAGGTAAAATGGAACAGATCCATGCTGATCAATGGCAGTCATCATCAGGTACCATCCTCATCTCGAATTTCAACCCCTGGAGCAGGGGTGACAACCCTTGAAAATTTGGAAGAGGGTAGATGGGTCGAGTGATAACTCGAAAGAAAGGTATTATCTTTGTCTGCATTCCCGTGAAAAAATTTTCATTTTTGATTGAAAACTGTAGAAGATACATAGTGAAATCTAACCTAACCTAGCTTTAAAAATAACACAGGGTTGAAATTTGGATGTGAATGGTGTTTCGGAAGATGACAGCCTTTAATCTGGAATGAATCTGTTCCATTTTTTTGCACTAACACTTGAATAGCTTAGGGCGATAGATAGTCTCCTCTATTTTTCAGTAGCTCACTCTGTATCTTCTACAGTTTTCAATCAACAATGAAAATTCGTTCCCGGGGATGCAGACAAAGATAATACCTTTCTTTCGAGGTATCACTCGACCCATCTACCCTCTTCCAAATTTTCAAGGGTGGTCACCCTTCTCTAGGGGTTGATATTCGAGATGAGGATAGTACTTGATGATGACTGCCATTGATCAGCATGGATCTGTTCCATTTTACTTCACTGAAACGTGAATAGTCTCAGGGAAATAGTCTTCCCTATCTTTCAGTTGCTCACCCTGTATCTTTTACAGTTTTCAATTAAAAATGGAAATTTGTTCGAGGCGATGTAGACAAAGATACTACCTTTCTTTTGAGTATCACTCGACCCATCTTCCCTATTCAAAAGGTTCAAGGATTGCAACCCCCGCTTAGGGGGTTGATATTTCAGGCAAGTTTTGTACCCCAAAAGATGTCCCCCTTGAAACAAAAATTGACCTGTTTTTGCGTTTTGATCAGAAATGAATATCTTGGTAGATATAACCTCTGTTTAGTTTTCGTTAAAGCACCCTGTATGAGTAGTACAATGCATTCAACAGCGGCTGGGATTTGGTGGAAGATTTACCTCGCTCTGGTCGGCCATCAACATCTTCAACTGAAGTTAACCTATAAAGTAAAGGAAATGGTAATTGAAAATCGTCATCATCTCACAAGGCGACCATTGTGAATGAATTTCTGATCCAAAACTCAAGAAATACCATCGAACAACCACCGTATCCGCTTGAAACGGCTCCGGTCGACTTTTTTCTTTTTCCAAAACTCAAATTACCACTTCGTGGTACCTATTTTGAATCAATAGAAGACAGAAGAGGGGTCTACTTTGAAAGCGATACAGTAAATTTTGATGAAAAATGAATATTTTGTGTTTCATTGACCAATTCCCGGTATTTTTTGACATAATGTATACAGCATTAATCATGTAGATCTTTTTAAAATACATATATCGATTTTCAGCTGGATGAGATTGACCTTCCAAGTTGATGTGAGAGGTAAAGTACCTGTAAAAGTGGTAGCTAGAACATTTGCATCAGGAAAAACAGAAAAACTAGTATATCAGTGTTTATCAGATATGGGACTGCCGAGTGGAAAAAACGATATAATTGAACCAGATGACTTTACCTTTGAAAAATTCTACGCCCTTTATCATAAAATATGTCCTAGGAACGACATTGAAGAACTGTTTCAAACCATGTAAGAAATTTTCAGTAAATATTATTTATTATTATTATATTATTGAAATTGCAATACCTGAATCATCTTATTTTCTTCCTAACATTAATTACAACGTGATCGGTCGAATGAAAAACCATGTGATCGTCTAGTACCTGAACTTGCCTTCAAGTTCTTTTTAAAAAATAGAACCCTTAGTTTTTCGTTGTGTTTTGTATTTGTAGTAACCTATTCAAGTTCTTTCATGTGAGGTTCGATGTAACACGACCAATCCTTCTTGGCTTAAATCATAAGCAAGGAAATTAAAAATTCGAAATTGATTCGGCAACAATGTCTATTTGATCTTTGCAACATTCTTATTAAATTCTTTTCTCTGCAATTTTTGGCGTCTTTCAATGAATTTAATTCAACATCAGATCATTTAGATACAGACCTAATTGGACCTCATGTGTGGAAATTGGGTGGGCCTAATCGGCTCTCATCCATATTATGAGTGGAAATTGGGATATAAAATTATTATAGACAGGCCTAATCAACCCTCACTCATAATATGAGTGGACATTGGAATATAAGATTATTATAGACAGGCCTAATCGGCCCTCACCCATATTATGAGTGGAAATTGGGATATAAGATTATTATAGATGGGCCTAATCGGCCTGCACCCATATTATGAGTGGGAATTGGGATATTAGATTATTATAGACGGATGTAATCGGCCCGCACCCATATTATGAGTGGAAATTGTGATATAAGATTATTATCTTCTTCTCCTCAAAGTGCCTCTTCGGCTATCATCCTGGCAATCTGAATTTTGGACACGGCTGCCCGGAACAGTGAACGCGTACTCCTCCCGAACCACTGGCGCAGATTCTTAAGCCATGATGTTCTTCGTCGGCCTGGAGCACGCCTTCCCTCGATTCGTCCTTGAATGATCAGCTGGAGAAGTTGGTTCTTGTTATTCCTCATCACGTGGCCGAAATAGAGCAGTTTTCGCGTCTTCGCTGTTGTCAGCAGCTGCGCACTACTGCCAATCCTTCGGAGAACCTCTGCGTTGATTACATGATCTCGCCATGAGATATGCAACGGATCACCCACATTTCAAAGGGGGCGATTTTATTTTCAAGACGTTGCGTGAGAGTCCAGCCTTCCATGCCGTAGAGTACTGTTGGAAATACATAGCATTTAACCATTCTTGTTCGTACTTCTATGCTTAGGTTGCGATTAGTTAGCAGTTTTTTCATTTTGATGAACACACTCCTGGCTTGTTCAATTCTGGACTGTATTTCCTGCCTCATCTCCCACTTGCTGTTCAGCATGCAGCCAAGGTACTGGCACACCCTCCTTTTTACTGATCACCATCAGCTCAGTTTTTCTGACATTAACATTTATGTCATAGTTACGGCTGGCCTCTTGCACCGTATCCAGAAGCCGTTGCAGTCCTTCTGCTGATGACGCAATTAGGACAGTGTCGTCAGCAAATCTTAAGTTGTTAATCAATTTCCCGTTAACAGATATCCCAGCATGCACACCATCAAGAGCATCTGCCATAATTCTCTACGAATACAAATTGAATAAGGTAGGCGAAAGAACACATCCTTGCCTAACCCCGCGTACAATTGGAATATCTCTTGTCTCTTCTGATTCAATCAGCACTGATGCTACTTGGTTCCAGTAGAGGGATGCTATTGTGCCAACATTATTACCGTCAATCCCAGCATTCTTGTTTTTCTATTATAAACAGGACTAATCGGCCCGCACCCATATTATGAGTGGAAATTGGGATATAAGATTATCATAGACAGGCCTAATCGGCCTTCACCCATATTATGAGTGGAAATTGGGATATAAGATTATTATATACAGGCCTTATCGGCCCTCACCCATATTATGAGTGGAAATTGTGATATTAGATTATTATAGAAGACTTCATCGGTCTTTACCGACATAAGGAGTGGAAATTGGAGGGCCTAATCGGCTCTCATCCATATTATGAGTGGAAATTGGGATATTTGTTTATTATAAACAGGCCTCACCCTCACTTCCAGAGTGGAAGTTGGGATATAAGATTAGTATAAACACGCCTAATCGGCCTTCACCCACCTTACTTCTGTATAATAAAGTAGGTCCGTATATTCAGCTTCACCGTCCTGACATAATTCACGAAATAGCCGCGTGTTTAATGCATGTCCCTTGATAAAATTTACACTGTTGATGACATCATGTATGACGGCTTCCAGTGTAGGTTCTAAATATTTGATCATAAGGGCCTGGCGATGGATCATACAGTGAGTAACTTCAATATTTGGGTTATTCTTTTTAGGAAAGCCGAAAAACCATTAATATGACCTAGCATAGCTGAAGCTTCATCTAAAGGTACAGAAATACAGTTTTCCCATTTGAAGTATTCATTTACTTTATTGTAGACATCAATACCACGAGATCTCAACTCGAGAGGAGAACAAAACAGTAATTCCTCTTTAAACTTATCTGCAGCTTTGTAGCGAACATATACCATTAGCTGTGAATTGCTACTAAAATCAATTGTCTCAACAAGCTGAATAGCAAAATATTCAGCCTGTTTTTATGCGGAAATAACATGTTCCTTCACATTTTCTGCGTTCTTTCACAATTCTCGCAGACAAGGGCACTGAACTCAGTTTCTTCGCTTCTTTTTGACCACACATAATCTCTGCCATTTTTACACCATTTGAGGTAATTTACCCCGGTTCCCCGACCGCTGGTCTATAATAATCTAATATCCCAATTTCCACTCATAATATGGGTGAGGGCCAATTAGGTCTGTATCTAAATGATCTAATATTTCTTTAAATTTATTCAAAGACGTCAAAGATTGGAAAGAAAAGAATTTAATACGAATGTTGCAAAGATCAAATATATATTGTTACCGAATCTGTTTGTGATTCTCTAATTTCCATACCTATGGTTTTAGCGACGACAGATTGGTCGTATCACATCAAAAATCACATATGAGAAAATCTCTAAAAATTACTATTTGCGAGATTATCGCAATGTGTAGACACATTGAAGAATTTTTATTCAAGGAACAACATATATACACTGCCACCTACTCATCTCAATTCGTAGGAGCGCCAGTAAACATGTAAATGTTACCGCGATAACAAAGGATAGATAAACAGGAAAACTTCAGGCAGTCACACTAGTTCGACAATTCACCACAACGCTACACACCGTGTCAGCTAGGAAGCGGTCTGTCGAAAGACCAATGCTCCTCATTCCCATCTGCGTTTGTGTGTAGCGTTTAGGTGAATTGTCGAACTAGTGGGACTGGTGAAGTGGACTCTGTCTCGATTCGTTGAAGGGCGCAGTATCATTTACATGTTTAATGGCGCTCCAACGAATTGAGATGAGTAGGTGGCAGTGTAGCCTGATGTTGTGAATGAGTATGCAATGCTGACGAGGTCAAATGAGACCGAAACTGCAATTCATTGCTCCTATTCATGACATCTGACCGTATTGTACCACTGCTGTGTGGCCCCGGTTGACGGTGATTATGAAGGGTGGATCGGAAAACCAGCTTCTTCAAGGAGGGGTATTTAACACTCTATGGAAGGTTGAATATAGTTCCTTAAATAAAAATTCTTAAATCACATAAAAGAACTTGAATAGGTTACTATAAATACACAACGCAATAAAAAAGGGGTCCTATTTAATAAAAAGAATTATAAGGCTAGTTCAGGTACTAAACGCACACATGGTTTTTTATTTTACCGATCTCATTTGGTCTCAGGTGTAATTAACGTAGGGAAGATAATAAGATAATTCAGGTATTGCAATTTACATTGAAGCGATGTATTTTGCATCGTCTTTTATAGACCGGGGTATGGGTTGTTTCATTATCGAGTATTTGCTTTTTTTAGAACTGAAGGTAAGGGAGATACCATGAGCATAGATCAGCTTATCAATTTTCTGAACGAGAAACAACGAGATCCCAGATTGAATGAAATTTTGTACCCTTTGTATGATGAGAAGAGAGCAGCTGAAATAATTGCAACTTATGAACAAGAAGAGAATTACATAAAAGAGAATAAACTGTCCAAAGACGGACTTATCAGGTAAAAATTAAATAAACCATTAAGTTCATGAATGCAAATATTTTATCAAGGAAAAGTGCATGTGAATATACGTCTAGCTTACCTAGATGTCGCCATTCGTATACATGTACTTATTGAGACTTTGCGGGATTATACAGGGTGAATCCGGATGAACTATACATACTTCTACGGTGGATGCAATTCGATGGGTTGAAATCTTTTGTAGATTCTTGTTGGTGGATTTACAGGCTGTTTTTTGGAAATTACCAAAAAGTTTGAGTCCCTAAAATTCTCAAACGACTTTTAAGACATTATTGTCATCGAAGATATTGCCGAAAAAAAATAGGAAATTCCAGGACCGGACTGAAACATCCTCATTTTCAGTGTTCAGCAGTATATTGACTCTTTAACGCATACTATTTTTCTAGAAGAAGCACATTAGGAAGTTGAATAATCAGTAATAAAATCCCATGGCACACCTACACATTTTTTTTTATCTTGAGTCGATTTTTTATAAACCCTTCATTTTTCGTCCGTAAATTGGGAGAATATTCCTTGAATCCAGTAACAGAAAAACACCTTTACACGATTAACGTGGTTTAACATCGTACTGACTGATACGTTGAATTTCTCATCAGATTCGACTAGAAAGATCTGGGTCGAAAATAGGGGTCGCATTCAGATTTTCTGAAAACCTTGTGATGAAGGATAAGGAACGTTATCTTCCTGCTTTTCCCGGCTATCTTACGAATTCATGAAAAAATTAACATTTTGACGTCCATTTCATGAAGAATTTACATTCATTCTAATTTCCACTTCAAAAACGAGCTAATACGTCGCGGGCTAGGCGGCAAATTCATCGAACGAGAAATCAAGATTACATCCGTGTTGCCCGTTTCTTTGAAGACACAACTCAATCCTTCTGAGGAAAGACCGGTGAACGCTCGACAACATTTGCGGATGGACTGACTGAAAGACGTCGACTATTCTCTGTCTCATTCCAACTGTGTTGTAGAAGGAATCTGGTAAACGATGCCCTTAATATAACCCCACAAGAAAAAATCTAGATTTGTAAGGTCCGGAGATCTAGCTGGCCATCTAACAGGACCACCACGTCCTATCCATTTGTTTGGAAATACAAGATTCAAATGCTCCCTAACCTTATGTGAGTAATGTGCCGGTGCTCCGTCCTGTTGAAACCACAAATCTTGTCTTATATGCTCTGGTACATCGGCAAGTAACATTGGTAGATGATCTGCCAGAAAATCTAACTACATTTCATTATTGAGGTGCCCGTCGAAAAATTTGCGGCTCAATTAGATATCCATCTACTATAGCGGCCCATATATTCAAGGACCAACGATGCTGGTGATCT
This sequence comes from Cryptolaemus montrouzieri, assembly GCA_013387265.2. NCBI lineage: Eukaryota > Metazoa > Arthropoda > Insecta > Coleoptera > Coccinellidae > Cryptolaemus > Cryptolaemus montrouzieri. The sequence goes on from JABFTP020000001.1 coordinate 6,056,410, forward strand.
ATTTGTCTCATGAGGTGTGGATTTTCCGTGGCGTAATAATGAAAGTTGTGCCTGTTAACAAGACCATTCTTGTGGAAAGTTCCCACTTCCGAGAAAAGAACTCTGTAAACATATTTGAATTTTCCGCTACTTTGTCACAAAAATTGATTCGATTTTCATAGTCTTGATTGTTCAGTTCCTGGTGCAGCTGTACATGATATGCATGAAATTTATTCACTTTCAAGATTCTCTGGACGGAAGTTTGACTTATATCTGTTAACTGAGTAATCTCTCTTTGGCTTTTATATGGGTCCTCTGTCACTGTCAATAAAACTGATAACTGGTTGTCGGTGCTCCTTCCTGTTGAAACCACAAATCTTGTCTTATATTGCTCTGGTACATCGGCAAGAAACTTTGGTAGATGATTTTGCAGAAAATCTAAATACATTTCACTATTGAGGTGCCCATCGAAAAAGGACCAACGATGGTGGTGATCTATTTGTCTCATGAGGTGTGGCTTTTCCGTGGCGTAATAATGAAAGTTGTGCCTGTTAACGAGCCCATTCTTGTGGAAAGTTGTCTCGTCCGAGAAAAGAACTGCTAAACATATTGGGATTTTCCGCTACTTTGCCACTTGCCCAATTGCAAAAATTGAATCGGTTTTCATAGTCTTGATTGTTCAGTTCCTGATGCAGCTGTACATGATACGCATGAAATTCATTCACTTTCAAGATTCTCTGGACGGAAGTTTGACTTACATCTGTTAACTGAGAAATCTCTCTTTGGCTTTTATATGGGTCCTCTTTCACTGTCAACAAAACTGATAACTGGTTGTCTTCAGCTGTAGCAATTTTTGGATTTTCATGTTTTTTGTAAGCGATACTACCCGTTTCGATAAATCTAATTAGAAGTTTTTCGAAGCCTCTTGCATCAGGATGCCTCTTATCAGGAAACCTTTGTGCATAAACTCTACTTGTCAACAAAGAATTTCTATCAAACTCACCCAGAATAAAAACCATATCAACTATTTCTTCTTTGGAGAATTTCATGAAAGTCAATTGAGAAAATTAGGTTCAAAGCTCACTTTAACAATGTTTAATAACGAAACACTGATAAGTTCACCATGTAGAATGCAGAATATGTATGTCCGGACACCTGACAGAAGGCACAAATAAAAAATGTCAACACATACCTCGATTTACGTTTTAATCATTTTGATTTTATCAGGCGTTAAAGAATTATCTTGTTAGGGTTTCATTTTCTACTACTTGAATCATTACAGAAAAAAAACTTCTGTGCGAATAATGATCCATGTTGATGAGTTTGATACGTTTTGTAAAATTTTCATCAAAAATTTTACAAATAATCGAATATTTTGATCGAAGATAAAGATAAGGCTACTTCCGCAAAAATATAGCACAATTTTTCATGTGTTGACATAAATAATGAAATACAGGGTGTTCCATGAAAAAATCAATATATGATATTTTTAAAATTACAATATTCAATAATTTTTTTGAGTCACTCCTGTATAAAAGGAGGGTAATCTATTTCAATTCATCAATGAAGCTATCCTTGGGCAATAAGAAAACTAAAGAAAAAAGTATTCATCCTCTCTGGCCGAAGGAGCATGCGATGATGGGAGAGCCTATTTTCATGAATTTTTACGGAAAATAATATTGTGACGAAACTACTCACCAAAAAAACTTATTATTTGAAGATATAGCAGAGTTTAGGCCGCTCCTGAATCTTGAACAAAAAAGTGGTCTTCCGATCTGAAAAAAACCACCCAAGATATTTTGTATAGAAAATTGGGACACCCTGTTTACTGCAAAGTAAATTGTTGGAGTAGATCCTTACTTTCTAAATACATACCGTTCGAACAAAAATGAAATCTTCAAGAGTGTACGAGCTACAGAGCACCGCGTCACTGGTGAATCACCCAGTATATATATTGATTGCTTGTATGATGTTGACCTCAAGGGTGCTAGTGGTTGAATGAATCTATACTGAATTACTTTCACATTTAAATTAGAATATTTAGAGAAAGTTTGTTCCTTCCGGTAATAAAATGTATCTAAAATGAAGGAAAACTAGATATTTTAACCTGTTTCCTCATATTTTGTAATTACATTGACATAATTTACCTTCTGGGAAGTTGGGATCTGTTTTACCCATGCTAACACAAATATGTCTTAATATACAGAAATCCTGTCAAACTAACATCATTTTCAAGTGTTTATATTATGGTGATTTTGGTTTACTCTGTAAAGAATATCACACAAATAGTTTTCCGCCATTGTACATATGTAAGCGCCAAGAGTTTTGCTCAGCCATGTCAATGCAATGAGCAAATAAAGGAAAATACAATTTTTTTCCTCTGATGTTAACTCTAGTGTCACCGAGATTTTGATCGCCACTGTCCAGCCCTCCTATATTTTCGTTGTAAGATTTTATCAAGCCTGATCCATATAAATATATTTGTTCTTAGATTGGGTAAACCTCTTCACTCTATTTACTGGAAACACTGTTGAAGCATTTGATGCTACATTCACAACTTTGTTGTCATTCCATTTGGTGATGATGGTTTCGTCATCCTCCAAAGTATGCTCAAAATTACCTCGATCTTTTTTTAGTACACTTGAACTAGATAGGGGTGATGAGGGGATTCGGTTTTCCCTCCGCATTCCAGTAGCTTTTAGGTCCCTCAATTTCAGATCTTTGAGCAACGGAAGTGAGGTGAAGTAATTTTCAAAGATAAATGAATTCCTTCAAAAGGCATATTTCTGCATTTTGTAAAACTACTAATGCCCCAAGACTCATATGTTTGTACTTATCTGGCAACGTACTTGAAGAACCTTGTTATGGGTCAAAATGAACTAAACAACCTAGAGAGCAATAATCCAAAACTTTTATCCCCATCTGATAGGTTTTCGACATATGAATTGCTTTCCACTGTGACCTCCAAAATATGGTATCATTGACTCGTCCAAACTATGGTTTTCTTCGATAGGGGCATGCTAAAAAAATTTTGAGTTCAGAATGTCAAAAAGTGGTCGCATTTCATTCATATCATTGCACTGAATGTTGCTCATTATATTTTCTTCACGCGATATAGCTTTACATACCATTCTATTGTTGGTGTCATTCCTATTCTGCCAGAACATCTTTTTCCGCGGAAGAGGAATAGAATAGAATAAAACAACAATAAAACAAAGTAGCTCATTTCTTCTGATATCCCCGGCACGATTCTTCTGCTGGGCGATGGTGTTTGAAAATGGAAGAATGAGATCGATCACTTCCTCATCGAAGAATAACTACAACGTAGCAGCTGATGAAAGATGGTTATTCGCCGATGATTTTGGTGCCATTGCGGCAGAGACGACTTTTTCAAATCGCTTTCTTTGTAATCGAAAGTAATCGAAAGTTTTCAGAAGCTTTGGTCTTCGTTCTACAAACTCTGAGAGAGGTTCATCATCGTCGCTATCCCAGTCATCTTCAGTTTGTATCAGTACTTCAGCAGAAGCTCTGAGTTGAGTTCCTGTAAATTGTCCAATAAGACACTGTTTTCATCTCCGGAGTCTTCATCTGTATCGCAGTCATGATTGGCGTTCTTAGGAGGAAAATTGCTATTTATCTGGAACCTCATTCTCAATTTGAAAACTGACGTTAAAGTTCTAAAACGATCATCTTTGTACCCGAAACAAAAATATTTCAATTGAGTCGACGGTAGTCGATGAACCTACTGTCCTTTTAAAAGGACAGCTTTTTATATTGTCTCGTATTTAGCGGATTATGAAAAGAAATGTGAGGTTATGCAGATGGAAATATTCGGTGGACTCTGTTGAACTCAAATATCAGATGAAATAAAATCATACTCAACAAAAATGAAAGAATCTACTTACCACCACTTGGACATCTTGATCGATATAATTAAAGAAAGAAAGGAAGTTCTTGTTGTGTTCTGAGATTTTCGTCGTGCATTTGAGACAATATGTAGAGATATACTCATAAAGAAATTGAAAAAAATGGGATTTGATGAAGTATTCAAATGGTTTGAATCGTATTCAAAAAAATAGATGTCAGAGAGTTAAATATGGCAATAATTTGTCTTCAGAATTACCTACTAAGCATGGGGTTCCTCAAGGAACGGTCCTAGGACCTATACTTTTCTAATTATATGTGAATGATATGATAAAGTGTATAAGGCATTGTGAAATTACTATTTTTGCTGATGATACTATGTTATTCATTTGCGGAGATGATATAGAAGATATTACTCGTAAAATAAATGAGGATCTGAGTTTACTGTATGCTTGGTTCTGTGATAATCGATTAAGTGCGAATATTGACAAATGTAAATATATGATTGTAGGAACTAGGTACAAATTGAATCAATTGAACTGTGATTATGTATCTATGAATATAGATAATTGTAAATTGAATAGAATCACAGAATTTGAGTACCTTGGTGTAATATTAGATGAATGTCTTTCATTTAGATCCCATACTGGTTATATTAGAAATAAAATAAAAAGTTATACCTCCTAGGTAGAATTCGCAAGTCTCTCAGTGTGTTTGCGAGGAAGTATAATGCAATTGTTCAACCCCATTTGGAGTATTGTGCCATTTTATTTATTAGTTTGCCAAATGTTGAAATTAACAAAATTCAGATTTTACAGAACAAAACCATGCGGTTGATCTTGAAGTGTAATAGGTACACTCCTATAAATTTGATGTTGAATGTTCTAAATATACTAAGTGTCAGGCAGAGATTGTATTTACGTACGATGGAGTTCATACATAAAATGAAACATAACAAATTACCATCTTATTTTTGTCAGGATTTGAAGTATGTGAATCAAGTTCATTCATACGCCACAAGGTCTAGAAATGATTTTTATATTGATACTTGCAATACTGCAAGAGCAGCAGACTATCTCTTTTACAAGGAATTGATTCAGTATAATAGTTCACCTGAAGAAATCAAAAGTTCTGAAAAATTAACCAAGTTTAGGAGGTTATTGTTTCATATCGCGTACAGAAAATTATTGTTTATAATTATCTCTGCGATTTATGTTCATTTGGATAACTGTTGTATACATTATGCAGTAGTGAACAAACCTCATTATTATTATTATCTTGTGCACTATCTCAGCTTTTAGCTGGATATAAATTATCATTCCCAGATTCAGCAATCAAAGGGAATAGGCTCGATTGCCTCATACTTGACATAAATTTTCTTACTATCCTACATGTATTGAGAATTACAGCTTTTTGAATTTCTATGTAATTATTCTTATGTAATTCTAATTTCTTAATTATTATTATCATGGAGTTATGCACTATCTCAGCTATTAGCTGGATATAATTTACCTTTCCCAGATTCAGCAATCAAAGGGAATAGGCTCGATTACAATATACTTGATATAAATTTCCTAACTATCCTACATGTATTAAGAATTACAGCTTTTGCATTTCTATATAGGTATTCTTATGCAATTCTAATTTCTTAAGGTTAGGTTAGATTGCTTGATCTCAATAGCAAGGCCTGTGTATTTGGACTTTTCTCCTGTAACTTGTTATTATTCGGTATGGCGACATCCACCAGCATTGCTGTTCTGGCTCTCTTAACATACACCACTATGTCCGACCTATTATTCGTCACCATTCTGTCAGTGATAACAGGCCTATCGTAGTATAATCTGGTAGAGTTATTTTCCAATACGGGCGCCGGTTGATACTTGTAATATGGCTGGAAGGTATTCAGAAGTCCGTACTTGTGTGCAAGTTTCTGATGGATAATGTTTCACACTTGATTATGCCTGTGAAGATAGTCCGTATTGGCCAGTTGTTCGCAGCCGGACGTAATATGCTGTATAGTCTCCGATCCTATATGGCATTTTCTGCACTTATCTGTTTGTAATGTTCCGTCCTTAATAATAAATTTTTTGTAGTTATTTGTAGCGATCACTTGGTCTTGAATGGCCATAAGGAATCCTTCTGTTTCCGCGAATAATTCTCCTTTCATCAACCATTTGTTGGACGCTTCTTTGTCGATGTGTGGTTGATTAATCTCATGGTGATGTCGTCCATGCAATTCCTTTCTTGACCATTGCTCTTATTTTTCAATATCTGATAAGAACGGTAGATTCAGCAGGTCATCTCTGGTAGCAAGATTTAGAGGTGTATATCCCTTACCAGCCAAGGATACCACTCTATGGAGGTCAGAAGTGAGAGGTTTTGCAGAGAAGAATTCTCTGAGATTTTTAGGTGTTAATTGCCTTGACTATATTCCCCGAGTTCAACATTGATTTCAGCAAATTCTTCCGACGCTGACTGTATCCTGAACAAATCTTCTCCTTCGACTGTTTTGGTTCAGCAATCTGGCTTGTTGGTATTCTAGATATTTGAATGTTTCACTATCCCTCATGCACTGTATAATATCACCGTTTGGAAGTTGTGCTTCACCTTCTATGACTTTCCCTCTTTGAATGTTCAAGGTCTTGCATTTTCAATCCCTAATTTCATATGAACATCTGCCGAGAACTTATTGACAGTTTTCAGCAGATCATCCAATTGCTTCTTGTTCGAAGCATATAATTTGATGTCATCCATATACAGCAGGTGGGAGATTGTATGATTCCTATCTGTTTTTATCCTAAATCCGTATCCTGTTCTATTGAGCATTGAGGACAATGGGTTCATAGCTAAACAGAATCATAGTGGACTCAAAGAGTCTCCTTGAAAAATTCCACGACGTATGGGTATCTGTCGGTTTTAATTGACTTATTCTTCATGTTGGCCTGCGGAGACGTGCGACAGTGTGTCATTGTCATCTTCAAGAATTATACCAGAGCTGGGTGAATTTTGTATATCTGCAATAATTCGACAAGCCAAGAGTGGGCGGTACTATCGAATGCCTTCAGATAATCGAGAAAAGCTGAATGAACATTCCGATGCTTACGTGTGCCTGTTTCATTATCACATAATCGATGATAAGTTGTTCCTTGCACCCGTGGTGTTTCTTTCTGCATCCTTTCTGCTCCTCAGCTAATATATTGTTGTCGTCTAGGTGTTTGTATATTCGATTGGATATGCATGAGGGGAATATTTTGTAGAGTGTTGGCAGGCAAGTGATTGGCCTATATTGAAACGGATCCCGTGTTCTATCGCTCTTAGGTAGCATATATGTTAAGCCTTGTGTTAGGAAAGTGGGTGTTTTCCTGGGATGTTGAAGAACATACGTGAGCTGTTTCGTTAGGGCTCCATGGAGCTTATCAAAGTTCTTGTACCAGAAGTTGTGGATATTACCTATACCTGTGACCTGTTGGTCGCTCTAACTACTGTTGTGATTTCTTCCTCCGTTATTCCTTCGCAGTCCATATGTTGGATATCAAGGCGTTGTTTTTCATTCGTGATCCATTCCGCATCTTTATTGTGTTCTTTGGGGTGCGACCATAACGATGACCAATAATGGGTCAAGCACTGTGCGTCAGGTACTTCTCTGTTATTGTTGTTCGCAGTTTTGTTATTTCCCTTATGAAAATTGGCCGCGCTTTGGAGGAACCTTTGGTTTTGATGGTTCCTTTCAGTACACTTGATGTATCTTGAGAGCCTCTTTGCTTTTGCTTGGAGTTTCTGCCTCAAAGTGTCCATATACATGTCGATATGTTGTTTGTGATCAGGGTGTTTTGTGTTTGTACCAATTTTCCTATGAATTTTGCGTATATGGGATTTCCAACGACTTGAGGGCTTTTTGTTTCTCAGGAATTGTGTGAGGCGACCGATCTCAGCTCTAATATTGTCAATATCCTTCTCCAGTCGTTTTTGCCATGGTGGTTTTCTGACGCTTTTGGCTCTGATCGGATCAGAGTTGTGAGACTAGTTATTTGCGTAGTCGAAGAACCGCTATCGCTCCACAGTAAATCAAAGTGTGAATTTTCTCCAAGGAGTTCTGGTCAGTGTATTCTTCAAACACTGAGTTTATACTTGCTAGGATGATATTATTATTGTTATTGTTAATTATTATTATTATTTTTTATTATTATTATATATCAAGAGTCAATTGTACATTATTGTTAGGTTTTTTTATTAAGAGACTAGAAAATTTTCACAAAATTGCGCGTTTGAATAGATCACTTGTTATGCTATACACGTGGCGCCATCTAGAATCGAGTACTTCATCCGAAACGAATTAGGTTGACAACCTCAGTCCCTTTAAAAGGACAGTAGGCCTAAATGGGTTAATTAGAGAAATTCTCAAAAATTGAAGATGCTCCGATTAACGAACGTTACAAAGGAAAAGTCATGAAGGACCAATTCAATCCGTATGTTTTTTCATTAGGTTTTCGAAAAATTCTAAGCGCGATGACCCTAAGGTACTCGGAGGGTTAACCAAATTCATTTGATTTTTGGTTTCATTCTGTTCGTTATTCCATTCTCAAAACTACATTTGAACTTGATGTAAAATCAGAGATCACTTCGTGTTTCAAGTACTCTTTGTTGAACCATAGGTTTAGTGAAACTTTGTTGTATTTTATCTGTCGTCTATAATACTTAATCACCAATTTTGCCCAACAAGCTGTTCTAATGCGTAATATTGATGCTTTATTTATTTTATGGACTACTAGTATGTTTTCCAGGTATCTTATGTCGGATGAGAATGCACCAGTATTTTTGGATCGATTAGTGACTTACATGGAAATGGACCAACCTCTTTGTGCTTACTATATTAATTCTAGTCATAACACATATTTGAGTGGTAGGCAATTTGGAGGCAAGTCTTCTGTAGAAATGTATCGCCAAGTTCTTTTAGCTGGTTGTAGATGTGTCGAACTCGATTGTTGGGATGGTAAGTGATAAAATTATAGTGATATAGATAAGAAAAGTAAAAATACTGTTTGTAGGCAAAGGCGAAGATGAAGAACCAATCATAACGCATGGTAGAGCTATGTGTACCGATATACTCTTCAAAGATGTGATCTATGCCATTCGAGATACAGCTTTTGTAACATCGGATTATCCAGTAATTCTTTCGTTTGAAAATCATTGCTGCAAAACGCAGCAATATAAGTTGGCCAAGTATTGTGATGAAATTTTAGGTAAAACTAAAAGCACTTCTGCAATCACATTTCATTTTTATGGATCAACTTTTCAGGAGATTTGCTGTTGAAGGAATCTTTAGAAGACTATCCCTTGGAACCAGGATCGCCTCTGCCGCCGCCGTGTGCGTTGAAGAGGAAAATTCTCATAAAGAACAAAAGGTCACTTAGTTTATCTGAGAAATTTGATAATTGCCAAAAATATATTCCTCTAATTTTCAATGTTGTTATTAATTTAGGTTGAAACCAGAAGTGGAGAAACAAGAACTTGAATTGTTCAGACAAGGTCAATTCGTTATTGAAGATGAAGAAAAAGAAGATGCAAGTGCTTCTGCAGATAGACCATTACCACCAGATATTTCTGCCGAGGTATACAATTCTACTCCTTTACAAGGCAAATGTGATTTAAATTCTGTCAAAACAGTACCGAGAATTGATTGAAAAATCTGCTTAAAGCGATTGTCACAATTTTTGTTCTTGCTAAGTTGGCACTGTTTTCTATACTGACGCGGAGCTTGAACGCGATCTGCCGTTTAGTTTGTTTACAGCGCTCGATGTTGACAGTTTTCAGGTATGTTTTGCTACTTTTGCAATGGATAAAAATATCGAATTTTGTATTGCCGAATCCTGGGAATGTGACAGAAGGCTTACGGCTTACTTAATCAAAAACACGTGCATATGAGTGGTACTCTGCTTTGCCTCGCTCTGGTCGGTCATCAACATCTTCAACTGAAGTTAACACCAAAAAGTGAAGGAAATGATAATTGAAAATCGTCATTTGAGTTTGAGAGAGAGGTTTCACGAGAAATGTTGAGATCGCGAGCTATTTCTCTAACACTGGCATGACGATTTTCGAGCACCATTTCCTTTATTTTGTGGACGTTATTTATTTAACAAAGGTCAGAGCTGGGACCATAAGGGTCCATGAATCTCAAAAACATAATTGATATTGAAACACCCCCAACCCGGTCTACGAAAGACGAAGCAAAATGCATCGCTTTTACGTAAATTGCAATACCTGAATTATCTTATTTTCTTCCCCATATTAATTACACCGAGACCGACTGATATCGGTCAAATGAAAAGCCATGTGATCGTCTAGTACTTGAACGTGCCTTGAAGTTCTCTTTTATAAAATAGGACCCTTTTCTTTGTTGTGTTGTGTATTTGTAGTAACCTACTCAAGTTCTTTTATGTGAGGTTTGATATGATACGACCAATTCTTCGTCGCTTAAACTATAGGTAAGGAAATGAGAAAAACAAAACAGATTCCGTAACAATGTCTATTTGATCTTTGTAGCATTTGTATTAAATTCTTATCCTTGCATTCTTTGGCATCTTTTAATGAATTTAATAAATATGATCATTTAGATAGAGGCCCAATTTGCCCTCACCTATATTTTGAGTGGAAGTTTATACATTAGATTATTTTATACATACCTAATTGGTCCTCACCCAGATTACGAGTGGAATGTGCAATATTTAATTATTATAACCAGACCTAATTGGTCCTCACCCATATTACGAGTGGAAGTTGGAATATTTAATTATTATAAACAGACCTACTTGGCCCTCACCCATATTTTGGATGGAAGTCTTAATATATAATTATTATAACGGGCTTAATCAGCCCTCATCCATATTCTGGATGGAATTCGGATATAAGATTATTGTAGACAGGTCTAACCGACCCTCACCCATTTTATGAGTGGTAACTGACCCGATCGAAGGGTTTTGGTAATATGATATCAATGTTTTCTGACGAGGTCGTTGCCCTGATACTCCAAACTCTGCAAGATTTACTTTTGAAATTCTAAGGAACACGTCCACAGCTGACAACTTGCAAGCGTTAATTCGCTCGCGTATTTTAATCGAATTCAGTAATTCGTATTTTATTAAAACGTTATATATGGAAGTAGAGGTAAGCCCGTAAAGCCGTACGTGATTCTTTTTGCTCAACTAAGCGCCAACGGGCAGTTTATTGTCACTGACTGCGGATCATATTCTATTCCCATATCGCGGATTTGCCAACCAGGGAAACATGCCCTCTGATCATACACCTGTATGTACCACAAACGTCACATACATTCCCTAACTCAGACATTCTTCAAAACTTTCATATCGACAACATACAAGCCTCAATGTCTGTGGGTCCATACATGCGTATCGTCCCTAAAGCCATTTATTTATACTAATGAGTTATGCTATTATTCATAGGTGATCATTACACCTGAAGGCAGGGATAGTTCCTTATTGAGCTTAAGAGTATCGGACATCGAATCAATAATTTGGAAGTAAGATCTTCCCCATAGTTGGATACAATGAAATGTAAACATCTTCGTTACAGTTAAGTATGTTCTGCTAAGTTATAAACTGAGATAAATAGAAATACCGAATAAAAGGATTATGATATTTCAAATAGATAATTGGCCCATTATAGAAGCAAAGATAAGAATCAATATTAAATGTTCTCACATTCGAACGTATCGTTCATCATATTATAAACAAAAGATTTGGATTGGCAAAATGGTTAAGTAACATCTCAATGAGATCAATTTTCTGAGTTATAAAAGTAAAGTTTCATGTCAATATTAAACTTCATAACATTTTAAATTCAAACAGTTCTCAAAGCTGTTGGAATCAGTACACAATAGCAATTAGGTTTCAATAATGTTGCCAGTTTGATAAACAAATGTTGAAATCGATATTAAAGAATTTTAGTGTACTTCAAAATAATGCGTTAAGTTAAAACAGCTGTTGAAATCAATATAAAATAAATTCAGTACATTTCATATTATTACCAAGTTACGAAAGCAACTTTTAAATAAGTGCATGAAAATAACTCTTCAAAAATTAATATTATAAAATGTCAGTGCAGTTCAAATAGATCATTTGCCAAGAAGACAAAATATGTGAAAATAATTGGGAATTTGAGAAATGATTATTTCAACTCGTCCTCAGTGCGTTTAGAAATTACGTAACATATACTTCAAGAAATTCGTGAAAATTAAATAGTGAGCAGAAATATTAAAAGAAATTCAGAAAGTATTCACCTGTGGGACACAACGGGGACTGCAATTCCTCTTCCCCTGTTGGGCTTCTCGGTGGGGAACAATTCGCGGATTCCATACTTTCGGACTTACGTTACATACGATAAATGAACTTCAAATTTAATTCCGGCTCGCACGGCTAAACGAAAAAAATAAATTTACATAGACTTCAACTTAACACTCCTCGCACTAAACTTGGTATTCTCGAAACAATGAGAAAATACGGATGCTCCCCAGGAACCCCGTCCTGGTATCGAAAGCGAGTGGGTTGGACCACTTCCAGCCTCCGGGACCAAAACGAAGTCCTCCTACAGTTTGCGAGAACTGCAGGTCCTGAATGACCATCAATATTGTTGCCATTGTGAGCCCGTCTCTTTATGCGAGTGGGTTGGACCACTTCGAGCACTCCAAGACGTACCCCGAGCAATCTTGTGAATAGCTCAGCCACCGAAGACGAGTGGATTGGACCACTTCAAGCCTCAGGCGTACGCCGACCACACTTCTTCCTGGTCATGAGAACGGGGTTCCGATACCTCCTGGTCAAGCCGATTTTGTCTTACGTAGGCGAGTGGGTTGAACCACTTCGAGCCCGAGAAGAGAAAATCGTAACAAGAGAAAATCGAACACTAATTCCCACAAATACAATGATCTTAGCGCGAGTGGGTTGGACCACTTCGAGCACTCCGAGTTGTATTTCCAGGGTTGGAACGGGTCGTCGTCTCTCCCCAGGGACGAGTGGGTTGAACCACTTCGAGCCCCAAGGAAGAACCGAGATATCCACAATCGAACCAGCATCACTTACTGAGTAAATTCACTGAGTTTCGAAAACTGAATAATCCCTAACGCCGCAATCGCGGCGTTTATATATCGTGGCCCCAGAGCCCTTCCACCCGCCGACCCCTTGGTCTTACTTACTCGCGACGGAGGATTGCGGCCGGAGAAAATACCAGCTAAGTCGAATATTGTTTTCGTTGGATTTCTTATTTGGGTTAGACAAATTCCTTCGTGTCTGTGTTTACATTATTGGGTGATTTTAAGCTGCCTTAAGAATACGTAATATTCTACTATTTTGAGAATTTAAAATATAATTATTGAATCATCCTGGCAAATGACCGTCTTTTCACTGTAATTTGAATTCAGATGAACAATATGAAATGTTATGCAGGTAGATCTACAAAATACAGTTATCACAGTTGATAATAAAATTCAATTAGATAAAACCCAAGAAATATATGGATAGTTTTAGCAAATGAACAAAAAAATTGACCCCGGTTCTGGGTCGTCTCAATATGGCATGTGATTTCACAGAAAAGAAAAGGAAACAGGATAAAAATAATATTAACAATAATGCCTAATTTAACCAACGAGAAAATCGAGATGAATTGAAAAAAGAATGAAACAGAAAAGATAAATGATGACATGGATGGGATACGTGATATCAAAAAAGTGAAAATGAAAAGGAGGCACCAGTGTTACGCACGCACTTTGTCGAGAAGATTTTTAAATGAGTTCACTGATGAGGCGCGCAACACAGCTTCTGGTAAAGAGTTCCATTTATGGAAGACGCGGTTGCATATAAAGTTCTCACGAAGGGTAGTTTTGAAGTCCTCCCGATACAGTTTCAGTGAATAACCGCGAAGATAGCTTCTGTTGATGCGATCGCTAAGGTCCGTCCGAAATAGGCCGTTCATTGCACGATAGGTGGTAATCAGATCTCCACGCTCGCGACGCTCAGAGAATGGCCTCAAACCAAAAAGTTCAAGCCTCACCTCGTATTAAGGTCGAACAAAACCAAAGGGAAGTCTTGTCTCGAACCAGGGTTGGGTGCCAAACAGGACCGCCGTGCTCAAGGATAGGTCGAACTTAAGACGTGTACAGTAACTTTCACGTGCTGATGGAGCATCCGGTGAAAGATTTGCGTAGGATATAGCATATCCGGTTCGCCTTCGATACAATATGGCTGATGTGAGCCGACCGCGATAGGTCCTCAGAAATGATCACTCCGAGGTCATTTAGTGATTGCGTGGACTGAATGCTCGAATCATCCATATAGTACTGGTACCGGGGTTATTCTTGCCCAGATGTAATACCTTGCATTTGCTTAAACTCAGGGGAAGAAGCCATTCTCGAGACTACTCACATATATTATCAAGGTCTTTCTGAAGTTGCAACGACGACGTCAAAGCATTGGCGTAAAACTTGAGATCGTCAGCGTACGATGCGTGAGCTGAGAAAAGGGTTTATGGTTAGTCTGCCACATATGCCAGAAAGAGAATAGGCCCCAGAACTGAGCCCTGAGGGACCCCGCTAGTAACAGGTTTGGTGGATGAAACGGAGGAGCCTACTCTAACTGAGAATTGACGATCGCTAAGAAAAGCCCTTATCCATTCCAGCAGACCACCCCTGATCCCCAGATGATCTAGTTTATTCAGCAGACGCCCTAGAGGAACACGATCAATAGCTCTTGCGGAATCCAAGTATAATATGTCTATAGGTTCACCGCGGTCCACGCACCTCAGAAGGCAAGTGACAATTGACCTACCCGGAAGGAACCCATGTTGGCTGGCAGGTATGACTTCATTATCCTGCATGATTGCTAGCACTCGTTTGTAGACAATCTTCTCTGCAATCTTGGATACAATAGGTAGGAGGCTTATTGGACGATAATTAAGAGCAGAAAGTCGATCTCCAATCTTGAATATTGGGGTTATTCTAGCTGTCTTCCAAACGGTAGGTGATGTAGAGGTCGCGAACAAGGCCAAGATTTTGGTTAATGGATAACTTAATGCAGGGGCGTAGCTCTTGAGCAGTCTAGCAGATACATTGTCGACGCCTGGAGAGGTAGAAACGTAAAGCGAAGCTATATAGCTCAGCACTTCCTCCTCAGAAAACTCGATTGATTCCAGCGATTGAAGGTACGGGGCAATCGGACACGTGGAATTGGACCATCCTGTTCAACAGAATAGGAATCAGCAAAGACGTCGGCAAATATACTCGCGCACTCCGCACCACCATCGCACTGTTCATCAGTAGATCGACGCACCATAGGTATGGAAACTTTAGAGCTGAGCGATGAACGTAAGTATTTGAAGAGCTTCTTGCGATCTTTGGAAGTCACAAGGTTCTCTCAAAGATATCATCGGTTGAAGAGGTCGAAGGTCGTCTGGAATGAGGCAAACCTTCGACGATATCCCGACCGTCTTCAAAGGCTTTGTTCTACTCGTACACTTGGGTCATCGATAAAACAGAGTCTCCGTAAGCTTCTTCCAGCATTCGCAACGATACAGCAGACGGAATTTTGTTCAAAACACAAAATTTGAGACATACTCCTTGTTCAATATTTTTTTCCATTGTAAAATTCGCAGAGTACCACTGGTTTCAACAGCTGTTGTAAACAAACTAGTTGACAGATCGCGCTTATGTCTGGCATAGTAATTAAGGAAAGTTTTACCAACTTACAGAAACCTAAAATACTTAAAAATACTCAACGCGGGCAATTTAAATGACATTTTCCGGATATTTTTTTGTCAAGGATACGGTCCGGGAGTGACTTCTTGCAATTTGCAATGAACTGCTGAAAATTTTCTGAAATAGCATCCAATCGGTCCGTTTCAAGGCGTTGTGATCTTGTGCTGCTTTTATCGAAACGCGCGAGGGTGAGGAATCGGAATTGAAACATCACGCATCACGTCCAGATCCATCAGTAGCAAACATGCATTTGGTGTTCTCGTGATTTGATTTGAAGACAGGCATAAAACAATAAAACCAGGAAAGCTTTCATTCTTCACCATCTACCGGTCTTAGTTCTATTTTATTTGGGTTTTTTGTACTTCGTGCGAACCTTTGATAATTTTTGATTAGTATAAGTAACAATCGTATCAATCATAATGGTATCAAATAACTCAATACATAGAGATTCCGAATTCTGTTGTGACGACTCGATCTGATAACAGATTCTTCAGATGGCCACTTGAAACCATTTTTACCGTAATAATACTGACAACCAGATGAAACTGAAATAGGACTTACAGCTGCAGATCCTGAAATTTAGTTGGCTCTATGAGAAGACGCGATGATCGGTCTAGTTTGTACCTGATTCTCATTTCGTTATTTCTGAAACCATTTCATCATCAGATTGTAGGAAGAACTCTGACTCTGCCTGATAATCGTCAACGTCGCTAAAATCTCCCTCAATTTCCGGTTTTAACCAATAATGCAGAGTCGTTTCGAAGTCTTCACTTGTAGGAACAGCCACTCTTTTTCTTTTGCGGCTACTTCTCGAAGTACTTGGTTGATCCATCTAAAACAATACGATAACCGATGGGGTGACGTTGTAGACAATCAGAAAGATACACATTAATTATGACCTGACGTCTAACAGACCCGTAACGTTAATACTGACCTTACGTCTCAGAGACACTGCGCAGATCCGCAGCCGAACGTGTTGCCGCGCCGCTAATCAGCGTTCGACTGATTGATCGACGTGTTCGATCCTACATGGAAGAGCGGGGGTTATCTTTAAAAGCTTCGAAAGAAGGCTCATATTTGTTAGCTCGCCGTCTATCAGACACCCACGTCAGTATTTAGAGGTTAATTGCCTCTCAAACCAATATTAAACGAATTAAATTTTCAGACTCCCGTTCCTGATGGAGCGCCGTTACCAGACGGTGACGCTGCTCCTCCAGTACAGTATACTGGTTCAACAACGAACGTACATCCCTGGCTCAGTTCAATGGTTAACTATGCTCAACCTGTGAAATTTCAAGGATTTGATGTTGCGGATGGTAAAAAATAGCATTCTATTCATTGCATTTTTCTGATAAAGGTTATTCCAGAAAAAAATATACATCACAACATGTCTAGTTTTTCTGAACCTGCAGGCTTGAATTATCTAAGAACTCAGGCTATCGAGTTTGTCAATTATAACAAAAGGCAGATGTCAAGGATTTATCCCAGTGGGGCTCGAGCAAACTCTTCCAATTATATGCCACAGGTAAAAGAAATTATATTCACAAGCATTGAAATTTAAGGTTTGTAATCATAATAAAATAGTGAAAAAATTCTTGATTCCTTGAATAAAATAAACTTATTTGTGTTTTCTTCTAAAAATAAAGTCCGAAATACAGAATTTGAATAACTTTTATCCTTTTATAGGTGTTCTGGAATGCGGGTTGCCAAATGGTTTCTCTAAATTTCCAAACTTCAGATCTTCCGATGCAATTAAATCAGGGTAAATTCGAATATAATGGAAATTGTGGCTACCTGTTAAAGCCAGATTTCATGCGGCGACATGACCGTACTTTTGATCCTTTTGCTGAATGTCCTGTAGATGGAGTTATTGCAGCTCAGTGTTCTGTACAAGTAAGCTAATCATTATTTTAATAGTTATGATATAAATGAGATAAAAAACACAAGGTTTAACTTTAATCTACACTTTATTCGTAGAACAAGTTGGATGAATAACAGGAAAATACACACGAGCCATTGTACAGTTAGTATGAAAGGTAATAAAAACTAATTAAACAAGTTAAGTAGGGGTGAGTAATTCACATCTACCTGTTCATTCAAAGGCTTGTCCGAATGTTTGTATCTATTTATTTCTAATGCTTCTAGGAGATCTAATTTTGAACTTTTTGATTTTATATGTAATATGTCAAAGTTTTTATTGAATGAATGGTTTTCTTTTATTAGGTGGTTTGAATAATTTGAATCAGATTTATTTTATCGAAGCTACGTTTATGTTCAGATGTTCTTATGCCAAAACTCCTATAGGTCCTACCGATATAAATTTTATCACAAGAACCGCAATTGAGTTTATAGATTCCTGATTTACTTGATTTTTCAACACGAGATTTATTATTTTTAATATGTTTACCTAAGTTATTAAAAGTTTTGAGAGTTATATTAAGATTTTGTTTGACGAGAAAGGATTTAATATTTGTACTTGCAGAACCGCAGAATGTTAAACTGTTGAATATTTTATAGTCTTTATGAATAGGATATACTTCATTTATTGCTTTCTGATACAGTTTTTACGAATGATTAGATCTATCATATCCGGATTATATGAATTATTAATGGCTATCTGTTTGATGATGTTTAACTCTTTATTATAATCTTCTACTGATAAAGGTAAATTGAGTAACCGATCTACCATGCTGTTTAAAGGTGCAACTTTGTGTTGAATTGGATGTAATGAGTAGTTATGTATAATTGTATCAGTATGTGTTGATTTACGAAAGACCGAAAAACATGATTATTATTTCGTTTAGTGATTTTCAAGTCCAAAAATTAATGGAATCGTTCTGTTCAATTTCTATCGTGAATTTAATGTTCAAATGGATGGAATTAATGAAATCAAGAAATGAGTCTAATTGACGAGTAGTTCCAATGAAACATACTAAGATGTCGTCAACATGTCTATACCAATAAAGAAATTTGGAAATGAGTGGATGTGTATGAATTTTCTGTTCAATATTATTCATAAAATCTCTGCTAAAAGTGGACTCAAAGGATTTCCATGATCAAACCATTTTCACTACTGTAATAGATGTTGTTGAAAGAAAAATAATTTTGTTCAATGCAAACGTCCAACAGATTCAATATTTCTGAGATTTTTATGAATAATATTGAACAGAAAATTCATACACATCCACTCATTTCCAAATTTCTTTATTGGTATAGATATGTTGACGACATCTTAGTATGTTTCATTGGAACTACTCGTCAATTAGACTCATTTCTTAATTTCATTAATTCCATCCATTTGAACATTAAATTCACGATAGAAATTGAACAAAACGATTCCATTAATTTTTGGACTTGAAAATCACTAAACGAAATAATAATCATGTTTTTCGGTCTTTCGTAAATCAACACATACTGATACAATTATACATAACTACTCATTACATCCAATTCAACACAAAGTTGCACCTTTAAACAGCATGGTAGATCGGTTACTCAATTTACCTTTATCAGTAGAAGATTATAATAAAGAGTTAAACATCATCAAACAGATAGCCATTAATAATTCATATAATCCGGATATGATAGATCTAATCATTCGTAAAAAACTGTATCAGAAAGCAATAAATGAAGTATATCCTATTCATAAAGACTATAAAATATTCAACAGTTTAACATTCTGCGGTTCTGCAAGTACAAATATTAAATCCTTTCTCGTCAAACAAAATCTTAATATAACTCTCAAAACTTCTAATAACTTAGGTAAACATATTAAAATAATAAATCTCGTGTTGAAAAATCAAGTAAATCAGAATCTATAAACTCAATTGCGGTTCTTGTGATAAAATTTATATCGGTAGGACCTATAGGAGTTTTGGCATAAGAACATCTGAACATAAACGTAGCTTCGATAAAAATAAATCTGATTCAAATTATTCAAACCACCTAATGAAAGAAAACCATTCATTCAATAAAAACTTTGACATATTACATATAAAATCAAAAGTTCAAAATTAGATCTCCTAGAAGCATTAGAAATAAATAGATACAAACATTCGGACAAGCTTTTGAATGAACAGGTAGATGTAGATTACTCACCCTACTTAACTTGTTTAATTAGTTTTTATTACCTTTCATACTTACTGTACTATGGCTCGGTGTGGATTTTCCTGTTATTCATCCAACTTGTTCTACGATTTGTTTATAATACCATACTCTTCATTCTGTTTTTCATTCTTGATAAAGCTGCTGTGTCAGCGAAACGTCGTCGAATTTTTTCAAATAAAGTGTAGATTAAAGTTAAACCTTGTGTTTTTTATCTCATTTATATCATGGATCTACATCAAGTGACGGCCTCCACAATTCAAAAGTTATGATATAATATTGAGAAAAATTCTTCATAGGTGATTGCTGGTCAGTTCTTGTCTGACAAGAAAGTTGGCACTTATGTTGAAGTAGACATGTATGGCTTACCAACTGACACTATAAGAAGAGAATTCAAAACTAGGATGGTACCAGCTAATGGTTTGAATCCAGTTTACAAAGAAGAACCTTTTTTATTCAGAAAGGTTGTCTTGCCGGATTTGGCTGTGCTTAGATTCGGAGTCTACGATGAAAGTGGTAAGGCATATAAATATTTTAATGTATAGGTAAAAATAATATAGCAACTCGTATAGACAACCTATTGTCTCGGTTTTGTCCACTAAGTTAAACTATTAACTTTTCAAAGCTATCAATATTCAAATGGAAAATTTACTGAAATCGTAGTCCATTGAGTCTTATCACTAATTATGAATTGAATGAAACCTGACAATGGAGTTGGACTGCCCAAATCTTTTGATTTATGAATCAGTCAATTTTTTTTCTATTTTGGACACGAACTCAGGGCGATGCTAGAACATCTGTGTCTGCTAGATGAAGTGAAGAGACTTCACAGGTGCAGGTTAAGGCAAATGACGAAAAAATCGCATCGTCTAGCAATCCGGCCAAATGAATGTGGGGAATCATTAACAAACATCGAAAAAGTAAGAACAAGTCAACTAAATGCAGTATAAAACCAGAGGAGTTCAATGATTTCTTTTCAAGCTTAGCCATACCACGATTAGGAACTGTTTCAAAGTTCATACTCTTTGCGGATGACACCACAATATCACTTGGTGCCAGGGATTTGGGAGAGAGATTGAATACTTCGATAGGATAGATAGATTTTGAGTGTGGGCTGCCTAGCAGCCCGGCCACTGCGACCCAGTGGTCTATTGTGGCACACTCTGTCCTAAATTTCATCCATTTTTTTTAGTTAGAAGTGCTTTCAGTTCAGCGAATGCATACAATCGTTTAATAATTTTTTGCTCGAGAACGGTCGGAGAAACGAAAAAATTACAAGTGTCAAAAAAGTTTCTGAATTGAACGAAGATAACGAAAATTGATTGTACGCTGATCAGTGGCGTACTGCAAAAAAGTTTGAAAGGGCAAATGGAGACGTGGGCTCGGAAAGGAAAATACTCTGTCAATTTCAGTTAAAATCTAGAACGTGTAATGATGGAGGTTGTAAAAAATAGCTTGCATTCCAAATTTGGGCTGAATATCTCAAAAACTGCAGGAGTTTTGAAGAAAAAACCGGAAATTTCAACACCCTGTAGCTCCGTAATGAAGCTTTTGCGAACCTATGTTTATATGAACTTTTTTTCTTTTATTTTTTCTATTATGTAACACCCTGTATATCAATGAAGATATGAATGTGTAATTTTGATCAGTTTTTGAATATTATATTGACGTGTGTAAACAATTTTGTACAGGCATAAATAAATTGATTGAATTATGAGATGAAACTAACTTTCAATATTTTATTTTTAGGTCGGCTCTTGGGTCAGCGAATCCTACCACTTGATGGTTTACAAGCAGGATATCGCCACATTTCGTTGAGAACTGAAGCGAATTTTCCCATGTCTCTCCCTATGCTTTTCTGCAACATCGAATTGAAAATCTATGTGCCCGACGGTTTTGAAGACTTCATGGCGGCCTTAAGCGATCCTAGGGGTTTCATGGGCGCTCAGAAAAAACAGAATGAACAAATGTCTTCAATGGGAATTGAAGTAAGGCTGCATTTTTAAAATTCAGAATTTGGTAAAAAGTTATATAAAATTCTAACAAATTATTTTTCAGGTGACTGATAGTAAAGATACTGCGAAAAAAGAAGTTAAGGAAGAGAAGAAAGAAGGTAATATTTTCAACGATAAAGATATTCGAATAAAAATTTTGATATTTCTTTTAGAACCCTTGGTTTTTGAAGCAATTACTATTGAATCTATAAAACAGGATAAGGCTTTTCAGAAAACTACCAAGAAACAACAGAAGGAATATGATACTCTGAAAAAGAAACAAACCAAGGAGAAACTGGCAGTTCAGAAAGCACAATGTAGTGCTATTGATAAATTAATAAAGGGAAAAAAGTGCGTATACATAAAATACAAATTTCCATCTTAACCGCAATCAAATACATATTACAATACTTTAAAGGATTTTCAGAAATATCATTTCATAGAAATATTAATAGGATGATCCAGAAAACATACATGATTATATATTTGAAGAATTCTTATTCAAGGAACAATATTCAAACTTCCGTAGAACGTTAAATATCCTTCCTGCAGGAGCTAGTTTTCCGATCCGATATTTAACATTCTACGGATGGTTGAATATTGTTCGTTGAATAAAAATTCTTCAATGTGTCTACACACACAAGGTGTTACATAATAGTGTCACAACTTGAGGATGTAAATCTACGTGCAATTTTAAGAAGAAAAGTTCATATAAACATAGGTCCGCAAAAGCTTCGTTACGGAGCTGCAGGGTGTTGAAATTTCCGGAAAAAGCTATTTTTTTTTACAGCCTCCATCATTACATTTTAACTAGAATCTACAAGGTGTTTTCTTTTCCGGAGCCATGGCTTCTTTTGCCCTTTCAATTTTTTTTGCAGTACGCCACTGATCAGCGTACAATCAATTCTCGTCATCTTCGTTCAATTTAGAAACTTTTTTGACACCTGTAATTTTTTCGTATCTCCGATCGTTCTCGAGAAATGGCTAATTTTACTAACGCCGAATTGGCTGATATCCATTACATGTACGGTCTGGCTGACGGAAACACAACAGAAGCTAGGAGATTTCCAAAGCGAGTAACACCAGACAGGCGAACATTTTCAAATATCCGCAGAAAGTTGAGGGGAACTTGTTCTTTTACTGCAAATAATCATTTAAAAGGTGTAACTCAAACTATGAGAACTCCAGATATTGAGGAAGCAGTTTTGAATTGTATTGATTTGAATCCTCATGCGAGTACAAGAAAAATTGAAAATCAGTTGAATATTTCACATGTTCTAGTTTGGAGGATTCTCCACGACTTTTTATTGTACCCATTTCATATTCAATGCGTCCAAACTCTACTTCCTCGGGATTTTCCTCCAAGACTGAATTTCTGCCGATGGTTCTTGGATAAAAATAGAGAAAATGCTCATTTTGATAGTGAAATAATCTTCACAGACGAAGCTAACTTTTCGAGAACTGCTGTCACAAATTTTCACAATAAGCATTATTGGGCTGAGGAAAACCCCATTTGATTGAAGAATCTCATCATCAAGAACAATTCTCACTAAATGTCGGAATAATTGGAAATTATTCGATTGGGCCATTTTTTTGCCTAACAGGCTAAACGGTCCCGCTTATCGGCAATTTCTTGAGGAGTGCCACTTTTGGTGAGAAACATAACGTGGTTCATGCATAACGGGGCTCCAGCACATTTTAGTGGAGAAGCTAGGGAATTCTTGAATCATACGTTCAACAAACGATGGATAGGTCGGGGTGGGCCAGAACCATGGCCTCCTAGGTCCCCAGACTTGAATAGTTTAGATTTTTTCTTATGGGGATATCTCAAAAGTTTAGTTTATACACCTCAGTGAACACTGTAGAAGAATTGAGAAATCGAATAATAACCTCTTGTGACACGATAAGAAATACCCCAGGAATATTTCAAAGAGTGCGTGATAATATGCGAAGGACAGAGGCCTGTATTCTTGCAGGTGGAGGACACTTCCAGCAATTTATTTAGTTTTTAATTGCTCTTTTTTTAATTTGATATTGAATAAGTATAAGTTGAGTCTCAGAAGAAGAGTTATCAAAATAAAAGCAAATCTTGGGCATACAATTCAAATTCAATAATTTTTCACTCGAAAACGGTTGGACATACGAAAAAATTACAAGTGTCAAAAAAGTTTCTAAATTGAACGAAGATGACGAAAATTGATTGTACGCTGATCAGTGGAGTACTGCAAAAAAGTTTGAAAGGGCAAAAGGAGACGTGGGCTCGGAAAGAAAAACACTCTGTGAATTTCAGTTGAAATCTAGGACGTGTAATGTTGGAGGCTGTAAAAAATAGCTTGCATTCCAAATTTGGGCTGAATATCTCAAAACTGCAGGAGTTTTGAAGAAAAAACAAATTTTTCCGGAAATTTCTACACCCTGTAGCTCCGTAACGAAGCTTTTGCGGTCCTATGTTTATATAAACTTTTTTCTTGAAATTGCACGTAATTTTACCCCCTCAAGTTGTGACATACTATTATGTAACACCCTGTATGGCGATAATTCCTCAAGTTGTCATTGATGAGATGTGATGTATTCCTGGTTGACAGCCAGATATGAATAAGGAGCGTTAGTCTTTCGACAGATCGCTTTCTTGCTGACACGGTGTGTAGCGTTGCGGTAAATAGTCGAACTAGTGTGACTTCTCAAGTTTATTTACTCTTTGTTTTCATGGTCTCCCGGTGGCGATAGTAAGAGGCCTCTGTGTCACTACGTTGATGGGCGCAATAACATTTACATGTTTTGTTGCGCTCCAACGGATTGAGATGAATAGGTGCCAGTCTGGCCTGATGTTGTAAATGGGTATGCAATGCTGACGAGGTCAAATGAGACCGAAACTGCAATCCATTGCTCCTATTCATGACATCCGACCGAGCTGTACCGCTGCTATGTGGCCCTAGTTGGCGATGATTATGAAGGATAAATCGGAAAACTAGCTCCTTCAGGGAGGATATTTAACATTGTACGGAAGGTTGAATATTGTTCCTTGACTAAAAATTCTTCAATGTGTCCACACATATAGCGATAATTCCGCAAATTGTCATTCATGAGATGTTACAAGTTTTTCCTTAAAAATAATTATTTCATAGTTCAACTTCGGAGGCTTTCGATTCATAAAAACCTAATCACATGAAACAAGTGAATGAGGTTTAGTATTTTTCCTAAGATAAGTGAATCGTAATGCGTTTCACAACATAGTAGTAATTTTAATTGGTGTTATGATCCAAAAAATTCTTTTCTGTTATTTTAATGTTGTAACTTTGTGGGTTCTACCAATTTAAATTTTATTGCAATCGCTGTAGTTCAATTTGTACACATGAGTACCTATTTTTGATAGATGCAGTATTATTGTTTTTGGTGTGCACAAATTATTATTGGAGCTGAACCTTACACCCTCCATTCTAAAAGTAACCGAACCATTTGAAAATAGAAACAACCAGTATCAATGTTAATACAAATCTTTTTTATTAATCAATGTATTCGCCTTCTGCATTGATACATGCACCCGCCAACAGGTTGTTAAACGACTTCTCTATCTCCTTTTTTGTAATGGTCTTTAACGCGTCAGTCACCGTTTTCTCGATATTCTGGTCTGGATACGCTGCTGAAAAATCAAAAAATAATTTTCGTTCTATTAAGTAATGCATAGTCTAATCACATACGAAATATAAAGAGAAATAGTAAACATGTATTTTTAAATATGAGTAAGTAAAAAAAAATAAGAATAATTTTTTCGATTTTAGTAGATTTTAAATTAAAACGAAATGAGACACTTTTATCACTTTTCCACAATTTATTCAATAATCACGACCGGTTTCGACCCTACGGTCATTTTCAAGTGAATAACAATATAATACATGAGTATGCAAGTACAAGTACAGAATGAAATATATCCTAAATATTGAGTAGTGGGGATCCGTTATGCTCTAATTGGCTGTTGAGGATAATAAATTGTGGGTTTTTACATAGTTTGTTAATCTCCAAACTTTCCAACAAATTCATCTCTCTCCTCTGTTACATTTATGAAGGATTTTAAGAGTGTTCAATGATATCGAGTGGTTAGTTGATTTTATGTGTTCAAATATTGGAGAATTTTTATCTGAGGAAATATGTTCCTTGAATCTATCTAGCTTCAAAACTTCCCCTGTTTGTCCGACATAGGCTATCTGACATTCATTGCATTTGATTTGATAAATTCCTGATTGCTTGAATTTATCGTTCTTTTGTTTGGCATTGAATAATAATCTGCTTAAGTTGGGGCCGCTTGAGAATGAAGTAGTTATGTTTAATTTGGAAAAGTAGTTACTGATTTTGTTAAGAGAGTTCGCCGGTGTATCTGAAACTAGTGTATCTTTTTTCCGGGGTTTCTACGATGCTAAATAGTAATTAAGAGATAATACGTTGTTCTTTGCGTTTAATGATTGTATTTAGAAAATGTTGTGGTATGTTGTTATTTGAGGCAATTTTTCTGATGATATTAAGTTCACTTTGAAAATTTTCTTTGGAAAGGGGAACAGAGTAATCTCTATGAATCATGGAGTTATATGCAGCTAGTTTGTGACTTAAATGACTGAACGAGTCCATTGGAATCGATGCGTCTGTGAACGTTTCCTTTCTGCAAATTTTATAAGTGAGTTGGTTATTTGAATTTGTAATGGTTAAGTCGAGGAAATTAATTGAGTTATTATTTTCTAATTCAGAAGTGAAGCTGATGCGGCAATGTATTTTATTCAGGAAATTTAAAAATTGCTGAATTTGTCTGTTTGAACCATGAAAACCAATCAAAATGTCATGTACATATCTGTACCAGAAAGTAATGTTTTTTTAGCGAAATCTGTGTTTAATATTGAGTTTTTCTCTAAATTATTGATGAAAATGTCAGCTAGTAGATGGCTAAGAGGTGAGCCCATTGGAAGACCTGAATTTTGTTTGAAGAATTTAGATTGAAATTGAAAGAAACTTTGAGATAAGCATATTTGAAGAAGATTGCTAAATTCATTAGTATATATATTCTTTTGAAAAGAGAGGATTTACAAAAATTTGAATAATTGTATTTACAATAAATTCTTATATCTATAATTTTGGTGTGTGTCAGAAAAAACACAAGTTTTGTGAAAAACCTGAGGGAAAAACTCGTTTCCCTGTCGCTATTGCACTAGCAATAGCTTCTCTGTTTATGTTGTGTTAGTGTCGTGTGTACATAAAGAGTACCCTAGATTTTTCTGCTTAGCCGCTTCATTCTCTCTTGCATTCCATTATTTCCAAACGAAGACAAGGGTGAAAGGAAGGGGGTTTGGGTCAGGAATCTGTAACATTGGAAAAAGAAAACCAGCAGAAAAATATTTCAACAATCATACTTCGTATATGTCTAAACAAATCTAAGAAAAAATTTTACATAGCAAGCAAGGTCATGAAAAGGACTGAGAAGATAATAAAAAAATACATAACCTGCGATATTTCCTCAAATTCTCTCTCTGTTTGACCGAGAGAGCCCCGATGGCCAGGTACAGTCTTCCAAGTGATGCCGATTATGATCTATAGATGTTTTAGTATCATTATGGACCCAATAATTTGGGTTGACATCGCCCATCATATATAATTTCTTCGTGGAACTTATTTAATTTAAAGATAAATTTGCGAGAAAATTTTGACAGTCGTTCGAATAATATGACATTAGTGATATATGGCGGTGTGTTAGACTCAGATAAGATATCTGTAACAAGGGGAAGACACTCGTTGGTTGGAATGTTCGGGTACATATTTTTGACATCGAAAGAGACTAATTTAATATCTTGGGAGATTGTGAGATTTGAAAATTTTTCTGATGATATTAAGTTCAGTTTGAAAATTTTCTTTCGAAAGGGGAACAGAGTAAGCTCTATGAATCATGGAGTTATATGCAGCTAGTTTGTGGCTTAAATGACTGAACGAGTCCATTGGAATCGATGCGTCTGTGAAGGTTTCTTTCTGTAAATTTTATAAGTGAGTTGGTTATTTGAATTTGTAATGGTTAAGTCGAGGAAATTAATTGAGTTATTATTTTCTAATTCAGAAGTGAAGCTGATGCGGCAATGTATTTTATTCAGGAAATTTAAAAATTGCTGAATTTGTCTGTTTGAACCACGAAACCAACTAAAATGTCATCTACATATCTGTACCAGAAAGTAATGTGTTTTTTAGCGAAATCTGTGTTTAATATTGAGTTTTTCTCTAAATTATTCATGAAAATGTCAGCTAGTAGAGGGCTAAGAGGTGAACCCATTGGAAGACCTGAATTTTGTTTAATGAATTTAGATTGAAATTGAAAGAAACTTTGAGATGGGCATATTTGAAGAAGATTGCTAAATTCATTAGCGATATATAGCGGTGTGTTAGACTCGGGTAGTTCAGGTACATATTTTTGACATCGAAAAAGACTAACTTAATATCTTGGGAGATTGTGAGATTTGAAAGTTTATGTATGAGATCTACAGAATTAGAGATAGTGTATTGTGCTTGAAAATTCGAGAAGTGTAGAA
Organism: Cryptolaemus montrouzieri; assembly: GCA_013387265.2. Taxonomy (NCBI): domain Eukaryota; kingdom Metazoa; phylum Arthropoda; class Insecta; order Coleoptera; family Coccinellidae; genus Cryptolaemus; species Cryptolaemus montrouzieri. The sequence continues at coordinate 6,084,663 of JABFTP020000001.1, forward strand.
ATTTTTGATTCAAGAATTTTGCGAGTTTACCTGATGGTGTGTTTATATATCACACTACAGGTCTTGCAGATTTTTCTTCCTTATGTAGTTTAATTAATCCGTACATTTTTGGAGCTTGAACATTCATTGGAATCAGTTTCCTCTTCTCCCATTCTGTGTGTGCTAGGTGTTTTGACAACCTTATCTCTTCTTTGATTTCTTTTATGAAAAGTTTGGTTGGATCTTTTGGTATGTCGGTGATATCCATTGTTTTCAGTACATCCTGCATCTTTTCTTCGTATAGGTCTTAATTGAGGCATACTATACTATTGCCTTTGTCAGCTTTAGTCATTATGAGATATTCGGCTTGGATTTTGCTTGATATGGACTTTATTATTTTCAACTGATTCTGATTGTTAGTTTTTATGTCAGATTTTCTGATAATTTCTGTGAGTTTGTGTTTATGGAGGCTTGGGTTGGTGATGATATCTTTATGTTTTTGGATGGCCAGCTCTGCTTGCACTCCGGTTATTTCCTTGTCTGTTTTGAATTTGTCGTTTTCCGGAGTGAATTTTGGTCCTTTGTTCAGAAGATCCGTTTGAACTTCATCAAAGAAATTGTTCGATAGATTTATGAATCTAGGATAAAAAGTTATATCTGATCGTTCGATAACATCTGTTTGGATCATAGGTAGTGGAGGCTTCAAGCAATCAGGAATTTATCAAATCAAATGCAATGAATATCAGGTAGCCTATGTCGAACAAACAGGCAGAAGTTTTGAAGCTAGATTCAAGGAACATATTTCCTCAGATAAAAATTCGCCAATATTTGAACACATAAAATCAACTAACCACTCGATATCATTGAACAATCTCAAAATCCTTCATAAATGTAACAAAGGGAGAGAGAGGCTGCAAGTATTTGGGATGCAGGGTTGTCGTACATACAAGATACAGCCTACCTACCTACCTATGAAGGGTGTACCGTAGCATATATAGATATTAGCTTTCCGCACAATATATATTATTTTAGTCAAGGTTTGGGTTAGATTTAGTTAGGTTATTTTCTATAATATCAATGAAAAAACTCATAGTTATTCAAAATTGTGGGTTTATTGGTTGTTACAAAATAAAAGAGTTACATTTGGTGTTAAACTTAACTAAGAAGTGACTTTGGATGCTGAACGTTGCACTGCATGTCCTCAGCATACTTTTCATAAGATGGAACGTAACCACTGAGTGCTAATCGCAAGCATAATGACATATGATCGTCAGTTAGTCGATAGCGATATTTTGACTTAATTATCTTCATTGCAGAAAATGTAGACTCGCACAAATAAGTTGACCCAAACATTGCCGTCAGTTGAAGGGCGATTTGCCTTAGATTCGAATATTTATTTTCAGATATAAAACACCAGAAAATATCAGACGCTGTAGCTTTGAGATGTATATCTGATATGATCTGCACCAACTCATTTTCAACAGAACATGAGTTCATATTGAACTGACTTGCTGTTTCAATAGCTAATTCCTCAATGTTTTTACATGAAAAAGGATAACTCATAAATGATGCTATATTTGCCAATTTACTGCAATCATAAAAACGCATTTTGAATTGTCCCAAAATATTTGATAATTCAGCCTTATACGTATCATAATTTAACTGAGGAATCCTTGCTTTCGAAGACGGAAAATGTTTCAGATCCTCTCTTTTCAGTTGATCTATCATAAGTTGCAATTTACTTTTGAATGCGTTTACTGCGCTAATCATCTCAATAATAGTTTTTCCTTTACCTTGAAGCTACAAGTTAATGGTATTTAAGTGCATTGTGATGTCAGTCAAAAATACCAAATCAGTCAGCCAATTTTCGTTTTTCAACATCTAAGTGTCATCACCTCTTTCTTCTAGAAAAGCTGTTATTTCGGGCAAAAATTCTTGAAACCTTTCTAGCAATTTTCCGCGACTCAACCACCTGATATCCGTGTGAAGAACTAAATCAGTGTGATGGAATTCACAATTTTTGTTGCTATGTCCATAATTTCATCCGTGCTTAAAACTGTTGAACACAAAATTTGTTAATGTATAATGCAATTGAATGAAAAAAATGAAGGAAAATCTTCATTAGCTCCACACAATGCCACAAAACCGTTTTTGTTTCCAGTCATTGCTGGTGCTCCATCGGTTGTAATGCACACTAATTTATATATTGGTAGCTTGTAGTTTTTTACAAACTTGAAGAAAATGTCATATATATCTTCGCCATGGGTCTTCCCCTTCAGAGAAATGATTGTCAAAAATTTTTCCTTAGCCAACATGTCATTGAATACCATCCGAATAAAAATACACAGCTGGGCAGTGTCTGCCATATCGGTGGATTCGTCGAACTGTAAAGAAAAGTATGTACATTTCATGATATCATGTTTTAGTTTATCTGCCATGTCCTGACTCATGACTTCAATACGCCTTGTGACAGTCGGTCGAGATAACTGAAGTTCTCCAATAGCAGACATGATTTCTGTTTCATTTTCAAAATCTCCAAATAAAGTCTCTCCCGCTTCAATAAATATTTCCTTCACAACCGATCCATCTTCGAATGGTTTCTTCTTATTTCAAATGACGCGATCGTAGCAGCTTTTGATTGTTTGGCATGGTTTGTTCTTTTTTCAAACAAGATATCAAATCACGGACTTTTCGTTTTCTTAATTCACTCTGTCGCGAAAAAACCTTTTCATAGTTTTTCTGAACCGTTTTATGATGCCTCTCTAAGTTACTACGCTTAGGTATTACAACTGACGCACGACAAAGAGAACGAATGCACTTATCCATCACCATACAAAAGAAAAATTCTTCATCCCAATCGTTATTAAAATGATACGTTTTAGATTTCTTCTATGCACTCATTTTGTACTATTTAATAATGAACTTTGTATCGACGACAACATTTATATCATTATATGAATGAAAGTCTCGAATGTTCCGGGCAAACGCGCCGCCTGAAATTTCTTAGAAAAGCAAGAATAAAAAACGCGGCTTTTCTTTGACAAGTACCGCGCGTTTCTTTGATAAAGCCGTCTTTTGCCGCTAGCAGAGTGTTATTTCATTACGTAATAAATTTTTGTAGTTTAGTTACCTACTTATTAAAATTTTTTCTTCTCAAGATCTACTCAAAAAGCACTCGCGATCGATTGGTCGACCGTTTGAGCACACCTGTTCTCATATTTCTCTGGAGTAGCCTGCATATTTTCTAGCTCCTAATTGTCTTTTGTACGTTCTTGCCATTCCGTCAAAAATAGAAACACGGTTTCAATACCGAAAGATGTCTTTTTTGGTGTTACTATTAGACTTTTTAGTTAGGTTACGTCAAGAAATGGAAATGAAATTACTTGTAATGAATTTTACAATGGCCTTCCCTGTGCAAGAGGTGCATAAGTTGGGAGGCAACTGGTTAAGAACTTATTCTGAAACCGCTGATAGTTTCTTCCAAACTGGGTAGATTCAAACGATGGTTTTCTTTAGGAAGGGTAATAGTCAACCTTTGAAATCGCGACAAACATTTCGTGATGTCTAAGTCTAATGAGTGAGTATAGTTAACTGAAACTTTTTTCGCCGATGGCGTAAAGCAACCCCTTTGGGTGCGAAGTAACCCCAGTTTATGGTATGCAATTTGTAGCATTTGGTGCGTTTCGGTAAAAGATTTACCAAGTTTAACACAAAACTCAATTGCAGTTCTTTGTTTAAAACTCATTTTCCGACTAAACACACTAACAAACATGACGCAATCACTCAAGTTGTTTCCATACAAATGTCATGAAATTTTTAACAGCTGTCAATGAAGTGCCAAGTTATCGACGGGTGCAATATTACAACAGATGGCACTAGTAGTACTGTTTTGAAACAGTTCGGTTACATTCGGAATGGAGGGTGTATAGCCTATTTGTTGATGTGGGAATTTTTATTCATATTTCTTGATTTTCCAGATATAATCAATGTTTCGAAATTAATTTTCTGAAGAAGTTAACGTTTAGCGAAACGCGTTACAATCCACTAATTTTAGTAAAATTCCAGCTTACACTTCTCTTATTTAATCATCTTTTACGTTGATGAATGAGTTTCTTCATAAATTTATTTCTCTCATAGTAAGAATGAACTAGTCAATGATCCAGCTGTGAGGAAACTTGTTACTGAACAGACCTTAGAGTGGAGTGGTCTAATGGAAAGGCACAGGAAGCAAGAGTGGGAATATCTCAGAACACAGCTCGATGACCAACGCGATGTTCTTAGAAAACATATGGAAATTTTGCAACTTGGTCAGATGAAACAACTTGAGGCCAAGCATGATAGGGAAAAAAAAGAGATGAACAGCCGTCAAGCCAGAATTTCTGTGGAAACAGCGAAAGAGGTAATATTACAATTCTATGAATAAGTAAAACAATTTCGAAGCAGCAATATTATTAGGATGTAAGTGGGATACATATGTCGTTTATCATGCTTGGGAATGATGCACGATGGGACCGTTTGGCCAAATCATAACAATCTGTGTATAGCATATGTTGTACAAAACTCAATCTACAATCTTTAGTAATCTATCCTTTTTCTCATTACGAAGTCTCAATAAGTTCCTACTACAAAATTAATAGTTTTCAGCTATTAGGTGCGCAACTAAGTTCTCGCTGTTGGTCAATAGATGGCTTCAGCAGTAAGTGCTGGTCGATTTTTATATATCAAGAACTCCTTGAACAAAGCTTAAACATATGGTAAATAAACCACTGTGACACATTAGTGATTTTGTTTTTGCGTCATATACTTTTAGTTGTGAGAATTGATTTTGTGCCAAATAATCGTCATTTGCGGAAAGTGTTGATTTTCTTCTTTCATTCGGAGAAAACGGCGGCTGAAGCTCATAGAGTGCTCCAAAAAGTTTACGGCGATGCTGCTCTAAGTGAAACAACGTGCCGGGATTAGTTCCGTCGCTTCAAAAACGGTGATTTCGATGTGGACGACTGTCCACATGACGCTGAATTTTATATATATATATATATATATATATATATATATATATATATATATATATATATATATATAACTATTACTAACTCAAGTAAAAATTAAAAAGCTAAGCTTGTTGTAGCTAGATTATAAAACAATCACAAAATGAATGCTGGCTGAAAAGTTAAATATAAAAGCAGCGTTCAAGCTGACAGAAATGAAATAAAACAGATGCAAATAAAATAATTGCAATTCAACGACAATTTCAATAAGCTAGGAAAATTAATAGGCAGTTTGATCAAATATTCAGTACAGAACAAGAAAGATTCTCACCCCCTAAATACACAAAACGGTACTTTAACAGTATCAAAAGATATCTATACTTTATCAGGTAAATTGCAATCCAATAATTACGCCTGAAGGTCCGGAAGGTGAAGGAAGTCTTCATTATAAATCTCACGCTGGCTATCAATCGTCAATCATTCTCGCGTCGCTACGAATATCTCCGATTTACAAATGCAGTGACGTGACTAGAAGGTACTCTTAGGTTTCAAGAATAGGAGAATAGGAAACGTTAATCTAGAACGTGATAGCTACATAACGAGAAGCGTTAATCAACCATAATGGTCATAGGAAATGAATGAATGATAACTAGAAGTGGACAATTTCTCGTTACAGTCCTTTCTAACTAAGCGTTTGGTGTCATGAATAGATTGAACAAAAATTCATAAATAACCCTTTTACTAGTGGTACAAGCAAAATTATCCATCTATGTCACTGGAGTAACGGTCGATTTTTACAGGAGTAGTTGGGTATGGTAATCATTTCAAGATCCCGGAGGCTCAACCATTAATCCGATACAGCCACAACGTCATGTTGATGATCATGAAGATAAAGGGATAAATCGTCGGCTTTGCCAGAAAGACCTTGGATATTAAGATGAAAGATACTGATTTCATACTGTTTTATCAATCCTGTCAGGTTTTTTGTTCTCTGTTCTCTCCATCTTGAAAATTTGGATTATTTTAGGAAAAAAAAATTATTTACCAGTGTACCCGCTGGTCAGAATGATGGCTATTCGAATATATCTTTCATCATATCTGGCACACCAATTCTAAAAGACTTCACTTGTGAGTTAGGTCTTTTCTGTGGGATTTCCACACAATCATACTCCAGTATGATTCAGACCCATGCCGATACTAATCTACCGGGAGAGATGTTTTTAAAGATTAAACATATTACTCGGGACCTTAAACCCAGAACATGGGCGGTCAAGAATTCCGATGGACAGTTAATCACCAGCTTGGATGGGGTGATTGGGGTGTGGCGTACTTATTGTCAGGGCCTTTACTTTGTTGATGGCATCCAGGATCCTTTGTTGAATCATGAACATGAGCCTGATATTCTTTTCTGAGAAGTGGAACATGCCCTGAAAAAACTAAAAACGTGCAAAGCTACAGGCATAGTTGCTGAAACTTTAAAAAGCTTGGGCAATAACGGCATCTCTCTTTTACATAGTATTTGTAATAAAGTCTGGTCCTCTGGTGTTTGGCCAGATGAATGGTGCTCGTCTATTTTTGTTCCACTCCATAAAAAGGGTTCTCCAACAAACCCAGACAATTATCGTTTACTCTCAAAGGCCTCTCATTCAAGTAAAGTGCTACTATATATTTTACAATCTCGTTTGTAGAGTTTTATTAACTGGCAAATTTCTCCAGCGCAGGCAGGCTTCGTAAAAGGACGTGGTACGCGCGAACATATCTTGAACTTAGGCAGATCATTGAGAAAACCAGGGAACATTACTTTCCCATTTATATCTGCTTTGTAAACTACACCAAGGCTTTTGATAACGTCAAGTGGTCTAAACTGTGGGAAATCCTGCGTTCTATTGAAGTTCCCTACCATCTAATTCTCCTCATTCAGAAACTGTATATGTCCAACTCAGCTCGAAGAAGAATTGACGGTAATTTTTCTGATCAAATGGCAACCAGAAAAGGAGTACGTCAAGGATGCGTATTATCTCCGATGTTATTTAACATATACTCCGAGTTTGTAATGAGACATGTACTTACAACTGGCAGGGCGGCATAACTATTGGTGGTAGCAAGATATTTAATTTAATGTTTGCTGACAATACTACCCTTATTGCTGCTTCTCAGGAAGAATTGTTAACTTTGCTGAGTAACCTAGAACAGCATAGTGCAGCGTATGGTCTCAGTATTAACTATAATAAAACCATGGTTATGATCGTAGACAGGGAACATAACAACTATCTTGAAATGAAGTCTGTAGGCCGTTGCCAAGTAGTTCAAAGTTTTGTGTACCTCTGTTCTTTGATCGGAAATTCTGGTGGCTGTGGAAATGAGATTAGACGACTTATACACCAAGCACGCGCGGCCATGACGAAGCTCGCTAAAATATGGCGTGACAATAATATCACTAAAAGCACCAAAATGTCGTTAGTTCAGACTCTTATTTTCTATGTATTCCTATATGCTTCTGAAACTTGGACTATTAAAAAGGTAGATCGTGCTCATATTGATGCGTTTGAAATTTGGGGTGGAGGAGAATGTTGAAAATTGACGTTCTTCTGTCACATTTATAGAAGCTATAATATGGAGAAACTTGTTGTCCAGGTCATGCTCCGAATGGGCGACGTCGTGGCCGTTCCCCTACACGCTAGGTGAATGCCACGAAACAGTTGATGGATGTGACTGTCACAAAAGCCACCGAACTAACTCGAAATCGCGAAAGATGGCGTGCTACAATTTCGAAAACAATTGATAATCTTCGTATCGGCAGCGTTCCAGCTCCGACTTAATGCATTTTACGAGTTCACAACATGTGTGTTGAGACATTGTGACTATGATGATGATACTCCAGTAGTTTTTCTTCTCGGAGTACCTCCAAAATATCGTCAGTAGTTGTATCTTTTTCAAACTTCGAAATATATAGCCATTTAATCCTAGGATTGCTCTTTAGTTTACCTCTGGGTTTTGTTTTTGGTTCTACTGAGTTCGATACGAGTGCTCCATTGATTATTGCTCTGCCTTTCGCTCTAAGTGTTTTCCAGTCGTCAGTTTCATTAGCTTGTAAGCTCGTTGTGTCATGTTCGAGGTTCATCACTCTTTTCATTACATTGAACTGTTTCTTTGACATAGTATGCTTATTTTTTTATCATCAAGCACTGGCTGTTTTGCTACAGTCGTCTGTATGGAATGTTCAGTATTTCTTGTAATTTTAATAAAATCCATGGACATCAGTGTATTTGCGGTTTTTGGTTGAGTGACATGAGAATTAGATTGCTCAGTTTGTGGAATTTGGGTCTTCAAGACTGTATGGGTCGTTTTAGTATATATTTGAGCAAACGTCTTTGGCATTCTCCTCAGTTGGAGAAGGTTCATTCCTTGAACAATTTCACGGTTTTTCCTTGGATCAGCCATCTCGACACTTCTTATTCTTTGATAAAGATCATCTGCCAACCTTGTATATAGCCTGTTGTAGAGTCTTTCCTCGATCTCCGACAGTATCGCCTCAGACTGATGGGATTTATGTGCATAGTACCTAGTTTCTGAGTATCTAAGTATCATTTGTGCAGGATAAATACAACATAATTTTCACTATTTTCAGGTTGCCAATGATAAAACACTCAAAACAAAAAAGGATAAGGAACGCAGACTTAAAGAAAAGCAACAAACCAATGACAAACGTTTCATAGACGAACATAAGACAGCAACTATCAAACAAGCGAAAGAAAAGGAAAAATTGAAATTGAAGCATGACAAGCAACTGGAAATGTTATCTCACGACATCCAAAAAATGATAGATATGTATAAAAACGAGGAATTAGAGTATGAGATGTCAAGCAAATGTGAGTTTTTCGCTTAAAGTAAATCTTTAGGTTGTTTCTAGAATTCACTCTGTTATTCTCTAGAGAAACTATTTTCATTGTTTATTGGATTCTCAATATAAGGCAGATTCTCACGAATCGGTCATGTTCATTTCAATTCGAACAGTTTTCGAAACGATCTCAACGGTTGAAATTCAAGATTTTTCGGTAGTTTTTATTATGTAGAATGAAACTGAAAAAATTCAATTACCAGAACACTCATGTCTTCTTTGATAAACAAAAATGTGCCAACCTTGAGTATTATAAAGATGATTCGATATTGAATTTCCAAAAAATTGCGAAGATTTATTAGAAATATATAGTTCTCGATGTCATACGAACTGAAATAGAAGTAGAGACAAGTGAAAATTAGAACTATGTAAACAATTTAAAATATTTATTGATTGTTGTTAAGTAACTCTGTTCCATATTTTTTATTAATAATTGTAACATATTTTGACAAGCAGAGGAAGCAAAATATATAAATGGGACCATTCTAGAAAACATTTATACATTTTCATTAAGTATTATTTAGGTACAAGTAATTATTTCATTTGTGATGATTTTGAAATCTATTTTTCTTGTTAGTGCAACGTTCTAGTTTAAATTATATTAGAACTTTATGTCTGCCGATATTTTATTTATGTAACCCATTTATGCCCAAAGTCAATCTACATTTTTTTTCGTGAATTTATATTTATTTCTACAATATTTGAACATAATGCAAGCAAAAGCAAGCAATTAATAATGATAATAAGCTTTATGATTGATTGATGAATAGAGATCAGGTATCCCCAGATAACAAGACGGTCAACCAGAAGCAGATGCACGAGTATTGTTCGAGCATATGGAGCAAACCAGTTATGCACGACGAAAATGCATACTGGATAAAAGATGAGGGATATCGAAGAAATGACAGAGGAAAGCAGCAGGGCCAGATAAGCTGCAATCATTCTTATGGAAGAAATTTGACAGTATACATGGGATACTAACAGCACAATTCAATGAGATACTTGCGAATCCTACAGAAGCTCCATCGTTTCTAGCTGAGGACAATATATTTCTCATCCCTAAAAATTCCGAAATACAGGATCCTAAAAATTATAGGCCAACCACCTGCTTTCCTATTATATATAAAATTTGAACAGCAGTACTGATTCTTCAAATAACTCAACATATTGAACGAAATCAGATCATATCGAAACAACAGAATGGTGCGAAAGCAGGAGGAAAAGGAAGTATGGAATGGCTGCTCTTCGTCTCGATTATAACAAATCATGCAAAGCGTGACAGAAGGTCTTTATTGGTGGTATGGATTGATTATAGAAAAGCATTCGATTCTGTGCCTCACTCATGGCACCCCAAGAGTCTGATAAAATGATTCTTATGTACTTCTTAGAATTCTCGCCTCTTCCACCCGAGGAACAATTTAAGTACTTAGGATTACAACAGAGTACAACAATAGATCATTCCAAAGTAATGCAGCAAGTGACAGATGCCCTCAAGCAGAGACTGAAAATTTAAAAATACCAATTGTGGCCTATAGGTTTGGAATCGTCCGCTGGTCCCCTACTGACATAGAAGCACTTGACGAAATGTTGAGGACCACATTCACAAAGTATCTAATGCATCACGCGAATTCGTCAAGTTGTCGAATGTACTTACCAAGAACTGTTGGTGGAAGAAGACTGAGGTGCATGAAGGAAATCTGTGAAACAGAAAAATTCAAACTGTATACTCACTTCAGAACATCCGCAAGCACCTTACACCAGACAGTAGCTCGAGTCGATGAAAAATTGTCTCCAGTGAACTTAAGTGCAGAGAGGTCCTGCAAGAAATTCGAAAGAAGATTTTAGTGAACTGAAGAGCACTTGGCGGCTAAAAGAATTGCACGGTAGATATGCATCTGCCCTGGAGGAGATAAATGCTGATAAAAAGCCGTCAACAATGTACCTCAAACAAGGTCACTCAATGCCAGAAACTGAAGGTTTCATAGGGGCGATCCAAGATCAAGTCATCTCAACAAAAATACAGAAGATACATTTGGAAACAGAACATACCTGATGTCAAATGTAGAATGTGCAACCCATCTCTCCTCGGGCTGCTCCTTAGCGTCTCGTGACCATAAGAGGAGACACGATGATGCTGCCGCTGTTACCCATCAGGCAATCTTCAAGAGGTATGGAATTGTTGATAAATTGATTCCTGCTTATAGATACTTACGTGAAGACTGCAGAGAAAATGAAAATATCAAGATTTATTGGGACAAAACTATAATTACTGATCGAGAAGTCCAGCACAACCGGCCAGATATAGTGGTTTTCAACAAGAAAGACAAAATGGCCCAATTGTTGACATGACGGTAACTGTCGATAATAATATTCGTGAGGCAAGAACAAAAAGCTAACAAAGTACATTGACTTAGCACATGAAATCAAAGATATATACCAGCTTCAAAAAGTCAACATACATCCAATCGTTATCACTGTAGAAAGCCACCTCAAAAATGAACTGAATAGCTTGAGAATAGATGAACCTGAAAAAGTTATAGGACTGGCACAGAAGGCTGTGATACTGGGCACGTGTAGAACGATTCGACGTGTACTAACCAACGAGTAAGTTGTTGACCAAGATGGTCCCAACTTGCCTGAAAGTCTGCCAACAATGGGTTGTGGAAAAAAAAACATTATTCCATATCGCAGTTTTGTCTCGAATACAGCATGGTATACATTTTTCAAAGATCCCACATCAAGATATTTGCAAGTACGAACAATGAATGACATGTAGAGGCAAGTCCTACAGAAAGCTCACTAATGTGTCTGCTCCACCTTAGAGATTCATCCACATAAATTCCCAGAAACTTGACATGTTGTGTCAGTTTGACAGTTTCCTCCTTAAAATTAAGTTGTTCCGGAGTATCAAATCCAGAATAAGATGATTTGAATAGAACTGCAGTTGTTTTATCATTATTCATTTTCAGGCCATTGCTCGAGAACCACATTTTAGCATCTTCAAGTAAAGTTTTTGCATCCTTTTGAGCTTCAGGGAAATTTTCTGCTCTTATGAGTATGTTCGTATCGTCTGCGTACTTTACTAACGATGATTCAGATACCTTCTTCGTCACAACATCTACATCATTTATAAATAAAATAAACATAATCGGCCCCAGTATGCTACCCTGAGGAACACCACGTCTTATCGGCCTTGGATCTGAACTAACGTCATTCATACCATTGCTTACGATTACTTTTTGTGTACGACCATCAAGATTAGATCAGAATAAACTCTTATACCATATTTTCCATTTTATATATTATATAATCATGATTAAGACTATCAAATGCCTTTGATAAGTCAAGGATCTAAAGCTGCGATTATGTTATCAATAAAATCATAAATTGCCGTCTGTGTCGATTTTCCTTTTATGTAGACATGTTGGGTAGGCGTAAATATATTTCGCTGTTCTAAGAATGCTAAGAGTTGTTCCAATATAACAATTTCAAATATTTTCGAAAAACATGGCAGAAGGCTGATTGCTCTATAGTTTTCTATCTTATCTGCCTCCCCTTTCTTGTGGATAGGTTTGACAATAGCATGCTTCAATTGATCAGGGCATATGTCAAATTTCAAGCAATTATTTATCACAAACTTAAGAGGTTCAGCCACTTGCTCCAAGCAGCATTTCATAATACTTGAAGGAACACCATCAAATCCTGAGCTATGCTTGCTCTTCAGCAGTTTCCCCATCTTCAAGATATTTTTCTTTGTTATAGCTTTGAACACCAGATTTTCTTGACTCCGTGGAATATTGCACTTTGATTCAAAAGTGTTTGTATTTTCTTCACCGTTTTCAATATTTTCACAGAAGAATGTATTGAATTGATCAGCTAGTAGTTTGGGATCTTCTTCGATTGGAATATTTGTAGTCTTCTGATGCTCCTTAATTTTTGCAACTACATTCCATAAACTTTTTGTTTTGTTGTCTGAATTGAGTATGGTTTCTTTAAAATGCCAACTTTTTTCAACTCTCAATAGCTGGTCATATTCCATCTTTACCTGTTTGTAAGCCTCTTTAAAGATAGGGTTCTTCAGTTTACAAGTGTACAAAATATCCATTTTAATTTTGCATTTTCTAATACTTTCATTTAGTGGAGCTTTCTTACGAGTTTTCTTTCCTTTATGACAAGGTATTTTCTTCAAAGGACAAGCATACTCAAATTCTGATAAAGAGATTTTCATGAAGTAATCCCACTGCTTGTCCACCTCAATTTTTTGGTAGCTATGAAGGGTATTTCAATCAACATTTCCTAGTCTTCTTTGTAGATCTTCTATTTTATTTTCATCCATGATTCTTTTGTAGGTGTAACTTACTTATGCAGTATCAAAACTGACATGTGTGCGGTTATGTTTTTGACCTCATAGTTTGTACAATTTGTTACTATATTGTCGATACATGTTCTACTCCTCTGAGTGATTCTAGTAGGAGTCCAGATGGTTGGAGAAAATCCATAAGAGTTCAATATTTCCAAGAAAACCATTTTGTTCTTGCCCATTCCACTCAATAAAATAATGTTGAAGTCTTCACATATAACAGATTTCATCTCCGATCTATTGATAAGACTGAGAATCTCTTCAAATACTTCAAGAAAAACTTCTTTCTTTCCAGGAGGGACAAAGATCGATAAAAGAGTTATCCGTTCATTTTCAATTTCAAGGTCTACTTATGATACCTCAGCAATTCCAATTACAGACTTTCTGGTAATGTCCTGTCTCTCTCTATTTGGAATGCCTTTCTTCAAATAAATAGCACTTCCACCATGTTGACCTTCGTCTCGACAAAAGTAGCTTGAGAGTTTAAAGCCTCTAATTCCATAGTTGATTATTTCATTTTTTGTTTCAAAATGTTCTGAAATGCATAAAGCAATTACTTCATGTTCATTAGTTAGGTTTTTTACTTCTAATTCTAGATGATCAACTGAGTTTCCAATCGATTGTACATTCTTGTGTAAAAAAGTTTTATATGTATTTCTAGTTATCAAATGTATTTTATTACTCACAAGTTTTGATTCATCCTTAATTGGTAGTCATGGCTTACTCACTCCATCTGCATCATTTTTGTGTTTGATTTGAGAATAATTGATTTTAAATCTGCGAAAGGCAACACCATTAGGCCAGAAATCATTTACATAGACCTATTCTTTGAACACAAAATTTAACTCAATTAAACTAAAAAACATTTGTTTATGGAAAAAATGGGTGTACTTTTTAAGGTATACTGGGCACTTATAGGTGAAAATTGGAAAAGCAATCTTTGTCAACACAATGTTTTTTCGCACATGCAAGAAGCCTACTTGATGCGTGTGTGGCATAAAACGCAACACAATTGCTTTGAAAGCTTTTTTGGGTTAGATTTCCAGGCGATGGCTGAACTTGTTGATCGGCTTTTGGTGGTATTACGTGAGCGTAAAAAGCTTCTAGCAATGTACCGTCTAAAATCTAGTTGGTCAAACGGTTCTGCATTAGCCATAGTATGTAATCGCCATGCATTGGATATGGTCTTTTTACCTCGGATGCTGATACGATATACTGATAGAGCCATCCATTACATCTACTCCTCCCATACCCATCTTATATTTTTGAATTAAATGTGGTATACTCACGTAAACTTTTTTTTCCGAAGATCCATCGCTTTGCTTTGCCTACTGGTTTAACAGTATCATGCTAGTACCTATAGTGCACACATTGTTGTGTTTTTATCTACCTATCAGTACTTCATTAGTGGTGCAAAATGGTAATCACATTTAGCTCATTTCTTTTTTCTTTCATGTCTGACAGAGTAATGGACACTTTTTTGTCCGATTCTCGCGAATAGTTCCGGTAGCTTTGAACCCTTCCATTCTCAAATATTTCAACAAATCACAACTCGTAGAAAAGATGTCAAAATATACAGAGAGCTCATTTGGAACCGCAGACGTTATCTTGAGTAGAGATTTGACTATGCGTGTTCCAAAAGGCTATTTTACTGTGCATTCAGATTCGCCACAATAGAGGTCAAAGGCATAGAGTAACCATCAGAACTGGCCAGCACCCAGTTCTTATATCTAAACCTAGGTTTACGCATTATAAATTGTTTTGGGGGGTGTTGGCCATAATACTCTATCATAGATTCGTCTACGAATAAATCTTCATGAAAAATACCTTTTTTGACAAAACTTCTTCATCAGCTGATCACAAAGAGGCCTAAGTTTGTACATTTTGTCGTTGGGTGATTGTGCAACCTGTTGTCAGCAATTGGTATGTTTTTCTTCATGCCCAAAAATCTATTTCTTGATATTCACTTCGTTACAATTTGTACACCAAGGTGTTGGTCTAGGCTGCAGTAGTGATAGCCGGATAAAATTAGTATGCCAATAAAACTACGTAAATTTTCTTTATCCAAATCGAACGAGTGTCTATTAGTTTGTCCTGCATTCATCAAAGAATTTCTCACTATCAGCTCGTAAACCTCATCGTCAAAAAGAGTCTCAAAAGTGTGTATAGGCGTATAATCTTTGAGGTTTTCAACAAATAGGCCTCTTCTTGACGACACGCTGTTAGTTTCGTTGAAATTGGTAGAATACGAAGGAGAACAGTGTCGCCACTTTGGAACAGAAGAATGTGCTAAACTTGTACGAATTCGCTTACTTGATAATGTTTCGTCGTCACTATCGTAGATTGTTCTTCAAAGTCTTCCACACAAGAATTAACCCTTCGCGGAATGACTTCTAGGGTTCCTAGTACATCATTTGGTAATTTGAAAGTACATAAATCTTCCGCCTCGCCTTCTTCTTCGTCTGTGACGATACGAGATCTGGAGCTACAATTATAAGGACCTACTCGTTGTCTCCATCTTCTAAAACTAAATTTATAGCATCTTCCAAGTCTGAATAGTTGTTACACGTCACAAATCGAGACATAGTTGAAAAATTACCTGCCAAAAAATACATAAATAAATATTACACTTTTGATCATTGTACTAAAACAAACGACAGTAATATTTTTATTGCACCAAATCTTAATTCACACAATAATAACGTCATAAATAGCTCATTTCACTAAACTATAATGTAATCTAACATACTCTTGCTAAAAACGAAGCAAATTCATTCATAATTTCAAAATAAATCCTCTTACCTGTTCGTCGTGAAAATTCCGAACACAAAATGTCAATTTTGAGGCAAAACATTTAATGTATAATTTCAATGTATGTTTTTTACGACACTTAACACCATCTATTGGCAATTTTTGCTTTTATTAAGTCATTAAGCCCCATAGTTTTTTTTGTTAACATCACTTCAAAGTAGTGTCGTTTTTCTGGTACAGAGGGCGTAAATGGGTTAATTGTTGATGCTGTAATTTCGTACAATTTGATGGTTATTTTAATTGAATTAAATGATAAATGTTCAAATACTTATCACGTATTTCACCATATTATAATTTTCAGATTCATTCAAAATTTTTAGATGATTTTTTTCTGAATCACAACTAGAATAATATTCAGAGTTTGATCATCATGAGTACGTACAAACCTAGTGTTGGTGGCTGCTTCTTCATTTGTGATTTCTTCGTTTTATCAGTCAATAACGCTGACCGCTCACAAGATCCTTACTCTTCTGCTTTCGTCGCGCTTTTTTTCTCCAGTTCACAAAATACTTCCCGATATATTTATATTTAACAGATTATGATATAAATATAAGTAAACAATGAATAAACGCAGGGGACAAACATGAATGAATATGATGAACCTTGAAGGTTTCGAACCAGGTTAGGAAAACAGTTTGTCACTTATATCACTATCTACATTTTGCATTTTAATAACACAACAGTGCAGGGTAAGGACTTGAATCATTTTGCGTTACACTGGCGATGGTTCGAAAAAGAAGAATTTCAAACTTTTTAGTACTTATATCACTTTGCTTTATATACCTCCCGAATTTATGAAAGATTGAACTTCAAGAATAGATGCGAAGGAATATTGAATTTGGGTCTATAAATCATTACTATTTTAATCAGATTTCTCCTATTGATTTATTGGTATTGTTCTTATAGTTTTCCTCATGAACATTAAAACATATTCTTTTGTAACAAAAACTCGGAAAGCGAGAGAAAATAATTTACATTCACATCATGGAATTTTAATGGATTGCTAATAAAGTAATCTACGGACGACATACTTGCGTCCTTTAAACCATGATAATAAGAAATTAAACTATGTTTTAAACTATTACAAAAGTTTATTTGAATTCAGAATTACAATTTCGTCCTCTCAACCATCTTCAGCTGACAACTGAACTAAAGTTGAAAATACATGCTTACATAAGCAGGTAGATAAAAAAATTAATAAGGGTGCAAACAAGAGGTAATAAGCGAATTATGTTGAAAACGGGTATTAGATATCAAATATGGACGAATAAATCGAGCCATTCTGGTCATTCAGAAAATAATGGTCAGTTTCAATACAATATGAAGCGAATGTAGATTCGTCGGTTCTCTGATTATTGTAATATGATTGATGCTCTTTGTATCTAGTTTTCATTGAACGACCAGTCTGACCTATATAGACGCCTTCACAAACCATACAGAAAAACTTGTAAACTCCAGTATTTTCAAATCTATCAGTTTCAACTTTACTATTGAATTGGCAGAGTTTCATGTTTTGAAAGCTACTTTTTTATTCTGTTTCGAAATGACATTTGCAATCTTTTCGCTACGACCAAAATATGTTTATGAAATGTATTAGTTAATTCTATACGTGGGTAGATATTATGAATATGCTATTTGGGTTTGTTAGCATATTTTAGCCCTATCAGCGAAAAGATTGCGAATATATATATATATATATATATATATATATATATATATATATATATATATATATATATATATATATATATATATATATATATATATATATATATAATTTCAAAAACTCTTGTGATAGTATAATACATACTTTTATTTCTTATAATCATCATGATTAACTCACGTAATAACTGTGGACAACTAGGACAAATACTTGGAAATCAGGAATGATGACAGTTCTACACCACCATATGAATGGTTTGTATTGTTATATAGAGAACATTTCACGATTTGATCTTGGTATTCAAAACATAGTTTGGTGAAATGTATTGACATTTATCATTTAATAAAAAGTCTATCATTCAATATCATCACATTGTTTTCAATCTTTAGCCTATAATAGACCAGAAGGTTGTGTCACACTTCTGTATTGTTCTTGTTATCGAAAAGTTATTTGAAATGATGAAAGATAAATCATAACAAATATGACTTCCTTCTACCCATTTGGTTTCGAATGAAACTATAAAAGAATTCAAGTAATAAATTTCTCAGAATTATGAATGCTAAAAATTATACTTGGAGAATTTTCACCTGCAGAATGTTTACTTAGAACATTAAACAGTATTGAATATTTTTGTAAGGTCATCTTTAAGATCCAAATATGCACCCTTGATGAATGATTCTCGCCATGAACTTAATTTCAATTTTTAAATGAAAATTGTTTTTCTTTATGACTCAAGACCAACATTTCTGAGACTTATGTAAAATGATAGTGACAACATAAACCTGTTGTAGTTATCTTATGTGTCAATTAAAATATTATAAATATTGCGTTGATTGAATTTTTGTCTTGACTGAATTCAACCCAAAGCAATTATAGGATTTTAGCATAAGTTCAAAATATTGAATAATCAAATTTCCAACGAGTTATAATCTGCTTTAGCATGGAAAAATCAGCTGTTATCATTGAATTATCGCTTTTTGAATTTATGTAGAATTGAAGAGTTAACACATTGATCGAAAATGCACTGTTTTGTTGAGTTAAATGGTTAATTATTGTTGATGTTTTAAATATATTATTCCTTTTTTTAATGTTATTCAAGTGGAGGATTAAACGGCCTTAATACAGGCTATAATGGAAAAATAAGATTGAAATTAAATTTACAAAAATGAAAATTCTTTGTTATCTCATAATCTGTGAATGTAGAAGTGATTAAATTTGTTGTGAGAGCTAATCTTTTATTTGGCATCCATTATTTTCCCCTGCGATCTAATCAGTGCGAGCCAGAGTGAGAGAGTGTACAGGGTGGACCAAATTCGATATTTTAGTACGGCAGCTATGTGAAATATAATGGATAGAGAAAAATGATCCTCCCTCTCGACAAAAACTCATTGGTGAAAACGGTTTTCAGCTTTTTTTTTATTTTCGAGTTGTTCCTGAATTATGGATTTTTCGGTATTTCCAATGGTCTACAAACGTCCATTTCTTCAACTATATTTAACTAGCCATGAATGAAATTCTCTAACATGCCGTTTCACCAAGAATATTCGTATATGAGCTTGTATGTTCAGTTGTTACTTTCAGATGATAACATTCAAGAAGGCCCTTCAAGTTATTTTTGTGATTATCGATGTTAATTGAACAAAACAATCAATTTCCTTGACATACCATCACGAAACTCCATAATAATCTACAACACATACCACATGTGACTGAAACTAGGGCCACCCCCGAACTGTTTTTCTATTTGAAATATTTTGATGAAATTTGGAAATCGGTTAGAAGACAACATTTTGAATTCGATAACATTAATATGTTTGACATTTCGTTGTTCATCTCATTCTACGACCTTTTGACTTATTTTTGAAAGAAAAACAAAACACAATCTTATTTTTTGCACTTTTCATCTTTCGTTCTAGAAGGCCATGCACAGTGACAATTGGCTCAGCTCAACATCTCCTATAACGGCTGAGCAATTTAATCGCTCATTTTTCACGGGGTGTTAAACCAATTTTCGAAACACTTTTGCCACTCCAAATGAGATACCTCCAAAACATGGTTTGGGAAGGCTTCAACTGTCTCTTCCGCCGTCGAAAATCATTGCCTACGCAGTTTTTTCTTGATGTCCGCAAACAAAAAGAAGTGAGTTAGCTTCGCATTCACATGATGCAGAATAATTTTACAAGGCAACCTACGTAATGAGCCTTATCACCCTGATATAGATTCAGAATCGGAAATTTCAAACCCAAATGAGAATCGGAAACAGATGTCGACCAGTTACACTGTTCCGTGTAGAATTGGTATTACCTTACAAACTTCGTGTGATCTGTTTCCTATGTTTATTCGAACAGTGTTTCGAGTATTCACTTTTTCAAAATGAATAAATACACCTAAAAACTGTTTTGGTGAAAAAAGCTAAGCGTAAAACGTTTTTTTGGTGCTCATGTAAAATTTGATTTTCTGTACTTACACCATTTCCAGTATCAGAATAATAAACAGCTTAAAGACTATTCGATGTGGATGAAATATTAAAGAATCTCCGTGCATATATTGTGTGCTATTCTCGCCCCCTACAGAGCTACGGGCAAGGGCTCTTTCATGTCCATTTTTATTTTTAATTTTTTATATGCCGACGATCTCGTCCTCCTTGTTCGTGGTAAAACCTCAGCACCATATCTGAAGTTGCGCAGAACGCTTTGCTAATGACTGAACACTGGTGCAGAGAGAAAGACATTTAATAATAAAAAACAAGTACTGTGTTTTAAGGAATTTTACTTAATAATTGCGATTCGTAACGCGTTTCACTACACCGTAGCTTCTTCAGACGAATGATTATGCAGAAAAATATAAATGAGAATATAACTATAAATGTTCTTGAGTAATTAAAAGCTTATTGGTTGATTCTTCTTAAGTGGTTATTTATGACAGGTATATCCAATAAAATTAAGAATAGATTGCTCCCCGAAAAGATTCAATAGAGGTGAAGGGCTTAAATCGACTTGTTCATTGATGAGTCTACCTGAGTGTTTGTATTTATTTATTTCTAAAGTTTCCCAAAGATCTACCTTCCAATATTTATTATCTGTATGCAAAATTTCAAACTGTGGGTCGAAAGAATGATTATTTTCTGCATACAGATAATAAATATTGAAGGTAGATTAAACTTTAGAAATAAATAAATACAAACACTCAAGTAGACTCATCAAATAACAAGTCGATTTTTCATTATTGATAATGGAATTTTACCAAGTAAAAGCCTCCCAAATTCAAATGAGAAAGACATTTCTTCTAACCCAAACAAAACTGACATGATTCTTCTATTCACTCGAACCTTCTGAAATTCTTGTACTTAGATATCTTTCCGTTTGCCCTCGATAAACTCCCTCACATTGTTCGCATGGAATTCTATATATTACGTTACTTTCTAAATGTGGTGCGGTTCTTTCCTTCAATCTAGTGAAATACTTATGTAACGTGTTTTCAGCACGTAGGAAGGAAAGAACCCCACCACATTTAGAAAGTAATTGATTTCATTTACACAATGAAAATAATAGACAAAAACTCAATCTATTGGAAATTTTAGAGAACAACAAAGAAAAGAATTCAGGTAGGTTACTTAATAGTCAATTAGATCTAAATCCTTCTCCTTTACTCAATCTTTTCAATTCATAAAGTAAGCAACTCCGATGGGTTTTCCAACATACCCTTTGTACTTGTACCTATTGTCATATTAAGTTGGAAACAAGACTAATATATAAGGAATAACTCTGTTCATTAGTTTGTATCTATCTGATGAAGCCACAGTGTGGTGAAACCGATCATAGTTTTGTTAATATAGTGAAAATCTAAATTTCTAGTTCAATTTCATTGAAAATATGTATATCGATTTTCATCAAGTAACGACCTCCTCAATCAAACAATACGTTTAGGTCAAAAAATGTCAAAATACACGACGCAGTTGTCGGATGGGAGTGGTCAACAGTAAAAGTGCCAGAGGCGCAAAATTTAAAAGGCAACCTACGTATAAGAAAGTGAAGAGGGTTAAAAGTCCATGAAACACTGCTTATGTAATACGTGGATGGACCATCTGATAAAGGTTAGGTTATATTTATTTCAACGAAAATTATGATCATTACATCAAGAAAATATATAATCATCGATAGGTATAAGGCCGTAGAGAAAGAAACTGCATCGAATGAACTAGTCGTTTAATAAAAATTTTCACCCTCTAAGTTTAATCTTTACAATGAAACAACATCCTATATAATTTTTATTGGAATCTTTGTGAGTAGCATCCCACAGCCAGAATTTCACTGTATATATAGACGAGGGATACATTTTACTCAAATAAAAGCTATTCGAGTAAGTGTTTAGTTGTCCACTAACTATAGGACACTTCGTATAGTTGCATGCTTTTTTATCCATTCCAGGCATAGGTACGTCTACGATACCAGAAGAATACGCCAAGGCAAATGCTTCACTAGTATTGAAAGCTGAAAGTGAATAAAGATTTAATTACATGAATTAATCCACTCTAATATTGAAAAAGAAATAATTGATACATAATAAGAAACGACGTTTTACTAATGTCATAAACTAACCTTGGTTAACCTTTTATGCATTCTGTCAAAAAAATTTGCTCGAAACGATTGTCAACATTTTTGTTGTTGCTAAGTTGGCACAACTGGTTTCTATACTGACGCACAGTTTGACCGCGATCTGTCTTTTAGTTTGTTTACTGCACTTGATTTGGCAGTTCTCGCAAGTATGTTTTGCGATTTTTACAGTGGATAAAAATATCGAACAAAGAATTTGTCTCAAATTTTTATTGCAAATGGAATTTCGGTGAATCGACTTTATCAAAAACATATGCATATGAGTAATATACACACTACCAAATTTATATGGAATCACTCGGTATTTACATTATTGATTGTTTTTAACCATGGATCTCAGCTACTTGTGAAGAATGAAGTTTTTGTTGTAAAAAACTGGATAGTATGATAAAAATGTTGAATTATCACCACATGTTCGGGTTATTGTACTCAGTCATCGCTCAGATTTGAATAATTGCTCTCGTTGAAGAAGGGGTGACACAGAGGGATATATCGGCCACAAAGGCGGTATCACAGGGGATAATTTCAAAAACCTACGCCCGATACGTGGAGCTACAATCTCTGTAAAATAGGCCTAGAAGAAGTCGTAGAAAGTTCACTTTTGAAGAACAAGGCTGCTTTTTGTGCAAATTCCAAGAAGAGACCCTAGTGCATCGCACCCTATACTCCAAAGGCAATTTCTTGAAGCAACAGGCATCAGTGTATCAGTTGAATACGTTAAAGAGTCCGTTCAAGGAAGACAAGCTAGATTCCGAGCAGCAAGACAGATTTGATTTCGTTTCTTGCGAATGTAACGGCTGGAAATTACGTGTACCTAGTGCTGGAGTCCATAATGAGACTCTGGCGAGGTGCCCACGGTGAGATTTTACTTTTATGCAAGATAATGCTGTGACATACCAACAACCTCGCGCGACATTGTCTTGAAACAGAGGGAATCGCTATTTTAGACTGGCCAGCTTGCTCTCCTAACCTAAAATCTATCGAACATTTATGGGATAATCTCAAAAGGAAAATTAAATCGCGCCAGGATAATCGAAGAACCCCACAACAGCTTATCCAAGCCGCCACAGAAGAGTGGCACAGTATCACCCCAGAGGAGGTCGAAAACCTAATCCAAAGCATGCCTAGACGGATTCAGGCTTGTATCAGGGCAAGAGGAGGTAATACAAGCTACTGAGGTCGAGAAAAAACACCTACTCCGTGAGAAAACAATTCTCAATTTTTTTACTATATGCGGAAAAAGTTTCTTATTTTCTTTAATTTGTTTCTTTCTTAAAATAAACCTTAATTTATTTCTTCTTTCAATTGAAATACCTCAGAAAGGATCAATTCTAACAATCCTTCGAAATTTCCAAAATCCCTGAGGTAATATTCAAAATATCGAGTGATTCGATATAAATTTGGTTGTGTATGATTTCTAATTAAGTCATCTCTTCCCATTTCTATTCAAAAAAAACTGAAATCATTCTTGCGTAGAAATAATTTCAACAAAGCTTTGCGAACTAATAATAGCTCAGCCAAATATATAAAAACAATAAAACCAAATCAGATAAAAATAATAAATCAGGTGTTTATAGATTGAATTGCAATGACAGTAATAATTTCTACATTGGTAGAACGCAAAATTTCAATATCAGAATATCGGAACATAAACGCAGTTTTTCAAATGAAAAATCAGATTCAAATTACGCGAATCATCTCCTAGAAAATAATCACTCTTTCGACCCACAGTTTGAAATTTTGCATACAGATAATAAATATTGGAAAGTAGATCTTTGGGAAACTTTAGAAATCAACATACACAAACACTCATGTAGACTAATTAATGAACAAGTCGATTTAAGCCCTTCACCTCTATTGAATCTTTTCAGGAAGCAATCTATTCCTTAATTTTATTAGATATACCTGTCATCAATAACCACTTAAGAGAAGCAACTCCATAAGCTTTTAATTACATAGGAACATTTGTATTTATATTCTCAGTTGTATCTATATATAGTTTTCATAATTTCTTTACATTCATGCGTCTGAAGAAGCTACGGTGTAGTGAAACGCGTTACGAATCACAATTATTCAGTAAAATTCCTCAAAAATATTACTTGTTTTTATTATTCACAATGGAATTATACAAAGTAAAAGCCTCCCAAATTCTAATTTTTTATTCTTTACATCAATAAATTAGTAATAGTTAAAACATAGTAACTTGATTTATTTCATTATTCATTATGACTATCAACTATCACTAATTGGGAGAGACACAAAGTGGATTTCGAAAAGGAAGAAGTTTCAAAATCATATATTCAGCATAAAGATATTGATGGAAAAATCTAACAGGATGAAGAAGAAAATATACCTAGCGTCATGGACTTGGAAAAAGCTTTTGATAGGGTGCCTAGACGAAGATTATGGGAAATACTACGTAGATGAGGAATCAAAGAAAAATTATAAGACTGATAATAAATATAAATGAAAGTAATAGAAAATGCATTATAAGCGGAAACAGGAGATCGGAGTATTTCAAGACAACGGAGGGACTTAGACAGGGGGTGGGCTTAGTCCTCTGTTGTTTATAATCTTTATGGATGAAATAATAAAAAATTGCTCGACAGAAATGAGGAAAATCCAGAAAGAAAAAACTAGGGTAATGGTGATTGGAACGGAAAAGGAAGACATAAATATACAGATAGGGGGGACAACAATAGAATTCCTTAATTTTATTAGATATACCTGTCATCAATAACCACTTAAGAGAAGCAACTCCATAAGCTTTCAAATACATAAGAACATTTGTATTTATATTCTCAGTTGTATCTATATATATAGTTTTCATAATTTCTTTACATTCATGCGTCTGAAGAAGCTACGGTGTAGTGAAACGCGTTACGAATCACAATTATTCAGTAAAATTTCTCAAAAAACATAACTCGTTTTATTATTCACAATGGAATTATACCAAGTAAAAGCCTCCCAAATTCTGATTTTTATTCTTTACATCTATAAATTATTTATAGTTAAAACATACTAACTTGTTTTATTTCATTATTCATTATGACTATCAACTATCACGTAGTTCAGGCTTCATCGATCAATTATTTTGTGTTTCATTGACTTTTTCGACAGAATATATATCAACATTAGAGATAAGATAGGGCTCAGAATTTTCTCAATATAAAATTTGATAAAATCTCAAGTGATTTTAAATAACGTGACGAATAAATTTGAATGATTCTTAACTAAAATTATCAGATACATGAGCAACGAAGCGAAACGCAAAGTGGAAGACATGATTCTAGAGTCTAGATCTAGAGGAAGAAGACG
This sequence comes from Cryptolaemus montrouzieri, assembly GCA_013387265.2. Lineage (NCBI taxonomy): Eukaryota > Metazoa > Arthropoda > Insecta > Coleoptera > Coccinellidae > Cryptolaemus > Cryptolaemus montrouzieri. The sequence continues at coordinate 6,110,293 of JABFTP020000001.1, forward strand.
CAAAGAGAAGCAAAACAATAGTTAGTTCAACCCAAAAAACGGAAGAACCGAAAATGGATGAAGAACGAGAAGAGATAAAATCCGAACTAGTAAGAGCACATAAAGAATTAGGAGAAATCAAGGGAGAAATGAAACGTAAAGAAGAAAAGTGGAACCAGGAGAAGAAAGAACTAAAAGAGACACTGGAGAATTTGAACACAAGAATACACAACTTAGAACAGGAGAAGATAAGAAACAATGTAGTTATAACTGGAATTGAGATGAGAGAAGAGGATGATATGGTTCAAAAGATTGGAAAACTATTCAAGGAGGAATTAGGTGTCGAAACAAAAATAAAGGACGTTAAAATTATCAGACAGACGAAAGGAATAGTGTTTCAGAGAGTTTCAAAGAAAAAACTGGTATTAAAAAACAAGAACGAACTCAGAACTGAACCAGGTCAGCTGATTTTCATTAATACTGATTTGACACGAAAAGAAGCCGAAATGCAGGCACGAATTAGAGAAGCTGAAAAATTAAAAGCAAGTGGAAAAAGAGTCAAAGTCTTGTATCAGAAACTAGCAGTGGATGGTAAAATTTACAAATGGAATGATGCAGAACGAAAGATAATAGAAAGAATGGAAGTTGAGGCATCGAATCCAAAAAACTACTAAAGAATGGAGATAGAATAAATATGACGCAGACATTGGCTATAGAGTATATGAAATTGCGAAACGTAAAGAATCAGTCGGAGGGTATACAGAAACAATTGGAAATGAAACAAAGAAAGAAAGATACATGGAATCTAGAAACTTGGAACACAAAGAATATTCAAGGCAAAGAAAAGGAATTGGAATACGAATTTGAGAAATCAGAACTTGAAATTCTTGTTATAACAGAAATGGAAAAAAAAGGCCAAGGAATAATTGAGTTAGAAAACAAACACATATTAATATACAGCAGAGTAGACGAAAAACCCAGGTCGGCAGTAGGAGTTGCATGTTTGATAAATAAAGAAATTGCAGAGCAGATATTAAGCTGGAAAGTGTGGTCAGCAAGAATACTCACAGTTGAATTAAGGAATCCGATCATGAACAAAAGAACAATAATTGTGGTCTATGGACCAAACGAAGACGAATCAGTTAGTAAGAAAATCGAATTTTGGGAACAATTAACAAAAGCTACAGAAGAAGATGAGGGCAGTATTTATATTGCAGGTGGCTTCAAGTATTTATAGGACAGTTTTAGGCAAACATGGAGAACAGGCAGGAAATAACAATGGAACGAAACTACTAGACTAGTTAGACTAGTAACAGTTTCTTCGAACACAAGAATATACATGAATATACGAGAGAAGTAAAAAGTAGAAACGAAAAATCGATAATAGAGTACATATTGGTAGAGAAAAGCAACCTGAAAAAAATAAAAGACGTTAGAGTGAGAAGAGGAGCTGAAATAGGGAGCGACCATTTTTTACTAGTAGCTTATATCAAAAAGGAACTGAAAGACGACGGTAAAGATATATCAGTTAAAAAAAAGATCGAATATGAATCGATAAAGGCTTACAAACTCGCCTATCCAGAATACGCCAAAATTTTCGAGCAAACCATATCAAGGAAACTAGAAAATATAGAACATGCAACAGACAATATGAGCACAGAAGACTTACGGAAGTATTTCAAAAGCACTCTTCTCGATTCTGCTAAAGAAGTATGTGGAAGCAGCAGAAAGAGAAATAACGCAAAACAAACGGCATGGTGGACAGATGCAATTAGAGAGGAAGTGAGAATTAAGAAGAGAGCATGGGCGAATCATCTCAACTATAAAACTATAGAGAAATATGAGTTATGCAAACAAGCAAGAAAACGAGTGAAGATCTAGTCTTGGCATCTAAAAGAAGAAAATTGGTAGAATTCGGGGAAAAATAGAAGCCGAGAGCAAAACAAACCAAAAGCTATTCTATGAAATAGTTAAATCATGTAGAAGGATAAAGAACTCTGGCATTTATAGCATCAAGGACAAAAATGGAGAAATACCCATAGATGACAGGAAAGTAACGGAAAGATGGAAGCAATAGTTTCAAGAGCTACTTGGGAGCGGATGAAACTAATTAGAGGATAGTGAAGTTTGCATTGAAGAAGATAGAGACAAAGAAAAAATAACAAAACAGGAATTACAGGAAGCTATAAAACGCTCGAAGAATGAAAATGCTCCAGGCTATGACAAGATTACGACCGAAATGATCAAGAATATGGGACAATATGGAGAAGACGTGCTTTTGAAAATATATAATAGGGTATGGCAAGAAGAACAAATCCCCAAAGGATTGGCAGATTTCAATGATAATCCCAATTTACAAATCAGGTGGCAAGCATCAATGTAGCAACTATAGAGGAATCGCGTTATTATGTATGGTTATGAAAATATATGAACAAATAATAATAAAAACAAGTACTGTGTTTTAAGGAATTTTACTTAATAATTGCGATTCGTAACGCGTTTCACTACACCATAGCTTCTTCAGACGAATGAATGTACAGAAAATATAAATATAAATGTTCTTGACTAATTAAAAGCTTATTGGGTTGCTTCTTCTTAAGTGGTTATTTATGAAAATCCAAAAATTAAGGAATATCTTTCGAGATTCAATAGAGGTGAAAGGCTTAAATCGACTTGTTCATTGATGAGTTTGAAATTTTGCATACAGATAATAAATATTGGAAGGTAGATCTTTGGGAAACTTTAGAAATCAATAAATACAAACACTCAGGTAGACTCATCAATGAACAAGTCGATTTAAGCCCTTCACCTCTATTGAATCTTTTCGTGAGCAATCTATTCCTTAATTTTATTGGATATACCTGTCATAAATAACCACTTAAGAAGAAGAAACCCAATAAGCTTTTAATTAGTCAAGAACATTTATAGTTATATTCTCATTTATTTTTCTGTATATTCATTCGTCTGAAGAAGCTACGGTGTAGTGAAACGCGTTACGAATCGCAATTATTAAGTAAAATTCTTAAAACACAGTACTTGTTTTTTATTATTGATAATGGAATTTTACCAAGTAAAAGCCTCCCAAATTCAAATGCCTTTGAGAAATATATAGATATGAAGAAGAACTGAGGCCAATTATTGAAAGAACATTGGGAGAAAATATGAACACATAATAGTGGCTGATTATCGAAAGATCATTGGAAGACAGTCTTCAAGATCATATATTCAGCATAAAGATTAGAAAAATCTAACAGGATGAAGAAGAAAATATACCTAACGTTGATGGACTTGAAAAAGCGTTTGATAGGGTGCTTTGACGAATATTATGGGAAATACTACGTAGATGAGGAATCAAAGCAAAAATTATAAGACTGATAATAAATATATATGAAAGTAGTAGAAATTGCATTATAAGCGGAAACAGGAGATCGGAGTATTTCAAGGCAACGGAGGGACTTAGACTTAGTCCTCTGTTGTTTTTAGGATAAAATAATAAAAATTGCTCGACACAATCTAGATTGGATATAAAAACTTACAGTAAGGTAATGTATCAGAAGGGGAATACGCGGATGATATAATGATAATGGCCTGCAATGAAAAAGATCTTCAGAAAAACTTGAATATATGGAACAGAGAATTAGAGAAGAGTGGTATGAAAATGAACAATATTACCTGAAAAAATTAAGGTAATGGTGATTGGAACAGAAAAGGAAGACATAAATATACAGATAGAGGGGACAAAAATAAAACAAGTGGAAAAATATAAGTACTTAGGAGCTGAACTCGAAGAATCAGGAAAGCAAGATGCTGAAATCAATAATAGGATCGAAAAGACCATGAAGGCATATTATGCTATCAGCAACAACTATGAAATTTATAAAGAAAAGGCTCAGCTGGTGGGGACATCTTCAGAGAATGGCTAATACACGGCAAGTCAAACGTATATGGGAGACAAAGACTAACGGAAAGATGAAAAGAGGTAGACCACGACAAACATGGGATGGAGTAATAGCGGAAATATTGGGACAACAGGGCAAAAATTGGGCAGAGGCTAAAACAATCGCAAGACAGAAGAATGAATAGAGAAATTTCACCCTACACCATTTCAGATGGTAAAAGGATTTTATATATTATATATATATATATATATATATATATATATATATATATATATATATATATATATATATATATATATATATATATATATATATATATATATATATATATATATATATATATATATATATATATATATATATATATATATATATATATATATATATAATTACACTCGGAGGCAAAATTACCGGAACACTCGAAAATTTAACCAAATTCGAAGTTCGATATTTTTCCTAATTCTCCACCGATTTAGATGATTTGTTCGGCAAGATATAGATCAACTCTTCTGCTTTGTAGAAATTATAAGAGAAAACAAAAAAATTTGAAAAAAATTTTATACGGGGGCAAAACTAAAAATGTTTTTTTTGTCAAAAATTCGTAACACCCTGTGGAATTTCGTGGTTCGAGTTGAAACGTACAATATCATGGTCTGTCAAGACACATCTTCCTACAGTAACGCCCTTCTTGTTTCATGCGTTTATCTCTATTTTTGCAAAATTCGATCGGTTGCGGTGTTTTGTGATTCTTTTACTGTTTACGATTCGAAACGGTATTTTTCATTCAGAATAAGAGATTTACCACCAACCTCAGTAGCAAGGGCAGTTACATTGATCGAGGAAGGGCGCACCTACCGCTCAGTCGGTACCATGTTGGGTGTCTCGACGTCGGTTATCCATCGAATCTACCGACGTTACAGGGAAACTGGATTGTACGTGAGGAGGCGAGGACAAGGAAGAAATCGGGCAACCCGCGCTATACATGACCGTTTCATCGTCAATCAAACCATAAGAAATCCTCGTCTTACTGCTGTTCAGGCACGTAACCTTTTACAAGCAGTGGATAACATTAACGTCAGTGTGAGGACAGTCAGAAGACGATTAAATGAAGTTGGTCTGAGATCATACGCGCAAGCAAGAGCACCAAGACTCGATAGAGCCCATCGGGTAGCAAGATTGGCGTTTGCTAGGGAGCATGTAGCATGGACAATCAATCAGTGGAGACGAGTTTTATTTAGTGATGAGAGCCGATATTGTGTGAATTTCGTGGATGGTAGAGATAGAATATGGAGGCATCGAGGGGAACGGTACAATCAAGCGAACTTCGCAGGAACTGAGCAATACGGTGGAGGGTCAGTTATGATATGGGGTGGCATATGCTTGGGAGTACGAACAGAACTGGAGATTATTGGCAATGGATCACTTAATGCCCATCGGTATATAACAGAAATCTTGGAGCCCCATGTTGTGCCTTTTGCTCCTTACATAGGGGAAAATTTCCTTTTTATGCAAGATAACGCGCGCCCTCAAACTGCGCGCATAGTGATAGAATATCTCAATGAAGTTGGGATCACACGAATGGACTGGCCGTCGCGGTCACCGGATTTAAACCCGATCGAACACGTTTGGGACATTCTTGGAAGAAGGGTTCGACAACGGAATCCAGGCAACGTTGAAGAGCTGACATTGGCTTTGGTGGAAGAGTGGGACAACATACCTCAACAGATGATAGACAACATCATTGGGAGTATGCGAAATCGTATGCGCTCTGTAATAAGAGCTCGGGGGTCATACTCGCTACTAAAATCAAATGTTTTTTTTTTGTGGGTCATCATGAACATTTTTCTCAACATGTTCATTTCATTTCACGAGTGTATCGCCAGGATACACCTGCTCTCAATTTTGGACAGGAATGATAATTAGTATAGAGTGTCACACAAAAAAATTCAAAAATAAATGTGCAAAATCAACGATTTTTCCAGTGTACTTCGAGTTCTCCCGGAGCGTGAAATTGGCCAGTGAATTTCAAAAATTTTCATTTCGTTAGATTTCCGCTTCTCTAATTTTGATTTTATTTTTTGGCTAACCTCCGATGTTATGCACCTACGCAAGATTAAAAATAAATTCTTGAAATTTGTGACTTTTCGCTTCAAATTGGATATCTCTTGTAAAAATAGTAAAATAGAGATAAATGCATAAAACAAGAAGGGCGTTACTGTAGGAAGATGTGTCTTGACAGACCATGATATTGTACGTTTCAACTCGGACCACGAAATTCCACAGGGTGTTACGAATTTTTGACAAAAAAACACTTTTAGTTTTGCCCCCGTATAAAATTTTTTCAAATTTTTTGTTTTCTCTCATAATTTCTACAAAGCAGAAGAGTTGATCTATAACTTGCCGAAAAAATCATCTAAATCGGTTGAGTATTAGGAAAAATATCGGACTTCCAATTTGGTTAAATTTTCGAGTGTTCCGCAAATTTTGCCTCTGAGTGTATATATATATATATATATATATATATATATATATATATATATATATATATATATATATATATATATATATATATATATATATATATATATATATATATATATATATATATACAATGAATCATCGGAATACTTACATGGAATATAATCAAATTCAATAGAAGCATTGGTCCTTTTTCTTACAACACAAGGTTTTTTTTCAGCTGCTTCCTTGCACGGATTTATTTTGACTTCTTTTATTTCACAATATTCTTCATCTACATCTAAAAATAATATTTTGCAGAAGAATATTTTCATTTTAAATATGTCTTACTTTCACAGGGAGAAAAATCGACAACTTCTGTTGAACACCCAAGGACAAAAAAGAATAAAATCGTAAAAGAAACACAAATCATTGCTTTAACCTGCATGTCTGATTTTGTACTGAATATGAATGAGCGTGCAAGTCCAATCCTCATTATATTTATTGATATTGAGTTACTGTTTAAACAAGGAATATTGATTATCAGACAAAAATAATGGGCTAATATTTGCAATTTTAAACATGCACATTGACAATTCGATGAGTTATTTATTCGGGAACTTCTCCGGAATAAATAAATGATTTACATTGTATTTACGTAGACTGTATCATTAAACTTCAATAAATATTGACAATGGATTAAAAGGTCGTTGTTGCTTCTATCCTACTTTTTCTTTGGAATTAATTGGGGTTGAAGTAACTTTATGTCCCTTTCGAAATTCTCTCTCCCTGTTTCGCTCTTCCTCTATTTTAGACATTTCAATTTCTTCAATCTCCTCCAACTCTTCATTCTTTTTCAGCTGAACGCGATAATAAACATTTTCTACTGCAATTGCTATCCAATCTGCTGCTGATATTAAAAATGCACCTAATTGATCTGTAAATAACGATACTATTTTAATCGAATTTTTTTCATATTTTTATGCCAAATTTCTCAATTATTTCAACCTTTTCTCTAACGAATGATTGGAATATGAATTCATTCATAGTATGGAAATTTTAGTATTTTTGCAGACCACACACAAACTACCCTCCATTCTAAAAGTAACCGAACTTTTTGGAAAAAGAAACAACCAGTATTAATTTAAATACAAATATTTTTTATTTATCAATGTATTCGCCTTCTGCGTTGATACACAAATTTACACGCGCCAACAAGCTGTTAAACGAGATCTCTATCCCTTTTTTTGGAATGGTCTTTAGCGGGTCGGTCACCGCACTTTCAAGATCCTCAATCGAATCATGCTGCTTTCTTTCCATCGTCAAAAGTAGCTCAGGGAATCGGTAGTAGTCGCGAGGAGCCAAATCAGGTAAATAGAGTCAATGTTATAAGGCAATAATGTGATTTTTTGATCCCCTGATATTAGGGTTACTCAAAAAAAAAACGAAATTTTTTTTTCGTTTGGTACTTGGAAAAATAGGTTCCTAGACACCTTTAAGGAAGTCTCTCCAAGTATGAGCTCTTAATTGTAACGGTGGGTGATTCACCAGTGGCTCGGTGTTCTGTAGCTCGTACACTCTTGAAGATTTCATTTTGGTTCCAACGGTATTGTATTAAGAAAATAAAAATCTACTTCAGCAATTTATTTTGAAGTAAACAGTGTCCCAATTTTCTATGAAAAAATCTTGGGAGGTTCTTTCAGATTCGAAGACCACTTTTTTGTTGAAGATTCAAGAGCGTCATAAACTCTGCTAAAATGTCTATAAGTTATAAGTTTTTTTGGTGAATAGTTTTGTCACAATATTTTTTTTCCGTAAAAATTCATGAAAATAGGCTTTCACATCATCGCATGCTCCTTCGGCCAGAGAGGATGAATACTTTTTTCCTTTCGTTTTCTTATTGCCCAAGGATAGCTTTATTGATGAATTGAAATAGATTATCCTCATTTTATACAGGAGTGACTCAAAAAATAATTGAATATTGTAATTTCAAAAGTATCATATCTTGGTTTTTCAAATGGAACAACCTGTATTTTATTATTCATGTCAATGCATAAAATATTGTGCCATATTTTTGCAGAAGTAAGCTTATCTTTATCTTCGACCATTTTCTAAATAAAAAAATTAACTAAATTATAAAATCAGAGGTTGCGGAAGAAGAGTTTATCAGTACATATCATTATACTTGATCACAGAAATGGAGGTATTTTAAGGTATGAAATACGTAATAGATTGGTTTTTGCTGAGATTATCTACAAGGTGTTGAACTATTTCATAAGTGTTCGAAACGTTGCCCGTTTTTTGTAGACATAACTCAGTCCTTCTGAGGAGAGACCGTTGAACTCTCGACAACCTTTGCGGATTAACTGACTGAAAGGCGTCGACTATTCTCTGTCTCATATTCAACTGTGTTGTAGAAGGAATCTGGTAAACGATGCCCTAAATATAACCCCACAAGAAAAATCTAGACTTGTAAGGTCCGGAGACCTAGCTGGCCATCTAATAGGACCACCACGACCTATCCATTTGTTTGGAAATACATGATTCAAAGCTCTCAAACCTGATGTGAGTAATGTGCCGATGCTCCATCCTGTTGAAACCAGAAATCTTGTCTTATATGCTCTGCTACATCGGCAAGTAACATGGTTTAGCAGAAAATCTAAATACATTTAACTATTGAGGTGCTCGTCGAAAAAGTGCGGCCCAATTAGATATCCATCTACTATGGAGGTCCATACATTCAAGGACCAACGATGCTGGTGATCTATTTGTCTCATGAGGTGTAGATTTTCCGTGGCGTAATAATGAAAGTTGTGCCTGTTAACAAGCCCATTCTTGTGGAAAGTTGCCTCGTCCGAGAAAAGAACTCTGCTAAACATATTTGGATTTTCCGCTACTTTGTCACTTGCCCAATTGCAAAAATTGATTCGATTTTCATAGTCTTGATTGTTCAGTTCCTGGTGCAGCTGTACATGATATGCATGAAATTTATTCACTTTCAAGATTCTCTGGACGGAAGTTTGACTTATATCTGTTAACTGATAAATCTCTCTTTGGCTTTTATATGGGTCCCCTGTCACTGTCAACAAAATTGATAACTGGTTGTCTTCAGCTGTAGCAGTTTTTGGTTTTTCATGATTTTGGCTAGCGATATTACCCGTTTCGATAAATCTAATTAGAAGTTTTTCAAAGCATCTTGCATCAGGATGCCTCTCATCAGGAAACCTTTGTGCATAAACTCTACTTGCCAACAAAGAATTTCTATCACACTCAACCAGAATAAAAATCATATCAACCATTTCTTCTTTGGAGAACTTCATGGCAGAGAATTGAGAGAATTGAGTTCACACCTCACTTTAACAATGTTTAATAACGAAACACTGATAAGTTCACCATGTAAAATGCAGAATATGATATGTCCGGACACCTGACAGAAGGCACAATTAAAAAAAATTTCAACACATAGACCGATTTACGTTTTAATTATCTTGATTTTATCATTCGTTAAAAGAACTATCTTGTTTAGGTTTCATTTTTTACTACTTGATTCATCACAGAAAAAAAAAACTTCTGTGCGAATAATGATTCATGTTGATGAGTTTGATACGGTTTGTAGAATTTTCATCAAAAGTTTTTACAATTAATCGAATATTTCGAAAATGATCGAAGATAAAGATAAGGTTACTTCTGCAAAAATATGGCACAATATTTTATGCGTTGACATGAATAATAAAATAGAGGATGTTCCATTTGAAATAATCAAGATAGGATATTTTTAAAATTACAATATTCAATAATTTTTTCGAGTCACTCCAGTATAAAATGAGGATAATCTATTTCAATTCATCAATAAAGCTATCCTTGGGCAATAAGAAAACGAAAGGAAAAAAGTATTCATCCTCTCTGACCGAAGGAGTATGCGATGATGTGAGAGCCTATTTGCATGAATTTTTACGGAAGAAAAATATTGTGACGAAACTACTCACCAAAAAAACTTATAACTTATAGACTTAAAGACATAGCAGAGTTTAGGAAAAAACTTCCCCAGATTTTTTTATAGAAAATTGGGACACCCTGTTTACTTCAAAATAAATTGCTGAAGTATATCTTCACTTTCTAACTTACTTAGAGACATTATAGTAGAGTTTAGGCCGCTCTTGAATCTTCAACAAAAAAGTGGTCTTCCAATCTGAACAAACTTCCCCAGAATTTTTTATAGAAAATTGGGACACCCTGTTTACTTCAAAATAAATTGCTGAAGTATATTTTCACTTTCTAACTTACTTAGAGACATTATAGTAGAGTTTAGGCCGCTCTTGAATCTTCAACAAAAAAGTGGTCTTCCAATCTGAAAAAACCTCCCAGATTTTTTTATAGAAAATTGGGACACCCTGTTTACTTCAAAATAAATTGCTGAAGTATATTTTCACTTTCTAACTTACTTAGAGACATTATAGCAGAGTTTAGGCCGCTCTTGAATCTTCAACAAAAAGTGGTCGTCCAATCTGAACAAACTTGATTTTTTATAGGAAATTGGGACACCCTGTTTACTTCAAAATAAATTGCTGAAGTATATTTTCACTTTCTAACTTACTTAGAGACATCATAGCAGAGTTTAGGCCGCTCTTGAATCTTCAACAAAAAAGTGGTCGTCCAATCTGAACAAACTTCCCCAGATTTTTTTATAGAAAATTGGGACTCCCTGTTTACTTCAAAATAAATTGCTGAAGTATATTTTCACTTTCTAACTTACTTAGAGACATTATAGTAGAGTTTAGGCCGCTCTTGAATCTTCAACAAAAAAGTGGTCGTCCAATCTGAAAAAACTTACCCAGATTTTTTTATAGGAAAATTGGGACACCCTGTTTACTTCAAAATAAATTGCTGAAGTATATTTTCACTTTCTAACTTACTTAGAGACATTATAGCAGAGTTTAGGCCGCTCTTGAATCTTCAACAAAAAAGTGGTCGTCCAATCTGAAAAAACTTACCCAGATTTTTTTATAGGAAATTGGGACACCCTGTTTACTTCAAAATAAATTGCTGAAGTATATTTTCACGTTCTAACTTACTTAGAGACATTATAGCAGAGTTTAGGCCGCTCTTGAATCTTCAACAAAAAAGTGGTCGTCCAATCTGAAAAAACTTACCCAGATTTTTTTATAGGAAAATGGGACACCCTGTTTTCTTCAAAATAAATTGCTGAAGTATATTTTCACTTTCTAACTTACTTAGAGACGTTATAGCAGAGTTTAGGCCGCTCTTGAATCTTCAACAAAAAAGTGGTCTTCCAATCTGAAAAAACCTTCCAAGATTTTTCTATAGAAAATTGGGAAACCCTGTTTTCTTCAAAATAAATTGCTGAAGTAGATTTTTACTTTCTAAATACAATACCGTTCGAACAAAAATGAAATCTTCAAGAGTGTACGAGCTACTGGTGAATCACCTAGTACATAATATAAATTTTTATTTTTTGCGCTCACCCCCTTTTCATTTTAAGTGCCCCAATTACATAATAAAATCATGATGTTTGGTATTGTTTACATCAAATCGGCACACCCGATTTATCAAAGAAATATTTCTATTCACCTGGATTTTGTCTGTCAGGTACATCTACGCCTCTCAAGTCAGCAAGTTGCTGCAAAATAATATCGGACAAGTTTCTCATCCTTACTGATACAAGGGGAGGCACGTCTTGCGTTGCTGAATGCGTAAGCCCAACTTTGATGATATTCTTGAAGAGGAGATACGCTTTATATTTCATTTCTCTTTTCCTTTTCTTCGCTACTAATCTTCTGAGCCTCTCCTTCATTTTTTTTCTTAAAGCCATCTGTTTCGCGATTGCTCGAAGTTGTTCGAAATATTTCTCTGTTTCTCTGAGGAATTAGTTGAAGTTAATAATGTTTATTAGTAATTTTAGGTAAAGGGTTTTCTTCTGTTTGGTGACCCAACGTTTAGTATTTCAGGTAGAGGGTTTTCTTCTGTTTGGAAAAATACTAAACATTGGGTCAGAAGATATACCAGATATAACAATAGATGAGATATCAACGGCATTAGCAGAGATGAAAAATAATAAAGCACCTGGTGATGATGAGGTTGTGGTAGAATCTCTGAAAGCAGGAGGAGGGACTCTGCTGCGAGAGATCCAGAAGTTGTTCAATGCATGCCTAACGGAGGGTGTAACTCCAACCCAATGGAACAACGCCGTGGTGGTGATAATGCACAAAAAGGGAAACATCACTGACCTTAACAACTATAGACCCATCAGCCTTTTATCGCACATATACAAACTCTATATGAAAATTATTACAAAAAGGTTGACAGTCAAGCTTGACTTCTACGAGCAGGCTGGTTTCCGGAGTGGATTTGGTACGAATGATCATCTACAAACTATTAAAACCTCGTAATAGAAAAATGCCTCGAATACAATAAACCCCTGGTTCTCATCTTTGTAGATTATGAAAAGGCATTCGATACCATAAACCAACGTAAAATGTTAGAGGCTCTAGCTGAGTGTCGCATAGACCATCGATACATGGCACAAATGAAGTACATATATGATCATGCCACAACTTGTGTGAAACTTCACGCAAAAACAGAAACATTCGAAATACAGAGGGGCGTGCGATAGGGAGATCCGATTTCGCCAAAACTCTTTATAACCCTACTCGAGTATATGTGCAAAAGGATAGACTGGGAAAATATGGGTATAAATATTAATGGGGAATACTTGAACCACCTTAGGTTTGCCGACGACATCGTCCTCATATCCGATAACATAGGAGATGCAAAAGAAATGCTTGAAAGGCTCAAACAAGCTTCTGAAAGGGTTGGACTAAAGCTGAACGCGTCTAAAACACAATATGTGACCAATCTCGTTACAAGTGGAAATATTCAGATAGGTGATGCTGAAATTGAACAAGTCCAAGCCTACAAATATCTTGGACATGAAATCAAAATAAGCCGAGACAACCAAACCTGTGAAATCTTTAGAAGAATTGGCCTTCTTTGGGCAGCGTTTGGTAAACTGAGCAATATCTTAAAATCAGATATCCCAATTTGTTTGAAACGAAAAGTTTACAACCAGTGTGTGTTGCCTGTCATGACTTACGGCGCGGAAACTTTAACTCTGACCAAGAAATCGGCCAATAAAGTTCGAGTGGCCCAGCGTGCCATGGAGAGATGCATGCTCGGATTATACCTTAGAGACCGAATATCAAATGACATAATCAGGCAAAGAAGTGGGGTTGAGGATGCTATTAGTAGGATCGCCACACTTAAGTGGAAATGGGCCGGACATCTGGCAAGAACCACCGACGGAAGATGGACCAAGAAAATTCTAGAATGGCGACCAAGACACGAAGCAAAAAGAAGTATAGGACGTCCCCCAACAAGGTGGTCTGACGATATAAAACGCATCCAGACGAATTGGATACAGACGGCACAGAACAGAAGGATGTGGCATAGTTTACGGGAGGCCTATGTCCAGCAGTGGACAGAACGAGCTGCTTGATGAATAATGTTTATTGATGAAGACAATTAATTCATCAAACAATAACAATCCTTGAAGGTATCTCCCCTTGTCAGTTTCATCACCAGCCAAGGAAAAGTATTCCATGCTCTATGGTTCCACTATCAAGAGAAGCACCTCGTGTGAGGGAAATTTTAAGATACAAGTATGCATTATGTATAAATTCAAAATAATATAAATTGAATCCAAACATTTTTTCTTATTTAGTAGCGGTTAGGGTGGGTCAAAAAAACGAATATTTATTTTTCGCTTGGTACTCTGTAAAATAAGTTCGTAGTCACCTCTAATAAAGTCTTTCCAAGGATGAGCTCTTAATCGTAACGGAAAGGTCCTTCGCCTTACAGTTTTCGAATTTTCTCAATGAAAAAAATCATTATAAATCATAAATCTTGTAGTTTTGTGGAAAATTCACTGCTCTACAAAAATGGTCTTTTATAATTTTTCGATTAAGTTAAGCGTTTACGAAACATTAATCTTCAAACATCAGTGCCTATCAATTTTCCAGTTTTTGATCTACAATTCGAAAATTTAATTGAATTCATGAGTTTTGGGGAAATTTACACAAATTCGAGTTTTTAGGAACAGAAAAATGGTATGAACTATTTCTAAAATTTATTTTTCAGTCATCAGCATGTTGGGTTAGGTTAGATGTGTATAGGTATACCGATAAAACTGTTTTCTTTATTGATTGTAGGTTAATGAATTTGTGATGATTATAAGACTTATTTGGAATGAATTATTTCATTAGGTATGCAAGATGATAGTTCCAGGATCAAAATACGGTAATAAACGGGTAGGGAGAGTCCCCGCCGGCGGGAACCACCGGCCAAAGCTAGTTCCAGAAAATCCCGCAGACAAACATTAACAGGCGCCACGTCATAGTAACGGCAGCAACATATAGCCATACGTGCAAGTCTATGAGCTGTGTCAGTTCAGTGAACAACGCGTGACAGTCGATCATATACTATACTCTAGGCAACCGAAAGAGAGACCATGTCAAAACAAATACAGCAGACGCCAGAAGATTTAGTAGCTCTGTAATTGGCCGAATCATGTTTAGGGGGTGGGATCTGAATGTTAGCAGTCTGTACAGGTACGGTCTATCGGATAGAAAATTTAATTTTCATTATTGTTTTGGAAGTGTTATTGATCGAGTGTTGAAAAGTGAAAATATTGTGTGTATAATGTCGTCTACGGATACTGCAGATGAAAGTACTGTTGAAATTATTCTCCGAAAAAGCGGCCTAAGAAAGGTCATTTTACTTTGAATGAAAAACAGATCATTTTCAACGTCTATAATAGACAAATGCAAATAGATTCTGCACCTATCAACGAAATCGTCGAACAAGTGGCAACTATTGTGAGAGTTAGTGAAACTAGTGTTTACAGACTCATAAATGAGGACAACGAGAATCATTCTTTTTCACAACCGAGGACTTACCCGAAAAGGGTGAAAATTGCGGATAGTGTTACTGATTTCGACAAAAATCTGATTAGTAGGAAAGTGCATCAGTTTTTTCATAGAAATGAATTACCTACAATTGATAAAATATTGAATGAAGTGAACAGTGATGTTGAGCTGCCAAATTTTAAAAGAACAACATTCCGTAAAATATTTAAAAAAATGGACTTCAGATTCCAGAAGAGGGGGAGGAATGGTTTACTATTGGAGAAAGAGGAAATAGTCTTGTGGGGGATCTTGAACAAATTAAAAACTACCGCGAAGAGAATAGAAAAATCTATTACCTGAATGAAACGTGGGTGAATGCTGGGCACACTAAATCAAGTGTTTGGGTAGATGCATCGGTCAAAACAGCCAGACGGGCTTTCAAAAAGGTTTATCGACTGGATTGAAGAATCCCACAGGTGAGTGGTAGTTATATTATGCATGAATAATTCAGTATAATATAATATAATATTCATGATTTTCAAATGATACACAAGTTCTGTTGGTTCGTTCGATTGAAATCGCTAATTTCTTGATAAACTTATTTGATTTTTATTCTGATTCAAATCTTGATCTGAATCATGCTTACTCTGTATCAACAATAGGCACGTCATCAGGTATTTCATCATATTTTTTGAAACCATAATTTTTACCTAAAACTAACTGCAGAATGAAGGTTTTCGAATACCCTTTATGAAAATATTCCTGTTATTCCTTGCAAATTATGCTATAGGGTAAAACCCATACATACTGTTCATTATCCAGTACCTGGTACCACAACAATCCTGTTTCGAATTGTTAGCATGCCGCTTTCTTTAAAGGACGTTCTATATCATGTTTTCAATCTATATTTACAACAGCAATAGGATAATTCAATTTGGACGAATAGATGGGATCTTATTAAGGGTCTGTTGCTACTTCTGGGTTTTTCTTTATCTCTATTGCTACTGTAAATTAACTTAAGTTGCTGTGTACCACCTACCTGTCGTCAAAAGGTTTATCGGTGATTTAACTCAATTCTCTAATTATCAAAATTAAGTATTTTCTTGAATTATGAGATTCCACATGATTAAGTTAGATGAAAATAGACACATGCAATCATTAATAGAAATCATGTTTATGTCTATGCAGGTAAAGGCAAGAGACTCATCGTTTGCAATATTGGAAGTGATACTGGATTCGTTCCCGACGCACTGTGGTCATTCGAATCGAAGCAATCTGGTGACTACCTCGAAGAAATGGATGGACCCAACTTCGAAGAATGGTTTGAAAATATTTTACCGAAATTGGAAGACGGATGTGTCATCGTTTTGGACAATGCGTCTTATCATTCTAGACGCACAGAAAAACTCCCGACATCTGCCAGTAGAAAAGCCACTATTCAAGAATGGCTACGTTAAAAATATTGCTTTCGGGGATGATTTGATTAAAGCAGAGCTTCTTCGAATACTCAAAACCCACAAACCAGCGTATAATAAATATGTAGTAAATGAAATGGTTCGAAACCAAAATGAAATCGTGTTGCGACTCCCGCCCTATCATTGCGAGCTCAATCCCATCGAACTGGTTTGTCCTGAGATGAAGAATTATGTGGCATCTAAGAACACATCATTCAAATTCCAAGATATGAAGAAGCTTTTCGCCGAATCCATTGAAAGGATTGATGCTGTCAAGTGGCAAAACTGCATTAAGCATTAAGTAGAGAAGGTCGAACCGAGAATGTGGCAATTAGATCACATCATAGACGAACAACTGGATCCTATTATTGTCAATCTCGAGAATTATTCAAGTTCATCGTCTGAATCTGATAATGACGATGATAATCCTTGATGTCCTTTTTTATGTAACTCTTGTAATATATATGTTTCAATAATGTTCTACTACCAGAAAATATACCTACAACATCATTTGCGTATTACATTGCCTGTTTTTTATGATAACTCAATCAGTCATATCCGAAACTATTCATTTTAGAATGAAATTCTACATCATTGATGTCCATTACTTCATTTAGAGTTCAATTTCGTGATCAAATGGAAGCCAGTCCCTGGATTCAACCCTGTGTGACATCACGTTCAGGTCTCGTGCGTTTGTTTTGTTTATACTCTCTCTTTTCGTTGTATCAAGTATAGTGTCGGTTCTTTTGTCTGTGCCGCACACTTCTCAAACTCAGTTTTTTCTGTACAATGTAAGTATCTTACCATGGCATTTTACTAATTCAGAAAGGTTGTCATTATAGTTCAAAAATATGTTAAATATTTGAAGCTGTTCATATTGATATTGGCGATAGACATGACATCATAGGATCGAATCGGTCGGGTAGAATCCGACACTTGTTTGTTGGGTAGCTCCGGCCATTTCATGAATGGTGAATTTTTGGATTTTATGAATGAAATAGTGAAACTATGAATCCCAGTTGCTCTGTCATGTCAAGTCGTCTGCTTATATTTATGTTAAAGTCGCTTTTGTACTGCAATAGGGAAGAATTAAGTGAAAATCTGATGTTTTCTTCACAGAAAATGCCAAAATTCGAAGAGAGAAAAACAACTAGAGGAAGTTGGGATGAAAATACTATGAAAAGAGCGATCCGGAGTGTTCAGGAGAAAAATCTATCTATAAGAAGAGCTGCTGAACGGTATGGTGTTCCAAGAAGTACGCTCCAGGATGAAATAAAAGCTATAGGTAATGGAGAAGAAACAGAGTTCAAGCCCAAATTGGGGAGGTTGCAGCACATATTTTCCAACGATCAATCTCTGCAACTTCATGAACATGTTATCGATCTAGATAATCGGCTGATGCCACTTACGAAAGCGGAATTTTTGAAACTGGCTTTCCAATTCGCAGAGCAACTAAAAATTCGTCATAGATTCAACAAGGGAAAAAAATGGCCGGAAAAGATTTTACTACAGCTTTTCGAAAAGATTCCCAGATATTGCTCCCAGAAGTCCAGAGTCAACCAGTATCGCTAGAGCCGTTGGGTTCAATAAACCTCAAGTAAAGCCGGCTCGGTGGCATATGGGATATGATGCTCGTCTCCTACACAGAGTTACCTGGGTTCAATCCCCACAAAGTCGGTGCGATTTTTCGGATTTTGGAAATCGCTTGAGTGTCCATCTTTCGGAGGACATGTAAAGCTGTCGGTCCTGTCTAACAGAGATGTGTTGGACATTAAAGATCCCTTCCCTCGACACGTGAGGGGTTCGGCAAAATTCCCGGGTTAGTGAGGTGACAGAATTCCCCGTCGTGTCATTAGCCGAAAGGCAGAAATAGAGCACGTTAAAGGAAAAACAAACTAACAACCTCAAGTAGATCGTTTTTATGATCAGCTGTTCCAGCTTCAGGAAAAATATAGTTTTTCAGCTTCGAAAATTTACAATGCTGATGAAACGAGAGTCTCGACGGTGCACAAAAATGAGAAAGTTATTTCTACTAAGGGAAAAAGGCAAGTAGGCAAGTTGACATGTTGTGACGAAACATCACCTTGATGTTTGCTATGAGTGTGACTGATCACTTTGTACCTCCTCTTTTCATCTTCCCGAGAAAACGGATGGATAAAGATGGTCGATTGATGATTGGAGCTCGACCGGAAAGCATAGCTATTCCACATGAAAGTGGATGGATTCCTGAAGTGGCTCCAGCACTTCAAACAGCACGCACAGCCTTCGAGGAACACCCTGTTTTTCTGATTCTCGATGGACATGGGAGCCATAAAGAATTGGGAGTGATAGAGTTTGCTCGTGCTAATCACATCCATATGGTCAGCACACCACACAACTCACGAAGTGCAACCGTTAGACCGGGTATCTTTCAAGCCGTTCAAGTCTGCATTCAGTTCAGCAAGTGCCATGTGGATGAGACAAAACCCAGGAGCGAGAATTTCAGACTGTGACATCGCTTCCCTTGTCAATTCGGCTTTCACTAAGGCAGCTAGAATAGAAATAGCACAAAATGGGTTCAAATGCACCGGAATTTATCCATTCAATAGGGAGATTTTCACTGATTTGGATTTTTTGCCATCATCAATGACCAATATCTAACAGGAACCAGTTTTGGACGAGACTTCTGAGCAGCCATCAACCAGCATAAGACCAAAATTATCCACAAGTTTCAATCCGCAGCCATCCACTAGCGGCATCCAACAGCCATCAACTATTTCTACCCAGCAACCATCCACCAGTTGCGCCCAGCATTCGACCACTACTCAGGCATCACAACCATCAACAAGTGGCAGCACGCAGCCACCTACTGCGAAAAATAGTGCAGAGCCAGTTGCATCTCCTAGTTTGAATGCATTGCATCAAAAATTGTCCTCTCTCCCTTACGCCTCAAGAAAGCGTCTTGCAGCCCGTTCTCGAAAAACCCAAAAAGTGAGATTCTGACATCCTCTCCATTTAAAGATGCAAACAAGACTGTAGCCAATAAATCCAAGGCTGCAACTGATAGAACAAAAGCAGCAATCAGTCAAATGAGATCGAGACAGAATATCCAGAGTTTAACTAGGGAAAAACAAATCATGATACAGAACACATCATTTGTGGGGAAATCTTCGATGAAGACTAGATTCAGTGTCACAAGTGCGAAAAATGAGCTCATGAAGAATGTGTGGACATTGATCCATCGTCATCTTTCTACCATTGTGATGTTTGCAAATCGACATAGTCATCTTTTTTGTGTCCCCCCAGAAATGATTGTGACAAATATTTGACAGTGCCTTCTAAACTTCATTACAGTTATAAAAATGAGAATTTTTATTCCTTAATTCATTAGTATTGAGAGGAATGTTTTGTTCATTATATAGATTGAAAATGGATCTTTTTTTCTTAGAGTTTTTTTTGTAATCCTGAGTTTAACTTATGTAGCCGAGGCTACCAGACTCTCCCCTAAATACTGAAGATAGTTTAAAGCAAAAAACAAAGAAGACAAACAGAAGAAGTGATGGACTTCAAAATAGAAGAGAAGGTGCTAATGTGGCCTCCATACTTTGTTTCTGAAACACCCCCAACCCCGGTTTATGAAAGACGATGCAAAATGCATCGCTTTTATGTAAATTGCAATACCTGAATTATCTTTTTTTCTTCCCCATATTAATTACACCCGAGACCGACTGAAATCGGTCAAATGAAAAGCCATGTGATCGTCTAGTACCTGAACTTGCCTTGAAGTTCTCTTATATAAAATAGGACCCTTTTCTTTGTTGTGTTGTGTATTTGTAGTAACCTACTCAAGTTCTTTTATGTGAGGTTTGATGTGATACGACCAATTCTTCGTCGCTTAAACCATAGGTAAGGAAATTAGAAATCAAAAACAGATTCGGTAACAATGTCTATTTGATCCTTGTAGCATTTGTATTAAATTCTTATCCTTGCATTCTTGGGCGTCTTTTAATGAATTTAATGAAATATGATCATTTAGATAGAGGCCCAATTTGCCCTCACCCAAATTTTGAGTGGAAGTTTATACATTAGATTATTTTATACAGACCTAATTGGTCCTCACCCATATTACGAGTGGAAGTTGGAATATTTAATTATTACAAACAGGCTTACTTGGCCTTCACCCATATTTTGGATGGAATTCAGATATGAGATTATTGTAGACAGACCTAACCGACCCTAACCCATCTTATGAGTGGTAACTGACCCGATCGAAGGGTTTTGGTAATATGATATCATGTTTTCTGACGAGGTCGTTGCCCTGATACTCCAAACTCTGAAAGATTTACTTTTAAAATTCTAAGGAACACGTCCACAGCTGACAACTTGCAAGCGTTAATTCGCTCGCGTATCTTTAATCGAATTCAGTAATTCGTATAGTATTAAAACGTTATATATGGAACTAGAGGTAAGCCCGTAAAGCCGTACGTGATTCTTTTGCTCAACTAAGCGCCAACGGGCAGTTTATTGTCACTGACTGCGGATCATATTCTATTCCCATATCGCGGATTTGACAACCAGGGAATCATGCCCCTGATCATACACCTGCATGTACCACAAACGTCACATACATTCCCCAACTCAGACATTCTTCAAAACTTTCATACCGACAACATACAAGCCTCAATGTCTGTGGGTCCATACATGCGTATCGTCCCTAAAGCCATTTATTTATACTAATGAGTTATGATATTATTCGTAGGAGATCATTACACCTGAAGACAGGGAAAGTTCCCTTATTGAGCTTAAGAGTATCGGACCTCAAATCAATAATTTGAAAGTAAGATCTTCCCCATAGTTGGATACAATGAAAATATAAACATATTCGTTACAGTTAAGTATGTTCGGCTAAGTGATAAAATGAGATAAATAGAAATACTGAATAAAAGGATTATGATATTTCAAATAGATCATTGGCGCATTATAGAAGCAAAGATAAGAATCAATATTAAATGTTCTCACATTCGAACGTTTCGTTCATCAGATTATAACAAAAGATTTCTATTGGCAAAAATGGTTAAGTAACATTTCACTGAGATCAATAAGTAAAGTTTCACATCAATATTAAACTTCATAACATTTCAAATTCAAATAGTTCTCAAGTTGTTGGAATCAGTACACAATAGCTTAATTACGTTTCAATAACGTTGCCAGTTTGATAAACAAATGTTGAAATCAATACTAAAGAATTTTAGTGTACTTCAAAATAATGTGTTAAGTTAAAACAACTGTGGAAATCAATATAAAATAAATTGAGTACATTTCATATTCTACCAAGTTACGAAAGCAAACGTTTTAAATAAGTCTATGGAAATAACTCCTCAAAATAAATATTAGAAAATGTCAGTGCAGTTCAAATAGATCATTTGCCAAGAAGAAAAAAAAATATGTGAAAATAATTTGGAATTTGAGAAATGATTATTTCAACTCGTCCTCAGTGCGTTTAGAAATTACGTAGCTTATACTTTTGAAATTCGTGAAGATTAAATAGTGAGCAGAATTATTAAAAGAAATTCAGAAAGTAATCACCTGTGGGACACAGCGGGAACGGTGCTTCTTCCCCTGTCCGGCTTCTCGGAGAGGAACAATCTGCGTCTTCCATTCTTCTGGACTCATGTTATGCACGATTAATCGATTAATTAACTTAAATTTAATTCCGATTCACACGAATGAGTAAATTCACTGAGCTTCGAAAACTAAATAACTGAATTATAAGAGTAACTGCACATCTGACGAAAAATAACTCAATAATAATCAAAATCATAATAATGAATGAATGATCCCTTAACGTCGCGATCGTGATACTTATATATGCGTGACCCAGCAGCCATTACCCCCTCACTTCCCTCTGCCCTTGGTACTCAAGTACCTGTTACATAGTCTTTTACAGACGCCTTCCTTCGTCGCGACGTGGGAATTGCTGTTTCAGAAAATACCAGCTGTGGAATCGTGTATATACGAAAGAGTGCTTAAGAGCTTAGGTATTAAAGTCGAATATTGTTTTCGCTGGATTTCTTGTCTGAGTTTAGATAAATTCCTTCGTGTCGATGTTTACACTTTTGGGTGATTTTAAGCTGCCTTAAAAATACGTAATATTCTACTATATTGAGAATTTAAAATTAAATTATTGAATCATTCTGGCAAATGACCGTCTTTTCACTGTAATTTTGAATTCAGATGAACAATATGAAATGTTATGTAGGTAGATCTACAAAATACAGTTATCACAGTTGATAATAAAATTCAATTAGATCAAAACCAAGAAATATATGGATAGTTTTAGCAAATTAACAAAAAAAATTGACCCCGGTTCTGGGTCGTCTCATTTCTTATGCCTCAGGTAAAAAATACAAGACTAAGAAGTATAGGAAACACGTCTTTTAATGAAATAAACGAAATTAAAACGGAAAAATAAAAAACATGTATTATAGAAATAATCAAATTTGGCAATTTGAGATCAGGTGTGGATTATATGGCACCCTGGGGGCCATATTAAATGTATGAGCGTAATCACTACCTAACGGCAAAAATCGCAGATATAATATTCGCCTTCATGACCTGCACAGGCTGTATGAGCCCATTAAATGCAACTCTGGTACTGGATTCACTCTTCCTCACGTCTGTCGTTGAAATAACTAGTTTCACAAAACGTGCATTTCGTATTTGAGCTCTCCGGGCTCCTATCTGGATATAGACTGTCGTCATTCTCCGAATCTCTTTCTACGACTACATCAATTTCAGAGCTATTGCTGGATGATGACTGAATAACTCTCTGGCGCTGACGGGCTTTATTGCTGCTGCTTGTTCCAAGATCTGGTACCGCGCCCACGACTTGGACCACGAGTTTCTGCTGAGCGCAAGGATTCACTTAATTCATTCTTGTATGGGGAGGATGTGATTGCTTTTGCTGTGGTAGCCTTTCTTCCACGAATAGAAAATCGAATCTTATCTCCGGGGATGGGCTGAATGTTCTCCGGCATACACACCTGACGCATCTTGATCAGCAACAGGACTTGTATTTCGATTAGCTGGGTTTTGTTGGGGCAAGATTGTTGTTCTTCATTTGATGTTTCCATCAGAAAATCGACTTCCCTAAAAACTTGCGAATTGAATGGGTAAATGTCCGTCGCTCAAAAACCATTTACAGCAATTTCCCCTGTGATGCTCTTGACATATGCCCGACCAAAAAGCTCAGCAATATCGTAAGACTTCAGCGTTCTTTCAGAATGCAGAAGAAACTTACGAATCTCCTCACTGTAGTTACTCTTAAGCGCGCCCAAAAAAGTTTTATCTAACAGTTGTAGCTGTAATGGATTTTGTTTTTTCAATAGAATGTCTAAACCAGTCAGTGTACAAATTTGAGTGGATCCAACCAGATGGATGAACTTTTCCAATCGACACAGGTGGCGCACCTTTCATTAAAATATTAGTAAAGTTTTTTCTAGGAAATATCATTATTGGCGGCACAAACATACGAGAAGCACTCATGTAGCAAACAAGAGTACATAGTAACCTGCGTTCTGCAGCAGTCAAAGCTCCAATCTGTTTCTTTATTTTCTTACCTACAATCTGTGGTATTTTAGATTGCACAATTGTCAACCCTGTCACGTCTACGTTGAAAATCCTGTCAGGGGGATAATTCTTATTTTTCATTTCAGTTTCCAATATATCGAAAAAATTTTTGACTGCTTCACGGTTAAAACTTTGAGTACGAGCGTACAAAGTCTCCATTGGTCTGCGTAATGATAAAGAGCTCTTATGACGCTTCAAAAAGTGATCCTAGCACGCACTCCCAGCTACCGTAAAGTGGGGTGACATTGATCAATTTTGAACAACTTTTGTTAATATTTTCAACAATTTTTATTATATTTCTATTTTGTTTTTTAAACTTCCTTAGATTCCTTCAGTACTACCGAATTTAGGCCTCAACTTAAGCCAATCATTCATCAGTATCTAGAAAAAAAATAAAACATGAGTGATCAATGTCATACCCCTAAGTGGGGTGACTTTGATCAGGCCTCTTTTATTGCATAGAAATGCTGGAGAATATGTAAGAAATGATTAATGTCGCCCTCTTCGAAATCGGTGTTGTGGAACAAAAGTTAATAAAATACGGAAATAAACATTTAGCATTCCTTGATATTTTTATCATGTAGAAAATCATATCTTATTCTGTTTAACATTTTAACAAACAGGGTACCTAATAAAATAGAAAAATAAATATTTAGCCGAGCATTTAGCATTCCTTGATATTAATGTCATTTGAAAATGATATCTTATTATTCTGTCTGATATTTTAACACACTTAGGGTCTGGTAAAAGTGCCACAATATCACCAATTTGCACTGTTGAAACATCATTCTCGACGAGTTTAAATACACTTCGCGAATGAGCAGACTTTAAACCGACAACTTCAAAGACGTTATCTTTTAAAACTTTCTGAATGAGGCACACATAGCGAAATTCTGTTTTCTTTCTTGAACCAGATAGAAATTTAACTAAGACGAACTTTCCGAAGATAATATTGTCTAAAGTTGGCTCGAAATATTCTATAGGGTCTGCCGTCGGTTCATCTATAGATTCATCGTCTTCTGAATTATCATCTAATTGTATATTCTCATTTTCCTCCTCGCTGGACGAAAGTTGAGTACTCGGACCAGCAACAGATTTTCCTGGTTCAACATGTAAAAGCTTCTTTCGCTGTCTCTGAGGTCTATTGACATTATACCTTTGAGTTTTAGAAAATCGGTGAGACTATCCGCAACATTAGCTTCTACATTGTCAGAAGTGTTACCTGGTAATTTTGAAGAACTCGATCAGGATTGAAAGGCACAAGACCGCAAGCTGCAAATCCAGAAATGAGATTGCGTGTAACACCGCTTCTTTCTTTAGAGTTGTCCTTAGGCAGAACTTCGTCCATGTTAATAATGCACTGTTTCAGTAGAAGAGGAAATTCGTTCTTAGGAATCCCAGAAGTTTTGGAATTTCTAACTTTCCAGGCTGATAGTGTTTTCCTCCAACTTTCATTGAATGGACGAAAAAAGCGACATCCAAAGGCTGGCAGATATGGGTGCAGTTGGGAGGGAGACAAACAAAAGAAATGTCATTTTCTTCACACGTTCTCAGTACTTCTGGATTAAAGTGTGAGGCCAAATTATCTCCCAAAAGGACTTTTCGTCCATTTAACCTTTTAGCGTGTGGTAGAAAAACTGTGGAAAACCATTCGTGAAATGTGGGCATATCTATCCAACCGTGCGAAGTTCGGTTGAATCGAGTACCTTGCGAGCAGCATATCTTATCACAGCATGGTTTGCCCTTAAGAGCATTCTCAGTCCATGTATTCCACAAGTTTTCGGCCTTGTATATTACATAGGGCGGCAGTAGAGTGCCTGATGCTGATCCACACATCATTAAGGTCGTTGATGATTTTGAATGGTTGCAAACTTTTCTGGGTATTTTGTACCTCTACGATAAATGCGCAACTTTTTCCTGGATCATCTGTAACATTTGATTCATCGTAGTTAATCACATTCTCCGGGGAACACCATCCAGGGTGACTCGCAAGTTGTTGAAATAGTCTCTTAGTATGGAAGGAGTCACCTGACTCCGTTTCGCACTAATGTTGGACGATAATCTTTTTCCTGCGACATGTTGGTGCCTCTTAAGGAAACTGTTGACCCAGTCTTTACCAGGCAAGTTATTGTTGAATTTGTAAATGTTTCTACCACTTTTATCTAAATAACTTTTCACGAACATTCTTAGATCTTGTGGAGACAAGGGAAATCCCCAGTCTGCGCATTTCAGTATATTCGTCAAAATGGCTCTCTCTTCAATGTTTGATAGTATTGTCTGCCCGCCGATTTTTTTGAATCTGCGCCCATGAAATCTGTTGTTAAGGGTACCATAAGAAACATTGTAAGTGCGAGCTGCTTGGCGCATAGAAAGTGTATTATTTGTAACGTCTCGAAGGGCATTTTCTAGTTGTTCATCAGAAAAATTGTTGTAAGTTCTGCTGCCTAGCTTTCGCGTATATGTTCTGCCCATTTTTCAGTTTTCTGATTCTAAAAGTAAAAGAAACAGGTAGACATTAAAATCTGAAAACGATGGGGCGAGATTGATCACTTCTTGTTATTGTTGATCAATCTCGCCCCGTTTTATTCAGGTCATTTTGCGCGAAAAGTACATATCAACTAACCTTCCAAATTGAGCGCAGCCTTCACAATCGATGACAGGTAAATATCTTATGGTGCACAATCCTCGACGATTAACGAGTTTTTCCGGGCAAGAAAAGTTTGCGACACTCAAATTTACACGTTTTTGACACGAAACTTTAGAACGCTGTAGAACGAACCTTCCTTTACACTGTCGCGATATGTACTGCTGGATTGAAAGCCTAATGTGTTTACTATCGCCTGAAAAAAGCTGCCTGAGAATCAAAGCAAAGGTGGTGGAGAAATTTAGAATTGAACACAAAATGGCAGCGCGATCAATCTCACCCCGCGAGATCAATCTCACCCCACTTTACGGTACCACATTTCTAAAATTATTTTCGATGTTGTTTCTTAAAGCTTACTGATAAGCCATTCGTCTTACATCCATTCTTGTCAGTCCATAATATTTCGACTCCATAAACAAAATATATTCCACTTAAAAAAAAAACTGTAATTTTCTGATCAGGTTTTAGGTTTATCCACTTTCATTGAGACAGGATTTCAGGGTAAACTCAAAATAGCCGCTGTATTTGTAGATCTCTCTTCGGCATAAGACACAGTTTGGAAGGATGGTTTAGTTTTTAAACTCTTTGAAGTAGTTCAATGTGGAAAAATTGTAAAGTTGATTGATAATATGTTATCTGATAGAACACTTCGAGTTTTTATCGGTGAGAAAAGCAGTAGATTTTACACTCTCAATTCTCTTCAATTTTTATATGTCTGACATCCCTGAAACTCCCTCTACAAAGTTTATTTATGCTAATGCTATTGCTTTGGTTTTTCGACACTATGACTTCGAAACAATTGAGTAAACACTGACTTCTGATTTAGATATTCTGAACATTTTCTTCAGAAAATGGTGTTTATGTCCAAATCCTTCGAAAACTGAGGTTTCTTGTTTTCATCTGAATAATCAGGATAGGCAACTAAGAGTATTCTTCAATCAATCTCTATTAATTCATAATTTCACTCCAACATAGCTTGTTCGTTCGTTGACTTTCAAATTTCATATTGATAAATTATGTCAGAAGTTGAAAACAAGAAACAATATACTACATAAACTAGCTGGATCTAATTGGGGCGCCGGAGTCTCTACTTTGCGAACTACTGCTTTAGCTTTAGTATATTCAGCAGCAGAATATTGCTGTCAGGTGTGGTTGAATAGTGCTCATGTCAATAAGATTGATTCTCAGTTGAACTGTTCTATGAGAGTTATAAGTGGATGTATCAGTTCAACTGCTACCCCATGGCTTCCGGTTATTTGTAATATAGTTCCTTCCCATGTTCGCAGGAAATTAGCCCTTAAATCGTCTTGGGATAAGTATCACTCATTTCCAGAAGTTTTTCCGATGATGCACGATCTTGAAAATCCACCTAACCTAAGATTGAAATCTAGGAAACCTATTTGGCTGTAGGGTGTTGATCTTTGGAAAACTGAATGGCAGGAAGTTGATGTTTTTAATAAAGTTCTCATAGAGGATCCATCCAAAAGGGTTGTAGGTTTCGATATAAGTAGAAAAAATTGGTGTACATTAAATCGTCTCAGGACAGGACATGGTCGTAATAATAGTATGTTGTTCAAATGGAATACTGTAGAAAGTCCGGCATGTGAATGTGGCGCAGCTGAAGAAACAAGACATTTAGTCCTCGATTGTCCTATTTACCATTTCACGGGTGGTTTTCAAGAAATTCATTCCGTTTCAGATAATTTCATCAACTGGGTAGAGAACTTTAAGTCTGTTTAAGAGATTAGTTTTTGCTCCCCTTAGTGTTTTCCTTTCCCATGGTGTATGTTGATAAGGCAAGGGCTACACCCGTGTAGGACTTCATTCTCAAAAGGTGTATGAGATGTTCCCTGTTGAAAAACAGAGAAGCATTAGTTAAGTTCTTAGATTCAAGTGAGTTTAGACATATAAGAGTTAGGTATGTTTTGATGAAATATTTTTCTGCTGTATTTCTTTTTCCATTGTTACAGATTTTTCCAGTCCCAATCCCCTTTGCTTTTCACCCTTGTCTTCGTGAAGAAGTCCTGGAAATCATGGAGTGCAAGATGACAATGAGAGAATGAAGCTGCTAAGCAGAAAAATTTTAGGTACTCTTTTGTACACACGACACTAACACACCATAAACAGACAAGCTATTGCTAGTGCAATAGTGACAGGGAAACGAGTTTTTTCCACAGGTTTTTTCACTCGTTTACTGAATCATACGCAAGATAGTATGGTTCCCCTGTTACATTTCCTGTGCTCACACTTTACGGCCAATCGTAGGAGGCATGATGCGAGTTTAGATGCCAGATTAAGGAACAGGCCTGGTCTGTTTTTTCCGCTGGTATTCTATTTATTCGCTTGTTTTTTACGATTGTGTTTTTCTGACACACACCAAAATTATAGATATAAGCATTTATTGTAAATACAATTATTCGAATTTTTATAAATCCTCTCTTGTCAAAAGAAGGTGGTATTATAGGTTTTCTTCCGAGAGGTTTATGCACAAGCAACTCTAACGATTCTTGAGAATCCTTCGCTAACCTTTTCAGTGTAGATCACGGTACACAAAAATATTTTTACAGCCTTTTTATACCCCATCGTCTTTGTCCTCATAGCTTCAATTACCATTTTCATTTGGTCAGGATCCCAAGTTTTTCTTTTCTTTACAGATGGAGATATCAAAGTTTGCCGAGGCATCTGTAGCAAAAGATCAAACAAAATGAAATGATATATTTATGTCATACGTCATATATGGCCCCCGGGTCCATAATACAAACAATGTAAGAGGGTCAAATTGCAAGTATCAAAGAATATAGAAACAACCCATATTAGAGATATACATCATCATCATCATCTGTCAACCATCCTAGTCCACTGCTGAACATAGGTCTTCCTCAACGATCTCCATTCCTCGCGATTTTGGGCCGGATTTATCCAGTTCGTACACACTCGCTTGATATCGTCTTTCCAACGAGCTGGTGGACGTCCTCTACTTCTGTGGGCTTCATCTCTGGGACGCCACTCCAAAAGACGCTTTGTCCATCTACCGTCCGTGGTTCTTGCTAGATGACCGGCCCAGTTCCACTTTAAATTAGCAACTCTCTCGAGAGCATCCTGGACTCTAGTTCGTTGGCGTAT
This sequence comes from Cryptolaemus montrouzieri, assembly GCA_013387265.2. NCBI lineage: Eukaryota > Metazoa > Arthropoda > Insecta > Coleoptera > Coccinellidae > Cryptolaemus > Cryptolaemus montrouzieri. The sequence continues at coordinate 6,140,378 of JABFTP020000001.1, forward strand.
GATATGGTTGGGAATTCTGTCCCGTAGTGTTATGCCTAACATAGCTCTCTCCATCTTACGCTGAGCAACACATATTTCATTAGCTGATTTCTTTGTTAGGGTCAGGGTTTCTGCACCGTACGTCAAAACTGGTAAAACGCATTGATTGTATACTTTACGTTTCAAACAAATCGGTATCTCTGATTTGAACAGATCTCTCAGTTTTCCAAATGCAGCCCATGTCAGCCTTATTCGCCTTCCTATTTCTGTTGTTTGGTTGTCCCTGCCTATAGTTATCTCATGCCCCAGATATTTGTATGACGTTATTTGTTCAACAATTTCACCATCGATGAAAACTGGTTGGCTTGGTACTAAGTTGGTCATCATCTTAGTTTTCGACATATTTATCTTCAATCCGATTTTACTGGATTCCTTAGACAACTGCAAGAGCATCTCATTTGCATCATCTAATCTGTTTGCTATAATGACGATGTGGTCAGCGAAACGAAGATGACTTAATCGCTCACCATCCACATTTACTCCCCTCTGATCCCATTCCAATTGCTTGAACATATATTGCAATAGGTTTGTGAACAACTTCGGGGAAATAGTATCACCCTGTCTTACTCCACGTCCGATCCTGAATTTTTCTGTAGAATTGTGAAGGCACACTTGTGAAGTGGCACGCTCATATATATTTAATGATGGCAGTGTATCTATGATCTATTCTACAGTCAGCCAACGCTTTAAGCATAATCGCCTGTATCACGGTATCGAAGGCTTTATCGTAATCCACGAATATGAGAACCAGAGGTAAGTTGTATTCTATGCTCTTTTCAATCAAAGTCTTGAGAGTTTGGAGATGATCATTAACACCAAATGTTGCCCGAAATCCGGCCTGCTCTCGAGGTTGGTAGGTGTCCAGTTTGTTTGTGAGGCGCTTTGTTATTATTTTGGTGAAGAGTTTGTATAAGTGCGATAGAAGGCTTATATTTCTATAGTTCGAGAGATTTGTGGGGTCTCCTTTCTTGTACATAATTATTATTATAGCATTATGCCAAGAATCTGGTACTTTTGCTTCAGCTAAACATTTATTGAAAAGTTTCGTTATTTCACGAATCAGATTTTCACCGCCTATCTTCAAAGCCTCCGCAACTACTCCATCTTCCCCTGGAGCTTTGTTGTTTTTCATATCTGATAGTGCCTTTCGGACCTCATCAGCTGTTATTTCTGGGAGGTCCTCCGAACCCTGATTCATAACATGAGGTATGCGATTGTCTTCCTCGTTCTTGCGATTCAGGCTTCGATACAAATTGGAGTAAAAGTCCTCGACAACCTTCACTATTTCGGCTCTATTTGTTATAATTGAACCATATGGATCCATTAGTTTGTGAATGTTACGTTTTCCCAATGAAGTCGTCCGTCGTAGTACCTTCATGCTTTTATTTTGTTCTATAGTTTGAACTGCCAAGCTTTTATTGTGCTGTCGAGAGTCCTTCCTAAACTGGCGGTTAAGTATTTTCAGTTCTTTCTTGTCTGCTGTGTCCTTGCTTAATAGTTCTCTTCTGGTCTTCATCATGCGTTTCGTTGTCTCACTGATTCTTTCCTGTTTCCTGTTCAAAGTGCTACAATGTTTGTCCATAGCTTGTTTTATTGATGTTGTAATGTTGTCGTTGTGCTGATCGATATTCATGTTTTCATTGCACAAAAGCTTCTCACTCAAAGTTTCACGAAATGCCGCTTCATCAGATACCTGTGCCCATTTGTTATTTTTAACCCCTCCTGTCATTACAAGTTTGTTCCTTTCACGTTTTAAATTGATCATACATTTAGCCCTCACCATTCTGTGGTCACTTCCAGTTGAAAATTTGTTAAGGACCGAAACATCCTTAATAACTTCCTTTTTGTCAGCTATAATGAAGTAATTTCATTAGATTTAATTTAATTAGAGATATTAATAAGAAGTTTTTTTATAATTACCTTCAAAATCCGACAGGAAAACGTTCACCGAACACAATGTACAAATTAAAAGAGCTAAGGTTCAGTATTTCCGGAAAAAATTAATGAAATGTGCAGTACATTTAGAAGTTTGGCAGTTGCGTTGCATTTCCTCAGTGAGTTCTTCTGATGACTGTTCAATGTTGTTTGCTCTTATGAATGACGAGTCAACAACAGAGAGCTCGTTCGAAAGTCTACTGTGTCCCAAGTCAATGACAATACTATGGAGTGTAGTTTTTTTATTTCTATCAAGTGAATGGGGGAAATGGATAAATAGTCCCTGCGCATAATGATCGCACAGACCAGCCATTTCCACTTTGGACGTATAGTGGTTCTAAAGAAAATTAGTGAGAATGTTATCGATACACATGGAAGACGTTAGATGATCGATAGCATCTTGTGTCGATTTCCCATGCCTAAATCCGAACTGTTTTTCACGAATGTCTTAGTTACTGTTAAATAGTGAATAACCTTTCGACGGTTTCACGTTTTGCTACACATCAACCTAATTTTCAACAGGTTCAACCGGACGGCCAGCCACACTCGCCCGGATGGCGGAACGAGTTGTTTGGTCTGACAAAATACAAATATACTTACTCTGGTGTCATTGCATACAGAATAGACAACAACTCCTTGATTCTTTCGTTCCATTCCCTGGGAAACAAATATCCAAATTGCCTGAACGTACCCAATAACAATCTTTTACAAGGTAGCGCCAGTTCATCTATCCTTCTGTTACATGGTTTGCCTTTATCATGACAATCGGTAATTCGTCTTTCGATTTCCTCTTCGGACATTTCTCCTTCTTCTTCTTCTTCCTCCATTCCCTCATCTTGTCCTTGAAATTCATCTTCTGCCATCTTGTTATTTTCTATTACGCGATTAGAAATATGATTTCAAAACTAATAATTTGGAAATTATTTGAAATGTCAATGTCGAATTAGATTTTGAATTGTTCCAATCTGCAAATGCCTACTTGTTTACTGGTATGATTAGAAAATACAGAAAATTTGCGAATAAAACAAATGTGTTAATTTTCTTGGAATTTGAGACCTTCCAAATTATATACAACGTTATAGAGCTGAGAGCTCAGACGGCGAAGTAATAGTTAATCTTTTTGCAGACTTTTTCAGGAGTAATTTATCTGTTTTATCTTTTGTGTTGAAAAGCAGGCCTGACAATTTGCTAACTGGTTTGAATGCAATGTGAACTTTTTTACTATCAGACAAAACTCTCGCAACCTGTTCTGACGTCTTCCCGAAATATGTTAGAGACATTGGATTGGGGATAGATCATGTTGAATGTGTTGTTGCGTATTCTTCGATTAATTAAACTCTCTAGTTTTTATATCGAAGCCGTTGTTCTCTGCTATTAACATAATGGTGTTAAATTCTGATTTTCAGTTCATGTCCGATAAAGGCAAAGAAATCGCTCTGTGAACCATGGATTTGAAGGCTGCTATTTTTTGAGAATACGGGTGAAATGAATCTATGGGTATAACATTATCCGTGTACGATGGTTTTCTGAAGATATTAATTGATAAACGGTTATTATTCTCCCGGGTAACTGTTAGATCTAAGAAATTGATTTTACTATCGACTTCTGTTTCTACTTTGAACTTAATTTTTGAGTGCAATTCCTTTTATATAGGTCAAACAGGACGCTCTTTCAAGGCTAGATACAAAGAACATTTCCGGTCATTCCTACATCAGAAATATGATTCAGCTTTAGCTGCACATTGCGTGAATGAATGTCATCCCTTTCCAGAACTTCAACAGCTAAAAATTCTTCATTCCTGTGATAAATCTTATAAACTCAATTTCTTTGAATCGATGGAAATTTTCAAGGCATCTAGGGTAGAAAGGGTTAAGCTCCTTAACGACCAGGTAGACTTAATTACCTACCAATCACCATTATTCAAGTTACTGTGACCTCTACTAGCATTTTATTGATGTTAATTCCTGTATTGTACATGAGTATTCAGTTTTCATTAGCTTGTTGTTGATAATGGACGTATGTCCGAAACCGGTCCAACCAATGTAAAAATTTTGTCATTCTTTACATCACTAATTAGTGATAGTTAAAACATAGTTACTTGTTTTATTTTATTATTCTTTTCTTATTAGTACTTTTACCCTCCTGGGTCCAGCAGAATCTATTGCCCCCATTGATGCAATACTGCTTAGCTAAATGGAAAAGCTTTCTGTTTTCGGGGTACGACTTTCGTTGACATAAATTTTGTCATTAGCATCAGTAAAACCGATTTCTTCTGGTTTCACTATCTTCTTTCGTTTGTAAGCTTTAACGAATTCATTTTTCATCATTTTATTCCTAAATCTGAACACAATAGGTCTAGGTTTGTTATTTTTAGAAATCTTTGGTTGTATAGTAAATATCAAATCAAAGATGTGTACTGGGGTGGATGGTATAACTACTTTTGTTCTCCAACAATGCGTTAGTATTCTGACCTTGCCAATCTGTTCTCTCTTTAACATGTTCTTGGTATTGGGTGAATTTCCAAATCTATGAAAACAGAGTTGTTCCAATCTTTAAAATTGGACAGAAATCATATATCAGAAATTATCCAGGTATATCAATACAATCAACAATTCCTAAGATGTTCGACAGTCTGATGTGCCATTTTTTATCGTTATTGCTCTCTTATAACCAATGAGAAACATAGTTTTATGGAGGACCACTCCACCATGTCAAACCTCTGGATATCAATGAATTCTTTGAATCAGGCTCCCAGTTAGATGCTGTTTCCACAGATTCGATAGGATAAAATATAATCTTCTGTTGGGTAAGTTGGAGGCGATGGGTGAATCGTGTTCACTGTTGTGCTGGTTTACGAGTTTCTCAAGCGCAACCATACTGAAATAGTTAGGTATAAATCATTTTTGTCCAAGCAAATAATTGTAACCTTCGTCGGAGTTCCACAGGGTTCGCATTTGGGTCCTGTTCTTTTCTCCTTGTTCGTTAATAACGTGAGGAAAGTTTTGGAATGTAAAATTTTGTTGTTTACCGATTATTTAAAGATGATAATATAAAATAAAGCTATTTATTATACTATCACAAGGGTTTATTGACAATCAGGATTGCATTTTCGGTCTCTCGACCATCTTCAGCTGATGAGTACTGAACTAAAGTTGTAATACATACATACATAAACAGGTAGATACAAAATTAAGAGATAATACATGAATTATGTTAAAAGCGGTATTACATATCAAAGGTTATTACATATCAAACTAGAAAAACTAATCGAAACTACTGAGAAGACTGTGATCCATAAAAAGAAACTAAATAAGCTAGTTTACAAGATAACCTTACAAGAAAAAAATACGGGAAAAATACATTGCCTCATTTCAAATACTGACTAATTTGATAGTAGATTCACAAATGCAAAATACTAGAGAAACTTCCTTTGTGATTAAGACTAATAATGAATGGATCGCTCCTGAATTCAGGAAACTTCTAAACGATAGAGACTATAAATCTTCTAGATGGAAAAAAATACAAAATGATTACACAAAAAATGAGTTTACCAGAGCAAAAAAGCCAGTGAACAATTTAAGGAAAAAACTAAAAAAACAATTTGTAACTAGAAAACTTGAGAAAACTGAAGGCAACGCTAAGAAGACTTGGTTAGTTTTAAATGGTCTATGTGGAGTTACACATCAAAAGCAAAACATCTCTGAACTAGCACATCAATGAAGAACAATTACACAGAGCTAAGATATATGCAGTGAATTAAACAAACATTTTTCTTCCATGCCAGATCCTGTGGAACTCTTTCGCGCTATTGAACATTATCACAACGGTTGAATGTTAGGAAAAGTTAGCCACGTTATTTCGTTGAACCTTGACTTATATATTGGTTATGGTAATCTCAATGAAATGTCTGCTGTTCTTGAAAATTTTTGATCATCATCATGGGGTTAATAAGGTTCTTTAGAGCCATGAAACCTCTTGGAAAAGTAACACAATATAAAGATAAGAAACATGTTGATGTTAAATCTGGATGACATTTGCAATGTTGTAATTCTATAACATATTTGTTCTATTCTTGCAGTTTCAAAGTTTATTAATACAATCTAGTAAATGATATAATAAATACTTACAAATTTCCAATGTTCATTACTAACTCATATCAACTGCATTCCAAAATCTACATGAACTATATAAAGGAGCCAATAAATAGTATATTTGTTCAATTCGGAAGTGGCTTTATATCATAAAAATCCAGAATGAATACTCAACACTTTGGTTTTAGGAGAAAAGTCATAAGTTCAAAAGGAGAAAGAAAAAGAGTTATTGCAAAAACTTTCCATTATTTATTGACTATTATATCCTTATAATCTACCCAACAAATAAATTATACATTTAAAAATATAAAAATCATATTAAAATCGTCACTTTATCACATTTTCACAATTTAATACATTAATCTCTACATAACTGTATAAATTATATAAAACAAAGAACATATAATCACATATCAAAGAAAAATATCATTGTGGTACAAATTGAAAATAATTATATAAACTATCGGTATATCCACAATGGGTGGGGATGTTAACCATTCTTGGGAGATAACTTGCAACAGTGTAGTGAGCAAACAAGTCTCGTACTTCTAATATTTATCTTAAGCATCATTTCAACAGAAAATACGTTACGATTTTTTGGATACCATTATCATCAGTACAGTGTTTATCAATCGGGATATCCAGCAATGCAATATCGAGGAATCAAAACTCTGATTCAAGGTAAAGAACAAACGCACGAACAGACAAATCCGAAGGCTGAAGAGTTCGTAGGCTGATATACAGATGGCGTTACTAGGGCCAAATCCACATGATTCTCAGTTAGTACCAACTTTGATTAGGCTGTCCGACCGTTTGTTCGCGAGATATAGCATTGAAAGTAAATCAACTTTTGTTATTGTTCGAAAAATGGATAAAAGAGAATTCCATGTATTGATTCAACATTGCTTTCTGACGAAACAAAATATAGTTGAAGATAAAGCATCACTTGATAAACATTATTCGGACGTCCCAAAAAGCCTGTCATAGATGAAAACATTAAAAAAGTACACAAAACTGTTGTGAACAATCGAAAAATGAAATTGATCGAGATAGCTGAGACCCTGTTGGTTTTATTTTAAGAAATTGTTTGGACATGCAACAGCTGATCAAAAACAACAAGTCGATGATTCTGAGCACTGTTTGAAGAAAATTAACCGTTATAAAGCTCAAAACAGAATGTTTCAATTTAAGACAGTATTTAAAAAACATAGAAAAGCAATCAGCGGATTTAAATATCCCAACCTTACATAACCTAATGAAATCAGATAAATTGGAAGAAACTTTTCCAAACGTAGAAATTGCTACATTGCCTAATGGTTACCAATTGTAGTGGAGACAGGTCATTTTCGCAGCTTAAGAGAATAAAAAATGAATTGCGAACAACAATGTTAAAAGAAGGACTGAGTAATTTCACATTTATGTGCATAGAAAGTGATATCCTTCAACAAATTGACTTTGAGGATATAATAAAAGATTTTGCTTAACAGAAATCCCGAAAGAAACCGTTATTGTAATCTTAACCAAAAAACCAGCAGAATCCTTATATCATTAATGACATATTATATCATACTGTATTTGATTTAATGACCTATAATGAAGGGTCATACTTAGTAAAAAATTTTGGTGAAATTTGCTTTTTTACTTTCCAAAAGGGCCCCAAATTCTTGTGTGTCCAAGGGCCTCAGCCTAGTTTAAGACGGCGGAGGGTGTCCGAATAGTTAATTGATTCCCCGTTACTATGTGATAGCTAATCATGATGAGAATAAAAAATAAACTATGTATTATACTTTCACAAGAGTCACAGCGGAAAGATTGCAAACGTTATTTCAAAACAGCATAAAAAAATAGCTTTCAAAACCCACATGACACTCTCCCAAGAATGTTTCAATAGTAAAGATAAAACTGATAGATTTGACAATACTGGCGTTTACAAGTTGTCCTGTATGGATTGTGTAGGCGTCTATATAGGTGAAACTGGTCGTTAATTCAAAACTAGATACAAAGAGCTTCAATCAGATTACAATGACCAGAGAACCGACGAATCTACTTTCGCTTCACATTGTATCGAAAATGGCCATAATTTTCCACCCATACCAGGTATGTCAACAGAGTTCGCGGAAGTTGGAAATGTTGTGACGGTTGGTAACTCTGCAGCGTTCGGTTTCATTCGGAACAGAATTCATTTCTGCGTCAACCTGTGCAAGTTTCGTGTTTAATTGTCCTTTGAACATCGACCTGTTTTGACCCACCGTCGTGAAGATGAGTGATAAAATAACTGAGCAAAGAATAGTTATTAAATTTCTGCTGAAACGCAGCGAAACTGCGAAACTGAAACCCACAAAACCACGATTGGCTGCGCTCGCGAGTGCTCGGAGACCGTCGGGTAAGCTTTAGAATGTTGGGAGACGAGTTAGGCATTAAAAATGAGACGATTCGGCAGATGCTACACGAAGATTTAGGGATGCGTAAGATGTGTGCGAAAATGGTTCCCAAAGTACTTACAGTCGAGCAGAAAGATCTCCGATTGTCTATCTGTCAGGACATGATTTCTCGAATCGACGAATGTTATCACTGGTGACGAGAGCCGTGGGGGTTCGAATACGACCGAGACCAAAAGGCAGATCATGCACTGGGTAGAGAAGGCGGGTAAGTGTCCCACGAAAGCCAGAATGTCAAAATCGGGAGTGAAATCTTTACTCAAATACAAGTAAAAGATGATTTCTACTAAAATATATTATTAAATGCTCGACGCGTTTCGATACACAGTATCTTTATCAAGAGCGAATGAATATTACAAATATATCTTACTAACAAATTTATATATATATATATATATATATATATATATATATATATATATATATATATATATATATATATATATATATATATATATATATATATATACATACTAAATAGGCAATCCACTCAGAGCTATCCGTACTTGAACTAATGTTTAGGAAATAAATTTAATAAGGGTGAGTTATTTATGTCTACCTGATCATAAAGAATTTCCAGTGAATTCCTAAATCTGTTAATTTCAAGTACTTCCAGAAGGTTAAGTTTTATACTTCTCTTCTCAGAATGTAGGATTTTAAAATCTGAATTGAAAGAGTGACCATTTTCCCTAAGATGATTTGAATAATTTGAATCGGTTTTTCCATTGATGAAACTGCGTTTATGTGCAGAGATTCTTGCATTAAAATTTCTTCCTGTTCTACCTATATAAAACAATTGCAATCTGCACAATCCAATCTATAAACACCTGATTTATTTTCTTTATTAATTGGAGATTTATAATTCCTGATAAATGAACCTAAATTTGTTGATGTTTTGAACGCAATTTTAAATTTTAATTTTTAAGAAGGATTTCACATTATTGCTAATATTGCCTATATATGTTAAACTATTGAATTTCTTGTCTTGGTGTTCACCGATTGGATATATATGTTATAAGGCTAATTTTTGTTTTTTCTTACGTAGTATGCTGCTAATCTTTACTCATCGCATTTTTCGATATTGATGGGGTTGTACACCACGAATACGTTCCAGCAAGTCAGGCAGTCAACGCAGTATTCTGCATTGAAGTTTTGAAACGTCTGAAGGCCCGTGCGTTTTTTGTACGGCCGGAAATAGCGGATCACGGATGGGTGCTTCATCATGACAATGCTCTGGCCCACTCGTCATTCGCAGTTCGTGATTTTTCAACCAAAATCGGCATTCCAACACTCCCACACCCCCTTCAGTAAAGATCTGGCCCTTTGTGACTTCCATCTGTTCCCACAGTCGAAGTATTGCGAAGGAATTTAAGGTATTTTCAAGTATGTACTTTCTGGACCGTCCGGGCACTTTACCGCGAACTTAATTGACATACCTCGTGAATCAACTTCAAATTATTCATAGAATACCTGAAGGACGAAAGTTAGATTTCTCAGAAAAATTTTCAAACTCCCCATATTCCAGCTTATTCGTCCATATTAGATATCTTTAAATAATACTTGCTTTTCATCATAATTCGTTTATTACCTCTTGTTTGCACCCTTATTAATTTTGAATGTACCTGTGTATGTTCGTATGTATTTTCAACTTTAGTGCAATACTAGTAGTCTGCTGAAGATCGTCGAGAGTCCGAAATTTGATCCTGATTTCCAATAAATCTCTTGTGATAGTATAAAACATAGTTTAATTTCTTATTATCATTATGATTAAATTTCACGTAGTAACTTTCAATCACTTATCCATTGCCGCGGTACAGAAATTTGAATTAATCACCACATATCGATTCTGCGATTCTATCCAATAAGGACAGAACAACATTTAGGGTATTCTGGTGAATAGTATAATCGGTTTTGCTGAGGATACACTCTAAACCCACTGGTGGGAGTGTAGAATACACCTCAAGGACCAGAGTGCTATAGCTGATACAACTGCTACTAGTGCCGTAGCCATCTATACGCAATGAGAAGAAGCACTTCTGAACCTATGTTTACAAGAACTTTTTGCCTCAGAATTGAATAAAGAATCATTCACAATATTTCAAATTCAGAATGATCATGTTCAAATTTTAAGAGTATTTTGGTTATTTGAATACTTGAAATAATTGTTATTACAAATTGAACATAATATGAATTAGACATATCCAACACCAAAGATTATTGTATATCACAAATATCTACAAAATTAGATTGAAGCTAGATTTGTAGAGTTGATAATATTTTTGCCTGTAATACTTTGTTGTCGATACATAGCCTGGCTGTGAATTTTATCATCAATGTAAACAGGGAATTAAATCAAAGAAACAAACGTTTTTTGTGTTGCTTATTTGTATCCAGTTCTTAGTGGACTAAGATTTAAGTTGATCGTATAATTTGTTGAAAATGTGTTCTTCAAAATATAACACTGGTCGACAAGATTTTCGTAACACAAAGATCTTTATTTTTTTAATGGAAATGGATTTTGGTTGCCTTCAACACTTGGTGCCAGGAAAACTCGCTGATACTAAATATGGCTAAAACTGAGTGTGTCTACTTTAGATTGAGGAATACCGAGAGAAATCCCTTTGTGTTTGGTGGTGGTGAGATAATGTTGAGGTCCATCAGCTGTGTAAAATTTCTCGGGGTGTACTCGGACGATGGCTTGAGATGGAGAGATCATGTATGTAAAAAACTGAATAAATCGTACTATGCTCCCAGCAGAATAAAAAACTCCGTGCCTTTGCAATCTGTCATAAATCTATATTATAGTCTCGTATACAGTCATCTAAATTATAATGTGCTTCTGTGGGGAAATTCTGTTGACTATTCTAGAGCACTTGTTTCTCAAAAGAGAATCATTAGGATGATCTTTGGTCTCAACTCTCGTGAGTCGTGTAGACCTGATTTCGTTTCTTACAATATCCTTACTAATCCCTGTATCTACATCTACAGAATTCTCTTACATGTAAAAGATAACGAAAAACAATTTGCAAGACTCTTAAGCTTTCATGATCACGCGACGCGGGTTGAAAACATCTTAGGCATACCTGCTCATAGCACTAGTAAGTATGAATTTTCTTCCTCGTACCAGGGTATTCTATTGTTCAACTATCTCCCACTCTCTGTAAGGCGGTTACCGAGATCTACATTTGCAGGATCTATCAAGGCGAATCTCCAACGTAAAGCCTACTATGGTGTCAGAGAGTACTTAAATGACTCAGACTTCCTATGGTGATTGTGAGTTGTTATTTCATTTGATTCGTGTGACCATGTGATGTGATGTGTGATTCGTATTGATATTATTTGACTTGTTGTATACCCTTTTTTGTGGAATTAATGGATTAGGTATTGTTGTTGTTCCAAATTGTTAGTGTAAGATCTATTGATTGTATTTGCGTTGCTATAACTATAATTTTATTTAGATGACTTGTCCTATACATAATTTCCATGTCCCAAAGGATGAATAAAATTATTATTACCCTCCTAATTTTAATTAATCTACATTTGCAGGTAGTAATTGTAATGAGGGGACGCTTAGCTGGAATAAATTTTGTTCCTGAACCGTGTTGTTACAATACTATACATAAAAATAAGATTATAAATCAACCTTCTGTTGAGTTTCGCAGTGAGAGATACTCTGTGTGTAGAGAAGAAAGGGTTTTAACCACCGAAATGTAGGGACAAACGCGACCCTGTTGCAAAATCTCCCCTGACAAATTTTGTTATATTTGTGGAATATTTATGGTGAAATAACAAGCCTGGCCATTTTCTGAAAATGTTAAAAAAAGCCTATTTTCTATATTGTGGTGTTTCAATTGGAGATCAAGACAAGCAGTGGGCTCCTCATGTGTTGTGTTAGTTGTAGCTTATCATTGGTGTAGTGCAAGAATGAGAGGAGAAAAAGCATATCTTTTGCAGTCCCTATGATATGGCGAAAAACCAGTAATCATTTAGATGATTGCTATTTTTGCCTGACAAACACTGAAGGGTATTCCAAAAAACCAAAACGCAACATGCATTATGCAAATTTACGGTCTGCCGTGTGATCTGTTTTCAAAAAAGTGGAATATAGAGCACTAAAAAGGGCGAACTGGGATCTCTTTGAAGTGAGGTTGAAGTCTGAACTGGATGGTTTTGAATATAACATAACCACAGTAGAAGAACTGGAAAATCCTTCTACTCACCTAATCGAAACACTAAGATCAGCATTTGAGCATTTGAGCATTTGAGCTGCCCAATGAGGAGAAACACTTCTCAAGGGATACGTCTTGGTGAACAAGAAGCTTGCTCAACTCAAAGCTAGAGCCAGAAAAGCATTCAATACAGCGAAAAGAACAGGTGGATGGGACGCCTACCGAGAAGCTCTAACTAAATACAACAAAGAACTCAGGAAATCCAAACGAGAATCATGGAAATCCTATTGCGAGGGGATCAATGATCTTGCCCTGGCTGCACGAATTCAAAAGGTTTTAGCAAAAGACCATTCGGATGCACTTGGCCTTATTAAGGAGCCTGGAGGAGAGTATTCTAAAGACTTCGGCGGAAGCTTGAGGGTACTTCTAAATACCCACTTCCCGAACTCGAAAATACTCTCCATCAATAGCACCCAACAACAGGAGCCAAACCTGTATAGCTCCAGTAGGGAAAGCAGAAATTTAGCGGGCCGAATCTTCACCCTAGATAGGGTAAAGTGGGCCACCAAAAGCTTCAAACCATACAAATCACCAGGGGCGGATGGAATCTATCCGGTCATGTTGCAAAAGGCAACATATATAGCCCCATGTCTGAGAGCTATATACAAAACCAGCTGGGCTACATACCTCAGTCATGGAGGAAAGTCAAAGTATTATTTATACCAAAAATGGGCAAGAGGTCTCCAGATGAGCCTAAATCATATCGCCCGATAAGCTTAACCTCCTTCCTCCTAAAATCGATGGAGAAAATTCTCGACAACCACTTGAGAAGTTTCATAAAACTTCATAAAAAACAATTTGCCTACCAACCGAGCAAGTCTACAATTGATGCCCTACACGATCTAATCAAAGAAGTGGAAGGAGTACTAGAGGCTAAAGAAATAGCCTTAGTTCTATTTGGAGACATTGAAGGAGTCTTCGACAATACCTCCTATACATCCATTAGCATGGGTGCAGACAACAAGGGTGTCGAAACACCCACCATCAAATGGATCAGAGAAATGCTCAAGGGATCATAACGGCCACTTTTGGAGATACTGAAATATCGTCAGCAGTGAAAGAATGCCCTCAAGGAGGTGAACCTGATGCAAAAAGCCCTCAACATCGTAAATGAATGGTGTGCTAAAGAGGAGCTCAGCATCCATCCAGACAAAAGCATTCTGATTCCATTCACAAGACGTAGAAAGTGAACTTAAAGCCTCCCTTTCTGAATGGACATACTCTGAAATTTTCGGAACATGCTAAGTATCTAGGGTTTACCCTAGACCAGAGACTCAACTGAAATTTATACATTGACAAAACTCTTTCCAAGGCTACATCGTACCTGGGGCTACAGCCAAAAAAACCTACTGGTTATACACAGCAGTTATAAGACCCATTGTCACATATGCATCGTTCGTATGGCGGACGAAAACATCAGAAGTAACTACGCAAAACAAGCTGCAAAAACTGCAGCGGTAAGCGTGCTTGGGCATAACAGGTGCTATGAGAAGCACCCCGACTACTGCCCAGGAGGTAATCCTAAATCTCCTTCCTCTTCATATAAAATTGAAAAAGGAGGCGTTGATGGCGGCATTACGGCTCCAAGACACAAAAATTATTACCTGGTGATCTGAAGGGACACCTGGGGATTCTGGGTTACATAGCGCCAGAAATCTTATCACAACGATCGGATATAATGCCGCTTAAGTTTGATTTTCACACACCCTTCGAAGTGGCCATGGAAGACAGCACCATCGTTAGGGGAAAAATAAATCAATTAGACCAAAAATCCTCCATCGGGTACACGGACGGATCAAAAACGATTGATGGAACAGGAGCAGGCATATATGGACCCAAGTACTCGTCATCAGTGCCTCTGGGCTCTACTCCCACAATCATGTAAGCAGAAACACTTGCTGTAAACCTCTGCTGCCAGGAGGGACTACGAAGGAAACTCAAAGGTGCATTTCAACGGATTGTCAGGCAGTGATTAAAGTTATAAATTCTTGCAGTTATCGGAGCATCTCTGTCTGAGAATGCCGTCAATCCTTGAAGCAACTTGCTGAGGGGAACAAGCTTTTCCTGTGGTGGTTGCCTGGCCACGAAAGCATACAAGGAAATGAAGCCGCTGACGAACTGGCTAGATCAGGTGCTGGAATCCCACCCATCGGACCTGAACCGTTCTGCGGTCTAAGCAAGCAGCACAGACGACAGGAACTGGAACGGTGGGAAGAATCTAGCAAAAAAGAATACTAGAGGAAAACTCCAGGTCAAAGGCAAGCGAAAAAGTTCATTGACTATTCGCCAAAGAAGGCAAAATAGCTTCTCGATCTCTCTAGGGACGAGCTAAGGACTATAACAGGCCTCTTTACTGAACACTGCCCACTGAGATACCATCTCAGTAAAATGGGCAAATCGGAAACGGCAACATGCAGAATGTGTAAAGAGGGCGATGAAAATGCCGAACATATTCTTTGCAGTTGCATCGCAACTGCCTGTCAAAGACATACACTTCGGTAGCGACAAGCTAGAGACGCAGGAAGTAAAAGCGAAAGCTCCCAGGAAGATTCTTAATTTTGTAAGGGAACTAGATCTACAGGGAAATGAATAAGAAGGGTTACGAACAGAAGACCAACTTGGTCGCAGTTCGGAAAGGCTTGCAAAGCCAAACGACCCCCTACAATGTGGTATAATGTAAATGTAATGTGATCTGTCCCTCTTAAAGCAGATTTACCAGTGCCGATCGTACCTTTAAACCTACAAAATGTTGTTTTGGAAGATACTGGAGACAAAGCATCATTAGGCAGCTCCGAAGAACAGCTCACCGAACCCACATTTACTCCAGGTCCCAGTTCCAGCGAGCCACCTTCAATTGTTCAAAGCGAGTTGAATGATTTAGTAAGTCATTTGGGGTTATCAAAGCAACAGTCAGAACTTCTTGGTTCCCATCTTAAGAAATGGAACTTATTAGACAATGAAACGAAAATTAGGAATTTTAGAAAAATGCATGCTCGGTTTTCTGCATTCTACAGTATGGAAAATTCGCTGTGTTCATGTTCTGATATTAATGGTTTAATGCAGCAACTTAATATTGAGCATCCCCCTCTGAGTGGCGTTCATTTATGGATTCGTCTAAATACAGTTTAAAAGCTGTGTTATTGCATAATGGGAATTTAAAACCTCTCTATCACTTGCCCATTCAGTGACGTCGAAAGAAAGTTGAGAAAATATACGCATTAAATGAACTACAAGTATAAATGTCAAATATGTGGGGACTTATAAGTTATAGGAATTTTGGTGGGACTTTAGGGAAGTTTTACAAAATATTGCTGCTTTTTTTTTCTATGGGATAGTCGTGCAGTAAATCAGCATTATATAACAAAAATTTGGCCAGGAAGAAATGAATTTCAATCAAGATCTCAAAATGTTGAATTTAGACCTCTTGTAGACCTCAAAATGAGCTGATGAAAAACTTCGTGAATGCTATGAATAAAGATGGCGATGGATTCAATCAATCAATCCATTTATTTGTTCCATATGAACAATAAATTGTCGTAGAACACGTGACTATAAACAAGTATATAAACAAAATCGTTTAAGATAAAGTATAAAACAAGGCAGTATAAACAAGTCGCCGGGAGCACAAAAATAAGACAGTCAGTGTAAAAATAAAACTCAGTGTAAAAATATACAGGGTGCTTCAACGAAAACTAAACAGAGGCTATATCTATCAAGATATTCATTTCTGATCAAAACGCAAAAACAGGTCAATTTTTGTTTCAAGGGGGACATCTTTTGGGGTACAAAACTTGCCTGAAATATCAACCCCCTAAGCGGGGGTTGCAATCCTTGAACATTTTGAATAGGGAAGATGGGTCGAGTGATGACTCAAAAGAAAGGTGGTATCTTTGTCTACATTGCCTTGAACGAATTTTCATTTTTAATTGAAAACTGTAAAAGATACAGGTTGAGCAACTGAAAGATAGGGAAGACTATTCAAGTTTCAGTGAGGTAAAATGGAACAGATCCATGCTGATCAATGACAGTCATCATCAAGTACCATATCCATCTCGAATTTCAACCCCTGGAGCAGGGCTGACAACCCTTGTTTAGAAAATGAAAATTCGCTATCAAGGACAATGATTCAGATATGACCCTCATAAAAGGCAAAAAAAGGCAAAAAAGAAATTAATTAGTATTTCCAGTCAATATTTTTAATCTATGTGTTTTTCTTAAATGTAAAGTACGTTTAGTGGGTGTAAAAGTAAGTAAAGTCAATATATACTGTTAAAAATAACTTAAATAATATTTTTTTCTATACACATTAGATATTGTAACATTAAATGTTTTTTATGAATGTACCGAGAAAACCTTATGTATTACAACTTTTTTCTCGTTTTTGTATTGGGATACATACATTCTACCATGAAATGCTATTCAGCTTTATGTTACATCCATAACAATTGTTTTGTCGGCCAGTGTAATTATTTACTTTCATAATAACATATGTAGTGTAACAGGTAAGAAGCTTCATGTTGTTTAAATCTTGATCCACTTGCAAAAAAAATGAGCTTATAGTAAAATTGAATATATCAGAGTTGGACGAAATTCCCAAGTCGTACAAGTATGGTGAACAATTTCTCAAGCAAGGCTATGTATATGAGATGTATCATAAATCAAATTGAATATATTTATGCCAAAATTACTGATCACGACATCTAATATACAAAAAATTATGTTCATTAATGCATACAATAAAAATTTGATATATATAATCATATAAAAATATGCTGCCATAATTCGGCAGAAATAGACTAATCACTATTACTTTCAGGAACGGAATATTTTCCAGGCCTTATATAGAGCCACATAATTTTACTAGGCATTACTTATTTACAATAAAATAATAATTTGGTAGTAATCACAATTGAAATATTTTAAGATCTTTCTAAAATTGTTGAGGAAAATCTACACAATTTACTTACCAAATTCAATTTGTCGTAAACTGTATATGGAAGAATTAATTTACCACTATAAAAATTTCATACAAGTTTTAAAATCATGAGTATTATAAGTATTAGTCTTTATTGGGAAAATTAAAGAGTTCTCTAATTCTTTTAACGCATAATTTTGAACCTTCGTAAGCCTCTTTCGACACCTGTAATGAAAAAAATTAATTGTGATTTGAAGATTTATATATTTTACTGAGTATTATATACTTTCATTCAGAAATAATTGAAAGAAAAACAGAAAATTTGTTTAGAGTGAAGAAAATAATAACATATATCCTGTATTCTACAGGGTGTTACATAATATTATGTCACAACTTGAGGGGGTAAATCTACGTGCAATTTCAAGAAAAAAAGTTTATATACACTTGGTCCGCACAAGCTTTGTTATGGAGCTACAGGATATTGAAATTTCCGGAAAAATTTGTTTTTTTCTTCAAAACTCCTGCAGTTTTTGAGATATTCAGCCCAAATTTGGAATGCAAGCTATTTTTCACAACCTCCATCATTACACGTCCTAGGTTTTAAGTGAAATTCACAAGGTGTTTTCTTTTCCGAGGCCATGTCTCCTTTTGCCCTTTCAAACTTTTTTGTTTTGTACGCCACTGATCAGCGCACAATCAATTTTCGTCATCTTCGTTCAATTTAGAACGTTTTTTGACACCTATAATTTTTTCGTATCTCCAACCGTTTTCGATTGAAAAATTATTGAATTTGAATTATTTGTATTCTATGTTATCCGCTAAATAAAAAATTATGATAAAAATACCCGATAGGTATGCCCAAAATTTGCTTTTATTTTGATAGCTCATCTTCTGAGACTCAACTTATACTTATTCAATTTCAAACTAAAAAAAAACAATTGAAAACTAAATAAATTGCTGTAAGTGTCCTCCACCTGCAAGAATACAGGCCTCTGTCCTTCTTCGCATATTATCACGCACTCTTTGAAATGTTCCTGGGGTATTTCTTATCGTGTCACAAGAGGTTATTCGATTTCTCAATTCTTCTACAGTGTTCACTGGAGTGTTATAAACTAAACTTCTGAGATATCCCCATAAAAAGTCTAAACTATTTAAGTCTGGGGACCTAGGAGGCCATAGTTCTGACCCACCCCGACCTATCCATCGGTTGTTGAATGTATTATTCAAGAATTCCCTAGCTTCTCCACTGAAATTTTCTGGTGCCCCATGCATGAACCACATTATGTTTCTCACCAAAACTGGCACATCCTCAAGCAATAAAGGTAACTCCTCCTCAAGAAATTGCCGATAAGCGGGACCGACTCGACTCTGGGTCTATTGTTTCATGTATTCGCCTATTACTAGATATTTATTTGATCAAATTGAATTTTATGGTTAATAGTGAATAATTGGACTTAACAGATTCACTTGTAAAAATTTCATTTGTTTCACCTGAATTTGAAATTATTGTGATACTACATCAGAGTTTTTGATTATTTCTTTTCAAACCTTAACCGATATGACAGACACTGCATAGCTCTGTATTGTTATTCGGATGGTATTCAATGACCTGTTGGCTAAGGAAGCATTTTTGACAATCATTCCTCTGAAGGGGAAGACCCGTGGCGAAGATATATATGACGTTTTTTTCAATTTTGTAAAAAACTACGAGCTACCAATATATAAATTAGTGTGCATTACAACCGATGGATACAAAAACGTTTTTGTGGCATTGTATCGAGCTAATGAAGATTTCCTTCATTTTTTCATTCCATTGCAATATACATCAACAAATTTTGTGTTGAAAAGTTTTAAACACGGAGGAAATTATGGGCATTGCAACAATGGCAGCTTTTCTAGACGAAAGTGGTGATGACACTAAAAAATGGCTGACTGATTTGGCATTTTTGACTGACATCACAATGCTCTTTTGCACCATTAGCTTGGAGCTCCAACGTGAAGGAAAAACTATTATTGAGATGATTAGCGCAGTGAACGCATTCAAAAGTAAATTGTAACTTATGATAGATGAACTAAAAAGAAAGGATCTGAAACATTTTCCATCTTTTAAAGCAAGGATTCCTCAATTGAATTATGATACGTATGAGGCTCAATTATCAAATATTTTGGGACAATTCGAAATGCGTTTTTATGATAGCAGTAAATTGGCAAATATTGCATCATTTATGAGTTGAGGAACATTGAGGAATTAGCTACTGAAATAGCAAGTCACTTTAACATGAACTCATGGCCCGTTGAAAATGAGTTGGTGCAGATTATATCAGATATACATCTCAAGGCGACAGCATCTGATACAAATTTCTGGTGTTTTATATCTGACGAATATCTGACGAATCTAAGGCAAATCGCCCTTTCTGCATTTTCTGAAATGAAGATAATTTTATTAAGACAAAAAATCGCTATCGACTAACTGACGATCATATGTCATCATGCTTGCTATTAGCACTCAGTGGTTACGTACCATCTTAAGAAAAGTATACTGACGACATGCAGTACCACGCTTCAACATCCAAAGTCACTCCTTTGTTAAGTTTAGCACCATATGTAACTCTTTTGTTTTGTAACAACCAATAAACTCGTAATTTTGAATAACTATGAGTTTTTCATCGATATTATAGAGAAGAACCTAACTAAACCTAACCCAAACCTTGACTAAAATAATGTATATTGTGCAGAAAGCTAATATCTATACTGGGTGATTCACCAGTGACGCGGTGCTCTGTAGCTCGTACACTCTCGAAGATTTCATTTTTGTTCGAACGGTATTGCAATTTATGTTAAAGTAAACAGGGTGTCCCAATTTTCCATAAAGAAATCTTGGGAGTTTTTTTCAGATTGGAAGACCACTTTTTTGTTGAAGATTCAAGAGCGTCCTAAATTCTGCTATAATGTTTTTAAGTAATAAGTTTTTTTGGTGAGTAGTTTCGTCACAATATTTTTTTCCGTAAAAATTCATGAAAATAGGCTCTCACATCATCGCATGCTCCTTCGGCATCCTTTTGTTTTCTTATTGCCCAAGAATAGCTTTATTAATGAATTGAAATAGATTATCCTCATTTTATACAGGAGTGACTCAAAAAAATTATTGAATGTTGTAATTTTAAAAATATTATATCTTGATTTTTTCAAATGGAACATCCTGTATTTTATTATTCATGTCAACGCATAAAATATTGTGCCATATTTTTGCAGAAGTAACCTTATTTTTATCTTCGACCATTTTCGAAATAGAAAAAAATAAACTAAAATAATAAAATCAGAGGTTGCGAAAGAAGAGTTTATTAGTACATACTTGATCAGAGAAATGGAGACATTTTAAGGTAGTCGTGTATGAAATACGTAATAGATTGGTTTTTGGTGAGATGATCTACATGGTGTTGAACTATTTCAATAAGTGTTCGAAATGTTGCCCGTTTCTTTGTAGACACAACTCAGTCCTTCTGAGGAGAGACCGTTGAACTCTCGACAACCTTTGCGGATTAACTGACTGAAAGGCATCGACTATTCTCTGTCTCATATCCAACTGTGTTGTAGAAGGAATCTGGTAAACGATGCCCTAAATATAACCCCACAAGAGAAAATCTAGACTTGTAAGGTCCGGAGACCTAGCTGGCCATCTAACAGGACCATCACGTCCTATCCATTTGTTTGGAAATATATGATTGAAATGCTCCCTAACCTGATGTGAGTAATGTTCCGGTGCTCCATCCTGTTGAAACCACAAATCTTGTCTTATATGCTCTGGTACGTCGGCAAGTAACATTGGTAGATTATTTTGCAGAAG
This sequence comes from Cryptolaemus montrouzieri, assembly GCA_013387265.2. Taxonomy (NCBI): domain Eukaryota; kingdom Metazoa; phylum Arthropoda; class Insecta; order Coleoptera; family Coccinellidae; genus Cryptolaemus; species Cryptolaemus montrouzieri. The sequence goes on from JABFTP020000001.1 coordinate 6,161,869, forward strand.
ATCTAAACACAGTTCACTATTGAGGTGCCCGTCGAAAAAGTGCGGCCCAATTAGATATCCATCTACTATGGAGGTCCATACATTCAAGGACCAACGATGCTGGTGATCTATTTGTCTCATGAGGTGTAGATTTTCCGTGGCGTAATAATGAAAGTTGTGCCTGTTAACAAGCCGATTCTTGTGGAAAGTTGCTTCGTCCGGTAAAAGAACTCTGCTAAACATATTTGGATTTTCCGCTACTTTGTCACTTGCCAAAATTGATTCGATTTTCATAGTCTTGATTGTTCAGTTCCTGGTGCAGCTGTACATGATATGCATGAAATTTATTCACTTTCAAGATTCTCTGGACGGAAGTTTGACTTATATCTGTTAACTGAGAAATCTCTCTTTGGCTTTTATATGGGTCCTCTGTCACTGTCAACAAAACTGATTGTCTTTGCTGTAGCAGTTTTTGGTTTTTCATGTTTTTTGTAAGCGATATTACCCGTTTCGATAAATCTTATTAGAAGTTTTTCAAAGCATCTTGCATCAGGATGCCTCTTATCAGGAAACCTTTGTGCATAAACTCTACTTGCCAACAAAGAATTTCTATCACACTCAACCAGAATAAAAATCATATCAACCATTTCTTCTTTGGAGAACTTCATGGCAGTCAATTGAGAAAATTGGGTTCAAACCTCACTTTTAGCACTGATAAGTTCACCATGTAAAATGCAGAATATGATATGTCCGGACACCTGACAGAAGGCACAAATAGAAAAAAATGTCAACACATTCCTCGATTTACGTTTTAATCTTCTTGATTTTATCATTCGTTAAAAGAATCATCTTGTTTAGGTTTCATTTTTAATACTTGAATCGTTACAGAAAAAAAACTTCTGTGAAACAATTATGCATGTTGATGAGTTTGATACGGTTTGTAGAATTTTCATCAAAATTTTTACAAATAATCGAATATTTCGAAAATGATCGAAGATAATGATATGGTTACTTCTGAAAAATCATAGCATAATATTTTATGCGTTGACATGAATAATAAAATACAGGGTGTTCCATTTGAAAAATAAAGATATGATATTTTTAAAATTACAATATTCAATAATTTTTTGAGTCTCTCCTGTATAAAATGAGGATAATCTATTTGAATTAATTAATAAAGCTATCCTTGGGCAATAAGAAAACGAAAGAAAAAGTATTCATCCTTTCTGGCCGGAGGAGAATGCGATGATGTGAAAGCCTATTTTCGAGAATTTTTTCGGAAAAAAAAATATTGTGACGAAACTACTCACCAAAAAAACTTATCACTCAAAGACATTATAGCAGAGTTTAGGCCGCTCCTGAATCTTGAACAAAAAAGTGGTCTTCCAATCTGAAAAAACCTCTCAAGTTTTTTTTTTAGAAAATTGGGACACCCTGTTTACTTCAAAATAAATTGCTGAAGTAGATTTTTACTTTCTTAATACAATACCGTTCGAACAAAAATGAAATCTTCAAGAGTGTACGAGCTACAGAACACCACGCGTGGTGAATCACCCAGTATGTGATACGGTACACCCTACCTAAGTAGGTAGGTAGGGTGTATCGTGTATGTACGACAACCCTGCATAACACATACTTGCAGCCTCTCAGAGTCGATCGTAAGTAGTCTAAAAACATTGAGGTAGATCGCCAGCAGTTCAAGTTTGAGCACCCCTGGCGTAAATGAATTAATTTATATATTTGGATGAAAAATAATTATTTTGATTCATTGCCCAATTTCCGGTACTTTTTAGACAGAATGTATGTAAATACATCTCTAAGTTTACATTATCGCGAGTCTACTGTATGTGAAATCACATTATTTTTTGCACATTCCATTAGCCTTAGTACAACATCCCTGTTAAATAGGATACTAGTGAAAAACTCTTCTATGATGTATTCAAATAATAACTCTTTTTCAATAGTATACTGTTTACCGGCTGTTTGGTTTTTCCAGATTCAACAAGGACCTACTTATAAACTACATTTATGTCCTGACGATCTCTGATATCACAAATTATTCATGAAAAGAGTTTGTCTTGACTATGAAAATTTTCAAATCAACAAAGTTTTTTCTTAATTCAAAGACTTTTACTTCTCATTTTCAGGAGAAGACGAAACTATCAGAGTACCTGAATTATTTCGATTTTGTCCTAGAAGATGAACAGTCAATGGACTTTTAGGTTAAGTTAGAGCTATTAGATTGAATCAAGCATAATTTCGAAAAAACCTTATACTTAATTTCATACTGTCCGATGAAGAATCAGAAATCTATTAATTTATTTTTTGTAGTAAACACATAGTAGAAATAACCTGCATAAATATTGGAATTATCGGAATGAAAAATAGCGCCCGATTGACGTTAGCCTAACTTCAAGATTTGGCTACTATGTAGCAATACTCACCAGCGAAAAATTAAGGAAACCATGCGGTAGACCTTTCAATATATCCAGCGTAACATCATGATTTAACGACTTCAATTTCTTTGAAAACATCACGCAATCATCAAGGCATGGATCCAATTCAACAGTCTGAAAATATACACAACCAATTATTGAAAAAAAAAACGAAATTTTAATGGATTAACAATTACCAAAACTTTAACGGGTGGAAGCTGCCTAAGGACATCATCACTAGCTAAAATAGGACTCAAAAAAGGATTTGAGGGAACAGAAAATTTAAATTCGTCGTGGAGTTTTGTCTGGCTATCAAATAACAGAATATCGTCTTCTGTAACAGCTTTTCCTGTATCTTCTTGGTTCCCCATCATAATACTGAAACGATCTTTCATACTAGAAATAAACGTCGAAATTCGATTGTGTATTGAATATTCCATGGTTCGCGACGACGAGGCACTTTCTTGGTTTGAAGCGATATTTTTAGAAGCTTCAGTTTCTGTATCAGATTCTAAAAATAAAAAATTTATAATATGGAAAGTATATACACATTCCATTCCGAAAGTAACCGCACTTTTTGAAAATAAGAACAACCAGTATTAATTTTGATATCTTTTTGCATTGATGAATGTATTCGCTTTCTGCATTGATACACAAATTTGCACGCGCCAATCGGTTGTTAAACGACTTTACTATCTCCTTTTTTGGAATAGTCTTTAGCGCGTCGATGTCTTTGCTATGCTCAATTCGATTAAATTTTTGGTCGTCTGTGAGTTTGTAGTATAAACCACGAACTAACCGTAGTTAAGCCCAACACTTAAAATGCGGTGTACGGGCGATTCTACGATAAGAGGTTTCTAGTACCTGTAGGATGCGACCAAGGGAAAAAGTTTTTTCATGAAATCTTTATATTATGTGTATGTAAAGTAGTTATTTGTAATCTGCGGAATAAAACTATGAAATTTAGATTTCCACTATACAGGGTGCTTCAACGAAAACTAAACAGAGGCTATATCTACCAAGATATTCATTTCTAATCAAAACGCAAAAACAGGTCAATTTTTGTTTGAAGAGGGACATCTTTTGGGGTACAATACTTGCCTGAAATATCAACCACCTAAGCGGGGGTTGCAATCCTTGAACATTTTGAATAGGGAAGGTGAGTCGAGTGATAACTGAGAAGAAAGGTGGTATATTTGTCTACATTGCTTTGAACGACTTTCCATTTTTAATTGAAAACTGTAAAAGATACGGGGTGAGCAACTGAAAGATAGGGAAGACTATTTCCCTGAGACTATTCAAGTTTCAGTGAGGTAAAATGGAACAGATCCATGCTGATCAATGGCAGTCATCATCAAGTACCATCCTCATCTCGAATTTCAACCCCTGGAGCAGGGGTGACAACCCTTGACTATTTGGAAGAGGGTAGATGGGTCGAGTGATAACTCGAAAGAAAGGTATTATGCTTGTCTGCATTCCCGTGAAATAATTTTCATTTTTGATTGAAAACTGTAGAAGATACAGAGTGAGCCACTGAAAAATAGAGAAGACTATCACCCCAAGACTATTGGGAGTATTAGTGCGAAAAAGTGGAATAGATTCATTTAGATCAAAGATGACAGCCTTTGATCTAGAATGAATCTGTTCCATTTTTTTGCACTAATACTTGAATAGCTCAGGGCAATAGATAGTCTCCTCTATTTTTCAGTAGCTCACTCTGTATCTTCTACAGTTTTCAATCAAAAATGAAAATTCGTTCACGGGGATGCAGACAAAGATAATACCTTTCTTTTGAGACATCACTCGACCCATCTACCCGATGGTACTTGATGATGACTGCCATTGATCAGTATGGATCTGTTCCGTTTTACTTCACTGAAACTTGAACAGTCTCAAGGAAATAGTCTTCCCTATCTTTCAGTTGCTCACCCTGTATCTTTTACAGTTTTCAATTAAAAATGAAATTCGTTCAAGGCGATGTAGACAAAGATACCACCTTTCTTTTGAGTCATCACTCGATCCATCTTTCCTAATCAAAATGTTCGAAGATTGCAACTCCCGCTTAGGAGGTTGATATTTCAGGCAAGTTTTGTACCCCAAAAGATGACCCCCTTGAAACAAAAATTGACCTGTTTTTGCGTTTTGATCAGAAATAAATATCTTGGTAGATATAGCCTCTGTTTAGTTTTCGTTGAGGCACCCTGTATGAACAAAACTATGACCGGTTTCACCACACTGTGGCTTCATCAGATAGATACAAACTAATGAACAGTTATTCCTTATATAATATTCTTATTTCCTACTTAATATTACATTAGGTACAAGTAGAAAGGGTATGGTGGAAAACCCATCGGAGTTACTTTATGAATTGAAAAGATTGAGTAATGGAGAAGGATTTAGATCTAATTAACTGTTAAGTAACCTACCTGAATTCTTTTCTTTTTAATCTCTAAAATTTCCCATAGATTAAGTATTTGTCTGTTTTCATTGTGTAAAACTTTGAAATTATCATTGAAGTTATGGTTTTCTTCGAGTAAGTGATTAGAATAATGGGAATCTGATTTATAATAATTAAAACTACGTTTGTGCTCGGATAATCTAACTTTGAAATTTTTGAAAGTTCTACCAATATAAGTTTTATAACAATCCCCACAAGACAGTTTATAAACACCGGATTTATTACCTTTATCAATTTTAGATTTGCTGTTTTTGATATGTCGGCCTAGAGAATCATCAGTTCGGAATGCTAAATTGAAATTATAATGTGAGAGGAATGATTTTAATTTTAGACTAGGACTACCAATATAAGTTAAGCTGTTGTATTTTGTGTTAGAACTTTTTATACTTGGAAATATATCATTTGTCTCTCTCCTACTTGAGTGAGCGATGCGTCCACGTGGACAGCTGCTATAAAATAATACATGGACAAGGGTGCTGTGAAGTTTGCAGCGCAGATGCAGATGCCTCTATGATTTCTAGGAAGAAGTATAAGAGGGTAACTTTAGAAGATATAATGCGAAAACTTGAAGTCATGGAAACCAATTATAATCAACTGTTGGATAAGTTCGATAAGGTTGCTTACGAGAATAAAGTGCTGAAATCTGAGTTAGGTGATATCAATTAACAGGTAGCAGCACTCAACGACAAATTCAATAATAATACTGAGGAGATCATGGTGGAAATAAAAGATAGAGAACATAGAGCTAGAAATATAATAATTTACAACCTGGACGAGTCTGCACACACTGATCTCGAGAAGAGGATCACTCATGATACGGGTGAAGTCGGGAGCATGATGGAATTAGCTGGGATCCGCGCTGAGCAGATTGTTAAAGTAGTTCGTATGGGTAAGAAGGTAACTAGAGCACGACCGGTCAAGGTTGTTTTTTCGAGTCAAGACCTTGTTGGGGAAATCTGGAAGAATAAATCTACAATTTTAAATAATTATAGCCGAAAAATATCAATTCAAGATGACAGAATGGAAATGCAACGTACCTATTACAGAAAGATAAGGGAAGAGCTCGATCAACGTAAGCAGGCTGGTGAAGGTAATATTTTCATAAAATTCATTTCTGACAGGACATGCCACTTCATGTTTTTGTTTGCCACCGAACCCGTAGCTAGGAATTTGTCAACCAAATATTTAACGTACTGGTGACTGACTCCTTTCTTTCAGGATGGTTCCTATCGAATATCCTTGCCGTTTCTTTGGCACAACTGTTATTTCGAAAATACGTCGATACAATTTCGACCCTTTCCTCAGTGGAATAAACCATTTTCAGATTAATTTCAACTGACGAACAACAACAATAATGAGGAACTGATCTGAATAATAATAATATTTCATTGCAAAATGAGAAATAACAGATGACTGCACGCCAGATGGAAATGAAAAAATGTGAACATTTTCAATGCAGAAATCAGCTTTATTTCTTCGTAATTGATGCTCAACACATCGTACCCCAATACTTTTAACAGGAAGGGTTGATTGCAAAAATTCTATAACCACACAAGAAAGTCCTATTCTCGGATCAAACATGTTCTCGTATACCGAAATGAACCAGTTTCAAAAAGTTATTTGGATTTTCAATGTTCCTGCTTCGGGACACCCTTATATGATGATTCTGAATTTCGAAGATACCAAATTCGAAGAGAAAATTGCAGTACCTTTCCAACGAGGTGCCACTTGACCTATTATCGATCGAATGATTTTTGAGTTGGGGATGCTGGAAATAGGGGTTGATTGCACCAACTCCAAATTCACAAGTGTAGGTCGTTTTCTAGACCGAGCATAAACCTGCGCTTGCATTATGCCAAAATAAATCTATTTCATTTAGTATTTGGGATTTCCAGGAATTCCTGAGAAGTTTCGAATTATTTCGAAAATGCTCCCTCGAAACAAAAATCGACGTGTCTTGGTGTTTTTCGCTAATGTTACTCATTTCGGAGTGTTAAATGTATATGTATACACACAATATGGGAGGAATAAAGAGCAAACTTAATAATATTTCCCTCTCTTTTCTTAGTAGTACATATGACATTTTGGTGGTTGTTCAGAGCTGGCTGGATAAAACGGTGTTGGACTCTGAAATTTGTTCCTCGGGTTTCAGTGTGTTCAGATTGGACAGAAACCATGCAACGAGCTCTTGCTCTCGGGGCGGTGGAGTGATGATTCTTGTTCGTTCTTCGTTAAGGGCAAGAGTTATTGATCATACTTTCGGTAGTGTTGAGCATCTCTTCCTACTGGTGTCGGCGGGGGTTATGATTTAATGTTGGAGGGGTTCACTTGCCTCCGAATTCTTCAGAGGATTCTTATACATCGCGTGGTTTAGCAATTGAGGAGGTATCGCTGATGTATTCAGATTTGATCATGTATGTGTGTGGGGACTATAACGTTTCGAGTTCGCGTTGGTCGGACGATAAATTTGTGTTGTGTCGAGATAACGTTCCTGAAGCAGGACTTAATAACTCGATGAGTTTTGTGAACCTTACACAAGTTAACAAGGTGGCGAATAGTCGTGGAGTGTACTCAGACCTTATTTTCACACAAGACGAGAATGTGAAGGTTATACCAGCATTGGACTTATTGCAAGATAACGGGATTCATGATTCAGCAGTCAAGTTTGAGATACATACAAGAGGTTCATCTAATACAGTTTTGTCGTACCAGGAGGAGAGGTTTGACTTTTATAGGGGCGATTACAGACGGTTCAATGAATTTCTCTCAACGTGTACTTGGTATTCGGATGTAAAGACATTAATTACTTAGTGAATGAATTGTATAGCAATATTTACATGGGACTGCACCTCTTTGTACCCAAGAAGACTATCAAATCCATAAAGTACCCTAGGTGGTTTAATAAGGATCTAATAAAGCTAGTAATCGAAAAAAAGGGTGCACATAGGAAGTTCAAGAGTCATAGGACTGACAAAGATGCCAGGCTTTGTCTGTGAGACTTCATGAAGAACATCTGAGAAACGTGGAAAAGAATGTTCACTCTGACCCGTGGAGTTTCTGGAGATACATGAATTCGAAGCGAGGTAATTGTAGCCTACCTGATTTTTTGCAACTTGGGGGCACAGGCTCGTCAGATGGGAACGTCATCGTGGATTTGTTTGAAGATTTTTTCTCGAGGGTTTATAATGGAGAAGTAATAGTTCCACCAGTAATTAGATATGAACAGACTATCAATATCAGTTCTTATCGATTTTCACCAGCTGAGATTTTCGAGTTGATTTATGGTATAAAGCCGAAATTGTGTCATGACCCTGATGGGATTCCTGCCTTCATTTTGAGAAAATGTGTGAGTACCCTTTCCACGCCCATCAGTGAACTTTTCAATGCTTCTTTAAAGGCGGGTTGTTTTTTCCGCACTCTGGAAGCAAAGTTTCGTTGTACCAATTTTCAAATCGGGGGATAAGTCCACTATCAGTAATTATAGTGGGATATCGATCCAATCGGCTATTCCGAAACTTCTTGACTGCTTGGTCTGCAATTTTTTATCATGGCACATTAATCCTAATCTCATAACTGAACTACATGGTTTCCGGAAGAATCGTTCAGCTGACTCAAATCTCTTGCTATACGTCAGTGATGTAGTTGAATGCTTCGACTCGGGTGGTCAAGTGGATGCAGTGTACACGGACTTCTCGAAGGCATTTGACCGAGTAAACCACAATATTCTGGTAGCAAAGTTGAAAGCTATAGGCATATCTGGATCACTACTTGCTTGGTTCAGATCCTTCTTGTGCGGTCGTTCCCAAGTTGTGCGCTATAAACAGTTATTTTCGAGAGAGTTCGAAGTGTCATCAGGCGTGCCTCAGGGGTCGCATCTGGCGCCAGTTTTATTTAATATCTTTATAAACGATGTGAAGTCCGTCCTGAGTGTCAAGTTCTTGTTGTTCGCGCATGACATGGAACTTTTTTCTGTGATCAGAGGTGCGACAGATGCCCTAAATTTGCAAGGTTCTATCGAATCATTTTTCAATTGGACCGTTATTAACTGTTAAGTTCTCAATTTACAAAAATGTCACACCATCACATTTCATATATCACTGAATCCAATATAAATTTCCAGTATTCTCTGGATGATCAGAAACTCGAAAGGTCAAGTAAAGTGAAGGATTTGGGTGTAACTCTTGATTTCAAAGAGCATATTCAAAACATCACTGATAAGGCATACCGGATGCTCGGTTTCATAACTCGGAACTCAGGTGAATTTTTTCCTGACACTTTCAAACTCTTATATTGTTCCCTAATTAGACTATAAGTGTGATATTGATACGATTGAAAGAGTGCAGCGAAAATTTCTACGCTGCCTGTGTTTTAGAATGCACTTGAAGTGTGATAGTGCAAATACTGAAGGTATGCTAACCCATTTTAACCTGGACATTCTTAAAACCAGACGATGTGTCCAGTACTTGTGTATTTTTATAAGATTCTGAATGGCATCACAGATTGCCAAGATATTTTGGAAAGGGTTTTCAATATTCTTGGCCGATTGACTAGATTCACGCCCATGTTTCGGGCAAGAACTTATAGATGCAATTATGGTCTGAAATCATTCTTTTACCGCTGCATTTCCTTGATCAACGGATTTGGTTCTGAATTGGAATTTTTTTGTATTACTCTATATAGTTTTAAAATAAGGTTAAGGAATTTGATAGCCAGTACTATATTGCTTTAGTTTTGGTTTTGTTTTTTTTGTATTGTGTTATTTTTTCTATATTTCGTAACTTTTTAAAAGGGGTTTCCGTAAATTTCATTCATACAATACAATACGTAACTTGTATGTTGAAATAAATAGATAAATAAATAAATTTACATGTTTTCGTCAAGTATGAAGTGCAGTGAAAAGTGAATGTGGTGTCAATTGTTCATCGCGAAGATAATTGCTGCGATAAAGTAATGATTCTTTCGATATTGCTCAAAGCAAATTCATACTTGTAAAAACTATGCACATTGTGAAAAATATAAATAAAATTGACATAATTGTATTTATGCGTACAAATAAATGTAACTTGATCAATTTAATTGTGATTTCCATTTACCACCTTTTCTATATCCATACAAAATATCTATCAAAGAGATAAAATTGAACTATCGTCAGTAAACCGACTATACAGACATATGTTATAAGATTCATTGTAAAAAATAACATCATATAAAATAAAAAACCTTTTTTAAACGGATTGCCGCACAAGTTACCAGTTATAGTAGAATCACCTATACAGTTGTTTGAGGAATGATTTTTTATTATTTTTGACTAATTCACGTACTTTTTCCATGTTTTCTTCGGATAATCCAGTTTTGGGACTGTCTCATCTTTCGTCATCATTCAGGGTCTTTCTACCCGATTCGACTCGTTTGAACCACTAGTACACTTGCGTACGAGATTGACAATCATTACCATACCAGATTGTTGCTACTAGTCCAAATTTGTTTTTGTTTTGTTGGTACACTCTTCATATGAACGTATGTGAAGGTTCATTTTCAATCTGTCAATTCATTCTTTGTTCACAAGCCATTTAGTGTCGCCGTGTCACAGTATTTTTGTACAATGGAAAAATTGATTATCGAGGAGTGATAAAATTCCTATTTTTGGAAGGTGTAGCACCAAAAGAAATTCACGAACGAATGTTAAAATGTATAATGATTGTTCACCTACAATTAGAACAGTAGAAAGATGGGTTACTGAATTTGAACGTGGTCGTACAAGCCTTGAAGACGATCCACGTGAAGGACGTCCAAAAAGCGCATCAACACCAGAAATCATAGCTAAAATACAGGATATGGTTTTGGAAGATCCTCGATTGACTGAGAGGGATTTAGTGGAGGCTCTACACATCTCATTAGGCAGTGTGAGCCATATTTTGAGTGAAATTTTGGGTTTTAGAAAGCTGTGTGCACAATGGGTGCCGCATTCGCTAACAATGGAACAAAAACACATTCGAATGCGACTTTATCAGCAACATTTGGAGCGTTTTAAAAAGGATAAAGTGGATTTTGTGCATCGATTCATCACTATGGATGAGACTTGGGTCTATCACCATGATCCTAAATCAAAACAAGAGGCTAAAGAGTGGTGTGAACCTGGTTGTTCGGCTTCGAAACGAGTTCGTGTCCGGAAATCGGCCAAGAAGGTTATGGCATCAGTTTTTTGGGATGTGAAAGGAATTTTGTTTGTGGATTACTTGTAAAATGGTAAAAAAATTAATTCTGAATATTATTGCAACCTTTTGGATCAGCTGAAGGAAAAAATTAAAGAAAAAAGACCCGGTTTGCAGAAAAAAAATCCTTTTTCATCAGAACAATGCACCGTGTCACAAGAGCATTTTGAACTAAAGTTCGAATTGTTGGAGCATCCACCGTATTCACCAGATTTGGCCCCCAGCGACTTCCATTTGTTTCCAGATCTCAAAAAATGTATGCGAGCAAGAGTTTTTCATCAAATAAAGAGGTCATAACGGCTGTTGAAGCGTATTTTGCAGACCTTCTGGATTTTCACTTCAGGGATGGGATCCACATATTGGAGGTTCGTTGGAGCAAGTGTATTAAAGTTCAGGGAGATTATACTGAATAATAAAGTGTATTTTGAACCATAACATTGTGTTTTTCTTATCGAACGACAAAACTTATTGAATAACCTGGTATACAGTTTTTAGCATTTGGTGTGTTTCGGTAGAAGATTTACCAAGTTTACAAAACTCAATTGCAGCTCTTTGTTAAAAACTCATTTTCCGACCGATGTACTAAACGCACTAACATGACGCAATAACTCAAGTTGACATACAAATGTCATGAAATTTTTAACAGCTGTCAATGAAGTACCAACTTAACGACGGGTACAATATTACAACAGATGGGACTAGTAGTGCTGTTTTTTTTTCAAACAGTTCGGTTACTTTTGAAATGGAAGGTGTAGACATAGAAATCAAACATTCTCGTTTCAAAATGGAAACGTAACAAAAAATAAATATTGCTTTCAAGGTATTTCAGTCAGAATTCTAGAAGGAAATATCAATTAATATGGAAAATCAAGGCTTACCTAAAACGTATTTTTCCAAAAAGTCGGACACATACTTCTCGCTCTTCTCTATATCTGAAGTGTTCAGAGCGAATTCTTTCTCGATTTCATCGTTGAAATTCGAACACATTGAACCATCAGTTAGAGTATCCGAACTTTCTGAAACTGGAGATTTGTGTGCTTGCAATTCTTGCAAATCGGATTCTGTTATCTCCTCGAAACTTTCAGTCTCTGAGTTATTGTCGAAGATACCATCTTTGCTTTGAATAAGATTGGGATCTGGCACTGCATATGCTAGAAAACGAAGAACTACTTGCAGACAAGTTGAATTAAAAGAGAAGTATTCAACAGGAGAAATTGAATATTGATAAAAATCTTCGAATGTTTCATTATTCTCATATTCATTTCTATTAGTCTATTAAGGTCATGATTGAAATGTTTGAACTAACGAAGACCTACATGCATTCTGATCAATTACTAATTACGAACGCATTTAAGATGCATGTTTATTTGGTGAAATGTGTACTTCATTTTCAATTGTCCCACTTTTCGTTATCATTATGAATTCGAAGAAATTAATCACATATGGTATTTTCTACTAATTGAAAATTATCTTATTCAATTATGAATGATAGACGAACGCTTCAAATAAGCCATTCGCGCATCCCGTGGCACATACGCTAGGACAGGTTCGTACAACATATACAGGGATATCCGTTAAAAACTTTTTAAGTTCCAATTACAATATCAAGCTGAAATTTTATACGCAGCCATCACTAGCGATTTCCAATTGAAGTGAAATATTTTCGAAGTGATACCATTTCCGATTTTACCGGAAGTGGGTCATCACTTTGTTATTTCAAATGGCAATCTACCTTTTTTATTATACATCTAGAACCGACATTTGGGCAAGGCATAAAATATCCAAGTTGTTGGCACTTATCTGTCAAAACTTTTGACAGATTTAATTATTTTTGTAATAAACTCGATTTTTGAGGAACATTTAAAAAAATTGTAGCTCGTAGATCTTTTGCACTACAGACACAATTTTTGCTTGGGTGGATAGAAGAAGGATCAAGGAATTTTTTAAGCAGTTTACACATGTCAAATGTTTATTGCGTTGTTTTCTATGATTTTTTCAATTTGGCCTTTTTCAAACAGCAATAACTCAATTTTTTCAAATGGCACGTGCCAATTTTTATATCGCCATCAGATGAAGCGTCAAATTTCAGATGGAATTGTATCAGCATGAACTATACCCATCTCATATAGTTCCAAAATAATTTGGGAATATATTGAATTTTGATGATTTTGCAAGAACTAACAGAGAATGCTTTGAAATATTTGAATCAAGTACCTGAACTGGCTACGCTCACCTGACAGGTGCCTAAAATCAATGTACTTGTCACTTCGTTCATTCGAATTTGATATTTCAACAAGAATTGTCGTTATTTCAGATTGATAATATCCAAAAAATACAACACATTTGGAATAAAACCACTGGTTATTCAAACGAAATATATTTAATCTTTTTTAATTCATTTCAGAATGTCAAAAAGTAGTGGGTAGAAATTGCAAGCAACTCAATAACCAATTTCCAGATTTACCGTCTATGAGTAAAATAAAATTTCGAAGCATTAATGCTATTTTCTACAATTCGGATGAATAAAAATTGTTGGAACTAAGCGAAAACCAATCATCGAAGATAATATTACATTAATACGAATAAATGATAGCAAACATCATAGGAAAAAACTAATTTACGATCTGAATAAATGTTCAATATGGGCCCCATTTTGCTCGATACACTTGACAGCTCGTATACGAACATGATGAGTTGCCCTCCTAGTTTCCTCAGGATCAATATTACGAAAAGCATTATGAATGCGCTCTAGTAACTCTTCTTTACTTCTTACAGGAATAAGATACACTTCACTCTTGATTTTGCCTCATAAATAAAAATCAAGGGGCGTCAGGTCCAGAGAACGCGGAGGCCATAAATTTGGTCCTGGATTACCCCACCATCTATCCTCGAACATTTCTTAGCTGCCGATCTACAGCTCGCGTTTTATGTGCTGGTACACCATCCATTTGGTAATAGCAATCCCTCAGAATGTTAAGGAGTAATCCATATGAAAAATTTGCTAATGTTCCTCTCAAAATTTCCAGGTATCTTTGTCCATTAAGATTTTCCTCATAAATGTGATAAGACAACTAATCATTCATTAAAATTGCAAAAACGTTCACGCTGAATTTATTTTGGAAATCAATAACCTCAATGAAATGTGGATTTTCTGTGACCCAAAAATGTCGATTTCTCCTGTTGGTTATTCCACTTTCATTGAACTTGGCTTCATCAGACCATATAATTTTTTGCAGAATTGTCTCATCTTCTTGAAGCCGATTTAATAAATTTTCACAGAAATTCAACAGCTTGGGAAGGTCAGTTGGTTTCAATTTTTGTAGTCTGATAAAAGAATACGGGTGCATGTTATGTTTCTTAAGGATCCTTTGAATGGAAGTATAACTCAATCCAATATCCATTGATGCTGACCTAATGGACGCATGTGGATTGGCACGAAAATACGCTAGCGTAATAATTTGATTGTCGTCGTCCTCGAGAATTGGTTTCCTTCTAGTTTCTATGTATTTTGTTCCTCCAATTTGCAGAAAATTGCTTCTAATCCTTCGAAATTTTGTTTTACTCATAGGCGCCAAATTTGGAAATTGGTTATTGAATTGCCTGCAAGTTCATTCCACCACTTTTTGACATTCGCCATGAATTAAAAAGAGATTAAACATATCCTCGTTTGAATAATCAGCCATTTCATTATCAATCTGGTGTTTTTCAAAAATTTTCACTTCAAATTACCAACAATTCCTGTTGAAATATCAAATTCGAATGAACGAAGTGACAAGTACATTAATTTTAGGCACCTGTCAGGTGAGCGTAGCCAGTTCAGCTACTTGATTCAAATATTTCAAAGCATTCTCTGTTAGTTTTTGCAAAATCATCAAAATTCAATATATTCCCAAATTATTTCGGAACTATAAGAGATGGATATAGTACATGCTTATACAATTTCATCTGAAATTTGACGCTTCATCTGATGGCGATATAAAAATTGGCACGTGCCATTTGAAAAAATTTAGTTATTGCTGTTTGAAAAAGGAAAATTGAAAAAATCATAAAAAACAACGCGATAAACATTTGGCATGTGTAGATTGCTTTAAAAATTCCTTGATCCTTCTTCTATCCACCCAAGCAAAAATTGTGTCTGTAGTGCAAAAGATCTACGAGCTACAATTGTTTTAAATGTTCCTCAAAATCGAGTTTATAACAAAAATAATTAAATCTGTCAAAAGCTTTGACAGATAAGTGCCAACAACTTGGGTATTTTATGCCTTGCTCAAATGTCGGTTCTAGATGTATAATAAAAAAGGTAGATTGCCATTTGAAATAACAAAGTGATGACCCACTTCCGGTAAAACCGGAAATGGTATCACTTCGAAAATATTTCAATCCAATTGGAAATCGCTAGTTATGGCCGCGTATAAAATTTCAGCTTGATATTGTTATTGGAACTTAAAAAGTTTTTAACGGACGGTCCCGGTGGATATCCCTGTATATTAGATCACAGAAATATCTGAACTTACCTTTAAGGCATCTCAATAAAAACCCAAATGGTAGTAAGGGATCCATCATACAAAGTAATCTTGAAGGGGAGGGCACGAAATTTATTAGAGTTGGTACATAGGCCAAGAATATTCCATGAGGTGGAGGTATACCTAATGTTATGCATTTCAGGGATGCAGTCACTAGCAAGTTTGCACCAGCTGAATCTCCTGCAGCTATTATCCTTTCACCTTTTAAAGAAATTAATTATAATTCAATTAGTTCATTCTTTTATATTACATTATTATTATGAACTATTATTTATAACAGTATGGATAAGTAATCAAAAGAAGTCGAAACTAATGATTCATAATTTACATACAATTTCAAAGATGTTTGAATATTAAACAATGATAATATAATAAATTTTTCTAAATAGGTTTGTTGAAAATTTTAACGAAGCCTCAATAGGACAAGATATTAAATCTTATCATATTCAGTGCGCTTCCATAGTTCTCAAATAACTCAAAAATGTTTTACCTGTACTGCCCAATAGATGATGGTTTTTTAAAGCCCAACAATACGCGTATGTGACTTCTTCAAGAGCCCTTGGGAAGGGTGCTTCAGGTGCCAAGCTATAATCTATACTCAAGATGGGAACTTTCAGATGCTTGGCCCAATCTCTCAGATAACATTCATGTGATTTTGAAGATTGCGCTACAAATCCACCTCCATGGCAGTGCACTAAAAGTCCGGGACTTGGTGCTTTTGCACTTGATTTATTCTTGGCCTCACCGATCATGCCCTCGTGGACTGAGTGACTTATAAGTCGTACCTGTATAGCTTTCTTACCTGAAATTGATAACACAGTCGTGAAAATGACACTTCAAAATTCTAACATACCTAGTAAACCTATATCGGGTACGCTGAATCCAGTGGTAACCACCGTTTTTGAAAATTAGCTCTTGTTTAGGAGATATTCGCCTTTGAAGTTAGCTGATTTTAGTAGGGTTCGTCGCTTATGACTTCAGTACATTATATGCTTGTAAATCCCAAACCGTGCGAAATATCGCTTTACTGTCTTCGGCAAAGTTTTAGCTATTGTCATGGCCAACAACTTTTCTGAATATACCAACATAAAAAACCTCATTCAAACACCGTTTCTAAACAAAATGTCGGAAAAACTCCATTTTTTCGTTAATTTTCGTCTAAATAATAGAAAAATCAAGGAAATTTCGCTTAAAATCTTAAAATGAGAAAGGAAAACACATTTCCTATAGCTAAATCAGAAAATTTAAACGCACAATCATGATTTTAACTCAAATTTCTCACAGATGTCACTGTTAATACGTATTTATTAGTATTGTCACTGATATTATTACGTATTTTGCTATGTATTTGTGTGCCATTTTTCATAGTCTTAGTTCTGATATTTCTTAATTTGACATTTCTTGTTGAAGTTCCTTTGTTTACACAAGTTATATATTTGGTAAAAATATCAAAAATGAATTCGTGCAGTAAATTTAATAAATTTTGCTACATTTGTGGAAAGTTTACTATAATGATAAGCAAGCGTTCAATTTCTGAAGAAATTGCTGAATCGTACACACAATATTTCAACCAAACTGTAATCAAAGATGTGAACTGGGCTCCAAAAATCGTTTGTACTGGTTGTGTCATAAGATTGAGTGGATGGAAAAGAGGTAAAATGAAATGATTTATCATTTATTTCAAAATTATATCAATTGAAGCTATTTTTATTACAGGTGAATTCCAATCTATGCCTTTTGGCATTCCAGTAATTTGGACAAATCCTCAAGAACATAATCCAGATGACTGTTTTGCTTGTGTTAATGAAATTGTCGGATTGAACAGAGCTAAAAAACGTAAAGTTGAACTCAGAGGAACTCGGTTTGTTCAGTTGCCGTTACCACATTCGGAATCCATTCCAATACCGAAAAGACCCAGTCCGACAGAAGAATACATTCCATCTACTTTTGATACTATTGGCGAAACGTCTGCATCGGTTTATGTACCATCAAATGTAACTCCACAATGTAATCATGCCGAATTTTCTCAAAAAGATCTGGATAAAATTATTCGTCGATTGAAATTATCGCAGCGTCAGTCCATTATTTTGACTCAGGAATTGAAAAAAAGAATGTCTTAGCACCTGATGTGAAAGTATATGGAGCAATCGGCCGTCATAGACAGTTCACTGCTTTATTCAAATCCATCGAAGACAATTCATTCGCGTACTGCAGTGATATCAAGGAATTGGTATTAAAAATGCATCATGAGTATAAACCAGAAGACTAGCGTCTTTTCATCGATTCGTCCAAAAGTAGTCTCAAGGCGGTTTTGCTTCATGTCACAAACTCAAAAAACAGTGTCCCGATTGCCATCAACACAAAAACGAAAGAAAATTACGAATCATTGAAAAAAATCCTTGATTTGGTGAAATATGAAGACCATCGTTGGAAGATTTGTGCAGATTTGATGGTGATAACTCTTTTGAGAGGAATGCAGACGGAATATACGAAAAACATGTTTTATATGTTTATGGGATACTCGATATGCCGGCGACCAATATGCCAATAAAAGCTGGCCTATGAGACAAGGGTTCAGATTGCGTCGAGAAAACGTCGTTGAAATTCCACTTGTGCCAATCGAAAAAGTGTTGCTTCCACCTCTGCATATCAAGCTTGGGATTGTTAAAAATGTCATCAAGGCCCTAGATCCTGAAGACGATGCATTCAATGAGTTGAAGCGAATTTTCCCAAGATTGAGTGGAATGAAAATAAAAGGTTTGTGTGAAACTATATACGTACCAATCAACCTAACTTATTCAATATTTAACACATATTTTTTCGAATTATTTTATTACAGGCATACTCAATGGACCTGATATTCGACGCTTGATGAGAGACCAACAATTTAAAAACAGTTTGTCGAATTTGCAGCTCGTTGCTTGGGATTGCGTCAAAGGAGTCATCGAAAATGTAATTGGAATTCATCGTGTCGAAAACTGGCGCATACATGTTGAAAATATACTCGTTGCTTTCCGTAACATCGGTGTAAAAATGTCTCTGAAAATTCATTTTTTACATTACCATGCAGACAAGTTTGCCGAACAATCACCATGTGAATCAGATGAGCATGGTGAACGGTTTCATCAGGTGACGGCTAGGCTTGAGCACTTGTTGGAATTGGAATAAAAGAAGAATGAACATGAATTTATATGAGTTAAAATCATGATTGTGCGTTTAAATTTTTTGATTTAACTATAGGAAATGTGTTTTCTTTTCTTATTTTGAGATTTTAAAGCGAAATTTCCTTGATTTCTCTATTATTTAGACGAAAATTAACGAAAAAATGGCAAAGAAATGGAGTTTTTTGGACATTTTGTTAAGAAACGTTGTTTGAATGTGGTTTTTCTATGTTGGTATATTCAGAAAAGTTGTTGGCCATGACAATAGCTAAAACTTTGCCGAAAACAGTAAAGCGATATTCCGAACGGTTTGGGAATTACAAGCATATAATGTACTGAAGTCATAAGCGACGAACCCTACTAAAATCAGCTAACTTCAAAGGCGAATATCTCCTAAACAAGAGCTAACTTTCAAAAACGGTGGTTACCACTGGATTCAGCGTACCCGATATAGGTTTACTAGGTATGTCTCCCGCGTGTTAGAATTTTGAACTAGCACAGTGTAATTGAATACAAAATCTACATTGATCTTATCTAATTAATACAATTTCACTAGTTCAACACAAGAATTGCAGGTAAAAGGCTACAAACTGCAATGGCGATGAGGTAAGTGAAACAAGGTAACTTCAACGATTTTGTGAGTGATCTGCAGATAGCTCGCATGAACCAAAATATAGAAAATGAAGATTTTTCTGATGGAATCTTTCAGATTTCTCTCCACAAATGAATTTTAGGATTTTTTCTTAACCAAAATAAACCCTGTAAGAGTAAAGTACTAATCATCAAAACTATTCTGAAACTTATATTGAGTAGAATTTAAATTTTCAAAATATGACATTGAATCAAAAGGAATCTAATTTATGCTAGATATCATTTACAAAAATATGAGGTCATCATGAGAGATGCAAGAAACGAAATGGAGATAATTAAAATTACTCTTACTTTAACTTTTTAAGGGTTATTTACTCTATAATAATTCAGCTTTGATGGTCAAAAGGAAATATACACTTTAAATTCGGCAAATTGAAACTAAACAAAAGTTTCAACTAATTTCTTAAGTCAAATTTCTTCAAAAAACTCTGTATTTCAAAGATGAGATGTACTCTATACGGCATACAGAATAAGAAAAGAAAATCGTTATCAACACCTTCCCAACAGTTTGTATCCTCTTATCATTTCAGAAACCGGGAAGAAGTGGACTACCTTGAAACATTTCAGCGAGCGTATACATTCGAAATATAAGAGCAGAATTATCGTATTACAGGAAAATCAACGCAAGAATGCTGCAACTTTCTATGCATAGTTTTGATTTAAGTATTGTTTTATCTTGAAACTAATAAATATATCCGAATCATATTAAATTCATTCATATAGAGAAATAGGACCGTTACCAATGGAATCGCGTAAGTCAAAAAGATGCATCATTCCAACACACCAGGAATGTTGCTTACCGCAACCGAAATATCTCCCTCTCCTCCTGAATCACCCTGTATATACTCACGGATTCTTTGGCCAACAGCTTTAGTCTTTTTTTCCTTCCTTGTAGTCAACATTTTATAGCTTGTGTTGTACTCATATTCAAGAAACAAAATAACTGTTTCACTTCGAAAATGATGTGTTTAAATCTAATAAAAATATAAATTCTCACATTTAACACCCCAGCTTGTCTCATTGTATCAGCACTAGAAAAAGTAATTTTTTTGTGCAGAATAATTCTTAACACCCACTTCTGAATAATCTCGAGATTGTACAAGTGTACATCTAGTGCTCCACCCCACGCTACCATTCCATATGAGATATGTTACTGAACCAATGCAAAATACAAAGTGCGCAACTGTGACAATCTCCAAAAACATGACAAATAACTAAATTTGGAAAGTAATCCCCTAATCTTCCTCACAACGTGTGAAACAACAATGTCCCAGCGAAGGTGCTTATCCACAGTAATCCCAAGGTACCTCATTGAATCAACAGAATGTATATCAACATCTTCTTCGATGTTGGGAGATGCGAAGGCTGGTCGGTTCAACTCGTAACAGGAAAAACAGATGAATTTGGTCTTGTTTGCATTCATAGTGAGTAGGTTGTAATCGAACCACTGCTTAGCTTTTTTTAATATACCTTCCGATTTTATCTTTAATTCCGCCCAGCTTTCTGTCCTGCAAAATGTCGCCGTATCATCTGAGTAGCTCAAGATATTACAATAATCGCCCTGTGCCTCCTAGAAGTCATTGACATAAATGATAAATAAAATAGGACCCAGCACGGTTCCCTGTGGTATACCACACTTTACACGTGAAACTCGCTGAAAGACTCACTAATTTGTACACAAATTAGTTTCACAAAATAATCAATAATACTTATTCCCCCTCACTAGGTGTTTTATGGTTAAGATAGAAAGAAGCGAAGTAGGCAAACTACCTCCGGCGCTATTCACTTGTCTGAGTTTGTTTGGTCTCATGGACCAAATGTAGCCTTGGAGACTTGCAACAAACGTCCCATACAAGGCAAATTTAAACAAGCTGGATGATTTATCTACCAAAATCACAAATACCCACAAAAATAATACTCTATAAAAATATTCAATGTATCAAGAATAAAATCGATCAATTGAATATATACTTGCAGGATATTCAACCCGATAGGGTATGCCTAAAAGAACATTGGATAGTTGAAAGGGGAAAGACATGCTGAACATCATCCATATGATGACAATAAGAAATTAAACTATGTATTATACTATCACAAGAGATTCATTGAAAATCAGGATTGCAAATTTGTTCTCTCGATCATCTTCATCGGACTACTAGTATTGCACTCAAGTCGAATATACATACATATATAAACAGGTAGATACGAAATTAATAAGACTGAAAACAAGAGCTAATAAATTAATTATGATAAAAGAAGGTATTATTTAAAGATTTCAAACAGAAGGTTATCTCTATGGGGAGTGTGTTGGAGTTGAAACATTTCGATGGATTCCAAGAAATCTATCTTTCATCCCTTAAGTATTCTGTGAATAATCTCAAGTTGATCTATGGGTGGAAAATGATGGCCATTTTCGATACAATGTGAAGCGAAAGTAGATTCGTCTGTTCTCTGGTTATTGTAATCTGATGATGATCTTTGTATCTAGTTTTGAATGAACGACCAGTTTGACCTATATGAACGCCTTTGCATCCATACACGACAACTTGTGAACTCCAGTATTGTCAAATTTATCAGTTTTATCTTTACTATTTAAAAATTCCTGGGAGAGTTTCATGTGCGTCTTGAAAGCTACTTTTTCATTCTGTTTTGAAATGACATTTGCAATCTTTTCACTGATAGGTCCAAATATGTTAATGGAATATATTTTTCTGTATTAGTTGATTCTATACGTGAGTAAATATTATGATTTGCTATTTGTGTTTATTTTTTTCTGATCATTCAGTTTATTATATATGAGGGATAACCATTATTCTTAGCCATTTCTTTAATAGTTGACACTTCCCTGGACATATTTTCTTCAAATAATGGCAGAGAAAAAGCCCTATGCATCATTGAATTAAAACACAAGAAACACAACTACAAAGAGGCCCAAAGAGCATTGATCAAAAAATCCAAAAAAGAAGCATGGAAATCCTATTGCGCGGAAATAGAGAGTGCACCGGAGGCTAACCGTCTTCGATGCATCCTCTCTGTAGCAGGACCGACTCTGACATCCTAAGTCTTGATACACCTGACAGAAGTTCACTTCCCAGATTTCCTCATCGACAACACACCAACTTCGAAGTCGAATGGAAATGCTAACAAAATAAACTGGCACATAGCCTCAATGGTAGTTACAGTGGAAAGGGTTGAATGGGGAAAACTACCTTTCAACCATACAAAGCACCAGAAGCAGATGGTATATATCCTGCACACTTACTAAAAGGAAAAGACCAAATAGTCATGCATTAATGCACAACATCAGATCCTGCCTACCTTTAAGATGTGTTCTGGACCCCTTGAAAGTGTTCGGGTCGTCTTCATTCCTAAGTCGGGCATAAAATCGCCAAAGATTTTAAACCAATTTGTCTAACCTCCTTCTTACTGAAGACTATGGAGAGACTAGTTGAAAGATATCTTAGGGAGAATACCCTAGCGGAGCACCCCCTACAAATCACTCAACATGCCTACGAGCAAAATAGATCAGTCGATTCAGCACTACAATGTAGTAGGGTATATTAAGAAGGAACTGGAAAAAGGCGAAGTCACTCAATGAATATTCCAAGACATAAAGGGAGTAGACAACAGTATAGCAAGGTGGATGGGACGTCTACTATCGATCAGACGCATCAAGGCTCACCTCGAAGAGTCAACCGTCTTGGAGACTGCCAGCAGGGGATATCCTCAAGGGGGAGTACTATATCTTCCTCACGCTGAACGGGCTCCTGGCAGGCCACGCCGATACCGTGCGCTTTGCGGTGGGTTATACCGACGATCTTGTATTCCTTGTTCGTGTAAAAAACCTCAGCACCATATGCGAAGTTGCGCAGAAGGCTCCTCAAATGACTGAACAATGGTGCAGAGAGAACGACATTTCTGTTAATCCAAACAAAACAGACATGATTCTATTCACTCGAAAAAGAAAATTACCACACCCATTCTTTTTAACGTGGAACTAACACTAGTAAAACAAGTGAAATATCTGGGTGTGATGCTTAACGCCAAACTAAATTGGGACAATCACATCGAAAGACAAACGTAAAGAGCGCAAAACACACTCTGGGCTTGACGGAAGTTATTTGGTCCTAGATAGGGACTCAAAAAAAAACAGGACGCTTGGAAATTATACATAGAAGAACTGTTTTCAAGTACGAGAACAGATAACTATGAAAATGATAATTATGTAGAAGAAGGTCCCGAAATTTTGAGAGCAGAAGTAAAAAAAGCCGTGAGACTATGCGCGGAAGGAAAATCTCCAGGTCCAGATAACATTAGAGCCGAATTTTTAAAACTGATGAATGATGAAGCTATTAAAATGCTTACCAGCCTGTTCAACATCATTTACAACTCTGGCAAGATACCCAAAGATTGGGAAAAATCAGTTTTTGTACCCATACCCAAAAAAGCTAATGCAAACAAATGCTGTCAACATAGAACAATCAGTTAAATGAGCCACGTCTTAAAAATATTTTTGAGAATAATATATGAGCGTATCAAATCGAAGTGCGAGAATTACGTAGGCGAGACTCAATTTGGTTTCCGAGCGGGTTTGGGGACTAGAGAGCCTCTTGTTGGTTTGACTGTTCTGGCCGAAAAATGTTTAGATATGAGACAAGATCTGTATGTCTGTTTTATTGACTTTCAAAAAGCTTTCGACCGAGTGGAGCACACATATTCAATATTATATTATATATATTATTATTTAATAAAGACCCTTTATTGGCAACAAACAGCATGTGTTAGAATCGGCAACGACTATACAGAAGATATTGAAATAAGAAGAGGAGTACGCCAAGGTTGCATATTATCGCCTCTGTTGTTCAATCTGTATTCAGAAAAAATAATGCAAGAAGCTTTATCGAATAGAACCGAAGGTCTGCAAATCAACGGTGTGATATTAAACAACTTAAAATATGCAGACGATTCTGTAATTTTGGCCCGAAGTGAAGAAGAATTACAAGCTCTTTTAAACGCTGTGGGGCAGAGCTCTCGTCAAATGGGACTTGACTTGAACGCTCAAAAGACTAAAGTCATGGTGATCAGCAGAGACAAAAGAAACATACACATAAACTATAACAACACTAGAATTGAACAAGTGAATCAAACAAAATATCTAGGAAGAATAATAAATGATCACGTGGATACAGACATAGAAGTTAAATCTCGAATAGAACAGGCCCGCCAAGCTTTAATAAAAATGAAGGGAGCGATCTGCAAACAACTCCTTGAATTTGCCATTGAGTGTTCGTCTTGTTAAGTGTTACGTGTGGTCTACACTGCTCTATGGATGTGAGTCATGGTCACTCAAAACAAATACCATGAAACGACTTAGAGCATTTGAAATGTGGTCATATCGTCGCCTACTAAAAATACCATGGACCGACAGAGTAACCAACGAAGAGGTTTTAAGGAAATTGAATAGGACGCCAGAAATAGAAAACATAATTAAAAGGCGGAAATTGACATACTTTGGACACATCGAAAGACATGACAAATACAATATCTTGCAATTTGTAATAGAGGGAAAAATAGAGGGCAAACGGGCTAGAGGACGTAGAACTACATGGATGAGCAACCTGCGTAATTGGACTGGACTTAATAGTGAAGAACTAATACATACTGCCAGAGATAGATGGAGATATGCCATGTTATTAGCCAACCTCAGAATCTGAGAAGGCACCAAGAGAGAGAGAGGACTCAAACCAAACATAAGATATTGGTTATGCACGACAGTGATAATTCCGCTCCAGACCTATGCGACCATCGTATGGTGGCCTGCACTGGACAAGGAGAACAAGATAAGCAAGATCCAAAGGCAAGCATGTCTAGCAGTCACGGGAACCTTGAGATCCATACTCACGGCCTCCATAGAGCGTCTGCTAGACTACACTTAATGGTGGAGGAGACGGCCGTGAGAGCCTCAGAGGGTGTGGGAAGGAGGTATGTGAAGGGACT
This sequence comes from Cryptolaemus montrouzieri, assembly GCA_013387265.2. Lineage (NCBI taxonomy): Eukaryota > Metazoa > Arthropoda > Insecta > Coleoptera > Coccinellidae > Cryptolaemus > Cryptolaemus montrouzieri. The sequence continues at coordinate 6,187,285 of JABFTP020000001.1, forward strand.
TAAATCCGACTTCTGGGCGCTCTACATCCTCAACCTTCTCACAAGAGGAGATCAAATGAGAGCCACCTATCCTTTAAAGTCGTCATTCCACCAGAAGAAATTTGGTCCAAATCCCACAGGGCCTCACCTGGTTTACAGACGGGTCCAAAACCGGGATGGGCGCAGGCATCAGCGTGGACATTAAGATTGCTCTAAGAGACCACGCCACCGTAACATACGCAGAAATATTTTCCATTCTCCGATGTACACGGGAAAACCTACACAGGAATAACAGCGACGCATACATCTACATATGTTCTGACAGCCAGAACGCCCTTGGATATCTGAAAGATCCAAACTAGTTGACGAATGAAAATCAGCACTTCGACAACTCAGAACTACGAACAGAGTTACTCTGCTTTGGTACCCAGCCCATCAGGATATCGAAGGGCATGAGAAAGCAGACAGCCTTGCCAAAAATGCAACGAAATCTATAAAAAATATATTTTTTCAATTTTTCTATGTGATAATAAGAAAACAAAAAGAAAACTGTAAGGCGGAGGACCTTTCCGTTACAATTAAGAACTCATACTTGGAGAGACTTTCTCAAAGGTGTCTAAAAACCTACTTTTCAGAGTATCAAACGAAAAAAAATCGTTTTTGGACCCACCCTAATCAAGCTACCAATATCTAATGTCATTGAAGACTTGAAGTCAAGGTGGACTAACTATAATCAATAGAATAAAATAAAAATCGTTCATATGTCAAAATATAATGTTTAGTTACTGGCTTTCCTCTACATGACACAGAAACAAATTATATACTAATGGTATATAAAGCTGCTTGAAGCTTCACTTACATTTACCAACAAATGGGATAAGGACTTCAAAAATTACTGATATTCTGCTCGAATAATACTTAACTGGTCTCTAAAACTCCCCAGATTTGTTCTAACTTTAAACATAAAAATTTAATAGTGCGAATATAATTCATTTAAATTTTTGTTCGTTGTTATTAAGTGCTTACCAATATGTGAAAATGGAACAGGTACTTCGATTTCTTTTTCCCCAACTTTTAACGAGAAAGGTTCAGCAGGCAAATGAATAACTTTCGATACAGCCACACTGGAAGAAACGATGGATGGTACCTGATTCATAATTTCACTTTCTGATAAAAACCAGAAAGCTTTGCAAAAATCAACACCAGCATTAGTCGATATGTTCACTATCCTTTTAGCTCTTAGATCGGGGTCCGTGATATACTTTGTTGTAGTTACAAAAGAATTGGTTGCCTTTGAAAAAATGAGCCTGAAATAATATAAGTATAAATTGAACTAAGTTAATCTCTCCTTTTGATATGTATAATTCAAAGAGTAATCTACGTACCTCGACTATAATATGCTTCTGAGAAGATAGCCATTGTCAAGGATATGAATTTCAAAATATTTCTCAATGATTCACAATACTGAAAAAGACATTGCATATTAAAAGCATTTTAGCCAAAATAAAGAACATAATTTCAATTAATAAAATTGAAACACATTTTAATCACTTAAATACAATTCTGTGCACAAATATCACCCGAATATAATTATTAGGTAATCCTGTCTTGTATGATAACGAGTCATCTAACCTAACCCAAAACGAGTGAATCAGCTGTTTGCCGAATGCATTTGAATTTTATTGTTAGAATTGTGACATATTCTTCTTTGATTGGAATTATTCTCGTGTTGTCTTAGAATCACGTCATTTCGTTATCTCTATTTCTGACAAATTATAATTGAGGAATAGAGCATGATAATTCATTTCCAATATGTACAAGACAACAATTCAACCGAATAAGAAATTTTCAGTGTTATTTTATAATAGCTGTCCATACTTTCGCAAAAATTTGATCAATATTTGATCCATTAACATTTTCACCAGATACTTCAAAAAAAAAAAGGAAAACACCAAAGCTGGTCTTACCATATAGAGTAATAATTTGGCATTGTAACGATATTCAGAATTTAATACAATGAGACGACCCAGAACCGGGGGTATTTTTTTATGTTTATTTGCTGAAAATATCCATATATTTCTTGATTTTGATCTAATTGAATTTAATTATCAATTGTGAATACTGCATTGTGTGGATCTTCCAAAATGATGGGAAAACCCCTCTTCTCAATGACAAATTATAAAGGTCACATATCGGACCAACCAAAAAGAAAATACATTTCTTCAAGACAAAAATTGGGACTCCATCGGGTCCAACTGAAGTTTTGAGATTTGACCCACTTATCAATTCAAAAATTTCGCTTTGTGTGAACTGTATTAACGATAAATCCACCACATTATCATATTCAAAATAGGCTGGCACGACATACTCCTTACTATACACTTTAGAGAAAATATCAGCAAAACAATTAACTATTCCACCTCCGTCTGATGAACTTACACCCGTGTACTCCAAGGTATTCGGTAATTCATGCGAATACTTCTTCTTGATACATCTCCAAGAGTTCTGGGGACTCGACCTGATATCTGCCTGAACAGAATCAATATACCTGGAATACAAACAAGATCCAAGCTCATGACAACTAGCTCTAAGCTCCCTGAATCGCAAATAATCCTCACGAGATCCCGTCCTCTTATACTGCCTATGAGCTCTATTTTTGCGTCGCACCATATATATAAGCTCTGAATTAAACCATTTTCGATATCTACTAGGTGCAAAAGCCTTAAGAGATATAAATCGATACATTGCCTCGTACACATTATTATAAAACTTACATACTGTCCTGTCGATATAAAATGGCCTATTGGCGCAAAAAGTTTATATTGAAAATACGCGAGCGAATTGAAGCTTGCAAGTTGTAAGCTTTGGACGTGTTCCTCAGAATTTTAAAATCAAATCCCAGAGTTTGGAGTATCGGGGCTATGACCTGTTCATGAAGCATATCATATTACCAAAACCCTTAGAGAGGGTCAGTTACCACTCATAATATGGGTGAGGGCCGATTAGGCATGTCTATAATAATTTTATATCCCAAATTTCACTCAAAATATGGGTGGGGGCCGATTAAGCTAATTTATAATAATCAAATACGACAACTTCCACTCGTAATGCGGATGAGGGCCGATTAAGTCTGTCTATAATAATCTAATATCCCAATTTCCACTCAAAATATGGGTGAAGGCAAATTAGGCCTGTATCTAAATGATCTGATATTTCATTGAATTGATTCAAAGACGCAAAAGAAGGATAAGAATTTAATACGAATGTTGCAAAGATCAAATAGATATCGTTACCCAATATGTTTTTGATTTTCTAATTCCCTTACATATGATTTAATCGACGAAGAAGTGGTCGTATCACATCAAACCTCACATAAAAGAACTTGTATAGGTTACTACAAATACACAACACAACAAAAAGAAAGAATTCCTATTTCATAAGAACTTCAAGGCAAGTTCAGGTACTAGACGATCACATGGCCTTTCATTTGACCGATCTCATTCGGTCAGAGGTATAATTAATGTGGGGAAGAAAATAAGAGAATCCAAGTATTGCAATTTACATAAAAGCGATGTATTTTGCATCGTCTTTCATAGACCGGAGTTGGGGTTGTTTCACAAGTAAACTTTGTTTTTTATGGTATTAACAATATGACATAAGAGAAATAGTTTATTATTTATTGACTAGAAACCAGAAAATAGAAAAGGTCTACTAGAAACAAGAGCGTTCAATTATTGTGTTCGCATACTGACGAACCAGTGCGTCCAAATATTATATTTTGTTTGTAATCTGACAACACTGTATACAATTCAAATGCATTCGGCAAACAGCTGATCGACTCGTTTCGGGTGCGCAGAACTCGTCATCATACAAGACAGGATTACCATAATGGTCAATTAATAAAATTGAAACATACAGTTTTAATCACTTAGATACAATTCTGTGCATAAATATCATCTGAACATATAATTAATTCATTCATTAGCATTGTTAATAGATTTGTCAAGTTAGTGCAATTCTTATTGGAATTCTAATATGAATTTTAGTTTTCCTTCTTGTATTTCATTGAAAACTACAATTATATTACCTGAAATCCCATACTCCTTCCATAAAAACAATACTGGTTAATATCATCAGCATAAGAAAGTAATTCATCTGGGGAGTGATCCTCCATAGGAAATAAGCTGCCTTCTGTACTCCAGGATAGCATTGTTTCTAAATGTTTCAAGCAAGTATCTAGACTTGCCAGCAAATGAGAACATGATTCTATATCTCTATAAAATAATTTGAAGTCTTTTAGAGTTAACACCCTTCCTCAGAATAAAAATAAGGTAATCCTGTTTTGTATGGTGACGAGTTCTGCGCACACAAAACGAGTCCATCAGCTGTTTACTGAATGCACTTGAATTTTATACAGTGTTGTCAGATTTGTGACATATTCTTTGATTGGAATTATTCTTGTGTTGTTCGTTATCTCTATTTCCAACAAATTATAATTGAGGATTATAGCATGATAGTCCATTTTCAATATGTATACAACAATTCAACAGAATAAGAAAATTTCAGTTTTAATTTATAATAGCTGTCCATACTTTCCCAAAAATGTTCTCGATTCAGTATTAGATCAATTAACGTTTTCACCATTACAGTACAACCTCTCTAATCCAAAGACACTCTAATCCGCACATCCAGTAATCCGAACAACGAAACTTTGAAATCACCCACCTCTATAATCCGCACAATTTTTTTTTTATCTCTATAATCCGAATGCCGTCAATAATTTCATCGATTGAAAGTATCCGAACTTGCAACATCTTGTCTGAATACTCGCTTCACTTGTGCAGATTAGATTCTCTTCTCACATTCAGCGCCTGATATCCGTACTAATCATGTCGCGTCAACATAAAACGTTAATATTGCAGCAAAAATGCGAAATTTTGAAAGAATTAGATAATGGAAAAAGTGTTTCTGAATTGGCCAGAATACACTCAATTGGAAAATCTACAGTATGCGATATAAAGAAAAAAAGAAAATCAATTGAGAATTTTATATCTTCTTCTGATTCTGGTCCTGGGAAACGGCGTACGCTCAGAACTAGTGAAAATCCGAATGTTGAAAATGCTCTACACACTTGGTTCTTACAAAAACGATCTCGACATACACCTTTATCTGGTGATCTCGTATGTGAGAAAGCAAGATTATTTTACACCAGTATAACAGGTAGAGATGATTTCAAGGCTAGTCAAGGATGGTTGGAAAAATTTAAAAAAGACATGGAATTCGACATCTTACCATATCAGGAGAAATTGTCTCAGGCGTTAGTGCGGTAGAACAATTTAAAAATAAATTTTTTCAAAAAATACGGGAGATAGATCTAGTGCCAGATCAAGTTTACAACGCAGATGAAAGTGGGTTATTTTGGCGAATTCTTCCAAACAAAACACTAGCCCATGCTGCTGAAAATTCAGCTCCAGGTCGGAAGATGAGTAAGGACTGTATTACATTCATGCCATGCTCTAATGCATCAGTATCTCATAAAATGAAATTGTTGGTCATCGGAAAAGCGAACAAACCCCGAGCATTCAAGAACTGCTCCAATTTGCCTGTTTATTATAAAGGTCAAAGAAAAGGGTGGGTAACTAGAGAACTCATGAATTTATTCCTGATGTTAAAAATAAAATGAATGAGCTAAAATTGCTACAAAAAGCTCTGCTCTTATTAGATAATGCTCCTGGACATCCAAGAGAAGAGGAATTAATCAGTGAGGACCGAAATATTCAGGTCATGTTTCTACCTCCTAATTGTACTCCATTATTACAACCAATGGATCAACATGTAACACAGAATGTGAAATTGCATTATCGAAAATCTTTGCTACTGAATATTGTGGGACAATAAGACAATAACGTTTCGCAGTTACTGAAGCAATTGAACCTCAAACATGTGGTGTTTTCTCTTGGTCATCTGTGTCCCAAGAATTAATTCAGAAATCATGGAAGAATTTATGGCCCACAAAAGATGATGATTACGACGCAGGAAACCTGTTGCCTCTTCCACGGTTGAGAAAAAATTTTGCTAGAGATAGAAGAGAAAAATCGCGATCTACGCGATGACAGATGTGCTAACAAATGTATCTGGTCAAGAATTAACAACTGAAGACATTGAAGAATGGGTTGTAGGAGATAATGAGAATTATCTCTCCAAAGCTGAAATAATTAACAACATAGAAAGGTCGAGGATACAGAAGAACTTGAAGAAGGCGATGTCACCATGAATTCAGTGAAACATAAAGAAGCTCTCTTGTGTTTCAACAAATGTTTGGAATGGTGCACAAAAAATGATATCCCTCAGCACCAAATATTATTATTGAATAAATTGAGAGCTGCAAATTCTCATCTTCGTTCGTTAAAACAGAAAACGATCCAAGACTTCTTCAGAACCTAAAAATGATCTGTGAAATGTATCACTTCCTTAAGAATATGTATTTATATTTTCATGTTTTTCTGTGAATCACAATAATTTTGAGTTTTTTATTGGATATTTTACGTTCTTCAATAAATATTTCACGTTTTCGATAAATATTTCACGTATTTCAATGAATATTTCACGTTTTTCAGCCTTGTCTTTTCTTTACTATTTCATTTCAATAACTTCGATAATCCGAATATTTCAGAAATCCAAAAAGCCCTGGTCCCATATGATTTGGATTAGAGAGGTTGTACTGTACTTACTTACAAATAGAAAACAGCTAAGCTGATCTCACCATATAGAGTAATAATTTGGCAGTGTAACGGTATTCAAATCATTACTGAGAAACACAAAATGAAATGTATCAGCAAACGGCAAAAAAAGCAAATCATCTAGTATACCTACAATCTAAATATTAGGCAACAATTTCATATTTATACAATCCAAGACCTACGTGACAAGATCCCGACAATAGTGACGTACTAGCCATCTCCCGTCATAACAGAGAGGGATATTCAAAATGGAAATCTCTTCAGACCGAACCTAACTAACCTAACCGAACCTCAAACATAATTTAAATTTCTAATTTTGGATTGAATAGGTAGGTTAGGTTTAGAAATATTCCCATTTGAATTTCAGTCTCAGTTATGAACAAGAGAGATAGTGAGTACTTCTATCTCTTTCTTGCATCGTTTTGAGTCTTACGTCGTATAACAAATTTTGGTAAACCTGCAGTTCACACACCTATCTCTTGCGCACTCAGATACGAGACGATCAGCTGTCAACCCGATCGTGTTCGAATCTGAGCCCGGGTTGCCAGATTGCTAGACCGATACTGCATTAGAGTTATTATTTCTAATAGGAAATTAATTCCATGAAGAAAGTATACCAAGATTTTTTTATTTTTGCAGTTTCATGATCCCGACAATAGTGAAGTACTCGCCATCTCCCGTAATAAAAGAGGGAAATTTAAATGGAAATCTCTTCAAACCTAACTAACCTAACCGAACCTCAAACTTAATTTAAATTTTGAATTGAATAGGTTAGTAGGATAGGTTTTAGGTAAAATTAGGTTAGTTAGGTTAGGTTTGGAAAGATTCCCATTTGAATTTCGGTCTCAAATATGCAATCTGGCAACCCGGGCCCAGATTCGAACACGATCGGGTTGACAGCTGATCGTCTCGTATCCGAGTGCGCAAGAGATAGGTGTGTGAACTGCAGGTTTACCCAAATTTTGTTTCTTTTTTTTAAATGATAGATTTCCGGGGCAAAACGAGTTCAGGTTTGGATTCTGGGCCCCAAAATTAGTAACTAAACATTTTTTTCGTGAATTCTGAATTCTCCACATTCCTTAATTAATTGAAAAGCTGATTTTGCTTGATAAACTAATAATGAGATCTAATAAAATACTTTGGAATTGTCTCCTTTTCTCTATATTTAATTAATAATTTATCCCGTAAACTTTTTTTTATGGTATTAACAATATGACATAAGAGAAGTAGTATCTTATTTATTGACTAGAAACTAGAGAAGAAAAACGGTCTACTAGAGACAAGAGCTTTCAGTTATTGTGTTTTCATACTGACGAACTAGTGCGTCCAAATATTATTTTGTTCGTAATCTGAAAACACTATAAAATTCAAATGCATTTAGCAAACTGCTGATTGACTTGTTTTGGGTGCTCCGAAGTCGTCAGCATACAAGACAGGATTACCAAAAGTAATTGATACATTAACTTATTTTAGAATTTATACAAATACTCTTATTGGAAGGATTATCACTCACTTTGTCAAGGATGTTTTTCTGAAAAGTACACTGTCCCTCCTCTGTTGCACCTTTATATTTAAGTCCATAGCATATTGTAACCCATATACAACTACGGAGTAATAACTCCTGTAACCATTTCCTGGTACATTTTCATCAAAGTCAAATTTATGCATAACAGTCTGAATTCTATTCATTTTAGGTTTAAGGGATTCTATACTATCTGACATAGACAAAAAAGATATATACAATCTTTGACCATTTTCTGTACTGTCTCGAGTAAAGAAATCAGCATTGTCATGACATAACACCTTCAATTTTTGTAAATATTCTTCTAATTCGTCGTTTTTTGAGGTTTCCTCCTGTTCTCTTGATTTTGGATAAGGCTGAGTATTTTCAATGCCTGTCATTTTGAAATGAGGCTAATTTATCTTGTATTAGTACTAATTAATGCTGGAAACTTTTGACCCTGTACATTAAAATTTTGATGCTGCAACAAAAAATTCAAATATGCAGTGGACTTTCGTACTTTATGAAACAACGAACTAATATGAGAAGTGTCATTGTCAAAATGTCAACAAAGACAGTTTTTTAACCTAACCCGAAATTTGTTTGATTGTTCTATGGACGTACAGTTTATGGTGGACTTCGAACCACTCACATAGACCCACAGAACATACCCTAATTTTCTCTGCTTAGACTGTGCAATGATAACTGCCATCTCATCAGCCTACAAGTTATCTGGCCTTCAGATGTTATGGACAAATTTTATTATGTGTATGTATGGGAAAAAACACAGCAACATTCATACTACATCCATATCTTACCTGGGATTCGAACCCGGGCCCTCGGCATGGGAGATAGTATCTCTACTAACTTACCCACGGAGAGAGATAACCCGAATTTTTTTTTTCGGCAGGGCGCGCGACATTACGAAAGTCAAGGCACAACGACAATGAGTGGCAGCTCAGAACATATGTCATGGTTTAGACAATTTTTTACTCGTTTAAAGATAAGGAAGTAGAAAGACTATGATGAGTAATTTATAATATTCGCTTTGAAATATAGTTCCTCTGAACAATATACGTGTATACTGCTCTCTTTCTCAAAATATTCATCATATAATTTTGGATTTTTTCAAGTAGATGGATGCTGATTTCAACAAAAATTCATATCCTTTCAATTTGTATTCATAATAATCAGCTCGGGAGCTAGCAATAGACTTTTTGCGACCAATTTCCTACTGGTCGAAAATTTGAGAAATGCTTCAGACAATCGTGTCGTGAAATCTCGTGAACTTCAGGTGCGGCATCGTAAAATAAAACAAGTTTTGGTCTTTTCTTTCTGTTAAAACTGATAGTTAATAGTTAATATAATTTTAAAATAAGAAAAAGGGCGTCAGCTGGTTTTAATTCGGTGGATTATACACAGCTCATATGAACATATAAAAAAAGGCAATTTTGTGTTGAAGTTAAGTTTTGGCAGATGGAAGTTCGCATAATACTTAGAATAAAACAAAACGTCAGCTGAATATGCAACGGATGGTGAAAACCCCGTTGCGTTGGAATTAGTAGTAACGAAACTAGGTATGAGCGCCGCTCGCCTGTTTAAGTTTGAATACTGCAACTAAAGGGTATATGAACAACAGTTCAACTTAAATACATCAAAAGTCATTCAGAGAAAAAATTCTAAAGTATAAAATGGTTATCACTGTGTTACGATGTTACGAGAATGAAATGTTCAAGATAAATCGGTTTCACGTTTTTTTGCCAAAATTTTCAAATTGAAATCAGAAGAAGACATTCTCCAAGTACAGTGATTTATTGTGCAACATATACAATTTGGTTGGAGTCTGAGAAGCGACAGAAATGTCGGCTTAAGACACTATTATTGAGATTGCAACACTCAGTACCTCAGTAGCTCAGTAGCAAGAAACCATTCGAAGATGAATCTGTTGTGAAGGAAGCATTTATTGAAGTGGGTGAGACTTCATTTGGAGATTTTGAAAATAAAACAGAAATCATGTTTGCTATTAGAGAACTTCAGTTATCTCGTCCGACTGTCACAAGGCGTATTGAAGTCATGAGTCAGGACATGGCTGATGAACTAAAACATGATATCATGAAATGTACATACTTTTCTTTACAGTTCGACGAATCCTCCGATATGACAGACACTGCCCAGCTGTGTATTTTATTCGGATGGTATTTAATGACATGTTGGCTAAGGAAGAATTTTTGACAATCATTCCTCTGAAGGGAAAGACCCGTGGCGAAGATATATATGACGTTTTCTTCAATTTGTAAAGAACTACAAGCTACCAATATATAAATTAGTATGCATTACAACCGATGGAGCACCAGCAATGACTGAAAACAAAAATGGTTTTGTGGCATTGTGTTGAGCTAATGAAGATTTCCCTTCATTTTTTTCATTCCATTGCATTATACATCAACAAGTTTTGCGTTCAAAAGTTTTAAACACGGAGGAAATTACTGGCATTGCACAACAAAAATTGTGAATTCCATTCGTGCAATCAGCTTGCAACGGCGGCTCTTTAAGTTGCAGTTGGAAGATAGGGAGTCAGCTTAACACACTGATTTAGTTCTTCACAAGGACGTCAGGTGGTTGAGTCGCGGAAAATTCCTAGAAAGGTTTCAAGAATTATTGCCCGAAATAACAGTTTTTCTAGACGAAAGAGGTGATGACACTCAGATGTTGAAAAACGAAAAATGGCTGACTGATTTCGCATTTTTGACTGACATCACAATGCACTTAAACACCATTAACTTGGAGCTTCAAGGTAAAGGAAAAACTATTATTGAGATGATTAGCGCAGTAAACGCATTCAAAGAAAAATTGTAACTTATGATAGATCAACTGAAAAGAAAGGATCTGAAACTTTTTCCGTCTTTGAAAGCAAGGATTCCTCAGTTGAATTATGATACGTATGAGGCTGAATTATCAAATATTTTGGGACAATTCGAAATGCGTTTTTATGATTGCAGTAAACTGGCAAATATAGCATCATTTATGAGTTATCCTTTTTCATGTAAAAACATTGAGGAATTAGCTACTGAAATAGCAATTCAGTTTAATATGAACTCATGTTCTGTTGAAAATGAGTTGGTGCAAATTATATCAGATATACATCTCAAAGCTACAGCATCTGATACAAATTTCTGGTGTTTTATATCTGAAGATAACTATCCGAATCTAAGTCAAATTGCTCTTTAACTGACGGCAATGTTTGGGTCAACTTACTGGTGCTAATCTGCATTTTCTGAAATGAAGATAATTAAGTCAAAATATCGCAATCAACTAACTGACAATCATATGTCATCATGTTTGCGATTAGCACTCAGTGGTTACGTACCATCTTATGAAAAGTATGATGAGGGCATGCAGTGCCACGCTTCAACATCCAAAGTCACTCCTTAGTTTAGTTTAACACCATATGTAACTCTTTTGTTTTGTAACAGCCAATAAACTCACAATTTTGAATAACTATGATTTTTTTTCATTGATATTATAGAGAAGAACCTAACTAAACCTAACCCAAACCTTGACTAAAATAATGTATGTTGTGCGGAAAGCTAATATCTACATATGCTACGGTACACCCTACCTAGGTAGGTAGGTAGGTAGGGTGTATCGTGTATGTACGACAACCCTGCATCACACATACTTGCAGCCTCTCAGAGTTGATCGTAAGTAGTCTAAAAATATTGAGGTAGATCGCCAGCAGTTCAAGTTTGAGCACCCGTGTATTATACTATTACAAGTGATTTATTGAAAAAGGATTGTAATTTCAGTGTTTCGACTATCTTCAGCTGACAACAAGTACTGCAGTAAAGTAAAAAATACATATATACATAAACAAGTAGATACAAAATTAATAAGGGTGCAAGAAGAGGTAATAAACTAAATATGATAAAAGCAGCTATTATTTAAAGATATCAAGAATAAGCCGGGTCCTACCGGTCCTTCAGAAGATTATTTCTATAAGGAGTTTCGATGGATTCTAAGAAATCTAACTTTCGTTCTCTAGGTATTCTATAAATAATTTGAAATTGATCTATGGGTAGAAAGTTATGGCCATTTTCGATACAATGTGAAGCGAAAGTAGATTAGTCGGTTCTCTGATTATTGTAATCTGATTGATACTCTTTGTATCTAGTTTTGACTGAATGACCAGTCTGACCTATATAGACGCCTTCACAATCCATGCAGGGCAACTTGTAAACTCCAGTATTGTCAAATCTATCAGTTTTATCTTGACTAAAAAATTCATGGGAGAGTTTCATGTGGGTTTTGAAAGCTATTTTTATGCTGTTTTGAAATGACATTTGCAACTTTTCGCTGATAGGGCCAAAATATGTTAATAAAATATATTTATCTATATTAGTTGATTCTATACGTGGTAAATATTGTGATATATTATTTGTGTTTGTTTCTTTCTGATTATTCCGTTTATTATATTTGAGGGGTAACCATTGTTTTTAGCTATTTCTTGAACAGTTGACACTTCCCTTGACATATTTTCTTTGGATAATGGCAGAAAGAAACCCCTTGAAATAAACGCAGCGTATTTATGAGATTTGGATGTGTTGAGGGATGCAAATATCACTAAAGTAACTCAGTGTGTTATTTTTATGAGTGATTGTTAGGTCTAAAAAGTGAATTTGATTATCGACTTCTCTCTCTATTTTTAATTTAATTTTTTAGGTTGAATGCTAGCGGTTCTTATAAAGCATGCTAGTATGTCGTAGTATGTAGACTACCAATGGGATCTCCATTGAGCCCTTTACTAGCTGACATTTTCATAGCCTAACCTAACATAACCTCATTTTCAGATCTACCGCTCTTGCTTCCCTTCTTCCTGTTCCTTCATATCGTCTTAATGTGCCTTTTCCATATGGGTCGATGAATGCTTTCAAAAGTTTTTCTATCGGGAGCAATACGGTTTGGAAATATTTTAATATACAACCGCAGAGCTTCTAATGCACTTCCGTCAGCACGTCCATACATGGAGTGCAAAAACTGGGCGTCGTACTAAAAAATCTCGAGTGAGCGTTTTTCTTGAAAGTAATTGGGAAATTTAAAAATATTTATTTTTGAAAAAATCAGTAGCGTCCTAGTTTTTTTGAGCGTAACCTGCGCTGTGCCCATCCGCGTCCAAAATATCGTTTTGTATTGAAAATTATGCGTCTTTGAAAGTTTACGAAAACTTCAAATTTAACTGTATCTTTCGATCAAACTTTAACACCCTGTAAATCGGTAACGAAGTATTTTCGGACCTATATACACGAGCGTGCAACCGAAACGAGCTCAGAGCAATGAAGCGCGGAGGCGACGCTCGCGCAATACAAGTGTAGCTAAGTTTCCCTTCTCACGCAACTTATTTTATTTTAAACACAAAGTCAAACTTCTTTATGTCGAAAATACACTTATTAAGTAACTCCGATGGAGTGTTAAAGCGAGAATATTGATGATTTCTGTGGACTGTATATAAAAAACTCATAGGAGAAACTGATACGCTAAATTGTATCATTCAGTTATGAGTGCTGAACGAAAAATATATATAAAATTTACGAAAGATTGAAAGAAACGAATGTAACGAGATTGTTCAATTATTGTCTTGACTTACTTATAGAGGAGACCCAGGATGCGAACAGCTATGCATTCAAACTCAGTTCACAATCACTATAGGGCACTAGGTTTTATGCACTGTAGTCCAGGCCTAGAAAATGTCTTAGTTTGGTTTTAATGATTTATAAGGTAAATGTATTTCAATAGTCTTTTATGTCACAATAGACAAACTTGATTCCACATGGAAGTGAAAACGAGGTTTTTGGCGCAACTGGAATTCATATAAGCGAGTCTTATATTTCGAGCGGCACTATACGGTCGATAGTACTCTCTGTAGCAGACTGGTTGGCGCGCTACCCTGAGGCACGATTTCCATTCACAGATGTGCGGGAAATTGAAAACCGATAAAGAGCGCCAAGACAATATGTATTTGAATTTTAATTTAATGTAACGAATTTTGAATGCCGCGAAATCGGAAGAAAAAGTTCTCTCGCTTAACTTCCAGTCTCATGAAAGCAAACACAACGAAAAATGTACATTAAAAATAAGTTGGTTTGTACGCAATCAATGTTAAATGTGAAAAAAAATTAAACATTCTTAAACATAAAATTGAAGACGAAACATCCGACTATTACATTACCTTTCAATGAAAAAAGTTTTTTCGCTGCCCCTTAATGTATATTTGTAGTTATGATTTTCGTCTGAAAAATAGATATCACTACATACAAAGAAAACAAGAAGTAGATTTATTATGTTTAATAACAACGTATAAACTAGTAAAATATACAAACAGCTAAAATCCACTAGTCAATAACTAATGTCGATGGGCTAGTTGAAATTGCTTGAATTTTCGTTCGATTTCAGCACTTTCCTTTTCCAATTCTTCCAATTTCAAGTGACTTTGTTTGATGGCATCTTCGATTACATGGTCCCCTTCACCGTCTGTTCCAACTGTCAAAGCTACAACCAATGAAAATCGTGAATGTAAAATTTGTAGAATGAGGGGAAAGTTGAAAGAGAAATTTTGCTTCATGTTCAAAACATATTGCTTGACTACACCACCTTTTTAACCATCTTCAAAGTTTCATCTTTCCTGACATCAAAATATAAAGACAAGAGCTCTTTAACAGTTGCAGGTAATCCTGCTGTTTACGCTAACTGCTTTCGCGCATCCAGTACCGAGTTGACGGGAAATATGCCCCGAACGAATAAAATTTCAGCCAGTGTTGCCAGATCCCTTTTCCTGGTGGATTTTTCAACTTCTATGATTTTTGAGTTATTCAACAACTCAGTTATTATTGAAGTTACGTAAAAAGTATTTTCACATTGTTCAGTAACTTTTTTGAATAAATTGCAGTGGACCCTATATTTTTTTCTATTTGGCTTGACATAGACATAAAAGTGTAATTTCAATTTTCATCATTGAATTTCTGGTTTCGGGTTTGTTCACGGTGATATCGAAAGATATTCATTTGATATTTAACCTCTAGCTGCGGTAGGCATGTTCCGAGCCGATGCAGAGAGTTTCATCGATAATTCTACAATTCTTTTTATTTCATTACTGTTCAGTAGGTTATCCTTTCCTTCGCTATTTCATTCTCAACGATAGATAACAACAACACTGGCAACAATTCGAAATAATGAAACAAGCTGTAATTCAAAGCCCAGGGCGCTCCGTCTGAAAACGAGTTATTATTATTATTTATTATCGTGGACTTATGCACTATCTCAGCTAGTAGCTGGATATAATTTACCTTTCCCAGATTCAGCAATCAAAGGAATAGGCTCGATTACAATATACTTGACATAAATTTCCTAACTATCCTACATGTATTAAGAATTACAGCTTTTTGCATTTCTATATAGGTATTCTTATGCAATTCTAATTTCTTAAGGCTATCATGCAAAGTTTTGGGTATTAAACCAGTCGAGGATACGATGACAGGAACAATATCTATTTTGTCGAGGTGCCACATCTGCTTGATCTCAATAGCAAGGTCTGTGTATTTGAACTTTTCTCCTGGAACTTATTCAGCACGTTGTTATTATTTGGTATGGCGACATCCACCAGCATTGCTGTTTTGGCTCTCTTATCATACACCACTATGTCCGGCCTATTATTCGTCACCATTCTGTCAGTGATAATAGGCCTATCGTAGTATAATCTGATAGAGTCATTTCCCAATACGGGCGCCGGTCGATACTTGTAATATGGCTGGAATGTATTCAGAAGTCCGTACTTGTGTGCAAGTTTCTGATGGATAATGTTGCACACTTGATTATGCCTGTGAAGATAGTCTGTATTGGCCAGTTGTTCGCATCCGGACGTAATATGCTGTATCGTCTCCGATCTTATATGGCATTTTCTGCACCTATCTGTTTGTAATGTTCCGTCCTTCATAATAAATTTTTGTAGTTGTTTGTAGCGATCACTTGGTCTTGGATGGCCATAAGGAATCCTTCTGTTTCCGCGAATAATTCTCCTTTCATCAACCATTTGTTGGAGGCTTCTTTGTCGATGTGTGGTTGATTAATCTCATGGTGATGTCGTCCATGCAATTCCTTTCTTGACCATTGTTCTTGTTTTTCAGTATCTGATAGGAATGGTAGTTTCAGCAGGTCATCTCTGGTAGCAAGATTTAGAGGTGTATATCCCTTATCAGCCAACGATACCACCCTATGGAGGTCAGAAGTGCGAGCTTTTGCAGAGAAGAATTCTCTGAGATTTTTAATTTGTTCGGTATGTAAGTTGACAACATCCATCAATCCGCGCCCTCCTTCTTTCCGCTTTAAAGTTGTTCTTATCACAGACGATTTTGGATGGTGATTATTGTACTTTGTCAGCATCATTCGGGTTTACCTTTGAATATCATCCAGTTCTGTCTTAGTCCATCTGATTATTCCAAATGAGTAAAGCAACACTGGAATGGCGTAGGTGTTAATTGCCTTGACTAGATGCCCCGAGTTTAACATTGATTTCCGCACGTTCTTCAGACGCTGAATCTTCTCCTTTGTTTTTGGTCTACCAATCTGGCCTGTTGGTATCCTAGATATTTGTACGTTTCGTCATCCCTCATGCACTGTATAATATCGCCGTTTGGAAGTTGTGTTTCACCATCTATGACTTGCCCTCTTTGAATGTTTAGGGTTTTACATTTTTCAATCCCGAATTTCATATGAACATCTGCCGAAAACTTACAGACAACTCTCAGCAGATCATCCAATTGCTTTTTGTCCGAAGCATATAATTTGATGTCGTCCATATATAGCAGGTGGGAGATTGTGTGATAGTTTCTATCTTATCCTAAATCCGTATCATGTTCTATTGAGCATTGAAGACAATGGGTTCATAGCCAAACAGAACCATAGTGGACTCAAAGAGTCTCCTTGAAAAATTCCACGACGTATGGGTATCGCGTCGGTTTTAATTGACTTATTGTTCATGTTGACCTGCAGGGACGTGCGCCAGTGTGTCATTGTTGTCTTCAACAATTCTACCAGGGCTGGGTGAATTTTGTATATCCGCAATACTTCAACAAGCCAAGAATGGGCGGTACTATCGAATTGATATGCATAAGGTGAGTATTTTGTAGAGTGTTGGCAGGCAAGTGATTGGCCTATATTGAGACGGATCCTTATTATTATTATTATAATTGCTTGACTAAAGCCAACAAAATTTGGTATTTTGGCTTTAATATTGAGGATTTTTACCAAAAGATGAATGGTTGAAAATAGCAAAGTTTATTGTTTCATCAAATGAAATCCCTAGAAAATCTGTACTTACCTTCACTGCTAGACATGGTCCTTTCAGAGGTTTGTTCCTTTCTTCTTCTTTCATTGTCCAATAACTTCTGCTGCTCTGCCAGTTCTCCCTTCAACCTTTCAATAGTATACATACTTTCTTGCAACTGTTTATACATAATGTTCGACTTGGCTGTTAAATTCGCAATTAAAATATTCTGATTCTCTGAAATTTTTTCAAATCCGTTTTTCTGTATTTTGAGTTGTTCAATCTCATTTCGGTTTTCTTCACACTGTTTATTGCAGTGTTTTAATTTACACGGTTCTGTTACAACTTGAGGTTGGACAGGAAAAGTTTTATTTTTACCACAATTGCGTATTTCTTCGGCTAGTTTCAATTCCAATTCAGATACCTTTTTTAATTTAGCTTCCATTTCTCTGGATTTTTCCGCCAGTTTTCTTTCATTAGATACCATATTTTCTGTAAGATATACAAGTTTCTCATGCTCCTTTCCAATCTTTTTTGTTTCTTCATTCAAAAATTTGTCGACTTCCATCAATTTTTGTTTGAATTCACTCTCTTTGTTGTTGTATTCAGCACGAAGAATAAACTTTTCTTGATCATAATTTTTGGAGAGTTTAGTAATCGTATTATCAACATGAGTTTTTATAATGAAGTTGATCCTTTCTATCAAATGGTTGATAACAGACATGGGAAGATCAAATTGTAGCATTAATTTTCTTATAACTTTGCTAATTTCTTCAATATGTCCTAGAAAGAATATCATAAATATACAAAACTACTTAACAACAAAGTATTTATGAAAAAGTATGATTATGCATAATTCAGAAGACAATTTTTATTTTATATAATAAGTATACGGGATACCCCCATTTAGTGTTTACAATACAAGAATATTTTTGTAAGCAAGAAATTTCAGTTTAACGAAAAAGAACCATCTACAAAAATAATCAACTTAGCGCATTCTACATAGTACTGTATCATCAAATACATAACAACCTCATCTTAAATTATACAGAAGAAAAAAAGTTCAAGAAAAGGAAAATAAGGAACTATAAATATTTTCACAGAAGAGATTTTTCAGTATGACCTTGAATCTAGCCTTTGTTATTCCGGTTAATTTGAGACCCAAAGCAGAGTATTCATTAGCCAATCTCATACAACGAGTCATAGTGCTAAAGTGACCATAATTTGTGGAATTAAACAGCAAGAAGAATAGATCTGTACTTCGAGTCACTCTAATAGGCACCTTATACCAAGATCTTCTAACAGCTCAAGACATGAAATATGGCCAGATAGCAATTTGAAAATTAAAGTTAGGTCAGAAATCTTTCTGCGATTTTCCAAAGACGGAATAATCAAAATCTTCAAGATATCTGAATATGAGTATGCTTCCACAGTCAGATGCAGTTTGTAGGCCATGTTTCTCAGGAATCTCTGCTGAATTTTCTCATTATTAGTAATATGGACTTTATAGTGTGGTGACCAAATCACTGAACCAAATTGAACAACTGAGACAATCAGAGCTACATAGACAGTCTTACTAGCTAAGGCGGACAAGTCTTTTAGAGTACGGCTCATAGAACCAAGTAATTGTCGCCCTTTTGGTGCAACCTGATTTATATGCGGAATAAATGTCATACCACTGTCAAAGTAAATACCCAAATCCTTCACTTTGTCTACTCGCTTTACTGGGTCCTCAAGAATATGATAATCATAATCAATTACGTTTTTAGATTTGCTGAAAGTTAGACAATAGCACTTTTCGATGTTTAACTCCATACCGTTTACAATTGACCAATTGTGTAGGACCTCTACATGCTGTAATTTTATACAGTCAGAAATACTTGAAAACCGAACATAAATCTTCAGATCATCTGCAAATGAGAGGTGTTTATAGTACTTAAAGTTATCAAAGTTATCATTTATGAACAAATTGAATAATAAAGGGCCCAGATATGATCCCTGTGGCACTCCTGAAGTTACACAAACTGGGTGAGAAATGTGGTTCTTTATCTTAATAAACTGAGTGCGGTTTCCTATGTAGCTAGACAACCAAGTCACTATCCACCTCGGAAAGTCCATTCTGAAAAGTTTACCAATAAGTCAGTCATGGTTTACTATATCAAAAGCCTTACAAAAGTCCGCATGAAGAGAATCTACCTGAAATCCATCCTGCAAGGCTCTGAAGATGTCACCCTGATAAATCTACAAGTTGGTTTCAGTGGAACCGTTTCGGTGCAACCGAGCTGCTGCTCGACGATTTTATTTTTACAATGCCAAGAAAGATGACGTGTTACAAATAGTTCAAACAATTTGGGAATAATTGACGGTTTACTAATCGGCCGGTAGTTTTTTACATTTGCTCTGTCGCCACTTTTATGAATAGGAGTTACATAACTAGTTCTCCAGACATCCGGGAAAACACGCTTGGCCAGTGACTGGTTAAAAATGAAACATAAGGGTTTACTCAATGAATAACAACATCGCTTATAAAAATATGAGGAAACTCCATCAGGACCACTACACAACTCATCCTTCAAATGTGCAATTTCCTTGAAGACGTCAATAAGCTGAATAATAAGGAAGGGAACACAAACAGATACCTTCGTGGAGTAATTTTCGAGATTCATAGTATCATTGGTATAAACAGAGGAAAAGTTGTCCGCAAAAAGATTCACCACATCTTCACCAGAACCTGAGCAAAGGTTGTCAAGAAACACAGTTCTCGGCATACCATGATCTCTCCTTGAGGAATTAACAAAGTTCCAAAACTCTTGTTGCTTGCAAGACAGTTCTCAACCTTCAACAAATACGCGTCATAGCATTGTTTCGATAGAATTTTGCACTGTGTTCTGAGCCGTGAGAACTCCAATTGATCGAAAAGTGCTCGGGTTGTCTTAAAAGTTGCATGAGCTCTCTTCTTAGCGATAATAAGCCTCCTAAGCTGAGGAGAATACCATTTAGGGAAATTAGAAGATTTAAATTTTTTAACAGGAACAAAAAGAACACATGCGTTATTCAATATCTGATGAAAACGGTCTGCATCAAGTTAACATCCGAATCTCCCAGTTTACAGGTAACAAAAAATTATTTAAAGCCTCATAATCTGCGTTTCTAAAATAATAGAATACTTCTTCAAATGGAAAAGGTCGAGAGCCATTTTCGAACAAAATATCACATTGCAAAGCCCCATGATGAAAATTGTTTGGCAATAGCAGATCAGAAGCTTCACTAACGCTCAATAAACCATGCCTACTAGTAAAAATCGAATCAAGATACACATTATGTGAATTTGGAACACAATTAACCTGCCTCAAGCCAAGATACGAAAAACATTAATCGATTAATAAAGCCGGGCTTCCACTTGGGGCATGATCCAGAGAACCATCTTCATCAGCTGATCTCCAGTAAGCCTGAGGCAAGTTGTAGTCACCAAAGAGACACATTAAATGGTAAGGGTTATTTTCAGAGATGATAGGAATTAATTTGGTACCGAATGTTTGCCTTACACCTATGAAATCCCCCCTCTTACTTTAGTACTAGTTCTAGGGTTTCGATCCATTCTAAATATATCCTGCAAAACCAACCCCAGGATCCAAAAAATCATCATTCAACCAAGTTTCAACAAGAACAATAATGTCATAATTACTTGCATTTATTGAATCATTTAATTCACACCGCCAACATTCTGATAGTAAACACTTTACCAGATTTATCTTGATTCACTAAACTTTTAATGTTATTATTATCATAATATTAAGTTAAATAGTTGTTTAATAAAACTACAGTACAACCTCTCTAATCCGAACGCACTCTAATCCGCACATCCAGTAATTCGAACAACGAAACATTGAAATCACCCACCTCTATAATCCGCACAATTTATTTTTACCTCTATAATCCGAACGCCGTCAATAATTTCATCGATTGAAAGTGTCCGAACTTACTATATCTGAATACTCGCTTCACTTGTGCAGATTTATTTATTTATTTATTCATATATAAAACTGTAAATCAGTATATAGTGCTGTTAACACAGAGTACATCTAAGTTCATTTACTGGTGTAACAATAATAGTTTGCGGAGTCAATTTAGTATTATATAAACATCAACACATAGCACTTTTGATAGATTTGGAAAATGTTCTGATCGAAGTGATTTGTTTCAAATCATTGGACAAAATATTGTAGTAATGCTTTGGTATACCGGAGATTTAGCTCCAAGATTTGTTCTTATTTTTTTCTGAATTAAATTGTTAGTAGTTCTTGTTTTATATTTATGTATGGAGGAAACAGTCTGAATACAGAAACTGGACTTGATAAGACTGTTCCTGATTTTAAAAGCAAGTTTGCAGTGGTCTAGATTTTTTAATTTTTGTATCTCTAAAGAGTTAAAATTCCTATATAGGTCAATTGTAGGTGTTGAATAAGGTAGATTCTATATTGCTTTGATGACTTTGTTGTTGTAATCTTTGTACTCTTTCTAGATTAAATTTGTGGGTATTTGACCACACTGTTATAAGGTATGAGAATATCGATTGAACATGTGCAGAATATATCAATTTTTTGCACATGGGTAAGTAGAAGGTCATCTGTCTGAAGGCACATATGAGGGCTCTAATTTTTCTATAAATAGAATCAATATGTTCATTCCATGAGAGTTTCTCCTCAAAAATCATAATCATATTTATAACATTGCACTTTCTTTAATTGTATTTTGTTAATCTTAATTCCAGAGAATATGATGTTTTTTTCCTGTTGAGGCACATGTATACAGTCTTGTCTTCACTTATTATCAGTCGTCCGTTTGCTTTTAGCCACTTGTTGAATGTCTCCAAGTCTTGATTGATCGATGTTTCTAATTTTGCTTTGTTTGTTCCGTTTTGTTCCATTATACAACAAAACGGTATCATCTGCGAACATGAAGTGCTCAGCTCCTACACCCACCATGGCCAAATGTTTTCCACGTATATTAAGTATAGGATTGGTCCTAATACGGTTCCTTGTGGAATACCTGTGTTGACTTCCTTCAGCTCGCCCATCTCTCCATTCAGAACTGTGTACTGTTTTCTATCTGTGAGAAATGAGTGTGTGAGCTGGGCCTCGTATACCAATATTTTCGAGTTTCTTCAGTAGTATGTCATGTTTTTTTTATGGTGCAGGAACGTCGCTCTACCCTTGCTAAACTAGGAAAGCGAAGCAGGCTCCGTCTAATATAGGTTCCTGGCCACTAGGGCATTGAGGGAAATGAGAAGGCGGACTCACTGGCCGCTCGAGGAACTAACCTGGAGTTCATAGGACCGGAGCCTAAGCTCGGAATTCCCCTGGAAATTGCAAGGATAGAAAACAACCGATGGCTGGACTTAAGGGTACGTGAGCATTGGATGAGCCTCCCAGGACTCAGACGCGCTCGACGTGACATCAGTGGACCTTCCACTACAAAAGCCAAGGCCTGGCTTAAACTCTCTAGGTTGGAACTGAGAGTTTTAACTGCCATACTAACGGGCACTGTCGCCTCAGGAAACACCTAAATAAATTAGGATTGGTTGAGGATCCTCCATGTAGGCTATGTGAAGAAGATATAGAATCAATGGAACATGTTATGTGCGAGTGCCCAGCAGGGGATAGGGTCAGGATGGAAGAACTTGAATCTTGCAAACTGAAGTTGACTGAGCTTATTAAGCTCTCACCCACAAAACTCGTATCCTTTACGAGAAAGATGGAGCTCGTGGATGAAATTTAGGACAGAGTGTGCCACAATAGACCACTGGTCGCAGATGCCAGGCTGCTAGGCAGCCCTCACTCAAAAGATAATATCTATCTATGTCATGTTTTACTGTGTCAAATGCTTTATGTAAGTCAATGAACAGAGCAACTGCAAGATGACCGTCTTTCAAGTAGTCGATCAGTGGCTGTATCACATCCATAGTAGCTTCCAAGGTTGAACTCTTCTCCTGGAATCCATATTGAGTAGAGGAAAACTGTAGGAATTCGCAGAAACGTTTTTTTATAATTTTTTCGAATATTTTCGAAAATATTGATGTCAAGCATATTGGTCTATAATTGCCTGGATTTTTTCTACATCCTTTCTTGTAGATAGGAATTATCTTAGAGATTTTACACGAGTCTGGAAAAGTGCCTACTCGAAGATGTTCATTAAGTGTTTTTAGCAATGGGTTTTTTATGATTTCATAAAGACATTTTATATCTTTGACCGTTTACAACGCAGATGAAAGTGGGTTATTTTGGCGAATTCTTCCAGATAAAACACTAGCCCATGCTGCTGAAAACTCAGGTCCAGGTCCGAAGATGAGTAACGATCATATTACATTTATGCCATGCTCTAATGCATCAGTATCTCATAAAAGCCAACAAAACCCGAAAATTCAAGAACTGCTCCAATTTGCCTGTATATTATAAAGGTCAAAGAAAGGGGTGGGTAACTAGAGAACTTATGAATGGTATCACAAACAATTTATTCCTGAAGTTAAAAATAAAATGAACGAGCTAAAATTGCTACAAAAAGCTCTGTTCTTATTAGATAATGCTCCTGGACATCCAAGAGAAGAGGAATTAATCAGTGAGGACCGAAATATTCAGGTCATGTTTCTACATCCTAATTGTACTCCATTATTACAACCAATGGATCAACTTGTAATACAGAATGTGAAATTGCATTATCGAAAATCTTTGCTACTGAATATTGTGGGACAATAAGACAATAACGTTTCGCAGTTACTGAAGCAATTGAACCTCAAACATGTGGTGTTTTCCCATGAAACGACCTGGTAATTTGTGACCCAAGAGTAAATTCAGAAATCATGAAGGAATTTATGGCCCACAAAAGATGATGATTATGACGCTGGTGACCTGTTGCCTCTTTCACGGTTGAGAGAAAAATTTTGCTAGAGAAAGAAGAGAAAAATCACGATCTACGCGATGATAGATGTGCTAACAAATGTATCTGGGGGGATACTGGGAAGCGATATGCGGCGCTGATGAGCTCCTAATAAGGGCGAAACTGGAGTCTGCCGCTTCGTTTCTCGGCATCATGCTTGGTTGCACTATTGTGGCGCTTGGGGGCTGCGTGCATGGCGGGCAGATTTGGGAACTAGCTCTTGTCAGGAGGGATTATTCATTGATCTATGGATTTTGAATGATTCGTCTTGTCTCAAATTTATATATATATATATATATATATATATATATATATATATATATATATATATATATATATATATATATATATATATATATATATATATATATATATATATATATATTCGTTCCTTAAAACAGAAAACGATCCAAGACTTCTTCGAACCTAAAAATGATCTGTGAAATGTATCACTTTCTTAAGAATATGGAGTTATATTTTCATGTTTTTCGGTGAATCACAATAATTTTGAGTTTTTCAATGAATATTTTACGTTTTTCAATAAATATATCACGTTTTCGATAAATATTTCACGTAAACACTTCAAAAAGTCTAGGAACACTTACCAATATCAATATGAATTTGATGATTCGAATTTATAGAAATCTTTCGGTTTTGTTAGGATGTATTGTATATAATGTATTCTCAAGAAAACAAAATAATATTTGACTTCTCCAAAGCACCTATTATAAAAAAATTTGAAATTTGAAAATGACGAAAATTTGGTAAAACACAAAAACAATCCTGAACTAATATTTTCGAAACGATATGGAAGCACTTATATTTTTCAGTACCCAGAAGGTCCACCTCTGTTATTAATGACACTTTGGCATCGTCGCGGCATGCTCAATATTAAATTGTCTATTACATTTTGGCCTAAGTCATTCCAAGCCCCCTGAACTGCTAATCGAAGCTCCTGTTCATGATGGAAGACGTTTTGACGCAGGAGATTTCTTTTTAGGGTGTCCCACACATGCTCGATGGGATTCAGATCTGGGGAGCAGGATGACCATGGTAGAAGATCGATATCATTCTCTTCAAGAACGTTCAAGACAACTCTTGCACGATGAGGAGGGGCATTATCTTGTTGGAAGAGTGGATTTTGACCCATTGTTTGGAGATACGGTACCACTACAGGTAAAACTATCTCATTTGCGTAAGAATTTCCCGTGAGGTTGTTCTGTATGAAAACGAGGTCAGTTCTTCCACCAAGGCGTATACCTCCCCAAAACATCACTGATCTGCCTCCCTGTCTAACAACTTCTCGAGCATGCTGGAGACGGTTTTGCTTTCCAGGTTCCCTCCATATTCGAATTCTTCCCGAATCGGGATAATAACTAAATCTAGATTCATCACTGAAGAGAACTGTGGCCCACCTCTCTTGATCCCAGTTTACGTGTTCTTGGCACCAAGCTAAACGAGCAGCGCGTTTTCCATGGGTCTGTTGTGGAACTCTTAAAGGACGTCTGGAGTGGAGTTGACCTTCATGCAGTCGATTTCTCACAGTTTGGTCGGAAATTTGTACATAATGAACTCGTGATAGCTCTTGAGCTAATTGAGATGCTGTGGTAGCACGATCTCTTCTGGCTTGTAAAACCAAAAATCGGTCTTGGGTGACTGTAGTAATCCTGAAACGACCTGTATGTCGTTCTTCTACGCTACCTGTTTCATTTGAATGCGACCATAAACGGTTTATGACACTTGGGCTACTTCCCAGAACCCTGGAACTTGAATCTTTTATTTGTGCTTACAACAGAAACAAAGTGCCAACTAACTGATTTCAAACACTAAATACATGAAATGATTATAAAGCAGCGTCGCATCTGGTGCATTTTTAGTTTTTTATAAAAAAAAACTGAAATCTGTTGCGGCACTCTACATAATTTGGTAAGAAATTGATGATGGTGTTAATTTCTTAAAAAAAATCATCCATATTGATCGTTCTGGATACGATATATCGATATTCAGAAGTGTTCCCTAGACTTTTTTGAGGTGTTTATTTCAATGAATATTTTACGTTTTTCAGCCTTGTCTTTACTATTTCAATTAAATTACCTCGATAATCCGAATATTTCAGTAATCCGAACAAGCCCTGGTCCCAAATAATTCGGATTAGAGAGGTTGTACTTCACTAATAAATTTGGATGATAAAACAGGAAAATAACTGATTACACTTTACCAGTTTTCTTTTTCTTTTTCTTTTTTCGTAACGGCAAAGGAGTTTCTTGCTTTTCTTGTTTATGTCGAGGATTAGTAGGCATTAACGATTTATGATAACTAGCAACAATTTGTACTTTCTGATTCTTTCTTTTACTTTTCCTTTTGTGTTTAATGTCCATTTGAATGAAATTAGGAATTAAGCGCGAAGGCAGGTGTCTCAACATCGGGATTTATGAAAAAATTACTATAATGACAAATACAATGACATAATATGTCAGTTCAATTTGAAAAAACTGAATGTCGCTATATTAAGAAGTCATAAGAAAAATGTTTTATACTACCTACGTTCTTCCGTTGGCTCTTCTGGCTTATAATAATTCATCACAATTCTCAGAATACATAAAAGCAGAGAGGCATTCTCCATCTTCTTGTAATTCATCAATATTTCTCCACACAATTCAGAATTTGCACTTATTCCAAGGGATTCTACAATACACATTATATTTTCTTCATCTATTTTATGTCTAGCTTTCGATTTCTCTTTATTGAAAACGAAGAAGCAAAACTCTGAAACCAAATTCTTTATTGGAACTTCAGTACTAAATACTGACAACGAGTAATCATATCGATGCTGAAACAAATAATCTGCAATCAGAATATTTAGTGCTTGATTTTCCATTGAAATATTTGCGTTAATGTTTAATGATTCCCCTATTGTTGTTGTTTTCAAAACACTAATCATTTTCATTCGTAAATATGATCTCATATTAGAAACTAATCCTTTTTGGTTGAACCAGTAGTAGAGTGTTGTTTGAAATTCTTGTGGGGACATTAAATTGTTTCTCTCTAAGGGTGCGATATTAATTGCGGGGGTTATATGTGTAATTTCTGAAGTTTCCATTTCGTCACTGTATCTTAAAAATAATATGGAGTATCAGAATATCAAAATTGAGAAGTCTTATTCAATTTTGTTTTGAACAAACGTCGATGTAAACAAAAACCATAGAAGACTAGTAGTATTTATATTCAATGACAAATTGGATTGAACCAAGTATCACAGAATACAGGTATAAATATCCAATATATAATCTCTATTTTTTGCCAGTATGAGATGTAACACAAAAACAAATATATGCCAAATATATTTTCTTTTTTTCATAGTTAGAGAAACGTAAGCTTAGTATTTTTCTTTAATTGTTTAATTATTTTCTAAATATACTTTACCCAGTGATAAGCAAGATTTTTATATTTTTTATTGAAAATAAAATCTAGGTTGGTGGGATAAAGAAAAATCGTTGAATTGACTCCGTCCCTATTGTTGGGGAATAAGGATGTTTGGACGTTTTAGTATTACCCCTCGAATTATAAAGCTGAAGCCCCCAGTAATTATAAAATAAAGTTAAATTTTATAAACTCGGAATCTACACTGGGTACACAACCTATGGTTAAACCCATTCCCAGATGCATGATTTAGAAGGGGTAATAGATTTCTACCATGCATCTGAAAGGGAAAAAGATGTAAGAAGAAGAAAATCTAGGTGCAAATAGGCGATTCTGCGTATAAATAATGCGCATTGGAATTTTGAAAACCTAACTTAACCCCGTAAAGAATTTATTTTTCTTAATTCGTGTAAAAATGCCCACAACCGATTTTAGTAACTTACGGAAAATGATTATTGAGAAAAATATTCTATAAAATATTGGACAAAAACATTGAAATCTTCAGAAACCTAAGATTGATAAAATTTCGGTGTTCTTTTTACTATGATAATATAAGGCTTTAGGAAAAAACGGATCCCAATTCGTTTCTCCAAAACTGTTTTTCAAGTAGTTGCAACTGATTCTCAAGAACCCATTTTGGTCAAAAATATTTAAAATATCTTTGAAATTCAGAAAACCAATTTTTTTGTTTAATGTGTGCTACATTTACAGTAGAAAGTTATAAAGCTTTCATTAACAAAACGAAAATTGGTTCTTTTTTGATGGTTTTTCAATACATTTTGTCGAGAAAGTACTGGGAATTGATTTTTTTTTAAATCTGCTTAGAACGATTGTCAAAATTTGTTGTTGGCACAACTGTTTTCTATACTAACACAGAGTTTCAACGCGATATGTCATTTAGTTTGTTTACAGTACTCGATTTTGTCAGTTCTCACAAGTGTGTTTTGCGATTTTTACAATAGATAAAAATATCGATCAAAGAATTTGTCTCGAATTTTGTATTGCAAGTGGAATTTCGTGTGCTGAATCGCTGAAAATGTTACAGAAGGCTTAATATGAATCTATAAAAAACACATATGAGCGGTACAGTGCATTCAACAGCCGCCGAGATGTCAAAGATTTGCCTCGCTCTCGTCGACACGAATCAATTCATATCATTTTAAACAATTGTTAGTGTATGAAATGCGTTGCCGCTCAACTACACAGTATGTCGGTAAAGTTCCCGAACTTTTGAAATAAAATATCGAAAATTACTTCTAACCAAATTTATTCCAATTAATATTCAACATAGTCCCCTCCCCTAGATATATATTTCTTTGAGCGCTCCACGAGTAATTCGAAGGCTCTCTGGAACTCCTCTGAAGTTATCGCTCTGAGACGCTCGGTGCAAGCCGCTTGAATGCTCGGTACATCTTCAAAAAATCGTCCCTTCAGATGCATTTTTAGCTTGGGAGCAAGATCTGGCGAGTATGGAGAGTGGTTGATACGTGGAACGCTTCACAATGTTCGACGGATGAGCAGGCGCATTTTAAACCAGCAAACGCCACGATCCCAGATCCTTGTACTCGGGCCTGACGCGATTAATCCGGCACTTCAGACGTTTCAACATTTCTACGTAATACGCAGCATTCACGGTGAAGCCTGGGGGCACAAATTCTTGGGGGATCAGACCTTTGGAGTCGAAGAAAACCATGAGCTTCGTCTTCACCCGTGATTTATGTTGGCGCACTTTTTGAGGCGTCGCACGGCCCGGACTGAGCCAAGCGGACGACTGCCGCTTCGTGGAAGGATCGTCACCAGTCACAATTGAGGTTAGAAAGTCTAGAGTGGTCTCGCAAGTCTCTATAAAATCTTGCTAACATTCGACGCGAATCTGCTTCTGCTCGTGTGTGAGGAAGTGCGGAACAAATCGAGAACAGACCTTCCTACGGTTAATTTTTTCTATCAAAATTCAAGCTACACTATCCTTACTCATGTTCAGTTCGTTTGCTAACATTCTGAGAGACATGTGGCAGTAGCGCGCGCACACAAAGCCAGACGTTTCCGAGCAGCTCAAAAATAGCGAGAATTCGACCGATCCCAAAGAAAGGAAAGAAGTCCTAACTCCAAAACTACCGCCCTGTTGCACTTTTTTCCATTATCTCCAAAGTGATGGAGAGAGTCATAAATGATGAACTCATCAAATATCTTGAGTTGCAGGGAATTATTAACCACCGTCAGTATGGTTTTCGCAGGCAAAGATCGACAGGAGATCTGCTCGCCTACATCACTCATGTTTGTACATCAACGATGGAAAAGCATGGGGAATCCAGAGCAATAGCAGGAGTACCTCAGGGATCCATTCTTTCGCCAACCCTGTTTCTGTTGCAGATAAACGATCCTCTGTCATCTACAGAGGACAAGATCTTCAGGTTTGCACACTATTGTACCCAGGTTTCGTCTTTCAGTAGTCTGCGGCTGATTACAACTGCGTCAGAGATGTCAACAAATCAATAACTTAAACTCTGACTTACAGAGGATATCTGAGTGAGATCAGTTGAACCTGGTGAGCTGGAGAACTTCCTCTAATGATACAAGGCCAACAAATTGCATACAAATATTCGATGCACTTTCTGGGAATAACGGTCAACTCCGGGTTTTGCTGGCATGAACATGTATCAGCAATAGCTAAGTCGGCATCAGCTAAAGTTAGTTTTTTTTAGAGCCAAGCGATACTTCGCGTCATCTCAGCTGTTGCGCATTCCGTTGGCAATGCGTCGCGTCTCTAGCTGCTCCGTTTAATGCTGCAATGAATACAATTATGGATTCAGGGTTTCTCCCACCAGAGTGGAAAACTGCATATGTTGTACCGGTCTTCAAGAAGGGGAATAGGTTGACAGCCATCAACTACAGACCTATAAGTCTTACCTGTATCACTTGCAAATTTATGGAAAAAATGATTGTCCATGAGCTTACCACCTTCTTACTCTCGAACGGCACCATATCTAACTCGCAACATGGTTTCTTGCCTCAAAGATCAACAGTGAGCAACCATTTGACTTGTCTTAATAAATGGACTAAATCATTTGATGAAAACGACCCCACTGACATCGTTTGCCTGGACTATGAGAAGGCTTTTGATCGTGTTCCACACAGGAGACTGTTGCTGAAACTAGAGCACTGTGGTGTGCGGGGTAAGCTTCTGAAATGGATCGAGAGCTTTCTAAGGGGTCGGAGCTGCAGAGTGCGAGTTGGTCAGTCCTTTTCTGATTCCTACACGATAGCGGCGTTCCCCAGGGTTCGGTGCTTGGCCCGTTGCTTTTCTTGGTGTACATAGCAGACTTAACCCAACTGATTCAATCTTTGCAGATGACACGAAAATGTTTACACATCCCCTGGTTAATCCCAATATGCTACAAGACGACCTCAAGAGATTGGAAGTGTGGACTGATGCTTGGCAGCTTCAAATTAATGCTGAAAAGTGTAATGTTTTGCATCTGGGAACAACTAATCCAGCCACGACTTATACGTTGAATGGGACTCAGCTCAAGAGCATATCTGAACAAAAGGACCTTGGTATTGAAATTCGTTCTGACCTCAAACGGGAAACCCTCATAGCCCTTATTGTCAAAAAAAGCAAATTGCTTATTTTCCTGATACAGAAAGTCTTCACAAGTAGGTCAGTCGATACAATATGCAAACTGTACAAAACCTATGTAAGACTTTTGGAGTACAGACATAGCATTTGGAACCCATACTTCATAAAGGACGTGGAGTTAATCGAAAGAGTTCAAAGAAGAGTGGCAAGTATCCTCACAGAAACCAGGCCGCTACCCTATCTCCAGAGACTTGAAGTATTTGGCCTGTCAACTCTCAAGCACAGAAGACTCAGAGGTTCATTTAAGATACTTTATAACCACTATCATGTTGAAGTGGACATATTCCATCGCAGCTCTAATACTATCCTCAGAGGACACGGCCTTGGGTTGAGGAAGGAAAGATGTGCTAAACTTCCACGAGAGAACTTCCTCAGTAACCATGTTGTGTATCCTTGGAATGGACTCAGTGAAACCACAGTGACTGCCCTGTCGATTAACACCTTCAAGAATAGACTAGACAATGAGAAGGAGCTACGAGACCTTAGTCTGGTGCACGACTTCTGATCATGTTTTTCCATCCTTCATATGTGATCAGAATGTGCAACCTGTTCTGTGATAGACATACTGTGATGTACTTAGTTGCAGTCTTCTTTAACTGTGATAATGTTAGTTTAAGAGTTTTTTGGCACTGCAAAAAATTTTTATGCAGTATCGCATTTTTCCGCCCACTGCTGATCTCTAGTAATAATAATAATAACATTCAAAAAGGGAGAATCATAGATGGTGAAACACAACTTTCAAACGGTGATATTATACAGTGTATGAAAGATGGCGAAATGTACAAATATCTGGTATACCAACAAGCCAGACTGCTAGACCAAAAACAAAGGAGAAGATTGGTTCAGAGTACAGTCTGCGTCTGAAGACTGTGCTGAAGTCAATGTT
Source organism: Cryptolaemus montrouzieri (assembly GCA_013387265.2). Lineage (NCBI taxonomy): Eukaryota > Metazoa > Arthropoda > Insecta > Coleoptera > Coccinellidae > Cryptolaemus > Cryptolaemus montrouzieri. The sequence goes on from JABFTP020000001.1 coordinate 6,219,694, forward strand.
GAACTCGGGGAATGTAGTCAAAGCAATGAACACCTACGCCATTCCAGTGTTGCTTTACTCATTTGGAATAATCAGATGGACTAAGACAGGACTGAATGGTATTCAAAGGCAAACCCGAACGATGCTGACAAAGTACAATAATCACCATCCAAAACAGTCTGTGATAAGAACACACTAAATCTTGCTACCAGTGATAACCTGCTGAATCTACCTTTCCTATCAGATACTGAAAAACAAGAGCAATGGTCAAGAAAGGAATTGCATGGACGATATCACCATGAGATTAATTAACCACACATCGACAAAGAAGCTTCCAAAAAATGGTTGATTAAAGGAGAACTATTCGCGGAAACAGAAGGATTCCTTATGGTCATTCAAGACCTAGTCATCGCTACAATCAACTACAAAAAATTTATAATTAAGGACGGAACATTACAAACAGATAAGTTTAGAAAATGCCATTTAAGATCAGAGACTATTCAGCATATTATCCATCAGAAACTTGCACACAAGTACGGACTTCTGAATACCTTCCAGCCATATTACAAGTATCAACCGGCGCCCGTATTGGAAAATGACTCTATCAGATTATACTACGATAGGCCTGTTATCACTGACAGAATGGTGACGAATAATAGGCCGGACATAGTAGTGTATGATAAGAGAGCCAGAACAGCAATGCTGGTGGACGTCGCCATTCCAAATAATAACGTGCTGAACAAGTTCCAGGAGAAAAAGTCCAAATACACAGACAGGATAGTTAGGATATTTATGTCAAGTATATTGTAATCGAGCCTATTCCCTTTGATTGCTGAATCTGGGAAAGGTAAATTATATCCAGCTAACAGATGAGTTAGTGCATAAGTCCATGATAATAAATAATAATAAGGCGCAGATTCGACCTGTTTTGGAATATTGTTCCCATGTATGGGGATCTGCGCCCAAACATTCGTTGTGGATTTTCGATAGTGTGCAAAAACGTGCTGTACGCCTCATCGACGACCCAGAGAGCACTCGCGATCTCCAACCGCTGGCTCTCAGAACACAAGTTGTTGACCTTTCTCTGTTTTACAGATACTTCCACGGAAGATGTTTCAAGGGGCTGAAAGACTTTGTTCCGGGAAAACTCATGTTTTGCAGCAACGCTAGGCTGGCAAGGAGTTCTCATCATATGGCGGTACATTTAACGACCCCTCGAACCTCTCTCAATAAGAATTTCTTTGTTTACAGGGTCGGTGAGCTGTGGAACTCGCTTCCGTCCAACATCTTCCCGTCTTACAATTTTGCCCTCTTCAAGAAGCGAGTAAACAGACACCTCAATTCTTCCTAGGCGATCACTTATGTGGTGTAACAGATTCGCCTATTTCTGGGAAGCGTGCATAAAAAAAAAATTGCAAAAAATAATCCACTAGTGTAAGAGAAATACGGACTAAAGATTTCTTTAATACCCATTATTTGATCTTTTTCTATATTTATTTTATTTTTCTGCAAAAGAACGTCATTTTTCTTGGGAATCTTACTTAGAATATTTCATTCGAAAGATCATATTTTATTTTTATTACATCTATTAATCGGGTTATTGTTACTAGAAATGATCGTTTCTCCAATCAATGGGAAAAAAATTTGGTACAAATAACGTCAGATGTCTATATTATACAGGTATTCGTTTGAATAGGAATCACAAAAATTCAGAAAATATATTTATTGTTTTCAACGAAACTTTATAAACTATTTCCATAAATAATAGATATACAAGGACCTGTACACAAAAGAACAAACGTTTTACACTTACAACTCATGTACCTCAAAATAATTATATAAATTTAGCTTCAACTTAACCTTCAAATTGGAAATAAAATGTTCTCACCTAAGGTATCTACAATGGAAAGAGGCACAAAGACTTATATATTATATTTATAAAAATTTCAGAGTTAAAAAATTAGGCCTACATATAAATGCAAATTAACATCTTTTGATGTTCTTTGGAGAATTTACGCCTGTTATTCTTAACCAAGATTTTGAAGGGGTACTAGTTAGTGGTAAGCTTGCCTTTTGAGGAGATGTGCAGCTAAGAGGGGAATCTGCGTTTTTCTGATATCTCCAACTGAAAATGAAGACAAAAAATTACAAATGTCCATTCAAAACTATATGCAGGATGGTTAAAACAGACACGGTAATATTTAAGGAGGAAAGTCATTTCATGCAAAAAGTTCATTTAAACATACCGATTTACAGGGTGTTTGAGTTTATTCGAAAGATGCAGTTAAATTCGAATTTTCCATAAACCGCTTGAGATATTGGGGAAAATTTTTGGGGTGTCGAAAACTTCCAAAGACGCATAATTCTCAATACGAAACAATATTATGGGTATTGGCACAACGCAGGTTATTCCCGAAGGAACTGATTTTTTCAAAAATATAAAATATTTTTGAATTTTCTAATTAGTTTGCAAGAAAAAAGATCCCTTAACATTTTTTTGTAGAACGCCAAGTTTTTGAGTAAAAAAATGTTGAAAAGAATAAGAAAAGAAGGTCCTGCATTTCATTGTACGACACGCAGTCTTCGATTGAAAGAATCATCGCAGTGTATTTCTTTTTATCATTAAATAACCTATGTTTGAAAATCAAAAGGTTTAATACAAGGGCAATACAGTGCCCAGGTATGTGTATTTTATCACTCTATCGATTTGTTGTTGGTTGAGTATTAGATGTTCGTGTGGGATTTGATTTTTGCTGATCACCATGTATTTTGTCTTGTTGACATTAATATCTAGACCGTACTCCATGCTGACTTCTACTACTCGCGTCATCAGTTGTTGTAATCCACTCACACTATCTGCCATAATTACTGTATCGTCAGCGTACCGTCACGTCCTCAAGAGCTTTCCTAAAAATGTGTTCCGAGTACACATTGAATAATAGTGGAAAAAGCAAGCATCCTTGTCTTACGCCTCGGGAAATACTTATCGCCGTTGACTGTTCTTCGTCTATGGTTATACACGCTAACTGTCCCCAATATAGTTGTGATATTATGGACAGATCTTTTCCGTCGATACCTACAGGGATTTCCACCGGGACCGTCCGGTAAAACTTTTTAAATTCCAATTACAATATCAAGCTGAAATTTTATACGCGGCCATAACTAGCGATTTCCAATTGAAGTGAAATATTTTCGAAGTGATACCATTTCCGGTTATACCGGAAGTGGGTCATCACTTTGTTATTTCAATCTACCTTTTTTATTATACATCTAGAACCGACATTTGAGCAAGGCATAAAATACCCAAGTTGTTGGCACTTATCTGTCAAAACTTTTGACAGATTTAATTATTTTTGTTATAAACTCGATTTTTGAGGAACATTTAAAAAATTGTAGCACGTAGATCTTTTGCACTACACACACAATTTTTGCTTGGGTGGATAGAAGAAGGATCAAGGAATTTTTAAGCAGTCTACACATGTCAGATGTTTATTGCGTTGTTTTGTATGATTTTTTTCAATTTGGCCTTTTTCAAACAGCAATAACTCAATTTTTTCAAATGGCACGTGCCAATTTTTATATCGCCATCAGATGAAGCGTCAAATTTCAGATGGAATTGTATCAGCATGTACTATACCCATCTCTTATAGTTCCAAAATAATTTGGGAATATATTGAATTTTGATGATTTTGCAAGAACTAACAGAGAATGCTTTGAAATATTTGAATCAAGTAGCTGAACTGGCTACGCTCACCTGACAGGTTCCTAAAATTAATGTACTTGTCACTTCGTTCATTCGAATTTGATATTTCAACAAGAATTGTCGTTATTTCAGATTGAAAATATCCAAAATTACAACACATTTGGAATAAAACCACTGGTTATTCAAACGAAAATATATTTAATCTTTTTTTAATTCATTTTAGGATGTCAAAAAGTAGTGGGTAGAAATTGCAGGCAATTCAATAACCAATTTCCAAATTTACCGTCTATGAGTAAAATAAAATTTCGAAGCATTAGAAGCAATTTTCTACAATTCGGATGAATAAAAATTGTAGGAACTAAGCGAAAACCAATCATCGAAGATAATTACATTAATACGAATAAATGATAGCAATCATCATAGGAGAAAACTAATTTACGATCTGAATAAATGTTCAATATGGGCCCCATTTTGCTCGATACACTTGACAGCTCGTATACGAACATGATGAGTTGCCCTCCTAGTTTCCTCAGGATCAATATTACGAAAAGCATTATGAATGCGGTCTAGTAACTCTTCTTTACTCCTTACAGGAATAAAATACATTTCACTCTTGATTTTTCCCCATAAATAAAAATCAAAGGGCATCAGGTGCGGAGAAAGCGGAGGCCATAAATTTGGTCCTTGATTACCCCACCATCTATCCTCGGACATTCCTGTTAGCTGACGATCTACAGCTCGTGTTTTATGTGCTGGTGCACCATCCATTTGGTAATAGCAATCCCTCAGAATGTTAAGGGGTAATCCATCTAAAAATTTGCTAATGTTCCTAACAAAATTTGCAGGTATCTTTGTCCATTAAGATTTTCCTCATAAATGTGATAAGCCAAATAATTATTCATTAAACTTGCAAAAACGTTCACGCTGAATTTATTTCGGAAATCAATAACCTCAATGAAATGAGGATTTTCTGAGGCCCAAAAATGTCGATTTCTCCTGTTGGTTATTCCACTTTCATTGAACTTGGCTTCATCAGACCATATAATTTTTTGCAGAATTGTCTCATCTTTTTGAAGCCGAATTAATAAATTTTCACAGAAATTTAGCCGCTTGGGAAGGTCTGTTGGTTTCAATTTTTGTAGTCTGATAAAAGAATACGGGTGCATGTTATGTTTCTTAAGGATCCTTTGAATGGAAGTATAACTCAATCCTATATCCATTGATGCTGACTTAATGGACGCATGTGGATTGGCACGAAAATACGCTAGCGTATTAATTTGATTGTCGTCGTCCTCGAGAATTGGTTCTAATCCTTCGAATATTTGTTTTACTCATAGGCGCCGAATTTGGAAATTGGTTATTGAATTGCCTGCAAGTTCTATCCACCACTTTTTGACATTCGCCATGAATTAAAAAGAGATTAAACATATCCTCGTTTGAATGATCAGCCAATTTATTATCAATCTGGTGTTTTTCAAAAATTTTCACTTCAAATTACCAACAATTTCTGCTGAAATATCAAATTCGAATGAACGAAGTGACAAGTACATTAATTTTAGACACCTGTCAGGTGAGCGTAGCCAGTTTAGCTACTTGATTCAAATATTTCAAAGCATTCTCTGTTAGTTATTGCAAAATCATCAAAATCCAATATATTCCCAAATTATTTCGGAACTATAAGAGATGGGTATAGTACATGCTGATAGAATTCCATCTGAAATTTGACGCTTCATCTGATGGCGATATAAAAATTGGCACGTGCCATTTGAAAAAAATGAGTTATTGCTATTTGAAAAAGGCCAAATTGAAAAAATCATACAAAACAACGCAATAAACATTTGACATGTGTAGACTGCTTAAAAAATTCCTTGATCCTTCTTCTATCCACCCAAGCAAAAATTGTGTCTGTAGTGCAAAAGATCTACGAGCTACAATTTTGGAAATGGTATCACTTCGAAAATATTTCACTTCAATTGGAAATTGCTAGTTATGGCCGCGTATAAAATTTCAGCTTGATATTGTAATTGGAACTTAAAAAGTTTTTAACGGACGGTCCCGGTGAATATCCCTGTATATTGCCCAAAATTTCGATTAATTTGTGATGTTGTACTCGGTCGAAAGCCTTACTATAGTCCACAAAGCAAGCATATACATCGCAGTTAACATCTCTGCACCTCTGGAACAGCACCTGAATACTAAATAGGGCTTCTCCAGTGCCTACTGATCTCGAAATCCAAACTGAGTCTCCGACATGTGTTCTTCACAGATCCTATATATTCTTTAGTGTATAATTTTTAGGAAAAGCTTTAACAGATGGCTCATAAGAGAAAGAGTTCGATAGTCTTCACATTTCTTTGCACCAGGTTTTTTAGGTATTATGACGAACTCTGATAATAACCATTCCTTGGGTATTTCTCCAGTTTCGTGGATGTGGTTGAACAGGTTTGTGATTTTTGCGATTGCAGAGTCGCCTAAAAGTTTGAGGAACGCGGATCTGTTATCTGGAACGCGGATGTGTTATCTGGCCCAGGAGCCTTCCCTTCTTTTATTTGTCTTACTGCTGCTCTTACTTCTTCGTTGGTGATGGAGGGCCCTGATCTATCCAATATCTGTGGCTGCTGTGGTCTTACGTCCTGGAGTAGTTCTGTGATATATATCTCCCAGAACTTTATTTTGTCTTGTTTATCTATGACTATAATCCCTCGATTATCCATCAGTGTACATATTGTTTTGGGCCTATACATGCCAGCCTTTCGTTTAACTTTTTTATGGATGTTAAAACTGTTACATTTCAGCTGCAGAGGGCAATCTTCTTGGAGTTTTCTTTCTGTGGCTTCTCTGATCTTCCTTTGTATTTGTCTATGTATTATGAAGTATTGCGGTGTATCTTTCGCGAGTATTCTTCGTTCCATCATTTGTAGGATTTCGTCCGTCATCCACATTTTTCTTTTTATGTTTTGATCTGGCTTTAAATATTTGTCGCTTGCAATATTAACTATGCTGCTTAGCCTTTCTAGTTCGGAACACACCCTTTGACTGCTATTTTCTTTTTGCATTCGTTCAGCTAAGTAGTTTCTTACTTCTGCTTTCGTGCTCGGATTTTTTGTCATACCTGTTTTTCCTTTGTCTTTTCTTCACAGTTTTTAATTTTAGTTTTAATGTATCACTACAGGAGTATGGTCTGACATTATGTCTGCCCCAGGATAGGTTTTGACCGATGTGAAAGAGTTCTGGTATCTCTTGTTAACCAGTAAATAGTCAATCTGGTTTCTAACTATATGTTCTGTCGAGTCGAGTGGCGATCTCCAAGTGTACAACTTCTTCTTATTTCCTTTTACAATGTGTTTGGGAGTGTACTACCTCCTTGGTGGTAATTTGAAGAAGGTATTAAGTACTGCCAACTTCTTTTCTGCGGCAAACATTACTAATCTGCCAAATGCCAAAAGATCGTTTTTCTTGAAAAATAATTGGAAAATTCAAAAATATTTTTTATTTTTGAATTTTAGCTTCCTAGTTTCTTCTTCGAGAATAACCTGCGTTGTGTCCATACGCGCAATCGCCACTGGTGAGTCCATATATATTGTTTCATCTCATTCGTATGATATATATATATATATATATATATATATATATATATATATATATATATATATATATATATATATATATATATATATACAATATCTCAAGCGGCTTACGAAAAATTCAAATTTAACTGCATCTCTCGATTAAACTTTAACACCCTGTAAATCGATAACGAAGTATTCGCGGACCTATGTTTATATAAACATTTGTCATGAAATGACTTCAGCAATCACCTCATTAAATATTGCCGTGTCTTTTTTGAACAGTATGTGTACAGGGTTTACCAATAAGGGCGCTGGGATTTCAAAACGTCATAAAAACTCTCTGAGTAAACGTCAAGCCTTTTGTTTTTCAGGAAACATCAACAATTCATGAAGCCGAACTACACAAATGAATAGTCTCTCAAAATTATACAAACTTACTGCGAAAATAAGCGACCTGAATCGACTATACTGCGTTTAGTGAAAAGTTGAATCGAAATTCACGCTGTTGGTTGTAAAGCTTCCTTCAAGATCAAGAAATGCAAGGAGCGCCGAAAGTATTGCAGCCATTAAAGCCAGTGTTCACGAAAATAAGGAACAGTCGATTACTCGTCGTTCGCAAGAGTTGGGATTCTTACAAGTGACTGTTTGGCATATTTTGGGGAAGGCCTTGGGCCTGCATCCATACAGAATCCTTCTCACCCAAGAAGTATTACCAGGTGACCCACAAGAGCGCCGTGTGTTTATATATTTGGCCTTACGGCGGCTAGACGAAGATAACAATTTTCACAAGAAAATCATCTTCACTGACAAAGCTCATTTTCGGCTTAATGGCTTTCTCAATAAGCCAAATTGTCCATTTTGTTGTGAGTCAAACCTAAAAGAGATATCGGAGAAGCCTTTGCATCTGATTGGTAATATTGAGAGCGCTATCAACGAAATAGAGTCAGCTGTTTCTCTGAGAACCATGTAAAATTGGGTTGAGAGAATGCGGTTCTACTGGCGTTGGCAAGGCGGCCATATGAAAGATGTTGAATCCCATAATTAATGTTATAAAATTATCTACAAAATAAAAAAAAAGTACCTCAAAATCTCGAAGCGTTCTATTATTATTAATTCATGAAATCTCAGCGTCCTTATTGGTAAAACCGATATTTGGTCTATATTTTTACCTCATTCTTTCCTCATCCGAGAATTGTGCCACATTGTGTTTCCACAAATAAATATTCGGATATACAATCTTATCAATATCACATCCCGAATATTTAATAGCGTTGAATACTGCACCATCAGTCTTCGATGGGAATTTCCTATAAAAAACAAATATATATAAAAAAAGTACAGTGTGGAGTTCTGTAGTTGTTTGTACTTAAAGGTGAATTCCAGCTGAAGGGCTAAAAACAACCAAAACTAACGGTAACAGAAAACGGAACTATGAAATCCAACTAGACAGCAAAAGTTGGAATAAAATATTATAGTACAAACGTATGTAGAAGCAAAAGGCTGTGATAAAGATTTGTAACGAAAATTTTACTATTCGAGTACTTTCATAAGTGCGACAGTTTTCCTTTGAAATTCATTATGCACCCTCCATTCCAAAAGTAGCTGAACTATTTTAAAAAACATTACTACTAGTGCCATCTGTTGTAATACCGTACCCGTCGATAACTTGGTACTTCATTGACACCTGTTAAAAATTTCATGATATTTGTAACATGCTAACTGCACTTTACATGTTGCTTCTATTCTAAACTAATACTAGTTGTTTCTATTTTCGAAAAGTTCGGTTACTTTTGGAACGGAGGGTTTATGCACTATTTTCATCATTTTTTACATTTAAAAATACAATGGTTTATGTGGTAGTGAGTTACTTGATTTTAAAAAATCAGCACTTATGAGCAAAACATATCACAAATGGATTCCTGAATGAAACACACCAACATTTTCGAAGGTTTTGACATATTTGAATCTCACATTGAGTAGATGAAAAAAAACCATCCCCCCTTTAGTATACAGGGTATTACATAATAGTATGTCACAACTTGAGGGGGTAAATCTACGTGCAGTTTGAAGAAAAAAGTTCATATAAACACAGGTCCGCAAAAGCTTCGTTACGGCGCTACAGGGTGTTGAAATTTCCGGAAAATTTGGTTTTTGCAGTTTTTGAGAAATTCAGCCCAAATATGGAATGCAAGCTATTTTTTACAGCCTCCATCATAACACGTCCTAGATTTTAACTGAAATTCGCAAGTTCTTTTTTCGAGGCCATGTCCCTTTTGCCCTTTCAAACTTTTTTGCAGTAAGCCACTGATCAGCGTACAATCAATTTTCGTCATCTTCGTTCAATTTAGAACGTTTTTGACACCTATAATTTTTTCGTATCTCCAACCGTTGAAAAATTATTGAATTTGAATTATTTGTATTCTACGTTATCCGCTAAATAAAAATTATGATAAAAATACTCGATAGGTATGCCCAAAATTTGCTTTTATTTTGATAGCTCATCTTCTGAGACTCAACTTATACTTATTCAATATCAAACTAAAAAAAAGAACAATTAAAAACTAAATAAATTGCTGAAAATGTCCTCCACCTGCAAGAATACAGGCTTCTGTCCTTCTTCGCATATTATCACGCAATCTTCGAAATATTCCTGGGGTATTTCTTATCGTGTCACAAGAGGTTATCATTCGATTTCTCAATTTTTCTACAGTGTTCACTGGAGTGGTATAAACTAAACGTTTGAAATATCACCAAAAGAAAAAGTCTAAACTATTTAAGTCTGTGGACCTAGGAGGACATGGTTGTGGCCCACCCCGACCTATCCATCGGTTGTTGAATGTATTATTCAAGAATTCCCTAGCTTCTCAACTGAAATGTGCTGGTGCCCCGTCATGCATGAACCACATTATGTTTCTCACCAAAAGTGGCACATCCTCGAGCAATAAAGGTAACTCCTCCTCAAAAAATTGCCGATAAGCGGGACCGTTTAGTCTGTTAGGCAAAAATGGCCCAATCAAATAATTTCCAATTATTCCGACCCAGACATTAAGTGAGAATTGTTCTTGATGATGAGATTCTTCAATCAAATGGGGGTTTTCCTCAGCCCAATAATGATTATTGTGAAAATTTGTGATTGCAGTTCTCGAAAAGTTAGCTTCGTCTATGAACATTATTTCACTATCAAAATGAGCATTTTCTCTAATTTTATCTAAGAACCATTGGCAGAAATTCAGTCTTGAAGGAAAATCTCGAGGAAGTAGAGTTTGGACGAGTTGAATATGAAACGGGTACAATAAAAAGTCGTGGAGAATCCTCCAAACTAGAACATGTGAAATATTCAACTGATTTCCAATTTTTCTTGTACTCACATGAGGATTCAAATCAATACAATTCAAAACTGCTTCCTCAATATCTGGAGTTCTCATAGTTTGAGTTGCACCTATTAAATGATTATTTGCAGTAAAAGTACCAGTTTCCCTCAACCTTCTGTGGATATTTGAAAATGTTCCCCTGTTTGGAAAACGCACCTGATATAATCGCCTAGCTTCTGTTGTGTTTCCGTCAGCCAGACCGTACATGTAATGGATATCAGCGAATTCGGCGTTATTAAAATTAGCCATTTTTCCTTACAGCAATAACTTCAAAAGTCTTAAAACTAATCGTTAATTTAATAAACAAATCGAGTAGACACTGCTTCAACTTTAGCAACTGTCAAAATAAATAAATAAATGAAAAAAATCAAAGCCTCCTAGTCATTTTTTTAATTAGAAGTGCTTTCAATTCAGCGAATGCATACAATCGTTTAATAATTTTTTGCTCGAGAACTGTCGGAAATACGAAAAAATTACAAGTGTCGAAAAAGTTTCTAGATTGAACGAAGATGACGAAAATTGATTGTACGCTGATCAGTGGTGTACTGCAAAAAAGTTTGAAAGGGCAAAAGAAGACATGGCTCCGGAAAAGAAAACACCTTGTAGATTCTAGTTAAAATTTAGGACGTGTAACGATGGAGACTGTAAAAAATATCTTGCATTTCAAATTTGGGCTGAATATCTCAAAAACTGCAAGAGTTTTGAGGAACAAAACAATTTTTTCCGGAAATTTCAACACCCTGTAGCTCCGTAACGAAGCCTTTGCGGACCTATGTTTATATGAACTTTTTTTCTTAAAATTGCACATAGATTTACCCCCTCAAGTTGTGACATACTATTATGTAACACCCTGTAGATAGGGATACACTATAAAATTTAATAACATGCCTACATTTGGAACAGCTAGTGAAGGAATATGCACAAATATAATTTTATGAAAATTTTTTCTCTTACCCTTCTATATATGCGTCATAGTCATCCAAAGATCTAGCATCATCAAACTCATCATCATCATCTTCTTCTTCAGACAAATCTGGAGTAGCTGTTGGCGTGAAATAAGATTCGCTCAGAATGCAGTTTTCATCTAAGCAGTTCATCTCTGAAATTCGAAATCTGAATATAAAAATTGCTATGAAACAAATAGATACGATTCTATTAGATTTGAATCAAAACATTAACTGAGGATTGGTTCAAGAATAGAGTTATATGGAGTAGAGTTGTGTGACCTCATGAAACGAAATAAAGTCCATAATCTCTTCTATTATCCAAACTGATGAACAAATCCTAACCTATCATATATCGAATGACTACACAGTGATGTATTCAGTATACTTGAATGTATTGAAACATATACCGACTGTCCACGCAAGATGGGACATTAAAAGTATATGGAGAAAGGAATGACATTTTTTTTGTCATCTTGAATATTATTCGAACTAAGTTCCGAAAATATTTTCAATGCACTTCCGGTTATACCGGAAGTTAACACAATCTTTGTTATTTCGAATAGCATAATGTATGTATCTATTTTTTTTATTGTGGAAAATTAAATTCTGAACAATTTTTGCTCACATCATTGCCACCTGAAATCACGGAAAGGAAGATATGAATTTTTCAATCGGAACTTTGCGATTTTTGGTTGTCTCTTAGAAGTTATCATAAAAATACTAAAGATCATTCAATATCGATTATTTGTAGCTCATTGTAAGTAAAGAGGCTCATTCAGCACAATTCAATGCATTTAGAGGCTTCCAAAGAATGTGACAAATCGCAGATCATTCAAAGGTACAAAAGTCCGTTTTTTCAAATTGGACTACCTATTTTTGCACATACCATTTAACTCGTGATATTAATAGGCATCGATATGTTATAGGTTTCCCTATACTCAAAATGTGTCATATGTTCAAGCAACAACAATTAATATCTCAATAGTTGTACATCTGAAGCTTTGAAATCGATGTTGAGGGCACAATTTTTTTTTGTCCTCAAATTTCTGAAAATGTCAAATATTTCGGAAACTATTTAAGATAAAATGAATTTCGAACGAAAATTCTAGAACGGCCATTCAACCGAATGTTGTTTTAACAAGTACAACACCGGAATTTCGATCTTGAGCGCGCCGCTTGCGCATCTTGCTGGTAATTCATTATTCAAAATAAGGTTTTGAACTTATGATCAATCACTTACCTTCCTTTTCTTCCTGGAATAGCCTTCTAACAGGATCCAAAGAGCTTCCCAAAGTATATTTCTTAGAATTATTTCTTTGAAAATTCGCGTTTTTTCGCGATCTTCTAGCATAAAGAACACAAGTACAGGGTGTCAGTCCCTCCCAAATCTCAACGCAGTCTTCTTCTGTTACATTATCACAATGGGGTCCCAAACTACCAACGAACTGGCTCAGGATCGAGTGTGCAAGGCACAAAAGCTGCTTCTTAATAGAAGTCCCCTTTTTCGGTACCACATCTTTAGAGTTGGCGCTTTCGTCGTCCGACGAGAAGCAATCGAAGGATTTCGAGCAGATTTCTATCAACGATTCGATCTTTCTGAACATCTCGATCTTTTCGAATTCTTCGTTAAACTTGTAATAAAGCTTTTGAGCTATTAAATTGGACAATCGGCAATGGACGCACTTGAAATTTATGTTGGAAAACCTATTGTCATCCATGTAGCTTAAAATAACTATTTCTAACTGTTTCATTTCAGTATCTAAAATGTTTATCAAATTTCCGTTAACGGCATTCAGTATATTATTAGCAAATCTTGTGGCGAAAACCTCGCACGCCTTTTCCAAACATAGAAATGGACTAAAATTTTTTGAAATTTTCGAGTCTAACTCGTCTTGAAAGCTGTTTTCCGCGCTACTAATACTACTGTTAATGTGAAAAGCTTGCAATATTTGACAGAGATCCGAGATATTATGTTCCGATCTCATTGAAGCATTTGACCTTGAAGTATCCAATACGCGTGTTTTCAAATGATTTTCCAATAATCGTAAACCTTCTTCTGAAGCGATGTCTACAAAACTGTCTAAAAACGGCCAATATTCTTTCCATGAAATATCATACTGCGAAGCCAGACTCTTTCCAACTAGTTCTAACCCCTTCAAAGGATCTTTATATTTCATTGAAGCCACACTGCCAAGTGAAGAATCAATTTTTTTTGTAGGAGTACTAAATTTCAAAGATCTAGGTGGTGTTTTCCAGACTTTCCTAAAATGCTCTGCACCTTCTTTATCCATTGGCCCAGCATATGCTTGAATTTCTAACCTGGGACTAGAGGGATGAGTGTTGAAAACCTAAAAACAATTTTTGGGTATTAAAATTGAGAATAACAGCAACTTGGATGAATAACAGGAAAATCCACACCGAGCCATTGTAATATTTTGTTCGACAAAAACTATACTGATAATATAAGTCATCTAACTGTACAATGGCTCGGTGGGGATTTTCCTGTTATTCATCCAACTTGTCATCTTTTAAATAAAGTGTAGATTAAAGTTAAACCTTGTGTTTTTATCTCATTTATTAAAATTGCAATAACAGTAAAAAGCTAATTAATAGTGAGCAACTAACTCTGAAACTTAATATTCCTGAGTGGCATATTTGCACTTACTTCAGCTGGCTAATTGCCAGCTGAATTCAAGCAGTTTTGAAATAATTCCGCTTTGCAGTTTGAATAGAAAACTGATTTCTCAGGGGCTCAGGAACATTGTTTCTGAGTACGGGCTTAACGAACCCGAGGTACCCAAGCTGAACCTGGCAGTAGGTATAAAATGCAACTTATCCAATGATGTACAATCTAAGGAATAAACGGGTGAATCGACATTGTACCACCATAACCTCTTGTCGCGTTCAAGATTTAGAAAGAGGGTCTTGTTCGGAAAGTGAGTCACAGTCTCCTCGGTTAGCGACGGAAGCAGCGTGATATCGAGTAGGGATACAAGACAAAGCCAAGTGGGAAAGGACATCAATACATCTTAACCGACTCTTGATGTTTCAACGGTGGCGCAAGCCATTATGCCTACGACCACGAGAGCCGGACTCCCTAGGAAACGCATGAAGTGGACCCCAGAAATGAATTCCTTCATTATGCGTTCCTATTACAAGAATATATAATATATATATATATATATATATATATATATATATATATATATATATATATATATATATATATATATATATTACAGCACATACAGATACGCGTTATATCGAGCAGAGAATTTCGGGCAACGAAGAACAATCGTTAAAAACAGGCTACTTTCTTCAGAAACGCTGCAAAGCATACGAGAAGAGATCATAATGGAACTCAGAAGTGAAGATGATACTCATAACGGTATACCTACGTCAATGAAAGTGTTAGAGATAACATCGAAGCCATGGAAACGAATATTAACATAGAGCGCCCCCCTGAGACGAACCAGCAGAACGAATTTATGTATTTAGCACAATCAGAACTCAACAGAGCAATAACTGAACTCAGTGGTAGTAACCCTACTAAACGACCTAAACTGCCCAAACTCAAGACGAACAAGAACACCAATATCATCCTAGCAAGCATAAACTCAGTGTTTGAAGAATACACTGACCAGAACACCTTGGACAAAATACACACTTTGATTTACTGTGGAGCGGTAGTGGCTCTTCGACTACACAAACAACAAGTCTCCACAACTCTAATTCGATCTGAGCCAAAACGCGTCAGAAAACTACCATGGCAAAAACGACTGGAGAAGGATATTGACGATATTAGAGCTGAGATCGGTCGCCTCACACAATTCCTGAGAAACAATTGAAATCCCATATACGAAAAATTCATAGAAAAATTGGTACGAACACAAAACACCCTGATCACAAACAACATATCGACGTGTATATGGACACTTTGAAGCAGAAACTCCAAGCAAAAGCAAAGAGGCTCTCAAGATACATCAAGGGTACTGAAAGGAAACATCAAAACCAAAGGTTTTTTTTCCATGGCTTATCAGTATTGTGTCGTCAGCGTATTGTAGTATGTATTTCTTTTTGGTTGCTTGTTTAGTGTGTATGTCATAACAGAATATATTGTAAATAGTTGGTGATAGAGGAGAGCCCTGGGGGGTGCCTTATTTTGGTGTAAAGTATGCTGATTTTGAGTTTCCAATTCTGACAGTCAGCCTCCGGTTTTCCAAGAAGTTCTTCATTGTCATTAGGTTCTTCGGGTTGTCAATTATATACAGTTTGTAAAGGAAACGCTTTATTGATGTCGAGGGCAAGGGAGGCAGTTTAGTGATATGTAGGGGACGCACCGATAGGGTATTTTCCCTAAAATATCTTTCTACTTGTCTCTCCTAGAATGCCTTTAAGTTTTATGAAATTCTAACGCTTCCGTCTATCTTCATATTGGAGAACTTGCTATTTGTATGGCAGAGTGTGGCTCAGTTTAGTTGTCATCGGGATGTACACTTATACTAGATGATTCACCAGTGGCGCGGTGCTCTGTAGCTCGTACACTCTTGAAGATTTCATTTTGTTCGAACGGTATTGTATTTAGAAAGTAAGAATGTACTTCAGCAATTTATTTTGCAGAAAACAGGGTGTCCCAATTTTCTATAAAAAAATCTTGGGTGGTTTTTTCAGATTGGAAGACCACTTTTTTGTTGAAGATTCAAGAGCGTCCTAAACTCTGCTTTAACGTCTTTAAGTAATAAGTTTTTTTGGTGAGTAGTTTCGTCACAATATTTTTTTTCCGTAAAAATTCATGAAAATAGGCTCTCACAACATCAACGCGTGCTCCTTCGGCCAGAGAGGGAGAATACTTTTTTCCTTTCGTTTTCTTATTGCCCAAGGATAGCTTTATTGATGAATTGAAATTGATTATCCTCATTTTTTTCAGTGTGTGAGTGACTCAAAAAAATTATTAAATATTGTAATTTTAAAAATATCATATCTAGATTTTTTCAAATGGAACATCCTGTATTTTATTATTCATGTCAACGCATAAAATATTGTGCCATATTTTCGCAGAAGTAACCTTATCTTTATCTTCGACCATTTTCGAAATAAAAAAAATAAACTAAAATAATGAAATCAGAGGTTGCGAAAGAAGAGTTTATTAGTACATATCATTATACTTGATCAGAGAAATTGAGATATTTTTAAGGTAGTCGTGTATGAAATACGTAATTGATTGGTTTTTGGTGAGATGATCTAAATGGTGTTGAACTATTTCAATAAGTGTTAGAAATGTTGCGCCTTTCTTTGTAGACACAACTCAATCCTTCTGAGAAAAGACCGTTGAACTCTCGACAACATTTGCGGCTAAACTGACTGAAAGGCGTCGACTATTCTCTGTCTTATATCCAACTGTGTTCTAGAAGAAATCTGGTAAACGATGCCCTTAATATAACCCCACAAGAAAAAATCTAGTCTTGTAAGGTCCGGAGACCTAGCTGGCCATCTAACAGGACCACCACGTCCTATCCATTTGTTTGGAAATACATGATTCAAATGCTCCCTAACCTGATGTGAGTAATGTGCCGGTGCTCCATCCTGTTGAAACCACAAATCTTGTCTTATATGCTCTGGTACATCGGCAAGTAACATTGGTAGATGATTTTGCAGAAAATCTAAATACATTTCACTATTGAGGTGCCCGTCGAAAAAGTGCGGCCCAATTAGATATCCATCTGCTATAGCAGCCCATACATTCAAGGACCAACGATGCTGGTGATCTATTTGTCTAATGAGGTGTGGATTTTCCGTGGCGTGATAATGAAAGTTGTGCCTGTTAACAAGCCCATTCTTGTGGAAAGTTGCCTCGTCCGAGAAAAAACTCTGCTAAATATATTCAGATTTTCCGCTACTTTATCACTTGCCCAATTGCGAAAATTGATTCGATTTTTATAGTATTGATTGTTCAGTTCCTAGTGCAGCTGTACATGATATGCATGAAATTTATTCACTTTCAAGGTTCTCTGGACGGAAGTTTGACTTATATCTGTTAACTGAGAAATCTCTCTTTGGCTTTTATATGGTTCCTCTGTCACTGTCAACAAAACTGATAACTGGTTGTCCCAGCTGAAGCAGTTTTATGGTTTTTCATGTTTTTTGTAAGCGATATTACCCGTTTCGATAAATCTAATTAGAAGTTTTTCAAAGCATCTTGCATCAGGATGCCTCTCATCAGGAAACCTTTGTGCATAAACTCTACTTGCCAACGAAGAATTTCTATCACACTCACCCAGATTAAAAATCATATCAACCATATCTTCTTTGGAGAACTTCATTGCAGTCAATTGAGAGAATTGGATTTAAACCTCACTTTAACAATGTTTAATAACGAAATACTGAATACAAAAAAATGTCAACACATACCTCGATTTACGTTTTAAGAATTATATTGTTTAGGTTTCATTTTTACTACTAGAATCATTACAGAAAAAAAATTTCTGTGCGAATAATGATTCATGTTGATGAGTTTGATACGGTTTGTAGAATTTTCATCAAAATTTTTACAAATAATCGAATATTTTGAAAATGATCGAAGATAAAGATAAGGTTACTTCTGCAAAAATATAGCACAATATTTTATGCGTTGACATGAATAATAAAATACAGGGTGTTCCATTTGAAAAAATCAAGATATGATATTTTTAAAATTACAATATTCAATCATTTTTTTTTGAGTCACTCCTGCATAAAATGAGGATAGTCTATTTCAATTCATCAATAAAGCTATCCTTGGGCAATAAAAAAACGAAAGGAAAAAGTATTCATCCTCTCTGGCCGAAGGAGCATGCGATGATGTGAGAGCCTATTTTCATGAATTTTTACGGAAAAAAAATATTGTGACGAAACTCAGCAAAAAAACTTATTACTTAAAGACATTATAGCAGAGTTTAGGCCGCTCCTGAATCTTGAAGGAAAAAGCGGTCTTCCAATCTGAAAAAACCACCCAAAATTTTTTAATAGAAAATTGCGACATCCTGTTTACTGCAAAATAAATTGCTGAAGTAGATTCTTACTTTCTAAAAACAATACCGTTCGAACAAAAATGAAATCTTCAAGAGTGCACGAGATACAGAGCACCGCGCCACTGGTGAATCACCCAGTATAACACTCGTAACTGAGAGGAAATAGTACCTGCTTATTGTCGACTATGAAGATGTTAGACAGGTCCCAATTATTGGGGCATCAAATTTCATAACTTGCTTCCATCAAGGAAGCCAAAAGCACTGAGGAGGTTCAGAATAAAAAGTAAAAATTTTTTCATACGCAATGCATTCTATTATGTTATGAGTTTTTAGAATACAAATATTTTAATGAAGATGTGAATGCCTAATTTTAATTATGTTTCAATTTTTATATTGACGTGTGTAAACAATTTTGTACAAGCATGAATAAATTGAGTACGTAAGTTGGCTTTTAAATTTTGCGCCTCTGGCACTTTTACTGTTGACATCTGCTATCCAACAACTGCATCGTGTATTTTGACATTTTTTAACCTGAACGTACTTACAACACTTTGACATACGAGTGAGTTTTGTTATGTTAACATTAAATTATTCTGCATCACGACAATGCAAGCACACACATATCAGAGCATGCGATGGATAACTAGAACACCCAAAACATAGAATTAAGATGAGATAAGATAATCTTTGTTCACACAATTGTAATATGTAATAATAATACAAACAGTAAACACGTCACAAAAGTATTAAAAAGACTTGAATTATGTGGCCTAACCTAACACCACTCACAAAACTCAACAACTGAGTAGGGCTCACATTCAATAATAAACCTCCTTAGTTCTCTCCTGAAAATCTTCACATCAACAACTCTTTGCAGAGTTCTTGGGATAGAATTGAACAGTTTGAGACATATGAACTGGGCATTATCTTGAATAAGACTCAGGGAACGAAGAGGATACAAATAGGGAACCATCTCTCTTGTACAGTTAGGGTTCTTAAAGTTTTCAAACTGATCAGCATGCATTTTCAAAAACATGAGGCACCTGAAAATGTAGGGACCACTGGGGGTCATCAGACCATTCTTTCAAAAACCTCACGGCAAGACTGCCTGTACCTCATTGTGTGCATTGTTCGAATTGCAATTTTTTGTGTAAGAAATATGTGAGTAGCATGGCAGCTATTTCCTCAAAACATCAAACCATACTCTAACAGAGACTGAAAATTTGCAAAATATATACAGGATCTTGAAGAGAATGGAAAATGGTATGTAACAGAAAAAGATAAGGTTGAGGTATTCAAAAATCTGTATATGCATATGATGATGACCAAGAATTCAGCAAAACAACAGAAAGATATATAGACAGATGGTACAACGAATTTGTGGAAGAAGAATTTACATATTCAGAGGAGGTTGTTAAAATAGAAGAAAGCGATTATTACCAACTACTGCATTCAACCAGAAATAGTGCTCCAGGCGTGGATGGCATTTCGTGGAGAATAGTTAAACAGTTTGACCCAGAGATACACTCACATATAATACAAATTTTCGAAGACTGCCTCAGAAAGCAACAATTTCCGCTCATATGGAAGTCAGGATGTATAATAACAATTCCTAAACCTAACTCAAACCAAAAGTCAGTTAAAAACTACAGACCTATTACACTTCTACCGGTACTAGGAAAGCTTTTCGAGAAAATAATAAAACTGAAGATGGGAAAGCATATCACCAACATTTTGTCTACTTCTCAATTTGGATTTAGGAACAAGAGGTCTACCACACATCCACTGGCCGTTTTGATATCGAACACACAAAATGCAAAACTAAAAAACTTTAAAACAGCGGCCATAAGTCTCGATATTGAAAAGGCTTTCGATAGCATATGGCACAGGGGTCTAATCTTCAAACTATACAAAATTAACCTACCGAGATTTCTTATACACATGATCATAAATTTTTTGAACGATAGAAAGCTGACAGTGAAAATTAGAAATACAGTGTCGGAACCATTCTTCCCCAAACAAGGAACACCGCAAGGTTCTAGCCTGTCACCATTTCTATACATAATTTACTGCTATGACATTCCAAAAGAAAGAAACAACCAGCAGTATTCTCTTCAGTATGCAGATGACACTTTTACAATTTCCCACGATAGCTCACTGACAACCTGCTTGAATGGATTGCAAAGTATGATGAACAAACTTGAAATGTGGCTGAGTAAATGGCGCCTGAAACCCAATCCAAGGAAATCACAATATATAATTTTCCATCATAAAATTAGTCAAAATTCGCCTAGTATAACAATTAAAGGAATCGCCAAAAAACCTACAGCGGAAATAAAATACCTAGGGGTTGAAGTCGACAACAAAATGAATTTCAACAAATATACCAAAGCGATTAAGAAGAGAACCATATCAAGAGCTAAAACTTTCACTAAACTAACCGTCAGGAACAGAGGAATAAACACAAATAATGCAGTTAAAATATACAAGACAATATGCAGACCTGTCCTGGAATATGCACATCCCATCTTTGCTAACTGTAGACGCCCAGCCTTGAACAATCTAAAACCGCAGAAACTACATCTCTTCGTACAATAACAAAGATTAGACACCCGGAAAACAGAATACATAACCCACCAAATGAATTATTGTACCAGATAACGAATATACAACCGATAGAAGAAAGACTTAAAAAGTTGAACAAGAATTTTTACGCACTTCTTAAAGACTCGCAGGACATTCTGGATCTCTTCCACCATGAACATATCGCACAAGCAGCAAGAAAATACCCACCTAAGTCATTAATACTGACATTGGAAGAACAAGAGAGGAACTGAAGAGGCAGAGATAAATTTTTAGATTTTAATATAAAGTGTTATATATATATATATTTTTTTTTTGTTTGTTGGATGATTACTTAGAATAATTTTGTTGTAAAACTAGGCTGAAGGACCCAAGGTCGATGGCCATTTGCGCAGTGCGCAGTGCAAAAAATATATTTTTTACTTTACTTTTTTATATACAGGTTAGAACGTTAGATTCAACCTGAGACTTAAAAATACGTATAGTATACATGATTGAACATAATTTTTTATTAAGAGCAGTGATATGGTTCTCCCAGCTCAACTTTAGATCAATATGGAGACCAAGAGACTTTGTGCACTTCTCACTTTGATTTTAGATGTAATAAAATCAATTTGAGTGGGTTTGATCCTAAGTGATCTATTAGTATCAAAAAACATACATTCAGTCTTGTCCATGTTGAGATTCAATTTATTATTACAATACCAAGATTGTGCAATGTGAAGAGCATCTTCCATGTCGCTTATGGCCAGGGTAATATCCTTATTCGAAGACAATCTTATGAGTGGCCCCACTGAAAAAACTTGGGTGATCATTAATGTAAATGATAAAGAGTAGTGGACCAAGGATGCTTCCTTGAGGCACTCCCACATTGATTGTTGCATCCGTAGATACATAATTTTCTCTATCAAGCATCGTTGATACCACCTGTCGCCTGTCTCCCAGATAGCTTTTGATAAGTTCTAGTGGCCTTCCAGGAATTCCAACTGCCTCTAATTTTCTTAAAATTGTTTTATGATCTACAGAATCAAAAGCCTTACTTAGGTCTAAAAATAGGCACAGTGGGATCTCTCATCTTAATGGGCCATCCACCTTATAGTCTCGATTTGGCACTTAACGACTTCTTTTTGTTTGCGCACATCAAGAAAAACTGCGTGGGCAATGACTTTCGACGGCAGAAGAGGCCTTCCAAAACCATGTTTTGGAGGTATTTCATCCGGAGTGGCAAGTGTTTCGAAAAGTGGGTTGAACGCATGCAAAAGTGTATCAATCTTCATTGAGATTACTTTGAAAAACAATAAAGCTATTTTTTCCCTAACTTGTTTTTATATCAGGCGCAAAATTTAAAAGGCAACACATATATAGAGTATTACTATCATGTTTGTCACACACAAACAGTTCAAAATTTACCCACTAGATGGATATAACTCATCTTGAAAAGTCAATTCATCTTTCATTTAAAACACATTGAAGCTATACTTACAGGGGGGTTAACTGGAGAAAAAGGTTCACCAATTTTCGGAGGCACACTATTGTCTTCAGCTCTCAAAACTGGTACATAGTATGTCTCTTCTAACAGTTGTTTAATTCTTTTATAAAGCTTTGCGTCGGATATATCATATCTATCACAGATTATCTGAAAAAAAAACAAACAATTGTTTGAACAATATTTGGTAATCTTTGATATTACGTAGAGGAGGGGTGCTCAAACGGTCGATCGTTGTGTGAGTGCTTTTTGAGTAGATCTGGAGAAGAAAATTTTTTTTAATAAGTAACCAAACTACAAAAAATTATTACGTAATAAAATAACACTCTGCTAGCAGCAAAAGGCGTCTTTATCAAAGGAACGCGCGGTACTTGTCAAAGAAATGCCGCGTTTTCTATTCTTGCCGCTTCTCTAGAAATTTCGGGCGGCGCGTTTGACGGGAACATTCGAGACTTTCGTTCACGCCGATATAAATGTTGCGCCTGCAGGAATTGGAGTCATTCTGAATTGTAACTTGAAGGCAATACTACGTCGATACAAAGTTTATTATTGAATAGTACAAAATGAGTGCAGCGAAGAAATCTAAAACGTATCATTTTAATAACGATTGGGAGGAAGAATTTTTCTTTTGTATGGTGTAGGATAAGTGCATTTGTCTTATTTGTCGTGCGTCAGTTGCAATACCTATGCGTGGTAACTTAGAGAGGGATCATAAAACGGTTCATTAAAAAAATTGGCAAATATAGCATCATTTATGAGTTATCCTTTTTCATGTAAAAACATTGAGGAATTAGCTACTGAAATAGCAAGTCAGTTTAATATGTATATATAATATTCTGTTGAAAATGAGTTGGTGCAGATTATAGCAGATATACATCTCAAAGCTACAGTTTCTGATACAAATTTCTGGTGTTTTATAACTGAAGATAAATGTCCGAATCTAAGGCAAATCGCCCTTCAACTGACGGCAATGATTGGTTCAACTTACTTGTGCGAGTCTGCATCTTATGAAAAGTATGCTGAGGACATGCAGTGCCACGGTTCAACATCCAAAGTCACTCCTTAGTTAAGTTTAACACCATATGTAACTCTTTTGTTTTGTAACAACCAATAAACTCGCAATTTTGAATAACTATGAGTTTTTTCATTGATATTATAGAGAAGAACCTAACTAAACCTAACCCAAACCTTGACTAAAATAATGTATATTGTGCGAAAAGCTAATATCTATATATGCTACGGTACACCCTACCTAGGTAGGTAGGTAGCTAGGGTGTATCGTGTATGTACGACAACCCTGCATCACACATATCTGCAGCCTCTCAAAGCAAGTTTGAGCACCCTGTTCTAAACGGTTAGGTTTACGAAAAAATCGTAAGAGGCTTTTTTTGTAGAACATTCAATTTCCTACGAAATCTATGAAACGATATTTATTTTCGAGTGGTTGAAGGCGAGATATCAATTTTTCTATGTGATAATAAGAAAAAAATAGAAAACTGTAAGTCGGAGGACCTTTCCGTTGCAATTAAGACCTCATACTTGGAGAGCCTTTCTTACGGTGGCCTAGGAACCAATTTTTTGAGTACCAAGCGAAAAAAAATATTCGTATTTTAATCTAACCCACCTTATTATTCACTTTTAGTTGTGATTGCAATTATCGGAACAAGATTTGTATAAAAGAAATTTCGGAAAAAACGTCATCTAGTATACCTACAACCCAGAATGCTTTACTGTTTTTCGGGTTGCCAATGTTTATGTTCTGAATAATCTGAAAACACTAATGAAAATCACCAATTTTGAAAAGAAAAAACTCTTCGAAGTCAGATAACTTATAATCCTAAGAGGTGGCAGTTATCATTGCATGGTCTAAGTGAGTGGTTCGCAGTCCACTACCACTGTAGGTTCATAAAACAAACAGAAGGTTCATAGAACAAACAGAAGGTTCATAGAACAAACAGAAGGTTCATAGAGCAAACAGAAGGTTCATAGAACAAACAGAAGGTTCATAGAACAAACAGAAGGTTCATAGAACAAACAGAAGGTTCATAGAACAAACAGAAGGTTCATAGAACAAACAGAAGGTTCATAGAACAAACAGAAGGTTCATAGAACAAACAGAAGGTTCATAGAACAAACAGAAGGTTCATAGAACAAACAGAAGGTTCATAGAACAAACATTTGTGGCAAAAAGAAGTTTTTTTTTTTGCATAAAAAATTGGGGTAAAATTGAGCAGCAACATTTCTGCCTGTATTAACATAAAAATAGTAGTAGGAATTCTTGTTAAAGCCCTTTGCATTGGCTGGGAAGATGCCTACTGCAGTAGAGGTTAGGTTAAATTTTCACCCTTGTCTTTGTGAAAAAGTCCTGGAAATCATGGAGTGCAAGATGACAATGAGAGAATGAAGCTGCAAGGCAGAAAAATTTTTGGTACTCTTTTTGTATACACGACACTAACGCTCCACAAACAGACAAGCTATTGCTAGTGCAATAGCGACAGGGAAACGAGTTTTTTTCCGTAGGTTTTTTCACTCGTTTACTGAATCATACGCAAAATAGTATGGTTCCCCTGTAACACTTCCTGTGCTCACACTTTAGGGGCAATCGTAGCAGGCATGATGCGAGTTTAGATGCGTGATTAAGGAACAGACATGGTCTGTTTTTTCTGCTGGTTTTCTATTTCTTCGCTTGTTTTTTACGATTGTGTTTTTCTGACACACACCAAAGTTATAGCTATAAGCATTTATTGTAAATACAATTATTCGAAATTTTGTATATATATATATATATATATATATATATATATATATATATATATATATATATATATATATATATATATATATATATATATATATATATATGATGTATCTTCCGCATAAACTTCGTGAGGAGTCTACATATGTAAACTTGAGACAAGAAGAATCATTCAAAATCCGTAGATCAATGAATATTCCTTCCTGACAGGAGCTAGTTCCCAAATCTGCCTGCCATGCACGCAGCCCCTAGGAGCCACAATAGTGCAACTAAGCAGAATGCCGACAAACGAAGCGGCAGACTGCAGTTTTGCCCTTATTAGGAGCTCATCAGTGTCGCATATCGCTTCTCAGCATCCTATCAAGCTACATCGGGGTACCCTATCGATTCCAGAAAGGACGCACCTCGTACATACGTATGAGAGTCGCCCTCTATGGACCGACACGGCGGTCGGATATATATATATATATATATATATATATATATATATATATATATATATATATATATATATATATATATATATATATATATATATATATATATTATATTATATTATACTGGGAATATGGGTTAAAATTGACAGATATTATCTTTGGTTATATATAATCTGCAGAAATCTATTTTACGCGTTTCGGCACCATTGCCATCTTCAGAAAATCTGTATCTGCACAATTATCTAAAATTAAAATCGAGATATTTTAAAATAAGTACATATACCATACAAAACAAATCTTACATTTAAAAACTTAACCGACGATATCATTCTGTCGTTATCACATTAAGACTGACATGAAAGAAACAATAAACAAATATAGGCAAACATTCTTAAAATTACTGTATCACGGGTTGTAGAATTATATATACACTTCACAGTTAAGAGATAAGATTTCCATAGATATTCATTAAACCATCAGAGTCAACTTTTGAGTTTATTGTCCTAGGTTCTTTCTGGATTTTGATCATTTCTAAAATATTCCTTTTAAAATTATTATATTCCGTTGTGAGTACTTGTGCATTTGCATAGTCAAATTTGTGCAGTTTTTCAATACTATGTCTTCCTAGAGCTGTGACTACTTTGTTCGATCTAACGGAATATTCATGCTCGTAGACCCTCTTATGCAAATATTGTTTGGTATTGCCAATATAACACCCATCGCACTCTTGGCATTCTATTTTATATATGCTATGAGTTTTGTTTTTTAATTCAATGCGAGGTTTTAGATTTGTGAAGAATTTCTTGCTGTGATTATTAGGTTTATGTCCCACTTTGATGTTGTATTTTCTAGACACTTGTTTATCTGTTGAGACAATCCGGGAGTGAAAGTGAGACCTATATGGTTGAAATCACCTTTTTCTTCTCTTTTCGGTTCCGTGTTATAAATTTGATGTATTCTTTGTCTTATCAGTGGTTCGTAAAAGTTTGGTGGATATGAATTTCTTCTCAGCACTTTCTTCAATTTCATTAGATTCTTTCTTCTATATTTGGGGTGTGATAGTTTTATTGCTCGATCAACCAGGCCATTAACAACACTTTTTTTATACCTGTTAGGTACGCTTGATTCAAATTTCAAATATCTTCCACTCCATGTTGGTTTTGATACCAATTGGTGTATATCGTCCGTATTCGTCATATGAAATTTGCATGTCAAGAAAAGTTATTTTCTCCCACTTTCTACCTCGTTCGTAAATTGGATCTTATTGTGGTATCTATTAAAGGCTTTTGTTATTTGTTTTATTTGATTCGATGGTATACATGCAATACAGTCATCAACGAAGCGTTTATAGAATTGCACTTTGAAATTTAATGTTGAAAGTATTGTGCATATTGTGCAATAGCAAACCTCATATTAGAAGATCTCGAATGCACAATACTTTCAACATTAAATTTCAAAGTGCAATTCTATAAACGCTTCGTTGATGACTGTATTGCATGTATACCATCGAATCAAATGAAACAAATAACAAAAGCCTTTAATAGATACCACAATAAGATCCAATTTACGAACGAGGTAGAAAGTGGGAGAAAAATAACTTTTCTTGACATGCAAATTTCATATGACGAATACGGAGCGATATACACCAATTGGTATCAAAAACCAACATGGAGTGGAAGATATTTGAATTTTGAATCAAGCGTACCTAACAGGTATACAAAAAGTGTTGTTAATGGCCTGGTTGATCGAGCAATAAAACTATCACACCCCAAATATAGAAGAAAGAATCTAATGAAATTGAAGAAAGTGCTGAGAAGAAATTCATATCCACCAAACTTTTACGAACCACTGATAAGACAAAGAATACATCAAATTTATAACACGGAACCGAAAAGAGAAGAAAAAGGTGATTTCAACCATATAGGTCTCACTTTCACTCCCGGATTGTCTCAACAGATAAACAAGTGTCTAGAAAAATACAACATCAAAGTGAGACATAAACCTAATAATCACAGCAAGAAATTCTTCACAAATCTAAAACCTCGCATTGAATTAAAAAACAAAACTCGTAGCATATATAAAATAGAATGCCAAGAGTGCGATGGGTGTTATATTGGCAATACCAAACAATATTTGCATAAGAGGGTCTACAAGCATGAATATTCCGTTAGATCGAACAAAGTAGTCACAGCTCTAGCAAGACATAGTATTGAAAAACTGCACAAATTTGACTATGCAAATGCACAAGTACTCACAACGGAATATAATGATTTTAAAAGGAATATTTTAGAAATGATCAAAATCCAGAAAGAACCTAGGACAATAAACTCAAAAGTTGACTCTGATGGTTTAATGAATATCTATGGAAATCTTATCTCTTAACTGTGAAGTGTATAATTCTACAACCCGTGATACAGTAATTTTAAGAATGTTTGCCTATATTTGTTAATTGTTTCCTTTCATGTCAGTCTTAATGTGATAACGACAGAATGATATCGTCGGTTAAGTTTTTAAATGTAAGATTTGTTTTGTATGGTATATGTACTTATTTTAAAATATCTCGATTTTAATTTTAGATAATTGTGCAGATACAGATTTTCTGAAGATGGCAATGGTGCCGAAACGCGTAAAATAGATTTCTGCAGATTATATATAACCAAAGATAATATCTGTCAATTTTAACCCATATTCCCAGTATAATCAAATATTTATATATATATATATATATATATATATATATATATATATATATATATATATATATATATATATATATATATATATATATATATATATATATATATATATATATAAAAAGTCTAGGAACACTTACCAATATCTTTAAAATATGAATTTAATGATTCGAATTTATAGAAATCTTTTGATAATAAAAGCAAGTACTGTGTTTTAAGGAATTTTACTTAATAATTGCGTATAACTACACCGTAGCTTCTTCAGACGAATGAAGAAGCTACGGTGTAGTGAAACGCGTTACGAATCACAATTATTAAGTAAAATTCCTTAAAACACAGTACTTGTTTTTCATTATTGATAATGGAATTTTACCAAGTAAAAGCCTCCCAAATTCAAAAGAAATCTTTCGGTTTTGTTAGGATGTATTGTATATAATGTATTCTCGAGAAAACAAAATAATATTTGACTTCTCCAAAGCACAAACGAATGTAGATATAGGTGCTCTTAAATTTAAGTAGAGAGTAGGATTTCTTCATACAACGATTTTTAATTCTGTGTAATTGCCTATATGCTCTTTGAAATGTATACCGAATCAATGTGAATAATATGTCTCTGGTCTTCATAATACTCTCACGAATTTGATTATTCTGCATGATTTCCTGAACGTCAACAATATTTGTTCTAGACATGATAAATCCTAAAAATAAAATAATTAACAAATTCCAAATCACTTGAATAAATCGCTCGTCTTGCAAGTAAAGCTCAAATCGCATAAGAAGTTTATCCAACACAAGTATTGAACGAACTGAAGAGTGAGACGACAGAGATCAAACATTTATTCTCTTATACAAACGTGAAATTTAAATGAACTTCAGGCAAGGGATCTGGCAACACTGGCTTGAAATTCAAATCGTTCGGAAACATTTCTCGTTGACTCGGTACACGGTGCGCGTGTGGGCAGCGTGAAATGCAGGATTATTCAATTATAGTTTGAATGATATAGACGAGAGGACTTTCATAGAAATTTTTGTTTTTTTTTCCCTGAACGATAGCCTTCCGGGCAAAACGATTTTATATTTGGATTCTGAAACCCAAAATTAGTAAGTAAACACTTTTTAAGTGAATTTTGACTGTAGACACTAAACTAAACAATTACCTATATTTTTATATGTTAAATAGAATATTTGTGAACTTCATTTTCATCACTTACCTCACTTGGTATTTTACCATATTTATTCTTAACAGTCTTGTCACATTGTGGGTAAGAAACTAGTACCTCAACAACTTCTGCAGCTCCATACTTAACAGCAAAATGTAAGGGTGTCTCATTTAACCCTTTATCAGGAGTATTCAAATATAAATCTAAAAATACATTGGCCCTCTCTTTACTGTTCTCAATATTATCGTCTCCATACAGTAACTGCACGAAATTTACATTTGATACAGTATTTAAAATCAGTTCTGCAATTTTGGCATTTTTTGCTTTAGCTGCAATATGTAATGCATTGTATCTAAAACCTTCCTGAAATTAATAATCGGAAAACAATTAATAATATGCTTCTTATGCTTACAAAAAATGTAAAACGAAACACTAACCTGTAATATTGAAGGTGTATCTCCACTACTAATAAGATACCTTGGATTTTTCCATATAATCACTTCAATTGACTCATAATCACCTTTTTCTATTGATTTTCTCAGAATTATCATATCTTGCGGTTTTGGTCCTTTAAAAGGACTGGGTTTCTCTCCAAGCAGCTGTGGTGAATTTACAATTGGTACAAAATCAATAGCCGAGTTATTATTAGCATTTTCACTTCCATTCATGGCAAAATCAGCTGCTTCATGATATAAGCTAAATGCTTTAAATCTGGCCCTCTTGTGTTGCTTCAGCAGTTGTAGAACCGACTCCTTATCTCCAAAAACATTCAAGTCTGAATTTAAATCCATATATGGTAAATCATTAGGAATATGAACACCATAATATACAGAATTTTCCGCACAGGCAGATTCATTTTTAGTTGAATTTTCGTCTTCAATCTTACTAATAGATTCCATACTTTTTTCCTTCATTGATATCATTTACTCTAGAAACAGGAATGACAGGAACAGATTTAGTTAGAGGTTAACTGTTATTGAAACATTTCAAAACAAACAATTGAAATATGTGCAATGTCTAGAGAAGGAACTCCAACAGAGTTAGAGAATACGCAATAATTGTTCTCATTGTATCACCACTTCTCGACAAAAAACAGCAGTTTGCAGCTGTCTGTCTGGGCACTTTTTTCGACGTTAAATTTACTTGATTACTTGATTGCTTGACTTGAGGAAAAAAGAAAATCAAAATTTTGACATGGACAACACCAACACTTTAAAACTAAACACGTCACATTTCAAAATGGTGTGTTCCTTTTTTGACTCTTCGCCCTCAATAATTGTGTTTAACAATTTGGATCATTTTGGCTAGGTAGTAATGATCACAAATGTTTTCTTTATATTAGCATTAGCATTAACGTGTATTTATTGTAATGAAAAAATATGTCTACGTGAAACTCAAATATTCCTCTTCTATGGACTTTCTTGCAGAAATTGGTTATTACAACTCAGTCGCATCAGCAGCAAAAGGAGATCTTGTTATGCAAGACACCCAACCTTATATGGACAAACACCCCTTACAACTCAACTTACATAATTTAAATCGACTTAATTAGGTCAAATTTATCTTATAACCCATGCTGTACATAATGGTTCTATAATACGGTTTGAAATCGATAAAAAGTAAAAAAACTATCAATTGGAGTTAAAAGTTCCTTTTCATTAGAGCGTTTGACGCTTATTCGAAAGGTCACGTGGTATTCAGCGTGACGCTAGAATCTTGAGGATTTCTGAACTTCATAGCGTCAGACGCTAGAAGAGACAAGTGAAATGCTTATATTTTCGGTCTTCAATGGTTGCTAATAAAAAACCTGAGGCAACCAGTTTTCTTCAATACAAAATGGCTAAGTCTCTTTTTATAGTCGTCTGATAATTGCACAATATTTGCTTTCTAAACTCGAACAACATAGTTTAAAGTTTGAAAAATGTATTTTGTAATATACATCACTAAAAATCCAGAAATGATTCGAAGTCAATAAAAAATGAACTTCATACTTATTAATTAAGTGTTTTAACCAAAAATAATTGACAAATGACATATTTTGACGCTAAAACAATTTTTCATGGGAGGTTGAGACTTCATAAAAATAGGTTACATGGCCATTTTGACACTTAAAACGCGTTGTATTTTTCCTATAAATGATTCAGATAAACTCTGGTCTTCTTATTTTAAGACGTGAAAATCAACTAGTTTAGTTCAACAGGTAGTCATATTTAGTTTTTAACTTTGGTTTATTCTATGCTTTTTCAAAATATTTTCGTGTTCAGTTCAAGCCCTAGTCACAGAATAAACTTGCAGTAAAGATAGTTTTAGTGCATTGCAGATTGAAAGAAAGGAGGATTAGTTCTCATTAGCTGATTTGTAGATTCAGCTGAACACCCCAGCGTCAGTTATAGTAATATGCCACTATGAACGAATTCCCGTTTGTCCCAATCTCCTATTCACCTCGGCACAAAAGGTTGCTTAAGACGATATATCTATATATTAAAATAAATTATTGTGAAAAACTTAATTGGGTATTGGATAATCAAAGATTGATCGAGAGCTCATTAATTAAAACAGATTGATGCTCGTTGGAGATTGTTTCCTTATCTTAAAATGAGTTGGAGTTGAATATATCTCTGTGCTAAGTACGATTAGCATAGAGAATAATATTAATTCCTGTGTTACATTCTGTATTCTGTGCATAGAAATTCCATCCAGAAATTAGAGGTGGGCCAGTCAGCGATTTTACCGGTGCAGCGACAGAATGCGACTGCTCCGGCCTTGTCGCAGCATCAGAGTTGCGATTTTGCGGAGCAGTTTAACGGTAGCTCACTTCACCTAGCCAGCGCTCAGAAGTGGGGTATAAACTGCGACTGCGATTTTAATAGAGCAATGGGAATGAGGGAACTAGTCTGCTCCGTCGATTCATTTATTCTTGTCCGTTAGATTGTTTTCGCTTATATTTCTATCGAAAGCAAATAATTCAATACATCATCTTCACGTAGTACTGAAGACTTATCACGTATTAGAAATGCGGTGTTTTGGATATTGTTATTCTATCCCTTCCTTTCGGAAATTAT
The DNA here is from genome assembly GCA_013387265.2 of Cryptolaemus montrouzieri. Lineage (NCBI taxonomy): Eukaryota > Metazoa > Arthropoda > Insecta > Coleoptera > Coccinellidae > Cryptolaemus > Cryptolaemus montrouzieri. The sequence continues at coordinate 6,252,446 of JABFTP020000001.1, forward strand.
ATTAACATTGACCCTGTAGGATATTTTACTTGAAATGACGTGAAACTAACCCTCACAATAACCATAAAACGAAATAAGACAGTTCTGTTTACTTTTTAGAATATGTTTTCACAAACACAACCGGTTTCGACTCTTAAATCATTTTCAAGTAGATACCTATTATGTGAATAATGAGCTAAGCGACGAAATCGGCCGTGTTTTTAAAAATAAAATAGGGAACGTAGACAAAATTGTGTTTTGTTTTATAATTGAAATGAATTTCCATAGAATAAATAAATGAACAATTTCATTCTTAGTTTTTGTCAACAACCTGGTTTTCACAACTCATATACACACAAAATTGTATAGGAAAATAAACAATATTATTATTTATTATCATGCACTATCTCAGCTGTTAGCTGGATATAATATGTTTTAAGAATTACAGCTTTTGCATTTCTATATAGGTATTCTTATGCAATTCTAATTTCTTAAGGCTATCATGCAAAGTTTTGGGTATTAACCCAGTCGAGAATACGATGACAGGAACAATATCTATTTTCTCGAGGTGCCACATCTGCTTGATCTCAATAGCAATGTCTGTGTATGTGGACTATTTCTCCTGGAACTTGTTCAGCACGTTGTTATTATTCGGTATGGCGACATCCACCAGCATTGCTGTTCTGGCTCTCTTATCATATACCACTATGTCCGGCCTATTATTCGTCACCATTCTGTCAGTGATAACAGGCCTATCGTAGTATAATCTGATAGAATCATTTTCCAATACGGGCGCCGGTTGGTACTTGTAATATGGCTGGAAGGTATTCACAAGTCCGTACTTGTGTGCAAGTTTCTGATGGATAATGTTGCACCCTTGATTATGTCTGTGAAGATAGTCCGTATTGGCCAGTTTTTCGCAGCCGGACGTAATATGCTGTATAGTCTCCTATCTTATATGGCATTTTCTGCACTTATCTGTTTGTAATGTTCCGTCCTTAATAATCAATTTTTTGTAGTTGTTTGTAGCGATCACTTGGTCTTGAATGGCCATAAGGAATCCTTCTGTTTTCGCGAATAATTCTCCTTTCATCAACCATTTGTTGGAGGCTTCTTTGTCGATGTGTGGTTGATTAATCTCATGGTGATGTCGTCCATGCAATTCCTTTCTTGACCATTGCTCTTGTTTTTCAGTATCTGATAGGAACGGTAGATTCAACAGGTCATCTCTGGTAGCAGGATTTAGAGGTGTATATCCTTTATCAGCCAACGATACCACTCTATGGAGGTCAGAAGTGAGAGCTTTGGCAGAGAAGAATTCTCTGAGATTTTTTATTATTATTATATTTATTATTATTAATCCGCGTCCTCCTTCTTTCCGCTTCAAAGTTGTTCGTATCACAGACGATTTTGGATGATGATTGTTATACTTTGTCAGCATCGTTCGGCTCTGCCTTTGAATATCATCCAGTTCTGTCTTAGTCCATCTGTTTATTCAAATGAGTAAAGCAACACTGGAATGGCGTAGGTGTTAATTGCCTTGACTAGATTCCCCGAGTTCAACATTGATTTCAACGTCTTCAGACGCTGACTGTATTCTGAGCGCATCTTCTCCTTTGGTTGTTTTTGGTCTAGCAAACTGGCTTGTTGGTATCCACCGTTTGGAAGTTGTGTTTCACCATCTATGACTTTCCCTCTTTGAATGTTCAGGGTCTTACATTTTTCAATCGCGAATTTCATATGAACATATGCCGAGTACTTACTGACAGTTTTCAGCAAATAATCCAATTGCTTCTTGTTCGAAGCATATAATTTGATGTCACCCATATGCAGCAGGTGGTTATAATAATAATAATTATTATTATTAGTACCCAGAATTATATTCAAAGAAAGTTTTACGTTATTGGTAACGAATGAAGAAACAGTATTTCAGTATGTTGCAAAAATCGATCTTGGTAGTAAATTTTTATTAAATAAAAGCAAGCTCAGTTCGCTGTACTAAATACATTCTATATTTATTTCCTTTATTACTACAAGTTCATTGTTTAGAGAATAATTCGGGGAAGTAGCAGTATGCCTGTCCTCACTTTTCGAATTTTTAAGCATCTACGTCAAGAAGTAGCTACTTTTCATAGCCATATTGAATGCATAAATTCTAAAAATACCACCAAGACAGAAAAATTTGTTGTTTCCGCAAGTCATGATATTTCTAGATTTAAATGATACTGAAATACGCTTCAAAAATCTCAGAAAGTAATCAACCAGAATCAACGGCATTTTAGACTCACACAAAGAGCCCTTGTTTGTACTTTGCTGTCGCACTTTCTTGACAATTCAGAAAAAACTCTTGTTTTATGACGTCTGAATCCCTTCTCTCGGTTTCATTTCAATGTTTCTGTCGAGATTGCTTCGAGGAGCTAAAAGCTCCGAACGCTGAACGGTTTCTTAAACTGCGACAGAAAATCGCTGCTACTTTTCTCTGACCGGAGCAGACTGCGACTGCTCATCAGTTAGGATCTGTTCTGTCACTTCTGTCTGCTCATCCCCTGTCACAGCGCCAAAGTAGCAATCAGCAAAATCGCAACTCACCTCTACCAAAAATGAAATTTGAATGTCATTAATATATATTATTATTTTTTTATTTAATACAAAATAAAATAGAGAAAATGTCTAAAAGTCCTAGTGTATTTGAGTCGGCACACAAAGGAGATTTTGATTTAATTAAAAATAAATTGGAAGATGATCCAAGTCTTCTAACAAAACGAGATGAGGCAAGTCCCTGATCGATATTTTAGAATTATTTGCAATAAATAGTATTTCTTTTTCCCCACAGAATGAAAGAATTCTTTTGCACTGGGCTTCTGTAGGAGGAAACTTCAAGTTAGTTTCCTTTTTGGTAGAGTTAGGTTCAGTCATTGATTCATTAGATGACAACGATAACACTCCATTGATTCTGGCTAGTTCTGCTGGGCATTTTCCTGTAGTATGTCTACTTCTTGAGAAAGGTGCTAAAGTAAATCAAAAAACAACTAGTGGTCACTCAGCACTTCAATATGCAGCTTCGAAAGGATGGCTTGAGGTAATTATTTAATTTTTGTTAATACCATTTTAACTGATTTTGTTTCTAGATTTGCCAGAAATTGCTTGATTACAAGGCCGATATTAACATTGCAGACAACAGAAGTGCAACTCCTCTCCATCGTGCTGCTTCTAAAGGAAATACATCTATAGTTAAATGCTTGTTAAACTACTGTGATCAACTTGATATTGATAGTAGGGACGCATATGGAAATACACCTTTACATTTGGCTTGTGAGGAAGATCGACAAGAAGAAGCAAGACTGCTTGTTCAAAATGGAGCTAGTTTGCAAGCAAGAAATGCAGAGAAGAAAACTCCACTAGAATTGTGTTCACGAACGTTACATAGGTTACTTGTAAATTAATATTTTGAATGTTGTATTTTTTTGGTGAAATATAAGACTTTTATATGAAAGAGTTTGAACAGAACAAGTGTGGCAGAAGTTTTGCGGCCTGTAGTATTGCATGAATTATATGATATTATCAACGACATTTTTTTCTTTTCATCTCGATTTCTATTCATACATGGACAAAAAGAAATGATAAGAGAACTATGCTTGCTATCTTTTTTTTTTTGTATAACGTTTATTGCCATTTTACAATCTATTTCTTACAGAGTATTAAGTAAATATTATTATTTATTATATTAATTTATAATAAAATAAATGAAAGAAACTGGACATGAAAGTGAGATGCCCACTGGCATCAACACTTCTGCTTAGTGATGTAGGAGGTCTTCAGGCCAGGTTTTTTTCAGTCTTCTGTTGGATGGTCCATCCCTGTACAAGTTTTCAATATGATCATTGGTGTGGCCTGTTGTTCGATTTTGGTAGTTTGTCGTAACTGTTCTGATTTCTTCGCTGATATAGGGTACTTGGAGATCTTCATGTAAGGTTTTATTGGTTACATACCAAGGAGCATTTACTATGGAACGCAATGTTTTTGACTGGAATCTCTGTATGATATTCACTCTTGATGATTTTGCACATCCCCAGAGTTGCAGGCCATATGTCCAGATTGGTTTCAGCATTACTTTGTACAGTAAAACTTTATTCTTCAAGGATAATTTTGATTTTCTTCCTAGTAACCAATACATTTGTTTGAATTTAATATCCAGTTGTTTTCTCTTCGCTTGAATGTGTTTATCCCAGGTAAGTCGGCGATCTAAGTGTAAACCAAGGTATTTTATATTGCTTTTGGTAGGTAGAAAACTCCATCAATTGCGACTGTGGGACAATTACTATGGCGGGTTGTGAATGTCACTTGTACTGATTTGGGTTGGTTTATTTTGATTCTCCATTTTTGTACCAGGAGCTCAGTGTGTTTAGGTGATTTTGCATGTTAACTGACGAGGTGGTTGGATCTTCATTGACGGAAAGTATAGCAACGTCGTCTGCAAAGGCGGCTATGGTCGTGGAATTGGTAACAGGTAGATCGTAGGTATATAGGAGAAAAAGCAATGGACCTAATACACTACCTTGCGGTACTCCGGATCTTATAGGATAATGGTCTGACATAGCGTCGTTGAGCTTCACTGAAAAATATCTTTCTGACAAGTAGGAACTTAACAGGAGGTAATAGTTGTGGTTCAAGGTGATTTTGATCTTGAATTTCAGGCCTTGGTGCCACACCTTGTCGAAGGCCTGTGCTATGTCTAGAAATACTCCAGTACAGTATTGTTTTTCTTCAAGAGTTTTTGAGATGGTGTTGACTATTCTGTGGGCTTGGTGAATAGTGGACATGTTCTCCCTGAAGCCAAACTGGTAATTTGGAAGAATATTCGTCAGGTTATGATCTTCATGAATTCTGCTAAGCAACAGTTTTCGAATATTTTGCTTGTTATAGGTAGTAAGCTGATTGGCCTGTATGATGTTGCCTCTTCAGGGGGTTTGCCGTTCTTGTGTATCATTATTATGTTAGCATATTTCCATATGACAGGAAATAGCACAATTGTAGAATACGGTTATATATCGTAGTGAGGAAAGCGATCGCTTTCTTAGGCAGTTTTTGAGGATTTCCGAAGTTATAAGGTCGTACCCTGGGGCTTTTCTATTGTTTAGTTTCCTTATTTCCAGTTTTACTTCTGCTGAATTTATGTGTCGGATCGGTAGTGGACATTTGACAAGATGCATCGAGAAGTTCGTCAATGTTTGGGGAATCAGATGTTTCTTCGGCTCTTCAAATACCTTGTAGAGATGTTCTGCGAATGTATTTGCTTTTCTTGGTTTGTACGTGCCCATTGGTTGTTGCTGGCACGTATTGGGGAGACTGGAGGAGTGGGTCTTTTAAATTTTTTGTCGCTTTCCAAAGGCTGTAATCGTCAGGGATAGGTTTTGTAAGTAGTTATCGAACATTGAGTTTTGTGCTTCCTTGAGTGTTCTGGAAAGTTTTCGTGCTAATGTTCTATAGTGATGTAGATCATTTTGGTTTCTCGATCTCTGCCATTGTCTTCTGGCTTTCCTTTTCTCTGCTATCAGTTTTCGAATAAATAATGGGGTACTCAGATGATTATTGGGATGTTCTTCATGAGGAGTTGCAAACCATGCAGCTTTTTGTATAATATCAGTGAAATGTTGAGCTGCTTCATCTATTTCTATTGGTTGCTTTATCCTTATATTCGAATTCAGATTGTCTTCTATAAAGGTCTTGAATTTCTCCCAGTTCGTTCGTGCGGAGGTCAACTTGGGATGAGATCTCTTGTTCAGGTTGGTGGAGCACAAGTTTATGATGACAGGTGTGTGGTCTGATGAGAGTTCGTAATTGGATTCTGTGGAACAAGTTTGGGTTGGTATGCCATTCAATATAAAGAAGTCAAGCAAATCTGGTAACTTTCTAGGATCAGTTGGCCAGTAAGTGGGCTCACCATTGCTCAGATGACTATAATTAGCATCGGTTATAGCTCGGAGTAGGTTGCGTCCTTTGATGGTAATGAGTCTGGACCCCCATTGGGTATGTTTTGCGTTCCAGTCGCCTCCCACGATGAATTTATTTCCGAGGGTGTTGAAGAACTGCTTGTATACATCTGTGGTGATATTGTGACGTGGTGGGGAATACATAGCGGAGATGTTGAGGTTTCCTCTGCTGGAGTTAATTTGTACTGTCGTTGCCTGGATTTCATTAGTTTGGTATTTATCGAGTTCATGATGTGACAATGTGTTCCTGATGATTACTGCAGACCCACCATGTCCTCTACCATCAGGATGGGTGGTGTGATATGGTAGTGAAAATGTTGTTAATTCGGTAAAATGAGTTTCCGAAACTAGTAAAATGTCCACCTTATTAATGTCTAGGAAAGAAATCACCTCCTGTTTATGGTTTGCTAGACCATTTGCATTCCATGTTGCTATTCTCAGTATTTTATCAGCCATTTTTAGTTTAATTTGTTAATGACAGATGTAAGCAGACTCAGGATCATGCTATTTTGGTTCATCAGTTGAGTAAACATACCCTTGAATTCTTCAAGGAATTTCATGAGTTGTGCTCCAAGTTCTTGTGTTTGTTGTCCTTGGGTCTGCTGTTCGTTTGGCTTGTTTTGTGTCGCATCTGCATATGTTCGGTAATGCTTTTGTGGTTCATTACTGTTTGAAATAGGTGGGATTATTTGGGCTGGAGGTTGGTTTGGACGAATCATTGTTCTGTTTGGTCTATCTCTTGGGTTTCTTTTTAGTATGAGGTCTTTGTATACAGAGCTGCTTACTATCTAGGAAAATTAAAGCAATCAGTCCGTTTAGTAATCTTAGTTATGGATAGAAGAGAGTTTACAGGGCCAAAAGCTGCTCGTTGGTGTTGTGTAAAGGGCTCCACAAGTACTATTCAGACAAATAGGGGAACTGCAGGGTATCTTGTCCACCTACTGTATGGAATACCAACACTGCATCACTGCAATGGAGAACCTCCTCTAACAATGCAAGGCCAACTTCTCGGAATAAGTCGATTCCGGTTTTTGCTGGCATGAACATGTATCAGCAATAGCTATCAATCAATCAAATAGTTTATTTGCTGCAATTATGGCTAGCATAAGCCGTACCGCGTGTCAATAAAAGAAACTAAATGTACAAATAAAATAATATAAAACATTACAAAAATAGTGGTATTTACCGACAAACTTTCAAAAAATCATAAATAATTTTCAAAATATACAATAAATTAAAAAAATGCCTAAAGGGGATCACTGAAAAAATCTGTCAATGAATAATAAAACTTCTTCAGGAGAAGATCACGCAACACAGATTTCATTTTCATAGGGGCAAGTTTCTTATCAGCTCTGGTAAATGGTTGTAAACTTTCAGAACAGAAATGAAAATTTTTTTGGATGTACGTGTAGTTATATCTCTCGCATAGTAGATTCATTTTCTTGCGGGTATTGTATTGATGATCTCGAGTGAGCTTTCCAAACAGATCCCTATTTCTACAGATAAACAATGCAGCCTCGTAAATGAATAAAATTGGCAGGGTCAGAACTGACACCTGAGCAAAGTGAGGCTTACAGCTGGTATTCCTTCTGAGGTTGAGTATCGCCCTTATCATCTTTTTCTGCAAGACGGGACTCGACAAAAGAATGGTAGGCGATGGTTACATTACATTCGTGGGGGTCGATTGGCTTTGCAAGCCTTTCCGAACTGCGACCAAATTGGTCTTTTGTCCGTAATCCTTCTTATTCATTTCCCTGTAGGTCTAAATCCCTTACAAAATTAAGAATCTCCCTGGGAGCTTTCGCTTTTATTTCGTGCGATTCTAGTTCATCGCTACCGAAGTGTATATGTCATTGACGGACAGTTGCGATGCAACTGCAAAGAATTTGTTCGGCAGTTTCATTGCCCTCTTTACATTTTCTGCATGTTGCCGTTTCCGATTTGCCCATTTTATGGAGATGGTATCTCAGTGGACAGTGTCCAGTAAGGAGGCCTGTTATGATCCTCAACTCGTCCCTAGAGAGATCGAGAAGCTGTTTTGTCTTCTTTGGCGAATAGTCAATGAACTTTTTCGCTTGCCTTTGGCCTGTAGTTTTCCTCCAGTATTCTTTTTTGCTAGATTCTTCCCATCGTTCCAGTTCCTGTCGTCTGTGCGGCTTACTTAGACCGCAGAACGGTTTAGGTCCGATGGGTGGGATTCCAGCAGCTGATTTGGCCAGTTCGTCAGCGGCTTCATTTCCTTGTATGCCTTCGTGGCCAGGCACCCACCACAGGAAAAGTTTGTTGCCCTCAGCAAGTTGCTTCAAGGATTGATGGCATTCCCAGACAGAGATGCTCCGATAACTGTAAGAGTTTAGAGCTTTTATCACTGCCTAACTGTCCGTTAAAATGTAAATCTTTGCCCCTTTGAGTTTCCTTCGTAGTCCCTCCTGGCAACAAAGGTTTACCGCAAGTGTTTCTGCTTGCATGATTGTGGGAGTAGAGCCCAGAGGCGTTGATGAAGAGTACTTGGGTCCATATATGCCTGCTCCTGTTCTATCAATCGTTTTTGATCCGTCCATATACCAAATGGAGGATTTTGTGTCTAATTGATTTATTTTTCCCTTTACGATGGTGCGGTCTTCTATGTTCACTTCGAAGGGTGTGTGAAAATCAAACTTAAGCGGCATTATATCCGATGGTTGTGATAAGATTTCTGGCGCTATGTAACCCAAAATCCCCAGGTGTCCCTTCAGATCACCAGGTAATAGTTTTTTTTTGCGTCTTGGAGCCGTACTGCCGCCATCAACGCCTCCTTTTTCAATTTTATATGAAGAGGAGGGAGATTTATGATTTCCTCCAGGGCAATAGTCGGGGTGCATCTCATAGCACCTGTTATGCCCAAGCACGCAAGCCGCTGCAGTTTTTGCAGCTTGTTTTCGTAGTTATTTCTGATGTTTTCGTCCACCATACTAACGATGCATATGTGACAATGGTCTTATAACCGCTATGTATAACCAGTAGGTTATTTTTGGCTGTAGTCCCCAAGTCTTTCCGAAGAGTCTACGGCATGCCCGATGTAGCTTTGGAAAGAGTTTTGTCAATGTGTAAATTCTAGTTGAGTCTCTGATCTAGGGTTAACCCTAGATACTTAGCCTGTTCCGAAAATTTCAGAGTATGTCTATTCAGAAAGGGAGGCTTCAAGTTCAACTTTCTACGTCTTGTGAATGGAATTAGAATGGTTTTGTCTGGATGGATGCTGAGTCCCTCTTAAGCACACCATTCATTTACGATGTTAAGGGCTTTGTGCATCAGGTTCGATAAGATTCCATCATGCTTTCCCCTAATGATGATAACTAGATCATCAGCATAGCCTTGTGCGTTGAAGCCAGCGTTGTTCAGTCTTTCTAAGAGGCCATCAACAACTACTGACCATAGTAGCGGCGATAGAACACCTCTTCGAGGGCATCCTTTTACTGCTGACACCGATATTTCGGTGTCTCCGTTATGTAGCCGTTATGATCCGGCATTTGAGCATTTCTTTGATCCATTTGATGGTGGGTGTTTTGACACCCTTATTGTTTGCATCATTGCTAATTGATGTATAGGAGGTATTATCAAAGGCTCCTTCGATGTCTCCAAATAGAACTAAGGCTATTTCCTGAGCCTCTAGTGCTCGTTCCACTTCTTTTACTAGATCGTGTAGGGCATCAATTGTAGACTTGCCCGGTTGGTAGGCAAATTGTTTTTTATGAAGTTTGGTAGGCGATGATGGCAGTCTCCTTACAGATCTCCATGCTCAAGATCCTCAGAGCATAACAGTACCTACTCAGCTGTCTCATTAGATTATCTATATGGATCCTCCAGTCCATTTTGTGGTCGATCTCCATGCCAAGGAACTTAATATGGCTCTGTGACTCTAGATTATACCCATAGAAGTTCAGTTGTAGTTTGCCTTGGTGTCGCCTGTATGAATATTTCACGAGCTGCGTCTTCTCGACATTAAGTTTCAAAAAGTTGTTCCTGAAATATTCTTCCATGTCGTCAAGTTTTCGACAAACTGCATCTTTCAGCTCTTGATCGCTGTTCCCCGACATGTGACAGGACGTATCATCAGCAAATTGAACTGCTCCATCGTCCAGAACGTCCTGCAGGTCATTTGTATACAGAAGATAGAGCGGAGGCCCCAGTAGAGAACCCTGAGGTACTACTCGCCCTATAACATATGAAACGGACACTACCAACTCTCCGCTTCTGTTCATCTCGGAAACAAACTGTCTTCGATCTTTGAGATATGATGACACAAGTTCTGAGGCTGTACCCCGTATACCATATCGTTCTTTTTGACCAATAGTTCAAAATTTACGCAGTAAAATGCTTTAGAGAGATCGACACACATCGACAAGGTAGGTTTTCCATCATTAAGCGACTTCATTATGTCATATAGTGCTTTGTATACTGCTCTAATTGTGGAACGACCTCGACGGAACCCATTTTGTGATTCGTGCAGTATGGAATGCTTCTCCAAAAACGCCATGAATCTCTCATAAATAATTTTCTAAAAAATTTTGCTTAGTACATTCAATACCGCAATGGGCCTGTAATGTTCAACCTTCGCTATAGGAGGTTTCACTCCGACGAGTTGCCCATATATCTGTTCATGCAATCAAACTGATTTCATGAAAAAATATAAATCCACCACCCGGTAATTAATACCATTGCCAGGCAATGATTATAATCGAAACATATCCTGGATTAATTATATATTAGGATAACGTTAAATGTTATGAGAATATATCAATCTACCAGAATATATACATACTATAGCATCATCAGACAATGATATCAATGTACCAACGAGTAGTGTCACAGGCTTTCTCCCCAGAAAAATCCAGTGTACGGACCTTAGTCAAGTAACACTGAATGTTACTCATTAATAGTTTCCTTTGTGTGAAGTGGTGAACGATCGAATAGAATACTGCTCTGAATATAAATATGACAAAATTGTCAGTTAATTATATTACATTTATATAAACAAATAAATAAAATATGAAATGAGATTCTGAGCAGTATAAACTAAAGTGAAAACCTATGACTCTACCTCATTATTTTTTCGGAAAGAAACCTACGAAGAATATTACAAGATTTGATGACTGTTATCTTTTGTAACTGTTCAAACAAATTTTCTTCAGACCCAAAATCTCAATACTTTTGTGAAGATTCCTAGGAATAACACCTGTTGTGGAAATAATAATCGGTAGAATAAAAATTTTTTCATTTTCCACATTTTTTAATCTCGTCTCCAAGCATCATATATTTAGAAATTTCTTCATTGTATTTATTTTGTATATTATGTGTGTCGGGTATAGCAATATCAATTATATATGTTATTTGATTCTGTTTATCAGTAAGAATGATATCTGGTCTATTGTGTTTTACAGCTCTGTTGCAAAGAATTGTTTTATCAAAATAAAGTTTATATTTGTCATTTTCACAAATAATCTCAGGTTCATATTTGTAAATTTTTTTTTTGGAATTAGGTCATGTTTAATTCCTAGATTGAAATGAATAATATTAGCGACGGCATTATGTCTTTCTAAATAATCTGTTGAAGCAAGGACTGAGCAAGATGATAATATATGAAAAACTGTTTCTGAAGAACAAAAACATCTACGGCAAGAATCATCTATATTTTGCTTGATGATGTGTTTTCTATAATTCCTCGTGAAAACAACCTGATCCTGGATCCCAATTGCCAAGCCTTCTGTTTCAGCAAACAATTCTCCAGAAACTAACCATCTATTTGATGCGATTTGATCAAGATAATCATTTTTCAATTCTTTAGGGTGCTTTCCGTGTGATTCCTTCTGCATCCAACTTTCTCTTTCAGAATTATCATCAAATATATCAAAATCTACCTTTTGCATTGTCAAGTTCAGAGGTGTAAGATTATAATCTGAAGCAACAACAATATCATGTAATTTAGACGTTCTCTGTTTATCATGAAAATGGAAACGTAGATGAAAAATCTGTTTACTATGAAGATTATTCAAATCAGTTTATCCACGACCTCCAATATGTCTAGGTGGTGTAAATCTCTGAACAGCTGACTTTGGGTGGTGCTTATGATATTTACAAAGCATTTTCCTCGTTTGACATTGTAATTCATTTAGATCAGTTTTAGACCATTTAATAATTCCAAAAGAAGATGTAAGAATAGAAACTGCAGGAGTTGATAGCTGTGAAAAGGTTTTTACTAGTTAAATGGCTCTTGATGGTAATTCTAAGTCTTTTGTAATATGAACTTCTAACATTTTTTTTAGTGCAGCTATGGTTAATTGTCTTCTCTTGACCAAATCCAAGATATTTATATGTATCTCCTTGATGCATTGGCTCGATTTCTATATTGGAAACCTTTATATAATCAGAGGTGATCTTTCCCTTTTCAATAGAAAGATTTTTACATTTTGGAAGCCCAAATTTCATATGAATATCATTGGAATAGTTGAAAGTAATCTCAAGTAGACTTTTCAAAGGAGATCTAGTTTCGGCATATAATTTAATATTTTCATTGGGTATTTCCTTATGTTCTGGTTTTGAAAAAAGTCTGTGATTTTCGATATATAAACAATGATTATATATATATATATATATATATATATATATATATATATATATATATATATATATATATATATATATATATATATATATATATATATAAAAACTCAATTCAGTCAACACAAAATTGAAACAGATTTAAACCCCAATCAAATCATATTTAATTAGTTTGGATGGAGATAACATGTTTTCAATATCCCAGGAGAAGAACGCCTTCCATTGGTATCAGACAACAACCTCGCGGTCTGCCGATTGGATCTCCATTGAGCCTTTTACTAGCTGACATTTTCATGACGTATATTGAAGATATAAAAAAGTAGCTTTCAAAACCCACATGAAACTCCCCAAAATTTTTCAATAGTAAAGATTAAACTGATAGATTTGACAATACTGGAGTTAACAAGTTGTCCTGTAAGGATTGTGAAGGCGTCTAGATAGGTCAGACTAGTCGTCCATTCAGAACGAAATACAAAGAGCATCAATTAGATCACAATTATCAGAGAACCGATGAATCTACTCTCGCGCCACATTGTATCGAAAATGGTCACCATTTTCCAATACTGGAGTTTACAAGTTGTCCTGTAAGGGTTGTGAGGGCGTCTATATAGGTAAACTAGTCGTTCATTTGAAACTAGATATAAAGAGCATCAATCAGATTACAATAACCAGAAAACCGACGAATCTACCTTCGCTTCCCATTGTACCAAAAATGGCCATCATTTTCCACCCATAGATCAACTTCAAATTATTCGCAGAATATCAAAGGGACGAAAGTTAGATTTCTTAGAAATTTTCAAACTCCAACTAACTCCCCACTGAGATAATCTTCTGAACGACCTGTACAACCCGGCTTATTCGTTAATATTTGATAGCTTTGAATAATACCTCTAGTTGACACCCTTATTAATTTTGTTTGTATCTACTTGTTTATGTACGTATGTCAATTTTAGTTCATTTCTTGTTGTCAGCTGAAGATGGTCGACAGACCGAAATTTCAAACCTAATTTTCAATCTTCTCTTGTGATAGTATAATACATAGTTTAATTTCTTATTATCAAAGGGTAATTGAATAGTTCACGAATAATTTTTAATGAAGATAGTATTTGCCATTCAAAAAAATCCGTACGTTTTCCATCTTGTTAGGGACAATAAATACATTGATGCCTATCATTTTTATCCGACCCACTTCAGAAATACTACCCGTGAAGGAAAAACACTCGTAAAAAATTAAAGGCATCGAGTATCATTGAGATTAACCCTCCGACCCATAAAAATCCAAGTCCTTACTAGGTTAATGCACACATCGAGTATTATTCCTCAAAGTCAATGACCAATCGAAATATTGATTGCAGTCATATTGTTAACCACTGGCGCCCCCTCGCGATGGAACGGGGTGGCAAGTTACCCCTCACCGTCCCGGCGCCTAAAAATCGACGTTATAGATAAGACAGATTGTGTGTGCGGTAAGATTAGATCTTTAGGGGAATAAACGCACTAAATATGCCTCGATAATGTGAAATTCAAATTTAATAACTTCTTGACGCTTCACCAAGGCTTCTTTTTTCTTTTTCTTTTCAAAAATAATGTATAAATGACACATTTGTTAAAATTTATTTTCTTCCGATTTTAGAAGAATAATTTTAATTAAATAACGTGCTATTCAAATTCAGAATAGTTATTGGGAAAAAATCATAATAAAATGACTAAAAGCCATCCTTACTTAGTGTGGATGTAAGAAACAAATTTTTTTTGAGATCATGTAATGGTGTGTATAACACAAAATGCGCATAGGAAAGATTAAAGGAAATAGTCCAAAAATTTTTATTTAAATACGATTTATGGATCATGGAATGAAAGACTCGGTCTTCAGCGTACCATGCCGAAGATTTCAGTTGCAGAACTTTGAAAATCTAGTACAATGTATTATAGATGTAGTATACTATTCCTTATGATGTACGTAGTATTCTTAATAATCTTAAATATATTATTATGTTTATCAAACTGTGGAGAATGAGAATTTTATATTTCGAACATAGTTGTTGGTGGCATTTTCCACGTTATATAATTTTTGAAAATCGTTTGGAGTCGTGGATATTACACTGAGTGAAAAACGGGTTTTTTCTTGCAATGTTTAGGAACATTAACTGACCTAATGAGGTAAATTTTTTTGTTTATGTATTTACCATGTGAGTAAACTATTATTTCAGTTGAGTTTTTATTATTTCTCCATTATTTCTTTCCCGAAAACCAATCATTGTAGCTTAGAAATCGATTTAATTTTTTGAAACTTGTAGCATGATATCAACAGGAAATTAGAACTTAATTTTGAACATAGGAATTATTTAAATCTATGAAATCATTAAGCGCATTATACATTTTCTTAAATCTATGAAGTGTTCGGTTAAATTATTCCAATAAGAAAATATTTGCTCATATACGTTATTTCGAAATATTTTCAAATACTTATTCGAGTAAACTATCCTTATTTAATTTGTACACAGTTTAGATATGATTGGTTAGTTGACCTACATCTTCTACAGGTTGTTTACAAGAAACGCTCACTAATGTGCCAGAGATCCATTTTATATACAGATTGCTTCCTGATGACAAATATATTTAAATCTGGAATTTGTTGTGCAGGTTTTTAAATTTCGATATCACTATATATATATATATATATATATATATATATATATATATATATATATATATATATATATATATATATATATATATATATATATATATATATATATATATATATATATATATATATATATATATATATATATATATATATATATATATATTCTTTTGAAAAGAGAGGATTTACAAAATTCGAATAATTGTATTTACAATAAATGCTTAAAATCTATAATTTTGGCGTGTCACAAAAAACACAAGTGTGAGCTCAGGAAATGTAACAGGAGAACCATACTATCTTGCATATGATTCAATAAACGAGTGAAAAAACCTGAGGAAAAAACTCGTTTCCCTGTCGCTGTTGCACTAGCTATAGCTTGTCTGTTTATGTTGTGTTAGTGTCGTGTGGGGCATTGGGGCAGGAATCTGTAACAATGGAAAAAGAAAACCAGCAGAAAAGTATTTCAACAATCATACCTCTTATATGTCTAAACAAATCTAAGAAAAGATTTTACATAGCAAGCAAAGCCATAAAAAGGACTGAGGAGATAATCAAAAAGTACATAACCTGCGATATTTCCTCTTTCGCGGAGATGTCCTTCCGTCGCAGTGTGAGTCTCCTGAAACATAATCACTTCCTTATTCTTGTTTGCCCATTTTGAAGTATAATCGCAAAAAACCCTTCAATATTCAAACTCAACAAAACAATTCCCTCTCTGTTTGACCGAGAGAGTCCCGATGGCCAGGTTCAATAATCTAAGTGATGCCGATTATGATCTATTGATGTTTCAGAATCATTATGGACCCAATAATTTGGGTTGACATCGCCCATATATTATATCTTCGTGGACAAACAAGAGATTAATTTGAAGAAAAATTTGCGAAAAACTTTTGACATTGGTTCTAAAAGTATGACAAATGTCATAAATATATATCACTGTACAAAAGTAAAGCTTTCTTTGTTGACCTTTATTTTCTAATAAAGGAATCTTAGCTTTCTCTTTTGTTTCTGTGTAATTCGAAATATCGATATTTCATTTTTTTAAATCTCATATAAGCAATCAAACTGAAGGGTAATTATTAAACCATTCGTAAATTATCAAATAGTTTCCCACTAAGAGCTAGCCTTCGGATCTGCTTATACTTTCTGTCCCCAGAGGGGGCCTATACTGTACATTTACTTACTAAAAAGTGTTTGTTGGAATGGTTGTATAGTTAAGGTGTTGTGTTGTTCAGTTGTTATTTAATGTAATACGACACAAGAGCCAATAACAAGAAATGATTGGTGTTATACCAACTCTGACAATCGCATGTACAGTATAAGTTCTCTATTCGCGGGGTATATTATCGGTAAATATGTCGCCAAAACAGTGAATATGGAATTGTAATTTATATGGAATTATAAGGGATACGTTCTAGGTAACAAAATAAAAAATAAATATACAGGGTGTCCGTGGATTGAGTGTAAAACGTTATACCACAGATTTCTCAGCTCGAAATAAGCCGATTTAGGCCAACTTACCTATATGAAAAGTTTCTTCGTTTGGCCGCTAGAGGTCGACAAATCCAAAGATTTTTTTTCTTATTTTTCAAATAATTCGAGAACGACTCGATCGACAGAAACCATATTTGGTATGCGTAATCGGGAGCGTTATTCACGTTTTTAGTGGTCCACTCAATGACCTTGACGTTTTACAAGTGTCCCTAAAAACTCGAACGTGTTTTTAATCAACCATAATTTTTCAACTGTCTGCGTTTGAGCAAAACTGTTTTAGATATTGAGTAGCTAGGCTAATTATCAAACTTTTTTGTCTCTTGAGAAATTTTGATATGATGAGCGGTTCAATCACAAAAACAGTTTTTCAATTTCATGATTTCATTTCTTCAATCACCTAACAAGTCAAAAATATCACATTTGACCATGTTGGCTTTGGATTCATTTCTGTGGTCTGGTAGATTGTCATTTTACTAGGCTTCATAGAAAACAACCATATTTTTCCATTAATAGACAATCTACAGATACGATACCCAGCACAAAAATATATAGAGCTCAATTATCTGGAGTCCTTGGAAATATTCAAAGCCAAACACAATACAGACAATAATCAAATAGTAATTAACGACCTGACTGATTTATGTTATTCCCCATTATTTGGGGATTTTAAAGGAGTTTACATTTATAAATTAGTACCCAATGTTAATCTCTAATATGTATTTTCCCGTTCTGTTAACCCATTTCTCTTTACCTTTAGAAGAAAAAAATTGCTTATTTTGTATTTTAGTTTTGAACTTTTTTATTTTTTACGTAGTAATATTCGCAATCCTCATAATGTCAATTACATATCACATAATAACGGCCGAATCTATTTCATATTGAAAAATGCTCAGTCTTCAGTTTCAAACTGTTACCAATAGAGGGAGGTTTTCAACCGATACACCTAATACATTTGTATGATTTCAACCTAACCTAACCTTCTTTGTATCGCCTGCCAGTAGATCCGATCTGTAGTACCTCGTCATGGCAACAGATGGTACTTTCACTACCCGAACCACTCCTGCATCCGCCGTCTCCATCAGCACGGCAATTCCACACCGCCAGAAACGCATGGGACCCGCCCCTTTCGCATCTTTTGAGGACCTCTCTGACGAGGTGAGACCACGTGTACGTATCAACTCCTAGACTTCTTATACTTCTTTTTTATTTTTCATTATTATTGAAAAATGCTTTAGAAATACATTATTACTTCCTCATTGTTTCACAGAAGATACAGAAATTTGTGTTGGCACTAGACAAAAGCACATAAGTACACATAAACAAGAAGAATATGAATGAAACATAAATAATTTGTGTTTCATTGACCAATCCCCAGAACTATTTTGACAGAATGTACATTCATGTTATCTATATTCACTTTCTCTTTTTACTTCACTTCTCTTCTACTTTAGTGCTAGGAGCATTTAGATTTGTTGTCGAATCTTGAGGAATTCTAGTTGAGTGGTTTGGTACTGCATGTCTCCTTTTTTAGATGAAGATACTTGAAATTAATTTCTTAGAAATTTGAAGTTCAGTGTTGTTGTACTATCAAGATCCAAACGATACTACACCTGCAGGCAAAATATGGAACTGTTCTAAGAGACATAACCAAACAAATTTGGGTTGTTAAAATTGAGTTCGGCTTCAGTAACAACTTTCCTCTTCCAGCTAGAAAGTCCTGACGAAAAGACACCGGCCGGATCAGTAGTCCGCCTTCCAGGAATTCGGGAAGACGTAACGCCTAGCAGTCCAGCTTGCAGCATGAGCCAAACTCCGGAACTTGTTTACACAGGAATCAGCTTGGTGGGTCAAGTGAAAACACCTGTTAATCCATCAACGTCTTTCGCCGAGGACGTTTCTAATTCTGTGACTGCTGCATCGAAATTACAGACGCCCTACACGCCCAGAATCGATATATCAAGAGCTAGTAGTTCCTCACATCATGACAGCAAGGATAGTTCGCCCGACAGGGAGATTGTCGGTGGAAAATTCGAGGGTAGTAGGTGAGTAAAACATTGATAGTCTGTATAGCGTAATCTCAACTTTGCAGTTAATGCATTAAATGTATTATTCCGCGAAGACATTGGTATCAATAGAATTGGGATGTTTAAACGTTATCGTATTTATCCATTTCTGGCGAAATACAATAGTGTCATTTCAAGCTTTGCATAAATTCTATACCATCTATTATGCAAGGTCTCGCAACAACTCTATTAGGAGGAGCAAGCGAATGGGGAAGGACGCTTTTTCACGAATTCGATTAAGAAGACGCCTGCTTGCAGTTACAGAAGATGATTTTTAGATATTCAAATAGTTTATATTGTTTCATTAGCGTACGTATGATGCAGACGTGTGCATCACCGCACTCAAGGAATTAAGAATGGAAATTGAAAATTTTACGAAATCGTGAATCATTCAACAGAAAAAGATTGCAACATTCTCTTTTCTCGAAAAAATGGGGTATTTTGAAAAATTAGTATCAGGTGAAACTCTTTTTAGAACAATAATTGACCTGTCCCCGAGAGTCAATAAAATATTATGAATTTTATTCAATTCTTAGTTGTGTCGTTCATTGTAAAAGTGGTGTAATTCCATAACTTAAAAACTTTATTTTTGACCATAGTAGGACCATAATTTATCATATCTTTTAATATAAACGTGGAGAAACTCCACTGGTATTACTACAGCGTCATAGATGTCGCCACTAGATTCATCGAGGAACAAATTTGTGCCGTTACTCACTCACTATAAAATTGAAGTAGAGGTAGTTCAAGATCTCATGGCAGGTGCGTCACAGATACTCTGCGCGGGGCGGCGCTTCCATTCGTGAAATTCGGTATTTCTAAAGACGTCTGTTCGCCGTACCCAACCGATAGTATGCGATAACTGCGCTTTTAGAAAGAATTGTTCACCGTGGTGATTATAATTGTTTTAACACTATTCATGGACACCCTATATATATATATATATATATATATATATATATATATATATATATATATATATATATATATATATATATATATATATATTCTCGAAGTCCGATAGCGGGTTTGCCGTGTCGGTCCATAGAGGGCGACTCTCATACGTATGTACGAGGTGCGTCCTTTCTGGAATCGATAGGGTACCCGTTGTAGCTTGATATGATGCTGAGAAGCGATATGCGACACTGATGAGCTCCTAATAAGGGCGAAACTGCAGTCTGCCGTTTCGGTTCTCGGCATCCTGCTTAGCTGCACTATTGTGGCTCTTGGGGCTGCGTGCATGGCACGTAGATTTGGGAACTAGCTCTTGTCAGGAATGATTATTCATTGATCTACGGATTTTTGAATAATTCTTCTTCTCTCAAGTTTACATATGTAGACTCCTCGTGAAGTTTGTCGCGGAAAATATTTGTCTCATCAAATATTTACCGACGGAGGTTTTATCTCGGAAACAGAGGCTAAGAGCATATTTCCATATATATTATTTCGCTATTTTATATATTGATGTGATTCATATAACGGCGAAATATATCTTTAGAATGTTTGGAATTTTAACGTTTCCACATCTGTTTGTTATTGTTCGTATCTTTCTCGAACTCCGGTAGCGGGTTCGCCATGTCGGTTCATAGAGGCGACTCTCATACGTATGTACGAGGTGCGTCCTTTCTGGAATCGATAGGGTACCCCGATGTAGCTTGATAGTATGCTGAAGTGATATGCGACACTAATGAGCTCCCAATAAATAGAAACTGCAGTTTGCCGCTTAGGTTCTCGGCATCCTGCTTAGTTGCACTATTGTGGCTCTTAGGGGCTGCGTGCATGGCAGGCAGATTTGGGAACTAGCTCTTGTCAGGAAGGATTATTCATTGATCTACGGATTTTTGAAAGTGTCTCAAAGTGTTGGAATTTCTAACGTTCTCACATCTGTTTGTTATTGTTCGTATCTTTCCGAAGTCGGTCGCGGGTTCACCGTCTCGGTCCATAGAGGGCGACTCTCGTACGTATGTACGAGGTGCGTCCTGCGTGCATAACAGGCAGATTTGGGAACTAGCTCTTGTCAGAAAGGATTTTCATTTTTCATATTTCATTTATATATATATAGGGTGTCCGTGAATTGCGTGTACAACGTTATACCTCCATATTCTTCAGATCGAAATAAGTCCAGAATGACTCGATCGATAGAAACCATATTTGGTATGCGTAATCGGGTACGTTATTCACGTTTTTTAGTGATCCATTCAATGACTCTGACGTTTTACAAGTGTCCCTAAAAATGCGAACGTGTTTTTAATCAACCATAATTTTTCACTTCGAAGTAATTTTGGCCACTCTCAATAATGTGTCAAGTCAGACTGAAGAACTCAAGAAGGAAAACCAGCTGTTAAACGAAAAATTATCAGCCATGTCAACAAAACTCAATAACATTGAGCAATACAGTCGATCGAATAATATAGAGATTCAGCATGTGCCAGAGAAAAAAGAACGAAAATCTAATTCAAGTAATCGAAAACATAGGTAATTTTCTTAATTGCCCGGTTAAGAAGTCTGACATAGACTATATTACCCGTGTGCCAACGGTTACTGCCGACAAAGATAAGCCTAAGCCTAAGAACATCATAATCAGATTCCTATCTAAACTATCCAGAGATGAATTTTTGGCTCGTATGAAAGCTAAACGCAATGAAACTAAATTATCCGGATTCAAAATTGATGGGATATCTAATCGACTTTTCATAAATGAACATTTGACCTCTATGAACAAGATTCTTTATAAAAATGCTCGCGTCGCTGCTAAACAACATCAATTTAAATATGTTTGGGTGCAAAGGGGCAACATTCTTGTGAGAAAGGACGATACAACTAAAATTCTTCAGATATCAAGCGAACAAAATCTGAAGAAAATTAAGTAGGTGTTCGAACTAAACAGTTACTAATTTCTTTTTTTTTGTGATTGTTTAACATGGCTTTTAACATCATATATCAAAATGTTGGAGGTCTGCTTACTAAACTGCGCGACTTTAAATTGTCTTCTATGATCAATAATCACGATATCATATTTGTAACAGAGTCCTGGTTGAACAGTAATATACTCGACTCGGAAATTCTTGATACGAACATCTACTCTGTTTTTCGTCGCGATCGCGAAACTAGTGCTAGTTGTAAAAAAACGGTGGAGGTGTTTCATTAGCGATAAAGAATACCTTGGATGCAAAACAGATGGTGGATCTCCAAAGCGACGCCGAGGATGTTTGGGTCGAAATTAAAATAGGAAAAATTAAATCACTACTGTGTTGCGTTTACCTCCTTCCTGGGGATTCAAATGCAAGCACAAGTTTCGCCTCAAAGTTTTGTGAAATTAAGGATGAAATTGAAAATAAGATCTTATTAATTTGCGGTGACATGAACTTCTCATCTCTGTTCGGTGGGTGCGTGATATGGACTCGAACTTCTGATTCCTCGAACCGAGGAGAGTCGATTCGAATTCTTCCACTGTTTTGGATTCTATATCTATTTGTGGATTTATGCAATTCAATTGAGTTACTAATTGCTCAGATAAGACTCTCGATCTAATTTTCTGTAATAAATTTGGAGTATCATCTTTAGTGATGTAATAATCCTCTAGTGCGGGAGGATGAATTGAATTCCTTTTCAATTTAAACTATAAATATTTAGAAACTCGCAAGAAGACGGAGGTCTTCAGGTACCACAAAGCTGATTATATAAATATTAATCGAAGAATCTCAGATGTCGGAAATATTATTAAATGGTGATATGAACGCTGATCTAAACACCTTCTATGTCATACTGAATAATATTATCGAAGATCATGTACCTTAAAAGTCATTGGGTAAAAACTTTTCCAGAAACACTATAAAAGTTATAAATCGAAAAAACAAAATTCACAAGAAATGGAAAATTCATCAAAACTACGATGACTTCCGTTTCAAACATTTGAGAAGGGAAGGTAAAGCTGGATTTTGGCAGATTATAATAACTTCATTTCAAATATCGAAAAATATATCGAAACGAAATCAAAAAGAATATTCAGTATCTCTTCTTCTAAACGACTCGGTAGCAGCTTGCTGTCGTCAAAGCACTATAACAACGAAACCGCTAATGGTGCCACGGAAATCTGTGAATTGTTCGCTAGTTTCTTTCGCTCGATATTTGTGCCGCCAACAGTAGCAGCAACTCCTCGCGTTGATGCAGGTTCGGAACCACCTGCTTATCTTTCATTCATTTCGTTAACTCCAAAAGAGATTGAGAAATCAATAAGAGCTCTTGATCAAAAAAAAGGAGCTGGACCTGATGAAATACCTTCTCTTTTTGTAAAGTCTTGCCCTGAATTATGTACACCTCTTTCTCTTTTATTTAATTCATCACTCAAACACGGGGTTTTTCCGGATCGTTGGTAATGCGCGAGTGTGTAACCTATTTTTAAAGGTGGAGACAAAAGCAATGTCGAAAATTACAGGTCAATTAGCAAGTTATGTATCTTCGCCAAGCTGTTTGAATCATTGATTTACAAATATATTTTTTCTCTCGTCAATTTTCAAATTTTGCCTGAACAGCATAGATTCTTCAAAAACAGGTCAATCTAAACTAATTTATTGACATTTGTTGAGCATATTCTGAGTGCTATGGATGAAGGCTTACAAGTGGATACCGTCTACACCGACTTCAGAAAGGCCTTTGACAGAATTTGTCATAATATTCTTGGTTCTCGGGCCGAGGAGGTTGGTGTGGGTGGTTCACTTTTGCGATGGGTCGACTCTTATGCGAGAAATCGACAACAGTACGTTGCTATTGGTGGTGGGCATAGATCGGTGACATATTGCTGTACATCTGGAGTCCCCCAAGGATCACACCTTGGTCCCCTCCTGTTTCTCATATATGTAATTAATATAAGATATATTTCCAAAAAATGCAACTTTTTACTACACGCCGACGATCTCAAAATCTATTATACCATCAGGAGCTTGTCTGATTGTCTTGTTGTACAGGAGGAGCTCTCGCTTCAGAGTATTGCAAAACCAATAGCCTTTTCCTGAATTCGAAAAAATGTCAAACTATCACGTTCACTCGAAATTCGAAATCCTTCAATTTTTCTTATCAACTAGATAACAATTCTTTAATGAAAGTGTCACAAATTCGAGATATTGGAGTCACCATGGATTCAAAGTTGGTTTTCGATCAACATATTGCATAGTCGGCTCTTTAAGTAGAATGTTGGGGTACACTCTCCGCCAGTGTCGTATATTCAAAAATTCTAGTTCTGTTCTCAGTGTTTACTATACCAACGTATTCAGTAAACTCAACTTTACCTCCGTTATATGGAATCCTCAGTATAAAGTTTACATCTCGCAAATTGAAAAAATTCAGAATAAACTTTTAAAATATCTGGCTTATTTGTGTAATTTCACGGTGGCGGAGAGGGTTGACTTCTATGCGGAAGCAAGAGAACAATTTCACTTGGTTTCACTTGGGGACAGAAGAAAGATGAATGACATCCTAACTCTTCAGAAGGTAATTGGCTGGGGAGGTTAGCGCACCAACTATTCTGGAAAATATATTCTTCAACTCTAATAATTTTCACTTGAGGAAACATGAGTTGTTCTAGATTCCTTTCAAAAGAACTAAATATTCCAAGTACGCGCCCTTGACGTGAATGCTACGCATGGGCAATGAATTTAATCAGTCTGTTGACATTTTTTCAAATAACATCGTGAGACCTAAAAACATTCTAAAAGACTTGTTCTTGTTGTAGTTTCTTATTTTGTACTTTTTATTTTCTATTTCTATTTACTTAATACCTAATCTTTTTTTTTAATTGTACTTAGTGAATACTGTTTTATGGGTTTGAACCTGTTTATATTTTCGAAACAATAAACAATAAACGATAAATGATAAACGATAAACCAAGAACGATGAACGATGAACGATGAACGATGAACGATGAACGATGAACGATGAACGATGAACGATGAACGATGAACGATGAACGATGAACGATGAACGATGAACGATGAACGATGAACGATGAACGATGAACGATGAACGATGAACGATGAACGATGAACGATGAACGATGAACGATGAACGATGAACGATAAACGATGAACGATGAACGATGAACGATGAACGATAAACCATAAACGAAAAACGATGAACGATGAACATTAAATAATAAACAATAAACAACAATGAACAATGAGCAATGAATAATGAACAATGCACAATGTACAACGAACAACGAACAATGAACAATGAACAATGAACAACGAAGAATGAACAATGAACAAAGAACAATAAACAATGAACAATGAACAATGAACAATGAACTATAAACAATAAACAATAAATAATTTGGTTTCAATATAAGAGTTTTGAATTATTTCAAGTAATTTTGTACTAATTACAAACTTTCATTCATTATTGAAAATAAAAATTTAAAACATATAATATTTGTAGTTTATTTTCGTTACACAATTTCACAAAACACTTAATTACTCAAAAGTTAATTATATGGAGGTACTTCACTATTACAATGAACGACAGTTTCCACTCTGTAGGTACGTAGGTTGCCTTTTAAATTTTGCGCCTGACAAACAAAACAAGTGACTTAGGGAAAAGAAAATGGCTTCATTGTTTAAAAAGTATTCTCAATGAAGATCGATAAACTTTTGCATCCGCTTAAACCAATTTTCGAAACACTTTTGCCACTTCGAATGAGATACCTCCAAAACATGATTTTGTAACAACTGCCTCTTCTGCCGTCGATAATCGCAGTTTTTTCTTGTTGTACGCAAAAAAAGAAGTCGTTAGGTGCCAAATCAGTATTATAAGATGGATGGCTGATTGATTCAATGTTTTGGGTGTTCAAATACTCCATTGTATGCGCTGATGTGTGTGATCTTGCATTGTCATGATGCAGAATAATTTAGTTCTTCTTTTCTCAATTCATCGAACACTTGCGGCAAACGAATGGTTGTATACTATTCAGAATTGACCGTTCTACGTTGCCCTAATGCTATGTGACATGTCCGGTTTTCCTGAAAGAACAGGCGACCATTTGCTTCAAAGTGCTTCGTGCTTTTGTTGGGTTTGGCTCGTCTTGCGAGACCCATACTGGGCTCGTACGCATATATCCAAAATTCGTCGCCCATAACAATTTTGTAAACGTTTTTTGAAACACCGTGGTAGAATTTTTTCAACTTTCTTTGTACCAAACGACACGAGCCTTCTTTTGAGCAATTATTAAGTTGTGTGGGATCCAACGCGATCAAATCTTTGTAACAGCCAAATGTTGATGCAATATTGAATGTACGCTCGTGGAACTAATGTTTAGGGATGTCTCAATCTCACCGAATAATAACACCTGTATTGCACCTGTCCGGGACGACAACAAGCGATTAGCAAATGAAGTTAACTTTATGCTCTTACAGATTTCAAGCTTTCAAAGAGCTTGAAAACTCTTGATCTCAATTTTCAAGCTGTTTTACTTGATAAAACCCAAATCTTCATCATCTGCATTGGCTATTACCCTGAGCGAATTGATGTAAAAGTTCCACAATTGTGGATACAAATATGCGCAACATTCTTGTTATACACATAAAAAAGAATGACCCCCCCTCGATTTTCGCTTCTGACTGTTCTTTATTCGCTGATGACTCTAAGCTTTATAACAATCGTCTCACCAACGCTACGACTATTCAAGATAACCTGAACAGAATTTTCGACGAATTCCTATTTTCTTGCGGGTCAACCCATCACTAGTTGCAGTTGTCACTCAGATCTGGGCGTAATTATTTCTCATGATTTATCTTGGTCTGATCATATTTCCCACACATCAGCAAAGGCCAAGCGTCTTCTCTTCATGTTACAGCGTTCTTTATCTGGATGTGACCTCCCTACTTGTTCTCTCCTTCATCGGACATATATTCAACCAATTCTCGAATATATGGGTCCTGTATGGTGCCCTTGGCTGGTTCGAGATATCGAACTTCTCGAAAATATCCAGAGAAGAGCAATGAGGATTCCATATTGTGTCTTACGTCCCCGACCAAACTACAACCAAAGTCCTTGACCTTTCTTCGTTCGCTGATTGTCGACTACGTGGCGTTCTAATAATAACTTATAGTGTCCTTCACTCGTTTTCGATGTTGACCTTAGAAGTCTCTACCAACTCAACCAGGATAATCCCTTACGCGGACATAATTTGAAACTTACGAGAGAAAATTTCAAGCTTCCTTGTCGGCAGCATTTCATATCAAATCGTGTGTTGCATGCGTGGAACAGTGTTCCTGAATAAGTAATAAACGCTCTTAGTGTAAATAGTTTCAAGAGTGCTTTGGACACCAGATCGCAACTCCAGAACGCAGCTTCCGCTTAAACTCTATGTATTTCCCAGTTTTTTAGCAATATGTATTTTTTTTGTAAGTGAGTTTATAGGTTCTTACCTAAACTCTCATCTACTGTTAATAATAATAATAATATACACATCTAAATCTTGCTACCAGAGGTAACCTGCTGAATCTACCGTTCCTATCAGATACTGAAAAACAAGAGCAATAGTCAAGAAAGGAATTGCATGGACGACATCATGAGATTAATCAATCACACATCGACAAAGAAGCCTCCAACAAATGGTTGATGAAAGGAGAATTATTCCAAGTGATCGCTACAAACAACTACAAAAAGTTTATTATTAAGGACGGAACATTACAAACAGATAAGTGCAGAAAATGCTAAATAATACAGCATATTACGTCCGGCTGCGAACAACTGGCCAATACGGAATATCTTCACAGGCATAATCAAGTGTGCAACATTATCCATCAGAAACTTGCACACAAGTACGGACTTCTGAATACCTTCCAGCCATATTACAAGTATCAACCGGCGCCCGTATTGGAAAATGACTCTATCAGATTATACTACGATAGGCCTGTTATCACTGACAGAATTTTGACGAATAATAGGCCGGACATAGTAGTGTATGATAAGAGAGCCAGAACAGCAATGCTGGTAGATGTCGCTATACCGAATAATAACAACGTGCTGAAAAGGTTCCAGGAGAAAAAATCCAAATACACAGACCTTGCTATTGAGATCAAGCAGATGTGGCACCTCGAGATAAAATAGATATTGTTCCTGTCATCGTATCCTCGACTGGGTTAATACCCAAAACTTTGCATGATAGCCTTAAGAAATTAGAATTACATACGAATACCTAAACACCTCAAAATAGTCTAGGGAACACTTACCAATATCTTTAAAATATGAATTTGATGATTCGAATTTATAGAAATCTTTCGGTTTTTGTTAGGATGTATTGTATATAATGTATTCTCAAGAAAACAAAATAATATCTGACTTCTCCAAAGCACCTATCACAAAAAAAATTTGAAATTTGAAAATGACGAAATTTGGTAAAACACAAAAAAAATCCTGAACTAATATTTTCGAAACGATATGGAAGCACTTATATTTTTCAGTAGCCAGAAGGTCCACCTCTGTTATTAATGACACTTTGGCATCGTCGCGGCATGCTCAATATTAAATTGTCTATTACATTTTGGCCTAAGTCATTCCAAGGCCCCTGAACTGCTAATCGAAGCTCCTGTTCATGATGGAAGACGTTTTGACGCAGGAGATTTCTTTTTAGGCTGTCCCACACATGCTCCATGGGATTCAGATCTGGGGAGCAGGATGGCCACGGTAGAAGATCGATATCATTCTCTTCAAGAACGTTCAAGACAACTCTTGCACGATGAGGAGGGGCATTATCTTGTTGGAAGAGTGGATTTTGACCCATTGTTTGGAGATACGGTACCACTACAGGTAAAACTATCTCATTTGCGTAAGAATTTCCCGTGAGGTAGTTCTGTATGAAAACGAGGTCAGTTCTTCTTCCAAGGCGTATACCTCCCCAAAACATCACGGATCCGCCTCCCTGTCTAACAACTTCTCGAGCATGCTGGAGACGGTTTTGCTTTCCAGGTTCCCTCCATATTCGAATTCTTCCCGAATCGGGATAATAACTAAATCTAGATTCATCACTGAAGAGAACTGTGGCCCACCTCTCTTGATCCCAGTTTACGTGTTCTTGGCACCAAGCTAAACGAGCAGCGCGATTTCCATGGATCAGTTGTGGAACTCTTAAAGGACGTCTGGAGTGGAGTTGACCTTCGTGCAGTCGATTTCTCACAGTTTGGTCGGAAATTTGTACATTATGAACTCGTGATAGCTCTTGAGCTAATTGAGATGCTGTGGTAGTACGATCTCTTCTGGCTTGTAAAACCAAAAATCGATCTTGTTCGACTGTAGTAATCCTGAAACGACCTGTATGGCGTTCTTCTACGCTCTCTGTTTCATTGAAACGCGACCATAAACGGTTTATGACACTTGGGCTACTTCCCAGAACCCTGGATACTTCCCGTTGTGAGCTCCCAGCTTGGAGCATGCCAACGGCTCGTAACATCTCTTCTCTAGTCAAATGTCGTCTTTCCATGGTCGAATCACAAAACTTGAATCTTTTATTTGTGCTTACAACAGAAACAAAGTGCCAACTAACTGATTTCAAACACTGAATACATGAAATGATTATAAAGCAGCGTCGCATCTGCTGTATTTTCGGTTTTTTATAAAAAAAACTGAAATCTGTTGCGGCACTCTACATAATTTGGTGAGAAATTGATGCAGGTGTTCATTTCTTTAAAAAAATCATCCATATTGATCGTTCTGGATACGATATATTGACATTCAGAAGTGTTCCCTAGACTTTTTTGAGGTGTTTATATAGAAATGCAAAAAGCTGTAATTCTTATTACATGTAGGATAGTTAGGAAATTTATGTCAAGTATATTGTAATCGAGCCAATTCCTTTGATAGCTGAATCTGGGAAAGGTAAATTATATCCAGCTAACAGCTGAGATAGTGCATAAGTCCACGATAATAAATAATAATAATATAGTAGAGCATTTTTTTTCAATCTTTGCAACTGCAGAGTTGAATCATGCTGTTGGGATTTTACGCTACAATGGGGTAGTTTTAAGAAGAAATCACCCTTTGAACATGAAAAAATTGCCCATCTTTCTAATCATCAACTGTTCTTTCAGAGATCAAGGTACAGCTAAACTTGGCGTCGGCTTTCGAGAAGATGGAACTTTGGACCTACGATCGTCCACCGAAGAACTGGACTTCCAAGACCATAAAGAACAGGAAAAGAAGAAGAACAGATCACGTCCTCAGTCGCCATCGTGTCTTTGCGACGACTCATATCAAAATCACACGAGGAAAGACTCCCAATGTTCGGAAATAGGCCTCCTGTCCATATCAGGTCGAACGTCAAGGCTGTCGAGTATCGGTAGCGCGGGTTCGGCCCAGAGTCGATTGTCGAACGCCAGTCATCTGTCCGTCGTGTCCGGCGCTAGCGAATTGTCTAGATCTCCGTCGCCGCATAAAATGCTGCTGGAAACCTCGTTTTGCGGCACGAAATCACCGCAATCTGGGTCATCTGTCGTCATAGATAAAATTGGGACCAAAATTGATTCGGACGATTTAGAGAAAATTTTACTATCTAGAAAACACGATCCAACCGAGGCGATATTGGCAGAAGGTATAAGCGTGAAGAGGGACGTGAGGTCGGTCTCGTTGAAACATGCTCCTGAGAAACCTGCGAGAAGAATCGAGAAAAGAGTACAAAGCGTCAAAAGTGACATTACAATAAAAGTAGATACGCCACCAATATCGGCTAGTGACAGCAATATAACTCCTAGGCCAACAAAGAAAATCGTATCTGAAAGTGGAGTCGAGTATATTTACATTCCTCTAAAAGGTCCCTTACCTCTTGATTTCGAAGAAAATAAAACTAACTTTTCAACAACTAAAACAACAAAACGGACTGCAGCTTCAACGTCGAAATCTTCAACCACCCACTCGAAATCTAAAACTAAATCTGGGTCAGCTCCTTCAAAACATGCAGTATCACCTTCTCAATCGAAGCAGGCTGATATAGGTAAAACCAAAGACCCTTTAACAACCCCAACCCCAAAAACAAGGGAAATATCAAGTGCTCCACCTCATAGAAAGGATGAACCTAAATATATTCGGATAAAATTAAAGCCAGATC
Source organism: Cryptolaemus montrouzieri (assembly GCA_013387265.2). NCBI lineage: Eukaryota > Metazoa > Arthropoda > Insecta > Coleoptera > Coccinellidae > Cryptolaemus > Cryptolaemus montrouzieri. The sequence continues at coordinate 6,283,310 of JABFTP020000001.1, forward strand.
ATTTATATGAAGACGATGATACATCAAATACATCTCCAGAGAATAAACCTGAAAAAATAGACCTGGACGAGATAAGAACAGACGATTCAACAACTGGAACTTGCGATACGGGAAAAAGCTTAACCAGTACACCCAGTGTAAGTCCAAAATTTTCTAGACACTGCGTAGTTCGTGAAATAAATTTAGATAGTAAAACACCTTCACCGTCTCTATCGAGAAAGAGCTCATTCGCCTCAATATTTAGAAGTAAGGAAGCAATAACTAGTCCTGAATCGCCAACAATACCCGGCAAGAGAAAAAATACAATCAGGGGAATTCTTAGAGAAGCCAGTGAGTCTTTGAAAGATAGAAGTAGAAGTAGATCACGTTCCAAAAGTAGAGAAAGGGATCGACCTTTAGCTGTTTCGAACGCACCTTCGTCAACCGAAAGTATCGATAGTAGGGGCAAACCAAAAGGAGTTTTTTCAATTTTCAGATCGAAAGGAGACAGTAAAAAATCGGAACATAATTCACCGGAAGTATTACCAGACAAGATGGCCAAAGTAGAATTTAAATTTAATGATCACAAGAAACCAGACAAGCTTAATTTTGAAAAACCGTTAGAGGGTAACAGCATTCGGATTCCTTTACACTCTCCCACGCATTATGAAAACGAAAATCATCGCCAACTTAAAGATAATCAAACGCCTAGTCAGGATTCTCAAGATACTGTAATAGAAGTGGCACCGGTTAAAAAAGAAGAAATCCAAGAAAACTCAAGTCAAGTAGACAGTATTATCAATAAAACTGTCGTAGAGTGTCAAAGTCGACAAAGTAGTACTAGTAGTGAAAATATAGTGTTTTCAACAAAAGTGGGTAGTAATAATGAAATTTTTACAACAAAATTACCTAAAAGAAAAAATTTAGATAAAATACCAGATAAGAAAGAAGAAATTAAAATCACGAATGGTTTTGTACCTGTAGATTTATCTGATGCAACTAAACAACAAGAATTAGGTAATAAAATAGTCGAAAAAGTTCAAATAGAGACTAAATTTGCTGAAATCGAATTAGAAACACCTAAAGTGGAAGCTAAGATAGAAAGAACAAGAAGTACAACTAGTTTAAAGAAGATGATTGAAGAAAACCAAGCTCCAAAACTGGACGAACCCAGACCTAAATTTCCTTCACCAATTCCAAACGAAAACAAACATCTCCAAGCAGATGAAGATAAAAACAACTCCTCGGAATCCGAGAAAGACTCAGAGACTAGCAGCGTACTATCCAGTACTTGCAAACCGAAAAACGAAGTTGAAGCAACGGAGCTTTTAGAACCTGAGTTTAAAAGTCTAGTCGTTCAAGATTCCTTCGAAGAGGAATTACCCTACGTCCCTACCACATTGCCTTTAGAACGTTCCGCTGCAGTACCTATAGTACCCGTAAAACAAAGATCCACCTTCGAAATGAAGACTTGTCCCATAGATAGACCTAGGTCAACCACGCCGATCAACCCTAGCACTTTAGAGGATTATTGCGACGACGTCATAGGTAACATTAACACGGAAAGTCTCGCGAAATCCATAGAAAAGCTAAAAATCTCCCTGCCAAGATCCGATTCGTCGGATAAACCTTCCAAGTCGCCGAAAAAACCTCGTAACACCACTTGGTTCGAATTCGCGGAAAAGGGGATCCACACAGGTCGGAAGTCTTCGACGGAGGGTGACACTCCTCCCCCGCTACCGCCCAAGGGAGTGCAGAAAGAGTGGATCAATTTCGAGGAGGTCCCGGAGCGTAGAAAGTTGCCAAAGAGGATCCAGACGATTCCCTCGAGGGGTCACATAGATGTTCCTGAAAACGTTCTTCACGATCACGTCGTCTATAATTACGTGAATCCGGATGAGTGCAAGTGCGAGTGCCATGAGAAGAAGGAAAAGAAGAAGGAAGATTCCGATGTTCCTATAGTGCAGGATGACGAAGTTCCTCTACTTGAAAATGATCCTGAAGACGAGAAGATTGCCACAGCTTTAGATAGAATTGGACTTGATGTTTCAATAGCTGAAAGAGGTAGTTTGATAAGGTAAGGGGACCGTTTATGGTACCTATTTTTTTAATATACTGGGTGGCTCACCACATTCGTGACGGAAGATTAGGCATATTTTGCTGCCGATTTTGAAATTTTTTTTGCACAATGATATGTTGTGCTGTAGTGACTACAAACTAAAAATATCTTAGACAATACTGGATTTTCCAAACTAAAGTTACATATCGAAGTCATGATTTTTTCAAATGGGACACCCTATATTTGACATTTCTCGAAATTTAACTTAAAAAAAATTGGGCCCTGAAATTTGATTTCAGAGCTTCAGATGCACAACTATTGTGATAGAAATTGTTGTTGCTTGAAAATATGTGTGGTCTGAAACTTACATTTCGTCGACGAAACAGCAATACCACGTATCTAAAAATTACAGTTTTGTCAGGAGGAAGAAAAAACTTTTTATTCGTTAAGACTCGAACTTCTGGTCAATATGTTCATATGAACTCATTAAATATACCTATTTGAAACTTGTGAATTGTCGTTATTCAAAATTTTTTCAAAAGTTCCATTTAAAATTGAGTTACGTGCTATTTTCGCAAATACAAGTAAACGATGATTTCTACTAAAATATATTATTGAATGCTCGACGCGTTTCGACACAGTATCTTTATCAAGAGCGAATGAATACTAACAAATTTATATAAATACTAAAGAGGCAATCCACTCAGAGCTATTCGTACTAGAACTAATGTTCAGGAAATAAATTAAATAAGGGTGAGTTATTTATGTCTACCTGATCATTAAGAATTTCCGGGGAATTCCTAAATCTGTTAATTTCAAGTGCTTCCAGAAGGTTGAGTTTTATACCTCTCTTCTCAGAATGTAGGATTTTGAATTCTGAATTGAAACAGTGGCCATTTTCCCTAAGATGATTTGAATAATTTGAATCTGTTTTTCCATTGATGAAACTGCTTTTATGTTCAGAGATTCTAACATTAAAATTTCTTCCTGTTCTACCTATATAAAAACAATTGCAATCTGCACAATCCAATCTATAAACACCTGATTTATTTTCTTTATTAATTGGAGATTTATAATTTCTGGTAAATGAACCTAAATTTGTTGATGTTTTGAACGCTATATTTAAATTTGGGATTTCACATTATTGCTTATTTTGCCTATATATGATTTGATAAGGAAAATTGAAAATATTGTCATTCCAAGTAATGCAAAGTTAGTGTCTTTTGATGTCAAGAATTTGTTGCCAAGATCCCTATAATAAAATCAATAATTTGTTAACACAAAATATGACGAATCCACGAATTAAATACGACATTATGACTTTATAAGATGTTCGCATATCTCAAAATTATTTTTCAACAAGATAAACTTATACTCAATAACTAACGTATTGCAGTATCTCCGTGATTGGCCCATTTTATATCAACTAAAGTGAAAATGTTTCGAAATTATCAAGCTTGCTTACTTATATTACATTTTGTTGCTTTTTAAGGGGAACATTTATAAAATTTTGAACATTCTATTTGTTATTGTATAAGTCTACCTATAATTTTGATTTTCTATGCTGCTATTTCTAGTTACTTACTAGAGCCGTGAAAGTAACGAAATGTTGGATACCCGTATGTTTTCGTTAGTCGATGAAAGATTACCTGTTACAGAAGTATCGTTACTAGTTACTTTAGTTACTTTGGATCATACTGAAGAATGAGTTCGAAATGGACAATGCGTACGTTACGTACATTAACAATACAGTTACATCATATCGTTAGTTGTTTAGTTTCCATATTTATTACTATGACTTTGAATGAGAACAAAAGGATAAGCTTTAAAGTGTATAATAATGGAAATAACTATTCTTCAAAATCTATTAAATAATTTAATTACCGATATAGATAGAAACTCTCATAGTGAAAATTTGAAAATAAGTAGAGACTAGTAATTTTTTTCGCAATCTAAATTTTTGTATCCTTTTTTTTGTAGTATGTATTTATGTAGTTATTCAACTAAGTAAGATATCTGGTCTTTATTTAAAAGCCTGGTTTTGAAGAGATTTTTAATATTGAAAAATGAAAAGTAGTTTATGTACTGTAACTACGTGAAAATGAGAAATTCTGTTTGCAATATTATATTGTTTAGTCAATTTAAATTTTAGCCCCTATACTCGATTACTATTATGTTCAAAAAAATATTTATTTGTATTATTATTCACTTTGAAACATATTCATTTGTTCTTGTTCGAAGTCATAATAATGAATGTGGAAACTAAACAACTAACATAGACCAAGTATAGAATATAATAATATATAAATCATCTTTGCAACTAACGATGTGATGTAACCAGTGGCGTAGCTGGGGGGTCTAAACGGATGACAACCGAGCCCGACTATGACCATCAGTTATAGTTCTTTTTACCTATAAAAAATCGTAAATCTGTGGCAGAGAGCATAACCGCCACTAATAAAATTATCTAGGTAACTATAATATCATACCACGAGCATAATAATTGATATTAAAAAAAAACAATGTGCACAGTGTCAGTCGATCAGGAATTCCCCCATAAGTTAATACCCCGTTCGCGCATAACTAACGCTAGTCAGGGGATTCCCTCGATATAGCGCTCGTCACTTGCATTGTGGATTGGGCCATTTCTTTTGTTTCCGACCGCATTCATTTCAATATTCGCTTATATGAACGTATGAACGTCTAGTGCAAAGAGTTTGTTGAATATTAGATATTATAAACAACATTTTTGTATAAAAACCGATTCAATATAGTCGATTCTTGAAGAAAATAAACAAGGTAAGTGAAGTATTTTTGTTATTACAGGTAATACTTACATTTTTAATTCATTTAGTATCTAATAACAGTATCTTAGATTATTTTGGAAAACCCTTCAATTATTCTATTCTCTCTAAATTACTGTGTATTTTAAAACTATATTATTGAGCCGTCCTAAATGATAAATAGGTACCTACAGAAGGTATTTTAGACGGATTGCATTAATATTTTTTGTTTAGCCTGGGCAAGTATTACCATCTACTAAAGGTATTTATTTATTAAAATAGGTTTTAAAGGCTTTGCTGGCGTAAAAGATTTTATTTATATTTCTACACGTTTTACGATATCACTTCAGGTAATAATGTTTAATTGTAAATAATATGCTTATTTATTATTTATTTACTTATTATTTTTCGATCTAATAGCAATGGGATTTCTTTACAAAAACGGAATACATTAAGTTTAGATTTTTTATTGAAAGTAATTATAATCATATCATACAACTTCGTGTACGTTGATTTTGCTCCGAGATGAATAGCTCGAGCCCTCGTGGCACGGATATCACAATCAACGGTGGAGTATTTCACTAGTATTTTTCGAATAATACTTGAAAACATATTTACACCCAGACGCAGGATTGTTAATATAAATTAACAATCCTGCGTCTGGGAAAAATATATTTCACAAAGCTACTTACGTAACGTGTAGGTGTTTATTTACTGTTATAATTAGTTTATGAAATCAACGTATCACTTACTAACTAAAAATATTTTTTAGAATACCCAGAACGAAATATGCCTCAGGGAATTCGTACTTCAAAAAGACAAAGCGGGTTTCAACAGAGAAAAGCCAAAATGGCTAAAATGGATGAAATTCAGAGCATGTCCGGTTCTCTTTTCAAATATGTCACAAAAGCAGATAGCGGCCAAAGTTCAAGTAAAATATCCGAGTCTCCTGCAAACGAAAGTAATGATTCACATCTTGGAGACTCACATTCAGATAGCAACAACGACAATACAGCATCAATGAAGACGACCCAGGACCTTGACAGAATCAAAATAAATAATGAAAATGACGCCGTTAATGCTACTTTTGGAGATAGCATTAGCTTCGAAGAATCAGTTCAACACTTGAGAAATGTTTCACATTGGAGTTTACCGGTAATTGATAATGTTCGTATTGACATAATAAAAAATGGCAGTGAACATTTCCATAACAAAGAAGGACCGTTTCCTACTGTATCTCTTCATTAATCTTCAAAGATTAAAGGTGATTCTCGTCATCTTTCACAGGAATGGTTTTATAAACAGATGCCTAGTTGTGAAAAAATTCTACGATCATGGATGGTATTTTTTCCTATATCAAATAACCTGTACTGTTTTTGCTGTCGTTTATTTCCTGTCAGTAACATACAAACAACATTCACAACTGGATTTCAGAAGTGGTGGAAACTAAACCCTAAAGTATTGGACCATGAAACTTCATGTGAACATTTAGAAAATTTCGAAAAGTGGAAAACTTTGGAAATAAGATTAAAATCTCACACCACAATAGATGATGCAACCTTGCAATTAATGAATACGGAAAAACAGAAGTGGAAAAATCTTTTATCTAGATTATTAGATATAACATTGTTTTTGGCTAAACAAAACCTAGCATTTCGTGGACATGATGAAACCCAAGGGTCGTCTAATAAAGGTAATTTTTTAGAACTAGTTAAACTGCTGTTAAAACATGATGCAGTACTCAAGGAACATATACTATATTTGGAGCAGGAAAATCACCTAAAGTAACATATTTATCGCCAAAAATACAAAATGTTTTCGCTAATCATGTAAAATGTCAGCTTGTCAACGAAATTAAATCGGCCAAATATTTCGGAATCATGTTTGATAGCACACCTGACGTTTCACATGTCGATCAAATATCTGAAGTGATTCGTTATGTAAAAATTAATAATAGGAAAGTAGAAGTCAAAGAAGTATTCTTAGGATTCTTTCCTTTACATGGAAAAAAGCAGCTGATTTAAGCGTTGAAATACTAAAGAAGCTTGAAAATGATGGCTTAGATATTATGATGTGTCGTTCTCAAGGTTATGATAATGCTGCAGTTATGAGTTGTATACACGGAGGAGTGCGAGCTATTATAAAAGAAAAAACAATAAAGCAATTTTTATTGGTTGTATAGATCATTCAATTAATTTATGCGGCCAACATTCGTTCGCACAAAATGTGACTTGTGTTACATTTTTCGGAGCAGTGGAAACAATATTTAACTTTTTTGCAACTTCCACAAGTCGTTGGGAAGTGCTCCTCAATCACAGCAAAGCATCTGTTAAAGGACTTTCGACAAGGCGCTGGAGTGCTCATTATAGTGCAGTAAAAGTATTGGCTGAAAATTTTGATGGGATAATATCTGCAATTGAGGAACTATGTGACCAAGACGTAAATTTAGAAGCTAGAGGTGCTGCACAAAATCTTATGCCTGCTGTGTGCAATTTCTCATTTCTTTGTTTTCTTCTCTTTTGGAATGATGTGCTAAGGGAAGTGAACAATGCTCAGATTGCATTACAAAGTAAAGGTTTATGTGTTGATGAAATAATCATAAAACTAGAAGCACTTCGTCTATTCATTGGAGAGAAACGGTTGCATCTAGCAGAAGAGGCAATAGATTTTGCTGTACAAAAATCGGAAAAATACAACATTTCGATGGAACGACGAATTCGTCGCAAGAAACGCATGCCCAGTGAGTTAGCATCGTCCACCGATGCTGGACTTACACTTAGAGCGGAACTTCAAAAGGACATGTTAGAATGTATTGACGGATTCAATATTGAACTCGAAACAAGAGTAAAGTCCATTAAAGACGTAGATTCATTGTTTGAGGGTGTGCAGTCAAAGACCTTGCTTTCGGCAAACACTGAACAGTAAAAATTTGCTATATCAAAATTTACTAACCTCTACGATGAAGTGTCATAAACAGAACTCCTTTTAGTAATACCAAAATTGAGAAGACATTTAAAAGCGGCTAATATTACTGTCTTTAATTAGGTGACACTGGGCTTTTTGAAATTTATTGTGGAATGGGATTTTAGAGAATCTCTTCCGAATCTAAGGGTCGCACTAAAGTTATTTATAACAATAAGTGCATCAGTTGCTTCATGTGAGAGAAGTTTCAGCAAATTAAAATTAATTAAAATTATTTGCGGTCTACAGTGACTGAAACCAGATTAAACAATCTTGGTACTTTAATGATAGAACATGAAGCAACACAAAATATAAATTTTAGATTTTTAACAAACTGAATTTGTTTCACATAATATACAAATATTTGTAATAGGTACTCGTATTTTAATAAAACGTAAATGATTATTACTTTTTATTTTAACAGTTTCGTAGATATAGATATATATAGAACTGAATATATATATATATATATATATATATATATATATATATATATATATATATATATATATATATATATATATAAAGATATGACCTCATTATTATTTTCGATTATATCAGACCCAAAATCTCAATACTTTTTATGAAGATTTCTAGGAATAACAAAATATTTAATAAAATCCCAACTAGTTATAAGTCATTCAATAATGATAGATTATTACAAACTGAAATCAAAATATTTAATAAAATCCCAACTAGTTATTAAGTCATTCAATAATGATAGATTATTACGAAACCTGAAATCATTTCTTGCCAAGAAGGCCTACTATACTTGTTGAGGATCGCAGGAGTATCACAACTTAACCGTTGATTTCCTCTTAAAGCGAATTGAATTGTTTTGTTTTGTATTAATAATATTGCACTTGATTTATTTGAGTAATGGTTGTTTTAATTAAAGTTGAAGCACTGCTGTACTAACTTAATTTATTTTGTTTAGATTTTACACGTTTTATAATATCTTAAAAATGATTCTGCCTGGTCTGGTATACACACACATCTATAATGTCTTCCTGAAACTAACTAAGGTTGGACTTAACATTTAGGTAGGGATGTATACGTTTCATTGGTTTGAAAAATAAGAATAAGAATATTTCAGAAATATTGCAAACAAATATCAAAATTGTGGTACTACGTAACTGGGCAAACCCTAGAGTAATAAACCTCTTCCGGCTTATTGTACCAAGCTGTTAAAGGGACATTCATTGCATCCCTATGGTGATAACATAATAAATTTTATGATGGTATTCGAAATAAAATTATGAATTGGGAAATTATCCTCTGGTCATCCCAGCTTAGTAGAGCTTATGTTAATATTTACAATTTGTTTCATTTCTTAAATCTTAGAATATATATACAGGTTCTTTACAATACTGTAAATGAGTTGTTAGAGGATGAAGTTCTACTCAGTTGACAAGCTCAACCCCTCTCTGGGATGCATTTTTTGTTTGTTGTCATTGTAATGTTTCTTATATACATGAATGTGACCAAATTTTATACATGCTAGAGTGAATAAATTTCTATTCTATTCTATGTATCTAAAAAACTTTGCGAAAACATTTTTTCAAAGAGACTCGCCTTTGTTTTAGGCGATGATGCGATAGAACCGTCATCTCTAATCAAAGATGGAAATGCTGACTTGCAAAGGTTGTTGCTGACTGTTTTCACCATAGTTTCACTAGTCTGCTCCATCTTATTTAATTTTAAGGTTTTTTTTACGGTTGTTCTTTAGTGGAGTTTGTAATTGGATATACCTCAGTTAGGTGAGCTTTGGATACCCATCAGTTAACTCTGTATCTGCAGTATGTCCTTGAAACAACTCATAGTTACGTATGTGTTCTTAAGGGTGTAGTACTCTTATTTTACAGTTATCCAAGTGCTCTTTAGGCTGCTCATGTACAATATATCGATCCTTGCCATTCGGGTAAGCTGCTGCCTACTGAAACAATGTAGTGTGATCAAAGAATGGCTGATGGACAGTGGCATATGGACATATTCCTCAAGTCTATCCCACTTTTCAACATTTTATGTCAGAATTAGGACAGCCTCCCACCCCGAACTTATTGCTATTTATTTATTTATTTATTTAAGTACAATATAAGGAATGTCCACAGCCGAAGCCAAAATGACATCCACTAGATGAATATTAGTTACATAGAATCTAGTATTCTAAAAAAAAGTATTATATAAGACATTAATAGTGAGTTGTATTCACAGAAAGAATGAAAAAAGAAATACAAAATGAATATTACAAAAACGAACGATTGAATGAATTTTATATCAGTCAGTAAAGAGCAAGCGTAATGTTCTCTTCAAAGAGGCCAATGTGACCCTAAACAAATTGATACTCCTATGCGTGTTGCAGACACGTAGCATCCTATCGATAGGGGAGTTCTGTGCACTATTAGTTTTTCTAAAAGTTATAGAGAAGAGGTCGTGGTGCCTCAATGATTTCATAGGAACATTAAAAGTAACCATGTGCAAGATCTCAGGTACCTGAAATACGCAGTTCAATATTTTAAACAAAACCAAAATATCAGATATAGTTCTACGATTTTCAAGTGACAATAAATTGAAATATTTACGGGCAGGAGCGTAGTCGTGGTTCAGGATAACAAAGTTAGTTTTGAAGCATATGAACCGTATGAATCTATTCTGAATGCGTTCAAGTCGGTTGGAATAACAATCATAACGAGGGTTCCAAATACATGAGGCAAAATTTAATTTACTGTAGATGTAAGCATAATATAAAGTGATAAGTGATTTTATATATTTAAATTCCTTACTTTTCCTGAAAATATAACCCATCATTCGACTTGAACTATTTGCTATGCGATCTATGTGTGCATCAAAGAGCAACTTCGAATCGAAAGTGACACCCAGATCAAAAGCCGTGCACGTCGCAGCAATGAATTTCCAATTGAGTACTGAAAAGTGATAGGGGAATGGTTTCTAGTAAAAGTTATCGTGAAACATTTATTTAAATTCAAAAATAATTGGTTTTCTCTACAGTACTCAACCAAGTTATTCAAATCTAGTTGAAGATCAAGGCAGTCCCTTAAGCATGTGATAGATCTAAAAACTTTCAGATCGTCTGCATAGAGCAAGAATCTGGAATGCCGGAAACATTTATCTATGTCATTTAAATAAATTAAGAAAAGGAGAGGACCGAGATGAGTTCCCTGCGGTACCCCAGAAGTACTAATGGAAGATTCAGATTTAAAACCATTTAAACTAACGAAATGTGACCTATTCAGTAGATACGATTGGATCCACTCAAGCAACCAACCACTTACACCTGCTTCGGCTAGTCTAAAAATGAGAATATCGAAACTTATTTTGTCGAAGGCTTTAGAAAAATCTGTGTAAGTAGCATCAGTCTGAATTTGAGAATCCATTGCACTCTGCAGGTACTCACTATAAACGATCAAATTAGTTTCCAGAGTCCTACCCTTAAAAAATCCGTGCTGTTGTGGGATAATGAAATTTTTCACATGAGAGAAAAGATACTTATAAATTATACGTTCAAATACTTTAGCAATGATCGAAAGCTTGTTAATAGGTCTATAATTAGAAATATCATTTTTATCTCCACTTTTGAAAATTGGGACAACGGCGGACTCCTTCCACTTTTTTGGAAATACACCATTAATCAGAGACTGATTGAACAAAATATGCAGTGGTTTACTTAATTTGTGAGCGCAATTTTTGAGGAAAATTGGTGGAATGCTGTCTGGACCTGAACCCTTCGACATGTCAAGGGATAAGAGGACCTCTCGAACCTCTTCCTCTTCTATGTGAATATTTGATAGTACATCATTATTGCAGTTTTTAACAGTTACACCACGACTACGCTGCTGACTTACAGGAACATATACATTCTCGAAATAACGGGCAAAAAGATTGCATATCTCTTTTCCATCTGATGAAGAAAAATTGCTATACTATCATAATTAATTAGTCACCCTTTACTTGGGCATTTCCGGTCATCAGATGCCAAATTATAATATGCATGATTTTGAAAAGTTTTCCTTTAATTGCAGCGATTCGTCTGTGGATCTGAGCGCCGTAGATCAACACGAAGTGAATGCGGATGGGTCGTTGCAAATGCCCTTCAAAACAGATCTGGATGTTTCAAGTAATAGGTCTAGTATTGTATCCCAGGTAAGGACGTAGATCAGTGAGAATTTTAAGAATGTTTATGTTCTTCTTTATCTTCATGTTCAAGAGTCAAGGCATTCAATGTTACTTGAATTCCATAAATCTATATATTATTGATATTATGAACGTCCAAAATGTCTAGGGAGCACGTATGAAATCGTGTTATCGAGTGAAATGCAGCGTTATATGTCAAAATTGGAAAGAAAGAAGACATCAGGTTGGACGATATTCTATAACATACTTTGCATCTACAGGTCAGCACTGGGTAACGTACAACAATTCATTGCACAGATTGATACCGCCTTGCACACTCTTCAGAGTACAACTTTGTCCACTGTGGTGGTTGCGGGAAATTTTAATATCAAATTTTTCCAGCCCAGAAAAAAAGGAACTTGAGGAAATGTTTGAATCATTTGGCGTATTCAGAATAATCTTGGAAACATCCCGCATAACAACTAGATCTAGTACTTGATAATATGGTAGATTACAAAAAATGAACAATGGATCTTCACTTGTCCGATCATCTTGCCCAGAAACTGGCTATCAGTCGAAACCATGGTACTGGAGAAATAGTATACAAATACATTCGAACAATTAATGAAGCTAACACCATTAGATTCATTGATAAACTCGGTTGCATAAACTGGAATATCGTCTGCGTAAAAAATACTAGAGATTCGTACACTCGTTTTCCGTTTTACTTACAAATACGTGTAATGAATGTTTCCCAGAAATATGAAAAACGGAAGAAAGAGCAAGCCTTTAGTCTAATCTATTAATCAAATCTTGAATATATATATATATATATATATATATATATATATATATATATATATATATATATATATAGGGGGTTTCACCCCGACGAGTTGCCCATATATCTGTTCATGCAATCAAACTGATTTCATGAAAAAATATAAATCCACCACCCGGTAATTAATACCATTGCCAGGCAATGATTATAATCAAAACATATCCTGGAATAATTATATATTAGGATAACGTTAAATGTTATGAGAATATATCAATCTACCAGAATATATACATACTATAGCATCATCAGACAATGATATCAATGTACCAACGAGTAGTGTCAGAGGCTTTCTCCCCGGAAAAATCCAGTGCACGGACCTTAGTCAAGTAACACTGAATGTTACTCATTAATAGTTTCCTTTGTGTGAAGTGGTGAACGATCAAATAGAATACTGCTCTGAATAAAAAAAAAAATTTTCTTCAGACCCAAAATCTCAATACTTTTGTGAAGATTTCTAGGAATAACACCTGTTGTGGAAATAATAATCGGTAGAATAAATATTTTTTCATACCACATTTTTTAATCTCGTCGCCAAGCATCATATATTTAGAAATTTTTTCATTGTATTTATTTTGTATATTATGTGTGCCGGGTATAGCAATATCAATTATATATGTTATTTAATTCTGTTTATCATTAAGAATGATATCTGGTCTATTGTGTTTTACAGCTCTGTTGCAAAGAATTGTTTTATCAAAATAAAGTTTATATTTGTCATTTTCACAAATAATCTCAGGTTCATATTCGTAAAATTTTTTCTTTTTAGGAATTAGGTCATGTTTAATTCCTAGATTAAAATGAATAATATTAGCGACGGCATTATGTCTTTCTAAATAATCTGTTGAAGCAAGGACTTAGCAAGATGATAATATATGAAAAACTGTTTCTGAAGAACAGAAACATCTACGGCAAGAATCATCTATATTTTGTTTGATGATGTGTTTTCTATAATTCCTCGTGAAAACAACCTGATCCTGGATCGCAATTGACAAGTCTTTTGTTTCACAAACAATTTTCCAGATAGTAACCATTTATTTGATGCGATTTCATCAATATAATCATTTTTCAATTCTTTAGGGTGCTTTCCGTGTAATTCCTTCTGCATCGAACTTTCTCTTTTAGAATTATCATCAAATATATCAAAATCTACCTTTTGCATTGTCATGTTCAGAGGTGTAAGATTATAATCTGAAGCAACAACAATATCATGTAATTTAGACGTTCTCTGTTTATCATGAAAATGGGAACGTAGATGAAAAATCTGTTTACTATGAAGATTATTCAAATCAGTTAATCCACGACCTCCAAGATGTCTAGGTAGTGTAACTCTCTGAACAGCTGACTTTGGGTGGTGCTTATGATATTTACAAAGCATTTTCCTCGTTTGACATTGTAATTCATTTAGATCAGTTTTAGACCATTTAATAATTCCAAAAGAAGATGTAAGAATAGGAACTGCATAGGAGTTGATAGCTCTGAAAAGGTTTTTATTAGTTAAATGGCTCTTGATGATAATTCTAAGTGTTTTGTAATATGAACTTCTAATATTTTCGTTAGTGCTGCTATGGTTAATTGTCTTCTCTTGACCAAATCCAAGATATTTATATGTATCTCCTTGATGCATTGGCTCGATTTCGATATTGGAAATCTTTATATAATCAGAGGTGATCTTTCCCTTTTCAATAGAAAGATTTTTACATTTTGGAAGCCCAAATTTCATATGAATATCATTGGAATAGTTGAAAGTAATCTCAAGTAGATTTTTTAAATGAGATCTGGTTCCGGCATATAATTTAATATCATCTAAATAAATTAAGTGACTTAATTTGAATTCAGTTAATAAACTCTTTATTTTGAAGCCGAAACTAGTAGCATTTAATTCATGAGATAATGGATTGAGGCAAAGACAAAACCAAAGAGCACTTAAAGAATCACCTTGAAAAATGCCTCTTTTGATTGGAATTACTTCGGATTTTAACGATTGTTTTGAAATATTTAAATGAAGATTAGTTCTCCAATTTTTCATTACAAATTCAAGAAAAAGACGAAGTGTCTTATCAATTTTATAAATTTCCAAAATTTCTTGAAGCCATGAATTGGGAGAACTATCAAAAGCCTTTTGGTAATCAATGAAGGCTGTATGAATATTTCTCTCCGTAGTTTGAGCTTGATTCAAAGCAACAGAACCAATTATAATATATATATATATATATATATATATATATATATATATATATATATATATATATATATATATATATATATATATATATATATATATATATATAATATTTCCTGGAATCTGATAGTCGTCATAATCATATCTTCCTATAACTGATTTATTAGGACACCGCTTATGAAGATTTTGACGACTTCTATCAGATTCCAGGAAAATTGTTACCTTATTCTGAGATACCCATTTATCTGCTTTTGTACCAAATAACTTTCGAAGTAAAGAAAAAGCTATTGAATTAGCTGCTGAATAAACTTGTTAATTTTTGTTTCAGGACGATTCCCATTCTCCCAATTCCGAGACGCCAAATGCCTTTTCCAAATCTTCGTAACCTAACCTAACTAAAAATCATGTTATTTCGTATTCGAAAAAAATTTTGTTACTATATTTTAAACAAGAATATCAAAGCAATTTACTCCTTCGTCAAGTTGCTATTTTATCATTATAAACAATTTTGATCGATGTTAATATTTAGAAACTTATTCGAATTCAGAGTGTGTCCGATTTTTAAGCGGGTTGCCGGTTCTTCGCTTGCGACATCTGGCAACCCGGTATTGTGAGCATAAACGTTTAATATTCTGTTAACTTATTCGTTAGGCCTACGCTTGTTACTTGAACGGAGAATTATAACTGGAAACAGTAACTTCGCAGATGTTTATTGATATTTCTATTCATGTAATGTGTTTTTGTTATACTTACTAAAATCCCAGGTTATAATTCTCCTTTCATCTTCCATTTGTTAAGTGTGTTGTATGAATAAAATTGAAATCTCACAAATGTTAATACGTATATTGAAAATATGAGAATGATTTGATTGAAAGGAATACCGCCTTGATCAGAAAGTTTCAGGAATTTGTTGAGTTCATTAATCTGAATCAATATTGCCTTTGATCTTCATTCATACACCTTCGATTCCAGTGTAGTTTGAATAGCACTATCTCATAAAAATATGTACATGAGTGGAAATGATTACCCTCGAAATGAATGATCAAACCCACGTTTTCAAGTGATTGCACGAGAAAAGTGCGCGAATTATTCAAGAGGCATACACCCTTCATGCCAACTTTTTGAAAATAGAAACAACCAGTATTAATTTTGTCGCAAATCTTTTGTATTGAAAAATATATTCGCCTTCTGCATTGATATACAATTTGCACGCGCCAACAGGTTGTCAAACGACTTTTGTATCTCCCCTTTTGGAATGGTCTTTAGCGCGTCGATCAACGCATTTTCAGTGGTGTCATCGAATCGTGCCGGTTTCCTTTCATCGTGAATTGCAGCTTAGGGAACAGATACTAGTCGCACCGATCCAGATCAGGTGAATAGGGTGAACGTGCAAGGCCATAATGTGATTTTTGATCAAGAATTCATTTACAGCTCTGGAACATTATTGTGCAAAAGAGTCCAATTGCCGTTTTCTCGATATTATGGCCGTATAAGACGAATTCTTGCCAACAATTGCTTCATGACGCTCAAATAAAAGTCTCCAATGACTGTCTGACCGCGTGGAACAAATTCTTTGTGGATAATTGAATTGGTTATTACAGAAACGACACATTGGGTTAATGGTAGATTTTGATACAGAAATACTTGACGCCTGTTCTAGAGCAGAAACATCACATGTTCCATGAACCTTTCTACTAGATATTTGAGTTGAAATATTTCGTTCAGGGCAAAAACGACACCAGTGAAATAACTTGTGCTGTTTCTGTAGAAGAACGTTTTTTGTTGTTATGTTGGCAAGATTCTTGATTTGATAAAAACCTTATCCAATCATGTTATTGAATCTAATCGTGTGGCTCATATTATTAGTTATATTGAAGAACCTAGTTATGAGTTTATTCAAATAGTTCCTATAAGTCTTATATTCATTTTCTAAATCAACGCTGAAATTCTTCAAAAGTTTTCTCTATGTTTTATTGAGGGTTATAATGCCACTGGTGATCCATTTTTTCAATTTTTTTGGTTCCCTGAAATGAAATTTGTAAGATTCGGTCCTGTTCGCTTGGATCTTGTTAAATCTTCAAAGGTTTATTAAGAACTGAACTCTTGGCCACGTAACTGGAAAAGTTAACGCGCAACAAGGGAAGGGCTATGTCAAACCGAATAGATGTTCTTGTCGACCCGTTTTCACATTTTATTACTTTCAACCGAATGAAAGTCTATTGGATTTTTAACAATTGTAATCTTTTCGAGTTGAAGATGAAGACGCTCATAAATGCTAGAAAATTTTTCTTGCATTGTTTATGCACATTCATTGAATGAATCAAGAGAATATCCAATGCCTTTATATTTAAGATTGTGAAATTTCAATTTTCCCCAAGGTGGTCCTGCATGAAAATTTCAATACTCCACTAAATCAAAAGAGAAGGTTTTCAATAACCAAAACGTATCCGGGACATTCGAACTGACCTGTATTTTATTTATTTGTCTTTCAATATACATTACATCACCTTTCTCAATCGTTGAAAAAATTTCATATTTAAGTAGATAATGAACTCGACGAGAAATTGAGTTGTGAAATGTAGATAACCTAAATGGAAAACGTGCAATTTTTTTCATAGAATTTTCATGTTGCGGTATGTGATTTTGTTGAAAAAAAAAATACAGGTTTGATTCGAAAACCCTTCCAATTGCTTAATAGATTTAGCCAAGAAGAATGTTTCAATATTTCGTCAGATGTGAAAACAAACCGATTTTCTTAAAATATTTAAATTAGTTAAATTATTTTCACATTTTGTAAAAGATACGAACCATTATTGTTTGTTGAGAGAATTTCTTCATGACTAAAATCTATTTTGTGGATTTTTCAAACAAAAGACTTCTCGAAATAAGTAGATAATTCTACTTCATGAATCTTTGTGGATTCTCTAGTAGTGTACCTATACTTATATATTAAATAATTTTTATCGATTACATAAATTGTTTTAAAGAATGGAGCTTGTTAAATCTGAGTATCGGTTGATTCCGGATGTAAATATTGATATTATTAAGTACAATTATTATGCTTTTTGAGATACTGTTGGAAATTGTTTTGATTATATCTACTGTACAGAAAAATAAGTAATAAAAGTATACTTGTTAGTTTTTATTTTATCATATCCTATATTGTTACGAAAATGATTCTTCAATATTTAAAAGTTGGTTCTAACACTTTCAATAATACTGGCCAACAGGGCACCAGTGAGGGCTACTGACGCTTCTGTGCAAAAAAGGATTTTGGCGACCCTTAAAGCATTTTGGATCATGTTTTTCTATTTTTTTTTAAGGTAGGAGGTAGGTAGGTGCTTGAAGTAAAGCAAAAAACTGAACTTTAGAATTCATATTTATTAGTAAACTAAAATATCAAAATGAAACAAACAGAACAAAATAAATTCTTGTTCACACCCATTTTAAAACATTTACTTAAGTAATGGAATACAGACACGTTGACTCGTTGTTTATAATTACTAGAAGATAACCTAAAACTAAAAATCACATTTTTTAGGAACAAATAACAGAAATATATATATATATATATATATATATATATATATATATATATATATATATATATATATATATATATATATATATATATATAAATGACTAAGACTAAGACTAAGGTCCGTACACTGGATTTTTCCGGGAGAAAGCCTCTGACACTACTCGTTGGTACATTGATATCATTGTCTGATGATGCTATAGTATGTATATATTCTGGTAGATTGATATATTCTCATAACATTTAACGTTATCCTACATATAATTATTCCAGGATATGTTTTGATTAGAATCATTGCCTGGCAATGGTATTAATTACCGGGTGGGGATTTATATTTTTCATGAAATCAGTTTGATTGCATGAACAGATATATGGGCAACTCGTCGGGCTGGAACCCCTATATACATATATATATATATATATATATATATATATATATATATATATATATATATATATATATATATATATATATATATATATATATATATATATATATATATATAAATATGCAGATATTTCTAATAACAAATACCTAGGGAACTTCGTTTTAAAATCAAAATGATAGCTAGGTCTAAGTACAATAGAAAAATAAAAGATAGCCATTGTAGTAGCGATATTTTCCAAGATTTTGCTGTTGCAAATTCATTAATTACATCGCTTAAATTTATACCGTCAAATATTTCTTGTTCAATTGCTAATCTTGTTAGCCCAGACAATCTTTCTTGAATCATTGTCGATCTAAAATAATATTTAATGATTTTTAACTTTGACAAAGATCGCTCGCCAAAAGCTACAGATACAGGCAATGTCAAAAGAATTCTTAGTGAAATGCTTACGTTTGGAAAGGTAGAGATTAAATTGTTTTCAAATATATATTGTAAAATACTTAAGGGGTCAGTATCATCAGGTAATGAAAACAACTTTAACGCTTTAATATCGTTAAACAGATCATTGGAGTCTATATCCTTATTATCCTGATCTGTCAGTCGCTCTTCAAGAATAGAACAATAATTTAAAAGATCGCTGTAACTTAATTTGAATATGTCGCTAAAAAATCCGAAAATATTATCATACTCATTTAATAAGTCAAATCGGTTTTTTAGAGAGCTTATAGTTTGATCTATAATTTTTAAGAAAAAACGAATTTTAAAGGCGGTTTTTGGATCAAAGGGGGTCTCATCTCGGTGTTCATAGTCAAACAGTTTTGGTTTAAATTTCCTCCTAACCGTTGATAATTGTCTTCTTCAATTTCGAGAGAGGATGCTACTTCTTTCGCTTGCACAAGAATTTCTAGAAATGATTGGTCAGATCTATATTCTGGAAGTGATCAACTAAATTTTTTAGGAAGGTTTGGCATACTTTAATATTAATTATAGCACTTTGCATTTGTTTGCTGACAATATTTATATGAAATAAAATGTCATGCCAAATAATAATTCCACAAACAAATTGAAAATTTTGTACAGACGTTAAGAGGGAACTCACTTTATGTCTTGCATCAATGTGAAAGGAATTATCTTCAGCCACTTCTAAAAGACTTTCGCAAACCTTAATTAAATAAACTTTAAGGGGCTTTATTGCGTCAATTCTGCTGGACTATCTTGTCTCACTTAGAGGCTTTAAACTTAACCCGGGGATATTTTTTCTCAAAACATACCACCTTTTTGTGGATGGCGAAAAAAATTATATAACTCTTGCACGAGATTGAAAAAGGTTTATTGTAGCACCTGTCTAACCTTAGAAGCGTCATTTACTGTTAAGTTCAAAGTATGAGCCGCACAAGGTACAGAAAGGGCTTTCGGATTCGCATCAAGAATGCGTTTTTGAAGCCCAACATGTTTTCCTTTCATATTTGTCCCATTATCATAACTTTGTCCCCTAATGTGTTTCAATTCTAAATTTAATTTTTTCAAATTTTCTATCACAAATGTATATATCCCTTCTCCTGTAGAGTCCAGTATTGGATTAAACGCAATAAAACTTTCCTTAACTTCAACCTTTTTTGAAGTGGTGTTAAGGACAACATACCTCAGAACAAGACTAATTTGTTCAGTATGACTTATGTCTGGTGTACAATCTAATATTATTGAAAAATATTTTGGACTGCGAACCATTTCTGAAATATTATTTCTTACTTTGGACGACAATAATTCAATTATTTCATTGTATTTGTAAGCCTAAATAATGAGTCGTTTTAGCAGATTTTTTGGGAGTTATACACTCGGCTAACGTACTGTCTCATCACTGAATCAAAAGAAGAAATCATCTCAATAGCTTTTAGAAAATTTCCATTATCATGTTCGAAAAGCAATTGAAAAGAACCTTGAAATGCCAAGCATTGTGTAGATAAATACTTAACAACCGTAATAATTCTTTCCAACACGTCTCGCCAATATTTTTTTTCCGTTTCCAAAATCCGCAGATGATGAGCTTGAACAGTCATAGATGTCTCCAACATTTTTTTAAAATTTACCCAAGTGTTTATATAACTGTTGTGTAAAATTGACGTTTCGTGTCTCTTAATCAGCAAAGATAAGTGTTGCCAATCAGATACTCCATTTGTATCACAAAAAACGTTAGGAGTTTTACATTTACAAAACAACTTACAACAAAAACAAAATACAGAATCTTTAGAAATAGAGTAAATAAGCGGAGCCCTTTCGACTTTTTCTCCATTTGCTAGATTCCTTTCAAAGTATTTGCACGAAAACTGTCTCTTATCTTTATAACTAGGAAAGCTAAAACTGATGTCTATCTAGGGCGGACCACGTTTAACCAATATTCTAGCCATCTCATTGGTGATTCTTTCGGGCCACAAACCGGGGTCGGACGGAATTATATCGATACTAGCCTCATTACAGCCTTCATCGAAAGTGTCACTTGCAGAAGGTATTGCGGTAGCTGACATTACCGAACTTTTTACACAAGCTGAATTAGCTGAAGTGGATTGTTCAAGTGCTGTAGATGAGGATGGTGTCATCGCTTCTTGGGGTCTGCATCAGTAGAAGCTGTTTTGTTGCTACAACCACTGCCAGTTGTTGCAGGACCTGATGTTACTGTTGAAAACATCGATAGTCTCCGTGGAATCTCGATTGTTTTGTAAGAAATGCTTTAAAGATCCAACCATTTTTCCCCTTTCTTGTAGTCTCAGTTTATTTTGCTCGCGAAACTTCGCACCTGAAGGTCTCTTTCTTCTATCCTGAAAAAAACAAATAAATAATTAGTGCTCATGGGAATTAGGAATTGAAAAAGCAATGTTTTCGAGCTCTTTCAAGCTTAAATCCTTTCAAAAATAAAGGCAAAAAAGATATTAAACTAATTTGATCTTATAGCCCTTAAAAAACCCTACAAAATGGTTTTTAAAAGATCAATATCATAAAAACTAAGCGATTTATCGATAAAACCAGTTACTTTTTAAACTCGTACATGACATTTCAATTAATAAAAAGATATTTGGCTAAAAAAATTAATTATAACCAGTATCCTATAAAGGGTTAATGTTGATAGTATAAAGTAGGGAACACTTACCATTTTATAAAAAATCAAGCCGTTGAAACTGCAGTCAGCAGGTATTCGGCACTCAATTTAAAAAAAAAGTAGTAAACAAAATATTACCCAACACAACACCACACTTGACAAAATAAAAATAACTTTATATGTAAAAATTAATAGGAATACTTGTTGTTATTCACTTGTTGGACGGTCCAGTGAACTAACTGATTTAAAAGTGCCTGTGGCGATGCATCGCTTTTATAGCGCTCCAGGCGTTATTCATGTCTGAACAGGAAAAATTAAGAAACTGCCGCCTGACATGTTCTCGCAACATAGGAATCGGCAGTAACTGGATGATATACTAATTAAATTTCGTGTGTAATTATCCCTAATCCTATTTAATTCCTCAACTTTCATATTAATATTTTTTTAGACCCTGGGTTTTGGCGCCCCTAAAGGATGGCGCCCGTGTGCATTGCACACTTTGCACATATGTGGGTTGCGGGGGCCCTGCTGGCCAACAAAAAAAATATGTTTGTGGATGTAACATAAAGCTGAAAGCATATCATAGTACAATGGACGTATTCAAATACAAAAATGAGGAAAAAAGTGTGATACATTTGGTTTTTTCGTTACAGTTATAGCCAAAATATCTAATGTGTATAGAAAAATATTATTCAACTTTTATTTTATATTTATATTTATATATATATATATATATATATATATATATATATATATATATATATATATATATATATATATATATATATATATATATATATATATATATATATATATATATATATATATATATATATATATAAATGGGTGGTCCACCGACAACTTAACAATGTTCGCATAGAAAAAGGAATGTTCACACCAATTTTCAGTTGGTAATATATATATACAGGGTGATCCACCGAAAACTTAACACCTCGATTTTCCGGTTTTAAAATGAAAATATGGAGAATCGCTCGGACACGTAGATTTATGATTCGAGGGGTAACAACTTTTCTTTTTATATAAAAAAAAAAGATTATATTGATGAAATCGCATCGAATAAATGGTTAGTTTCTGGAGAATTGTTTGCTGAAACAGAAGGCTTGGCAATTGCGATC
Organism: Cryptolaemus montrouzieri; assembly: GCA_013387265.2. NCBI lineage: Eukaryota > Metazoa > Arthropoda > Insecta > Coleoptera > Coccinellidae > Cryptolaemus > Cryptolaemus montrouzieri. The sequence goes on from JABFTP020000001.1 coordinate 6,306,397, forward strand.
CAAGATCAGGTTGTTTTCACGAGGAATTGTAGAAAACACATCATCAAACAAAATATAGATGATTCTTGCCATAGATGTTTCTGTTCTTCAGAAACAGTTTTTCATATATTATCATCTTGCTCAGTCCTTGCTTCAACAGATTATTTAGAAAGACATAATGCCGTCGCTAATATTATTAATTTCAATCTAGGAATTAAACATGACCTAATTCCCAAAAGAAAAAAATTTTACAAATATGAACCTGAGATTATTTGTGAAAATGACAAATATAAACTTTATTTTGATAAAACAATTCTTTGCAACAGAGGTGTAAAAACAATAGACCAGATATCATTCTTACTGATAAAAAGAATCAAATAACATATATAATTAATATTGCTATGCCCGACACACATACTATACAAAATAAATACAATGAAAAAATTTCTAAATATATGATGCTTGGCGACGAGATTAAAAAATGTGGAAAATGAAAAAAATTTTTATTCTACCGATTATTATTTCCACAACAGGTGTTATTCCTAGGAATCTTCACAAAAGTATTGAGATTTTGGGTCTGAAGAAAAATTTGTTCGAACAGTTACAAAAGATAAGTCATCAAATCTTGTAATATTCTTCGTAGGTTTCTTTCCGAAAAAAATAATGAGGTAGAGTCATAGGTTTTCTCTTTAGTTTATACTGCTCAGAATCTCATTTCATATTTTATTTATTTGTTTATATAAATGTAATATAATTAACTGACAACTTTGTCATATTTATATTCAGAGCAGTATTCTATTCGATCGTTCACCACTTCACACAAAGGAAACTATTAATGAGTAACATTCAGTGTTACTTGACTAAGGTCCGTACACTGGATTTTTCCGGGGAGAAAGCCTCTGACACTACTCGTTGGTACATTGATATCATTGCCTGATGATGCTATAGTATGTATAAATTCTGGTAGATTGATATATTCTCACAACATTTAACGTTATACTAATATATAATTATTCCAGAATATGTTTTGATTATAATCATTGCCTGGCAATGGTATTAATTACCGGGTGGTGGATTTATATTTTTTCATGAAATCAGTTTGATTGCATGAACAGATATATGGGCAACTCGTCGGGGTGAAACCCCCTATAATTTGATGAAGCATTTTTCTGAGTAAAGAGTAAAAGGATTATTATCCCTGTTGGGGAAAGAACCCTAATGGGATTCAAAGAATTACCATATTACTGTGTAAACCTTTTATTGACAAACCATAACATGAAATCAATAAATATATATGTATGTCCAAAAATCCGCAGAACAAAACTAAACAAGAATTAAATATTCAACACTAGAAAGCAACAATTTCCAATTGACTTATACATTGATATCATGAAACCAATATTTCTGAAGCAATCAAAATAGACATTTATAAAATGAACACATGTTAGTTTAATCATACTTGATTGACATTCTGAATTTTATACATATTATATTATCCCCAATATATATTAGTTTCATTGAGACGACAATTTGCTGTAGAAAACAAGACCCAATATTTATATAAGTTTAGTTCTTCCGTAATAAATAAAAATTGAATTAAATTCCTGCAACAATATTCCACTATTTACATTTTTGTACAAAGACAAAATTCTTTGTAGAACCGTATTGTATTTACTATATACACTAAGTACATTTAAGACTGTATCACAATTTCTTCATTTTGTTTAGGCTTAGATGCATTGAGGGTTCAATCTGGAAGAAAAAAGGTTCATAAATTTTTGTTTTATGTTTTAATGAAACATAGTTATATACCGAATTGGCAGGCAAACATGCTAAATGTTTTAAAACATAGAAGTTGCAGCTTTTATCGTGATGATGCCACTTGGTTGTACATATAGGCGTGTTCAAGAAAAAATCAATTGAACAACTAACTATTATAACTTCATAAATCAGCTGCGTCTTTACCAAAAGAACACCATCTTTATAATTACAACTCTATCTATTGATTTGAAAAGTTTATATGCTTTATCATTTTCCTTTGCTTTTTCTTTCAATTCAGAATCATAATAGGGTAAGCTATCTCCCCAATCATGATCTCTACATCATTGAACTTTACAACCAATAATTGCCTTCAAGAACATAACATTTGTTGACCGTGTATGAAATATCCTGCCTCATATACAGTAAAACTCCCTCTGTATGACGTGATTCAGAGTCACATGTTTCCAAAACATAACCATCAAGTCTAATTTCATTATCATCTATATCAGAAGTTGTAAGACTCTCACTGAACAACATAATAGCAGCTTTATAGCATTGGATATCTGCAATAACCTGAACCTTATTTGACAAAAAACTTTGAACGTTTACATAAATTATATCACAGTGATATTGAATATTAGATTAGTTTTCTTGATAAGATGACACCTCAGAAGCAATAGTCGGCCTACCATTCGAATACCTTATAATTTTGGATTCATCGCCTAGTAGTAGTTAGACTAATTAACAAACTTTTTTGTCTCTTGAGAAATTTTGATATGACTGGTTCAATGACAAAAAACAATTCTTCAATTTCATGATTTCATTTCTTCAACCTAACCTAGTAAGTCAAAAATATCATATTTGATCATGTTGGCTTTGGATTTGTTTCTGTAATCTGGCAGATTGTCATTTTATTATGCTTGACAACCTCTTGTTGACAAAATGATGTTTTTTAGGTTGCTAAATTGGATTAAGCAAATAGGAAATTCAATGTTCAGTAATACAAAAATCGAAAAATTCGAAGAAAAAATTTAATAAGTTTTTCACGATGACTATTTAAAAATATGAAAACAGGTTGGCCAGTTGGAAAGTAAATAAGAAAAATCAAATCACTGCAGAATAATGATTAATTAGTTTACACCCAAAATTTCATTCAACTATTTAAGTAAATGTTCAAAAATTCCACCATTTTGCTCTTTAAGAAATTAAATTGGACCCTTGGCATTACTTCAGAGTCATTTTTGAAGGAGTTGGCCGCATTTAAAATTCTCATATGTAACTCTTCTCCGGTGTCAATTGGAGAAGAGTAAACTCCAACCATTCTCGCGGAGGCGCCTCTCCAGATTTCCAAACGTTTGGTCGTTCGGCACTATGCGATCTGGAAATCTTTCAGCATATACTCTCACGCTTTCACATCCATTGCCTTGACAAAATCCGTACACCATAACCGTAGCAACTATTTCACAGTTACTGTACATCTCCGTGCCTAAAAGTGATAAAAAAAATCACCAAAATACCTAGTTAAGAACTTAAGGAACACTGTTGTCAATAATAAAATGACAATCTGCCAGACCACAGGAATAAATCCAAAGCCAACATGATCAAATATGATATTTTTGACATGCTAGGAGGTTGAAGAAATGAAATCATGAAACTAAAAAACTGATTTTTGTGATTGAACCGCTCATCATATCAAAATTTCTCGAGAGACAAAAAAGTTTGATAATTAGCCTGGCTACTCAATGTCTGAAACAGTTTTGCTCAAACGCAGACAGTTGAAAAATTATGGTTGATTAAAAATACGTTCGAGTTTTCAGGGACACTTGTAAAACGTCAAGGTCATTGAGTGGATCACTAAAAAACGTGAATTACGCACCCCATTACGCATACCAAATATGGTTTCTATCGATCGAGTCGTTCTCGAATTATTTGAAAAATAAGAAAAAATCTTTGGATTAGGCGCCCTCTAGCGACCAAACGAAGAAACTTTTCACATAGGTAAGTTGGCCTAAATCGACTTATTTCGAGCTGCAGAACATAATATAACAGCTATTAAAGAAATAGCTAGGTTAAGTTAGGTTAGATGTCAAAACAGCATAAAAATGTAACTTTCAAAATCCAAATGAGACTCCCTCAAGTATATTTCAATGGTAAAGATAAAACTGATAGATTCGACAATACTGGAGTTTACAAGTTGTCCTGTATGGATTGTGAAGGCGTCTATATATGTCAGACTGGTCGTTCATTCAAAACTAGATACAAAGAGCATCAAACAGATTACAATAACCAGAGAAATGATGAATGGTCATCATTTTTCATCCATAGATCAACTTCAAATTATTCACAGAATACATAAGGACGAAAGTTAGATCTCTAAGAATCCATCGAAATTTTCAATTTGCCACAAACTCCCCACAGAGATATCTTCTGAACGACCAGTATGGCCCAGCCTATTCGTCTATATTTGATATCTTTGAATAATACCTGCTTTTGTCATAATTTGTTTATTACATCAATCCATTTATTTGTTCCATATAAATATAAATTGTTGTAGAACACGTCATCATAAACATAAAATACATAAAAAACAAACAGTGTAAACAGAATAAAGACCTAACAATAAGAGACGAAATCAGCTGAGACAAATATTGTCCTCAAAATACTCCTGGAGAGTTGTAGTATGGTGTCCTCCTAAGGTAAGTATTTAATCTTCTCCTCAATTTATTTTGTGGCCACCTCATGCCTCCTGTGGAATGTGATTATAAATTTTACCAAAGCATTAACAAAGTTGTTCTGAAGGTAAGTATGCTTAAATCTGGGTAGCGTCATATCGTTCTTAGCTCTCGTGTTATGCTCATGTTCACGCTTAGTCTCCACAAACAGGTCTCTATTATTAACTATGAACATAATTGCTTCATAAACATATAGACTCACGACAGTTAGCACTGATATTTCCACAAAGTGAGCCCTGCATGATTGTGTTTTGCTCAGCTTTAGAATCCCACGAATACATCCCTTCTGCAACAAAAGGAGCCTCAAGATATCGGATGAATTTCCCCACATAACTATCCCGTATCTCAGCCTACTATCAATGTATGCATTGTATGCGGTAAATGCTGTGAGACATTCACAAGTTCGGGCAGTGTTCTTAGTTCATACACATATCTGGCCATATCATTTGCAAGTTGGTCTACATGATCACCCCTATCCAGTCGATAGTCAACCGAAACACCCAGGAATTTAAGGCTATTAGATGAAAACATTGCAGTCTTATATCCATGAGATATGGGTATGTGCTCTCTTCCATATGCAAAACTGACAAGTTTGGTCTTTTGACTGTTCATTTTCAACTCATTCCGAGAAAACCAGGCATCAAGATCGACAAGCACATCGTCCACTACCGAATCCAGAGAAACCGGATCGGCGAGCACCAGAGAAATGTCGTCTGCAAATTGCACCATGAATTCAGTTGTACAACCAGGTAAGTCATTGGTATAAATCAGGTAAAGGAGGGACCCAAAACCGACCCTGCGGCACCCCCTATCAATAGCCAACATCCAGATTTTCAATGAATCTCTTATGATAATATAATACATACTTTAATTTCTTATTACCATCATGATTAACTATTACGTAGTAAAGGCGGAATTAATTAACTGTTCACATTAAGAACTTGAAAAGGTTACTACAAAATACATAACACAACAGAAGGTCTTTATAAAAAGAACTTCAATGCAAGTGCAGGTACTAGATGATCATATGGCATTTTTTTTGACCATTATCATTCAGGCTCAGGTGTAATTAATGTGTGGAAGAAAATAAGATAATTCAGATATTGCAATTTACATAAATGCAAGGTATTTTGCTTCATCTTTTATAGGTCGTGATAGGGTTTGTTTCAATGTAAATAGCTCATTTTGTTATCATCAGTTTTCTGAATTGCCTCCCACTACAGAATCAGAGTTAAAAACGTATTAACGTAAAGGATTCGGAAAAGCTGTGCAATATAAGGAAATAAGCTGCTTCTTTCACCTTGAAGTATCTTTCAATGCCAATTTGGTAATCAACCTAGAAACGATAGAGACATATTGAAATACTCACTCTATAACTTAATCGTCTTCAATTAGACATTTTCAGTCACTGCATCTGCGCTATGCTGCTTATACTGCTACCTATGTGACTTGAGCTACCAATGGTCGAGGATAGATCCTGAAAACTGAATTGAGGGAAATAGGGTTCCTCCTGTATTGAGCTAAGAACTCTATCGCACTCCGGCGGGGTCAGTTCTACGCTTTCTCCCGTGAATTCTTGATCGAAATACCGCGTGTCCGTTTCGCTTGTTACTTGTGGCTTGAAAGGGGGAGGTACCTGAAAAACGAACGTTATAGAACGCGAAACAACAATCTATGAGTGCATTTCAATAATTTAGAAATTCGATTTATGCTTATCATGTACTTCTATTTCAAATATTTCGCGTACCCTTTTGAGTTCCAGGTCGGTCCAATTGATTGAACTGAAGAACGGATGGTCCATTATTTGTTTAGCATCTTCCGGACCGCCGCCCAATCTTAATTCGGGCTTTTTGATCAGGAGACCCGATAGAAGATCTTTCGCCTCGTTGCTCAAGTTTCGCGGAAACCTAACGCTCTCCAAACAGATTAATTGGAACAGGATATCGTGATCTTTATTGTAGAAGGGTAATCGTCCACACATCTGAAAGAATATATGAATATTATATACTAATTCTTTTCGAATGGGGTTTGACAATTGAGAGAGAAACGATAAGTAGATAGTAAACTAGTGCAGGGACCTTCAAAATACTGCTCATGGCAACAATTTATATTCTCTCTAGCCCGTTGAAAAAATAATTCTCGTAAAAAAACATTTTGTGGTATCACAGTTCTCATTCGATATGTTGGGTAGTTCAAAGATTCCTGCTTAACCCCAGCAGGTCGAGCAAGCAGCCATTACAGCGGGCCCGCGCAACTAGTAGGCAGCCGTCGCTCCACTAGGCGAATCGGTCGACGGTCATTTCGGTTTCTCTGAGTTTTTGCTCAAATTTGAAAACGCAAACATTTTGATACGAACGTTTAACTAGCGCATGTTACTTCCCAATAATGTCTGAAAAAAAAGGTATATATATATATATATATATATATATATATATATATATATATATATATATATATATATATATATATATATATATATATATATATATATATACGATATTGCAAATTTGCATATTTATCGAACGACAACATTTTTTCGCAACTTTTCTTTAATTAAACAAGTTCCACGATTTGCATCAAAGTAAATTCAAACTATATACAGTACAACTTCACTACTCTCAGAAAAGAGCCGATATTGCAAAAAATATAAATTCAAACTAAAATAACTTCCTTTTTCAAATAGCTACATATGTTACGAACTGATGATGTGAAAATGTATATGAATTTACATCCTAGTATCCCTAATGCAAATAAAAGAATATGTATATGTGTTTTTATTTGATTTATATATTCATTTGTGTGAATATTTATATATATATATATATATATATATATATATATATATATATATATATATATATATATATATATATATATATATATATATATATATATATATATATATACATATATGGTTTAATAATTCCAAAAAATTGGCTGAATTTTCAAAATTTTCATGTAAGAAGTAAGAATAGGAACTGCATAGGAGTTGATAGCTCTGAAAAGGTTTTTACTAGTTAAATGACTCTTGATGATAATTCAAGAAGTCTTTTGTAATATGAACTTCTAATATTTTCTTTAGTGCTGTTATGGTTAATTGTCTTCTCTTGACCAAATCCAAGATATCTATATGTATCTCCTTGATGCATTGGCTCGATTTCGATATTGGAAATCTTTATATAATCAGAGGTGATTTTGCCCTTTTCAATAGAAAGATTGTTACATTTTGGAAGCCCAAATTTCATATGAATATCATTGAATAGTTGAAAGTAAAAGTAGACTTTTCAAATGAGATCTAGTTCCGCATATAATTTAATATCATCTAAATAAATTAAGTGACTTAGTTTGAATTCAGTTGATAGACTCTTTATTTTGAAGCCGAAACTAGTAGCATTTAATTCATGAGATAATGGATCAAGGCAAAGACAAAACCAAAGAGCACTTAAAGAATCACCTTGAAAAATGCCTCTTTTGATTGGAATTACTTTGGATTTTAACGATTGTTTTGAAATATTCAAATGAAGATTCTCTCATCAATTTTATAAATTTCCAAAATTTCTTGAAGCCATGAATGAGGAGAACTATCAAAAGCCTTTTGGTAATCAATGAAGGTTGTATGAATATTTCTCTTCTTAGTTTGAGCTTGATTCAAAGCAACAGAATCAATTACAAGTTGCTCTTTAGTACCAAGGTGTTTCTTCCTACATCCCTTTTGTTGTTCGAAAAGAATATTATAATTCTCCAAATGTGCATAAATTTTTTGGGTAATACATGCAGTTAGAATTTTATATATTGTTGGAAGGCAAGTAATTGGTCTATATTGAAATGGATCAATAGTATTAGCACTTTTCGGTTTTAAATAAGTAATTCCTTGTGTGAAAAATAATGGAGTAGCTGAGGGGTTCTTTATTATAAATGAAAAATATTCAGCCAATTTTTCATGAACGCAAGAGATTTTTGAACCAAAAGTTATGAATACCATCAACGCCTGGAGATTTCCAATTTTTTGTGTGTTTAATAACTGATGTTATATCTTCGTTTGAAATTTTTTCAAATTGCATGCATTCTATTTTAGAATATCGAGACCTTTCATTTAAAATCCAACTTGCACTGGAATTGTGTTGCCTTGGCACTGCCCAAATTGAAGACCAATAATCAATTAGAATATCAATTTTAGGAACTCCATTTCCAGAACTATTTTCATTTAAACCTGAAATAACTTTGTAAAATGTATTTCATTATTTTTGAATAGTTTGTTTTGGAATTTTTATCTGAATTTATTTTATATTCACGTAGTCTAATGGAGTATACTGAAAGTTTTCATTTTGAAGTATCAATGTATTCTATCAGTTGTCCATTACTTATCTCGTTATTTATATGGGTTTTATATTTGAGGAATATTTTTCCAATATGTGCCATAAGTTTTTTTTGATCGATTACCTTTGGAATAATGAGTCAATCTTCCTAAATCACATCGGATACAAGAAATTATACATTTTAATCTTTTTCGCCATGAAGGTTTTTTCTTGATATTATAATTAGATCCAAAATTTTTTAATTTATATCCACAATGTTTAACTACTGTAATGGCGGCACAATATACAATCAGATGCAGTGTATAAATATTCATTACTTTAACAAGTTGCTTTGGAAGAATATTCTTATTAAGCTCATTTATGCAATTGAAAATTTCCTTTGAATGATGAATTTTAGGAAGTTTAGGTCTCATAGTTGGGTCAATATTTTCAAATAAATTCATTTGATTGAGAAATAAATTTTCTATATCTTTGTTATCAATATTTTCAGTCGAATTTTCTGATTTATTTTCGATGCTTTTTATGAATGGGACTGGATTTTCATCTGAAATTTCAGTATTCAAATGTTCTTCTTGTTGAATGTTGTTTTTAATTAATTTCAATTCTGATTCAGATATAAAGTTTCTATTTTCAATATACCGTCTTTGATTCGCAATGATTTGTTCTGAAATAGAGCAATTGAGCAATTTTTCTTGAACATATTATATAGTTTAGACATGTACCCTTTTTATTTGTTCCATTATTTGTTATTCTGTAATAACAAAACAATATGAATTTATTCATTTTATAAGTCCATTTCATGCGTTTTGTTTTTTATTAGATTTGTGAAGATCTGAATCAGGTAATGAAGATGTGATCATATTAGAGGAACAAGGCCATTCTACATGATTATGATAACAGTTATCAAATCTTTTGTTGTTTGAAGAATAGACAGAACAAGTAGAAATGTCAGATCCCTTTGATGTACTTCGTGTATTATATGAATGTATAGTTTTCAAAAGATTATATATATATATATATATATATATATATATATATATATATATATATATATATATATATATATATATATATATATAGGGGTTTACCTGACGAGTTGCCCATATATCTGTTCATGCAATCAAACTGATTTCATGAAAAATATAAATCCACCACCGGTAGTTAATACCATTGCCCGGCAATGATTATAATCGAAACATATCCTGGAATAATTATATATTAGGATAACGTTAAATGTTATGAGAATATATCAATCTACCAGAATATATACATACTATAGCATCATCAGACAATGATATCAATGTACCAACGAGTAGTGTCAGAGGCTTTCTCCCGGAAAATCCAGTGTACGGACCTTAGTCAAGTAACACTGAAAGTTACTCATTAATAGTTTCCTTTGTGTGAAGTGGTGAACGATCGAATAGAATAGAATACTGCTCTGAATATAAATATGACAAAATTGTCAGTTAATTATATTACATTTATATAAACAAATAAATAAAATATGAAATGAGATTCTGAGCAGTATAAACTAAAGAGAAAACCTATGACTCTATCTCATTATTTTTTCGGAAAGAAACCTACGAAGAATATTACAAGATTTGATGACTGTTATCTTTTGTAACTGTTCAAACAAATTTTCTTCAGACCCAAAATCTCAATACTTTTGTGAAGATTTCTAGGAACAACACCTGTTGTGGAAATAATAATCGGTAGAATAAATATTTTCTTCATACCACATTTTTTAATCTCGTCGCCAAGCATCATATATTTAGAAATTTTTTCATTGTATTTATTTTGTATATTATGTTTGTCGGGTATAGCAATATCATTTATATATGTTATTTGATTCTGTTTATCATTAAGAATGATATCTGGTCTATTGTGTTTACAGCTCTGTTGCAAAGAATTTTTTATCAAAATAAAGTTTATATTTGTCATTTTCACAAATAATCTCAGGTTCATATTTGTGAAATTTTTTCTTTTGGGAATTAGGTCATGTTTAATTCCTAGATTAAAATGAATAATATTAGCGACGGCATTATGTCTTTCTAAATAATCTGTTGAAGCAAGGACTGAGCAAGATGATAATATATGAAAAACTGTATCTGAAGAACAGAAACATCTACGGCAAGAATCATCTATATTTTGTTTGATGATGTGTTTTCTATAATTCCTCGTGAAAACAACCTGATCCTGGATCGCAATTGCCAAGCCTTCTGTTTCAGCAAACAATTCTCCAGATACTAACCGCTTATTCGATGCAATTTCATCAATATAATCATTTTTCAATTCTTCAGGTGCTTTCCGTGTAATTCCTTCTGCATCCAACTTTCTCTTTTAGAATTATCATCAAATATATCAAAATCTACCTTTTGCATTGTCAAGTTCAGAGGTGTAAGATTATAATCTGAAGCAACAACAATATCATGTAATTTAGACGTTCTCTGTTTATCATGAAAATGGGAACGAGATGAAAAATCTGTTTACTATGAAGATTATTCAAATCAGTTAATCCACGACCTCCAAGATGTCTAGGTAGTGTAACTCTCTGAACAGCTGACTTTGGGTGGTGCTTATGATATTTACAGAGCATTTTCCTCGTTTGACATTGTAATTCATTTAGATCAGTTTTAGACCATTTAATAATTCCAAAAGAAGATGTAAGAATAGGAACTGCATAGGAGTTGATAGCTCTGAAAAGGGTTTTACTAGTTAAATGACTCTTCATGATAGTTCTAAGTCTTTTGTAATATGAACTTCTAATATTTTCTTTAGTGCTGCTATGGTTAATTGTCTTCCTTGACAAAATCCAAGATATTTATATGTATCTCGATGCATTGGCTCGATTTCGATATTGGAAATCTTTATATAATCAGAGGCGATCTTTCCTTTTTCAATAGAAAGATTTTTACATTTTGGAAGCCCAAATTTCATATGAATATCTTTGGAATAGTTGAAAGTAATCTCAAGTAGATTTTTAAATGAGATCTGGTTCGGCCTATAATTTAATATCATCTAAATAAATTAAGTGACTTAATTTGAATTCAGTTGATAGACTCTTTATTTTGAAGCCGAAACTAGTAGCATTTAATTCATGAGATAATGGATTGAGGCAAAGACAAAAGCAAAGAGCACTTAAAGAATCACCTTGAAAAATGCCTCTTTTGATTGGAATTACTTCGGATTTTAACGATTGTTTTGAAATATTTAAATGAAGATTGGTTCTCCAATTTTTCATTACAAATTCAAGAAAAAGACGAAGTGTCTTATCAATTTTATAAATTTCCAAAATTTCTTGAAGCCATGAATGGGGAGAACTATCAAAAGCCTTTTGGTAATCAATGAAGGCTGTATGAATATTTCTCTTCTTAGTTTGAGCTTGATTCAAAGCAACAGAATCAATTACAAGTTGCTCTTTAGTACCAAGGTGTTTTTTTCTACATCCTTTTTGTTGTTCGGAAAGAATATTATAATTCTCCAAATGTGCATAAATTTTTTGGGTAATACATGCAGTTAGAATTTTATATATTGTTGGAAGGCAAGTAATTGGTCTATATTGAGACGGATCAATAGTATTATCACTTTTCAGTTTTAAATAAGTAATTCCTTGTGTGAAAAATAAAAATATAAACATTATAAATGAAAAATATTCAGCCAATTTTTCATATATATATATATATATATATATATATATATATATATATATATATATATATATATATATTCCATTCGACAGGTTAATATACTCACCATTTCATACATGACTACTCCGATACCCCACCAATCGACCGCTCTCCCGTAGTCGTTGTCCTCCAACACCTCCGGCGCCAGATACTCAGGCGTCCCGCAAAACGTCCTAGTTGTTTGACCGTACGTGATATCTTCCTTACACAACCCGAAATCGGTAATTTTTATGTGACCGTCCTTGTCTAACAATAGATTCTCCAATTTTAAATCGCGATATATTATTCCCTGGGAATGTAAATAAGCCAGTGCCGAAATGATTTCCGCACCGTAGAATCGTGTCCGTTCTTCCGAGAACACTCTTTCCCTCGACAGGTGGAAGAACAGCTCACCCCCGTTGACGTATTCCATGACGAAGCAAAGTCGTTCGTTGGTTTGGAAGGAGTACTTCAAAGACTGAAAGAGAAAATTAATATAATTTTAGCCGTGATTTAGAAATCGTGATGAATCCAGTCTGATTTCAATTGTTAGTGCTCATCAACTTTTTGATTGATTTATGACTCGAAATTTTGTTTCGATGAAAGAAATTCTTTTATGATGACGTAGCTCAACTTTATGGGAAAGGATTAGAAGGGGTATAACCGTTACCACCGTAATAATAAGATACTAGAGATACGAAAAAATTACAGGTGTCAAAAAAGTTTCTAAATTGGACGAAGATGAGGAAAATTGATTGTACGCTGATCAGTGGCGTACTGCAAAAAAGTTTGAAAGGGCAAAAGGAGACATGGCATCGGAAGAGAAAACACCTTGTAAATTTCAGTTAAATTCTAGGACGTGTAATGATGGAGGTTGTAAAAAATAGCTTGCATTCCAAATTTGGGCTGAATATCTCAAAAACTGCAGGAGTTTTGAAGAATAAAACATTTTTTCCGCAAATTTCAATACCCTGTAGCTCCGTAACGAAGCTTTTGCGGACCTATGTTTATATGAACTTTTTGCTTGAAATTGCACGTAGATTTACCCCCTCAAGTTATGACATACTATTATGTAACACCCTGTATACTAACAGTGAGATAATTGAACTCTTAATTCAAAACGCTCACTGATGGTCATTTCTAATGAGTATGCAAAATCCCTTGAAATAATCTAATATAATCAATAATTCTTCTATATTAATGATATAGAAATTAATTCTAATATATGTAAAATGGAACACCTTTGTCTGATTTCCACAATGTTTATTTTTAATACACACGACCGATTTCGATAGTTATGCCATTTGGATAAAGGATGATAAAGCAAATAGTATTGTGTGCCTCGACAAAAACAAGTACCAAGATGAAATCGATACTTTGGACGTAACAGAAATCTCAAAGAACCCACGAAACAATTCATTAAATAAATTAAACAAGAATTGGAACAATCGAATTATCTAGATCATTCATAAAGTGATAGAAAAGAGAACAAGATCTTTTTTAGAGAAGTGTAGTATCCTTAGTGATAGACAATTCGGTTTTAGGCAAGGAAAATCAACTCAGGATGACATTTCTTATCTTACATCTCAGATATACAAGTCCCTAGACATTTCAAAACCCTGCTTATGCATATTTGTCGACTTGGCAAAAGCATTCGACTGCGTTGACCATAAGGAGCTTCTTAGAACTTTAGAGGACTATGGAATCAGGGGACTGTCACTTCAATGGTTTGAAAGTTATATAACAGGACGGCAGCAGTGCGTACAGGTTGGGGACTCATTCAGTGATTTTTCAGAAGTCGAATACTGTGTTCCGCAGGGAACAATCTTGGGCCCCATTTTATTCATCATGTACATGAATACTTTATTTTCAATTCCCATCAGGGGCAATCTCATATCGTTCGCTGACGATTCTGCTGTTTTTTATGAAGGTTTGACTTGGGCATCTTTGAAGGAGACTGTAGAGAACGATTTCAGATTCATTCTGGATTTCTTTGATTCAAAGTTGCTGACACTGAACAGAGATAAGACCAAATTCATTCCGGTTTCTATTACTTCTGCAGCTCAGCCAACCTTAGATGTTTTAACATGTCAAGACAATGGTACTTGTAATATTGAAGCTAGCACATCAATTACGTATTTGGGAGTGGTAATGAATCGTCATTTGAGATGGGGAAAGCATAAAGAGAAGTTGATTAAGAAACTTCGGGTGCTGTTTCCCAGGTTCAGGTTCCTTAAGAAATATTGTAGTGTCCAACTAATGAGGAGAGTATATCTGGTGTTGGTTCAGCCTCATTTGATGTACGGATTGCTGGTTTGAGGTGGAGTGACAAACTATTATCTCTATAAGCTAGGAATCATGCAAAAGTGGATCTTGAAAATTGTTTTTGGCAGACTGTACCTATTTTCCACTGATCAACTCTTCAGACAAGCTGAGGTGATGGATCTGATGCAAATGTTCTTCTTAACATTGGGACTCCACAAAAAAAGAACATTTCAAGTGCGAAATATAATAACCATGAACACTCTACAAGAAATAAAGGAAAAAAATTATAATACCACGGACCGACAAAACCATAGGACCGCGATCACATATATGGCTCCAAAAGTTTAGAATTCAATCCCAGATCATATCAAGGATATTTGCCGCATCAGTGTATTCAAAAAACAAATTAAATAATGGGTTTTGTGTAGAAGCCGCTGTGAGGTAGCAGCAATAATTGATTTAAAAAATTCATATATACATACATAACTATAAATAGAATATATTTTTCGTTGCTATTGATGAATTTTTGTCTAAGTTTGTTCATGGATTGTTCCATTTTATCTATAGATTGACTGTTTGTGTCCATATTTTGTATATTCGAGTATTTCAATATTTATTGTAGATTTTTTTGTTGTTTTGTTCATTTGTATTGTAAAGTTTCAATTCCTCATACAAGGGATTTTCTGTTATCTATTGAGAGAGAACTGCTTCGAGGAAAATCTAACCCTGATATTGTTTATTGATGGAGGATGCATGTATATGCATAATACATTTTAACACTGTATCGAATGTAGTATTCTACTTTATGTTTGTGAAAATAGTAATGAACCCCCACTGTGAATTTATTATGCAATAAACAATATTTATTATATTATTATTATATTCAGAATGGGACAAAAAGGTTAAAAATTCGAAAACACGGCGCCAATTGTTTACTATATTTAACCTCTTACCGTTAGAAACGGATGATTCGTACTCCTGAGGACCCTGTTTTCAGTCTGCGTATGAGCCACTTCGTCCTTCTGGATGATTACTTCCTTCTTTAGAATTTTTATGGCGTATAGCCTGGCGGTACTTTTCTCCCTGCATAAGATTACCTTTCCGAAAGTCCCCTTTCCGAGGACTTTCAAGAACTCAAAGGACTCCAACGTAACTTTTTTCTTACCGGTCGATTTCGAGTACGAAGTACCTTGCAGTAGAAACTTTTTGGACAAGTCTTCGGCTGCTGGTTCGGCGAGTTCGATTGGCCCGGCGTTGTATGGCGTCGAGTTCATCTCGACGTCTGCGCATTCCGTGGACAGTCGTTCCGCCACGGTTTTTATGGCCAAGATCCATTCCTCCCTGTAAGAAAACGACCCAAATTATTTATAAATACTAACTTGATTAGAAAGATTTGAGAATGACCATCGTATAGCGCTCCAAGTAACTCGTTTGTAGTTGTTCTTTTTTTCAAAGAAGAAAATCCTTATCGTTTGGAAATTTTATTGAAATTTTTCATTTTTCGAGACCATACTTAAAGAGTTCACCCTGAGAAAGAGAAATGCATCATACACATAAATTATATAAAATCTTCAAGGAATAAAATCAGACAACTCGAATTTGTTTACATTGAAATGGATGTTTATGTATACAGGCACGTGGGAAACATGTGTTGTTGGGACATTTGACAGAGTAGATAAGGACCGCTGTTAATGTAGTGGTACTACCGTTGGAGGAAACCGGTTCCCACTATTTCCAGTAGGGTCGAGCTGATTCGTGCTTAGCGATTGGGCATCTGAGAAAGGCTTCTTTATCTTACTCTTCACATGTCATCTGAAGAGCGAGCCGTGGGTTGAGTGACCGGAATCGCCAGGATAATACGCTGAGCTTTATGCTTCTATGTATTCTTTAAATAATTTGAAGTTGATCTATGGGTCGAAATTGATGGCCATTTTCGATATAATGTGAAGCGAAACTAGATTCATCGGTTCTGTGGTTATTGTAATCTGATTGATGCTCTTTGTATCTAGTTTCGAATGAAAGACCAGTTTGACCTATATAGACGCCTTCACAATCTATACAAGACAACTTGCGAACTCCAGTATTGTCAAATTTATCAGTTTTATCTTAACTATTCAAGAATTCTTGGGAGAGTTGTGGGTTTTGAAAGCTTCTTTGCTATGCTATTTCGAAATGACATTCATTTATTTTATTCATTCAATACAATTGTTGCTTACAATGAATGAATGTAAACGGGCAACCCCTTTTAAACTCAAAAATTAAAAATATATTCTATTGATTACAAAGTACTCATTAATGCTTTTGCCTTTGACCTGAAACATGAAAACGAAACACCGAAAAATTCGAGGCCCCCGCCAAGATCATTGACCACAGATACAGTGCGGCTAACATATGAATTTGAACTATAATTATATCTACAACGTTTAGGTCGGAACAGAGGAGTGTGTCGAGTAATCCTTAAAGGCTGATTGAAGTTAATTATCCCCAGGAGATCTGGGCAACTCAACAGTCCATTTATGATCTTATAAAAGAAACATAAATCAAATACCTGCCTCCTAATTTGAAGAAGCTCTAAGCCATGAGTAATACGCAAGACATCGAGGCTCGCAATTCGACGATGATACCTGAATGATAGATATCTCAAAAATTTACGCTGAACCCTCTCCAAACAATCTATATCACAAAAATGAAAAGGAGACCATATACAGGTACCATATTCTAAATTAGATCTTACTAACGAGTAGAACAGAAGTCTAAAGGTGTTAGCAATAAATCCCACGGAATGTCGAACAATGAACCCCAGCATCCGGTAAGCCTTAGATGTTATAATTCTTATATATTCTTTGAAATTCAACTGCCTATCAAGTGTTATACGGAAATCCCGAACACAATCAACACTTGACAACTCTCTATCATTAAAAAATATTGGTGTGTATCCGCAGAATTGGAACGATGAAAAGTGATAACTTGACACTTGTCAAAATCTAACCTAACGTAACCGAACACAATCAACACTTGACAACTCTCTATCATTAAAAAAATATTGGTGTGTATCCGCAGAATTGGAACGATGAAAAGTGATAACTTGACACTTCTCAAAATTCAGATATAATGAATTAGCATAAGTCCAATTCAACAAAGAATCAACTCGACGCTGTAAATATTGTACATCAGTTATATCACTGATAATTCGAAACAACTTCATATCATCCGCAAATAATAAAAATCCAGTACACAAGGTGCATTTGATGTTATTAATGAAAAGGTTAAACAAAATTGGGCCAAGATGGAACCCTGTGGTACACCTGACGTCACTGAAATCGCTTTAGAACGAAAATGTTTGTATTTAACTATTTGAGAGCGTCCACATAAAAAGAACGAAACCAAGAAAGAAGTGATCCCGAAACAAGAGCATCCATCTTGGCTAAACAAGTTGCCTTCGAAAAATTCGTATATATGGCATCAAACTGATAACCCGCTTCAAAACAATCCACAATGTCATTAATATATAAGACTAAGTTAGAAATTGTGGACCGCCCCTTAAAGAATCCATGTTGTTCATTAATGATAATGGAGCAACACTTCCAAGATAAATAACTACATACCAGACTATCCAGCATTTTAGGAATAACAAATTGAATAGATATACCCCTGTAATTGTTGACAAGTGTTTTCTGGCCAGACTTAAGAATAGGAACAATAAAACTTCGTTTCCAAAAGGCTGGGAAACTTCCCAACTTTAGAGATGAATTGAACATTGAACTAATAGGACCAGATAGAGTGCTTACACACTTTTCAAGAACAGAATTAGGTACACCATCCGGACCAACACATAGCTTAGATTTCAGACTCGAAATCAAAACATTTGCAATCTTTTGGCTGATAGGGCCAAAATACGTTAATGAAATGTATTTATATGTATTAGTTTACATATTTTCCTCGGATGATGACAGAGAAAGCACTATGAATCATTGAATTAAAAGCAGCGAATTTATGAGATTTTGGGTGTGTTGAGTCATGAGGATATAAATATCAGTAAAGGTTTTCGATATATATCAAAACTTAGTGTTATTCTTATGAGTCATTGTTAGGTTAGGTTAGTTCTAAAAGTGAATGTGATTATCGACTTCTGTCTCTATTTTGAATACAATTTTGGGATGGATGCTATTGATGTTAGTTAAAAATTGATCTAGTTGTCAAGCGGTTCCTATTAAACATGCTAATATATCGTCTACATGTGTATAACAAAAATGTACTAATTTCGATTTGGAGGAATTGAATATGATATCTTCAATATACCCCATGAAAATGTTAGCTGGTAAAGGGCCCAATGGAGACCGTGAAGTCGTTCATGAATTTGAAATAATTCTGTTGTAGACACAACTTGAGCAAAATGAAATAATTTTGTACAACCGAGTTAACGTGTGATTTGTTTAAGATGTCTGAGAACAATGGAAGGCATTCATCTCTTGGCATTTGGAAAACATGTTATCTACATCCAAACAAACCAACCTCAAGGTCTATTACCTCTTATTTGCTCCCCTATTAATTTTGGATCTACCCGTTCATATACGTATTTTTCAATTTCAGTTCAATATTTGTCGTCAGCTGAAGAGACCAAAATTGCAACCCTGATTTTCAACAAATCTCTTGTGATAGTATAATACATAGTTTAATTTCTTATTATCATCGTGCACAACTTGGTCTATATGAATGAAGTTTTTACCAACTGCAACTTTGAAATTTGGTAAAATAACCTGAACAATGTCTTGATAGCACATTTATGAAGTCATTGATCCTCTTAAAATAAAAATAGCTAAACATATACCAGCATGAACCATTAGAGATTCACCCTGAAATAGAATAACTTATCAAATGTCGAACTTCCAAATTAATTGAAAATAAACTGAAGGGTTTCCGCAGATTAAATCAAGAGCACCATATCATAAAAGCCATAAAAACAGAATCAATTGAGGATAAGATAGATAGATAGATACATATTGAAGTTCTTTGGATCACAGTACATCAGGGGTGCTCAAACTTGAACTGCTGGCGATCTACCTCAATATTTTTAGACTACTTACGATCGACTCTGAGAGGCTGCAAGTATGTGTGATGCAGGGTTGTCGTACATACTCGATACATCCTACCTACCTACCTAGGTAGGGTGTACCGTAGCATATATAGATATTAGCTTCCGCACAACATACATTATTTTAGTCAAGGTTTGGGTTAGGTTTAGTTAGGTTCTTCTCTATAATATCAATGAAAAAACTCATAGTTATTCAAAATTGCGAGTTTATTGGTTATTACAAAACAAAAGAGTTACATATAGTGTTAACTTAACTAAGGAGTGACTTTGGATGTTGAAGCGTGGCCCTGCATGTCCTCAGCATACTTTTCATAAGATGGTACCTAACCACTGAGTGCTAATCGCAAGCATGATGACATATGATCGTCAGTTAGTCGATTGAGATATTTTGACTTAATTATCTTCATTTCAGAAAATGCAGACTCGCACAAGTAAGTTGACCCAAACGTTGCCGTCAGTTGAAGGGCGATTTGCCTTAGATTCGGATATTTATCTTCAGATATTAGGTGCGCAACTAAGTTCTCGCTGTTTGTCAATAGATGGCTCCAACAGTAAGTGCTGATCGATTTTTACATTTTATCAAGAACGTCTTGAACAAAGCTTAGACATATGGTAAACAAACCACTGTGTTTTTGCGTCATATACTTTTAGTTGTGAGAAAATGTCTGATTTTGTGCCAAATAATCGTCATTTGCGGGAAGTGTTGATTTCCTATTTTGCTCGATGAGGATCCGTGCCAAACGCAAGAAGAGTTTGCTTCAGCCTTAGGAGTTACCCGCCAGACCATTTCCAAGCGATTGCATGCGTTGGGAATGATTCAAAAGCAAGGAACTTGGGTTCCTTATGATTTTTTAATTTATTTAGTCAGTTAACGGGATACCCCCATTTACAAACAATTACAGATATCAGAGAATTATACAGAAATAAAAATACAACAGTACAATTTCAGTTGCTCGAAACAAATAAATTTTTTTTTCCAATTTTAAACACTTGAGAAGTGTTTGTATGTGTTGCGCTAAAGTACAAAACATACAAAGCACATCTACAGTTTAACATTGACACCCTAAGCATTTTTAAGCAACCTAGTTGCTCTTAATTTAAAAGCTGCGAGGGACAGAGACAAGAAATCTAACTTGGCACCAAGGCCATTAGCAAGAGAAAAACAATTATGAAAAAAGGAGTTTTTACTATAGTTGTGCCTACTACTATTACCAAGCCGAAATAGGGGTGTATGCCTTGTTAATCTACCTGGAACATTGAAATTCATCTGCATCAGCAGATCAGGACATTTTATTAGGTTGTTCAGTAATTTAAAGAGTACTGCCAGGCTGGACACCCTCCTCCTGATAACAAGATAATCGAGGTTGAAAGTTTGACGCACAAAAGATAAGTCTGTGCCTGCATCAGCTGTGTGTGTCCTATACCCCAAAAAGCGCAAAAACTTCCTCTGTACCCCCTCCAAATAGTTAATGTCGCAATTGTAACAACGTGACCACACAGTTGATAGATACTCCAAATTAGATCTTACCAAGGAACGAAATAATATTCTGATGGTATTGGGTGAAAACTCCCGAGCACTTCGGAGAATGAAACCGAATGATTGATAAGATGTAGAGACTATATTCTATATATGTTCTTTGAAGTTTAGTTTGCAATCAATAAAAATTCCCAAATCTCTTATCAACCGGACTCGTGTAAGACAATGGCCCCCCCAATGTGTAATCATGAAGTATAGGTGTCGTGGTTCTATGAAATGTGATTACTACATTTATTGACGTTCAGACGCAAACAGTTTACTTCAGTCCACAGATGAAACCTATCCAACTGAATCTGTAACCGAGCAGCCTCAGAAGAGCTTTTAATTACGGAGTAGATCTTCATATCATCCGCAAATAATAAGAATTTAGAGAAATAGAAATCGAAGAAAGTGATTATTTCCAAATTTTACAAAATCAAAAGTGTACAGCACCGGGGGCTGATAATATACCATGGGTGGTGGTCAAAAGATTTAGCATTAATATACACATTTTTATTATGAGCATATTCCACTTCTGCCTCTCCAATCACTATTTTCCTCCCAAATGGAAAATAGGAAATATTGTAGTAATTCCTAAACCTAAGACTGACCATAAAAGAGTTAATAACTATAGACCTATAACTTTGCTTCCTGCTCTTGGCAAGATGTTCCAAAAGATAATCAAAATAAAGATAGAAGAAATCATTGGGGATAAAATTCCTAATCATCAGTTTGAGTTTCGAAGCCAATGCTCTACTCTGCACCCTATTACTATTCTCATTTCAAATGTCCAGGCTGCCAAACTCAATAACCTCTCATCTGCAGCAATATTTCTTGATATAAAAAAGGCATTTGATAGTGTATGGCACAAAGGGCTTCTATACAAGTTGAAAAAATTGGAATTGCCCAACTACTTAATCCACCTCATAAGAGAATTTTTATTAGACAGGAGCTTGGCAGTAAAAATCAAGAATGCAAGATCAGAATCCTTCAAACCTAAAAAAGGAGTTCCCCAGAGTTCACTTTTATCGCCTTTACTATACAACCTTTTTTGCACTGATATAAATGAAAATGTCGACCATTGGGAAAAGGCCGAATATGCTCAACAGTTTGCCGATGACACTGCCCTCATAGTACGCGCTAAAACAAAAGAACAAGTTATGGAGAAGCTACGAGCCCTGGTGGATAAAATTATGAACTGGCTTAACAAATGGAAATTACTGCTAAATCCTGTTAAATGTCAACTGACTATTTTTAATCATACCCCATCTCATGCTTCCCCGCAAATTTCGATCAACCAGCACAACATAAAACCTAACGTCACAGCAAAATATTTGGGCATAAATATTGACAACAAACTTAGCTTCAACTATCACACTAAACTCTGTAAAAGAAAAATTACTACCAGAGCTAAATTTTTTCGCTGCCTGACCTACAACAACAAAGGAATAAGCAAAAAACAGCTGCTAAAATCTATAAAAGCATTTGCAGGCCAATCCTAGAATATGGCCACACTATATTTCTAAACGGCAGAAATCCAGCAATGAAACAATTGAGAACTGCAGAAACTACTGCCCTCAGAACGATTACCAAGATGCGCCACCCAGATAATCCACTCCACAATCCTTCAAATCAGCTGCTCTACAAGGTGACAAAAATTCAACCCATCACTGATAGATTAAGGATGCTTTCAATTAAGTTTGCAAAACGACCACATAATATGGAAATACTACAACCCCACATAAGAAGAAGAGATATACATATACAAAGTCGACGAAAATACCCCACGCACACACTACTGGAAGTTATAGAGCAGCTTCAAGGGCACTAAAATAGTTCTGTGCATATAAATAATCACTTGTAGTTTTTTTTTTACAATCAAAATTGGGAAAACAAATCTCTATGTTCAATTTCAGTAGTAGGAAATAATATCTAAATGTAAAATTTACGGGCTGCAGGACCTAGGTCGATAGCCAATTGGCCAATATTATGTTATTATTTATTGGCTAATAAAAAAAATCGTTTATTATCATTATTATTAAGAATTTAGATGAGTGCGATTTTTTCACATCGTGTATTTTTACGTTAAACAAGAGTGGGCCTAGATGTGATCCCTGAAGAACACCTGATGAAGCAGCAGAAATCTCCCTCGATAAAAAGTTCCTATACCGAACCAATATAATACGGTTATATAAAAAGCTACTTAGCCAGGATAGAAGTGAACCAGTAATGCCCAGCGCCTCGAGTTTCATCACCAAAATATTAATGTTCAGCCTATCGAAGGCTTTAGAGAAATCTGTGTAAATTGAATCTATCTGCTGACCGGTATCAAAACAATTAATTATGTCATTGAGGTAAAGCAAAAGGTTTGTTACAGTTGAACGCCCCTTATAAAAACCATGCTGTTCGTTTATCAATACTGGGTAGCAATGCCACGAAAGAAAATTACATACCAGAGCATCAAACCTCTTTTGGATAACCGACTGAATGCATACACCCAAGAGACGTTGAGTGTCGTTTTTTCGCCTGAGAACAACTGCCCCAGCGTCAAAAAAGAAAGAGTTTTCTTCATCTGCGAAAGTTATGCTGTGTGTTTGGTGGGACCAAGTCGGTGTTATTTATTATGAGCTGTTGAAACGGAACGAAACCAACACTGGGGAACGGTATCGAACTCAATTGATGCGATTGAGTAAAGCACTGCGCGAAAAACGACCATAATACGAGCAGAGACACGAAAAAGTAATTCTACAGCATGACAACGCTCGGCCTCACGTTGCCAAACCCGTTAAACCCTACTTGAAAACGCCCAAGTGGGAAGTCCTACCCCACCCGCCATATTCCCCAGATATTGCACCATCCGATTATTACTTGTTTCGTTCGATGGCACATGGTCTGACTGTTCAGCAGTTCCGCTCATATGAAGAGCTCGAAAAATGGCTTGATTCATGGATAACCTCAAAAGACGAACACTTCTACCGTCACGGTATTCGAGCTCTGCCAGAAAGATGGAAAAAAGTTGTAGCTGGCGATGGGCAATATTTTGAATGATTCATTTGTAATCATTTTTCACAATAAAGTTGTATTATCATAAAAAAAAATAGCGACAACTTTGTTGCGGACCTGATATGTCTTCAATGTTTTGTAAAGCTCTAGGCATTCTTTATTTTTGTTGACTCTGAACACCGTGTAAGCCGCTTCAATTTTGTTCTTCAATAGAATAGCTATACTATTATCAGTTATACTATTCTTGCTCTTTGTTGCTTTGAATCTCCTTTCAGGGAACACCGGTCAAATTTTCCTTTTATAATCGAATGAAACGCCGAGAAAGACTTTTTAGCATCATTTATGAAAAACATATCCCAGTTTTCTTTATCTGAACTGTCCAAGAATAATCTTGTCCCCTCGTTGTTGATAGATCTAGATTACATTGCTACCTGTTTAACATTCAAAGATAACTCTGAACACTGTGCCAGGTGATCTGATAAATGGGGGTTTATAGTGGAGTTGGGTAATATGGACGTTCACTGTTTTTACAATAAATTAAACATTATCAGGATTGAATAAGGAATAAATGGAAATTACCTTTCCCGTTCAGTCTCCACATTGAACATCCTTTCAATAACTGTGGTCCACTGCAATCCCCGTATGATAAAAGTGTATGGCTTAGGCCTGTCTGTAGACATGATCTGGCATCCCTTCACTGTGAAATTATTCAAAGGGTCACTCATGGCAGTGATATGAGGTCTATTCTTGAAACCGAACAAGGATCCATCATCTAATAGTATAAAATATCTGTAAAACAAATCAATCAATCAATCAATCCATTTATTTGTTCCATATAAATAAAAATTGTTGTAGAACACGTCATCATAAACATAAAATACATAAAAAAACAAACAGTGTAAACAGAATAAAGACCTAACAATAAGAGATGAAATCAGCTGAGACAAATATTGTCCTCAAAATACTCCTGGAGAGTGTAGTATGGTGTCCTCCTAAGGTAAGTATTTAATCTTCTCCTCAATTTATTTTGTGGCCACCCTCGTGCCTCCTGTGAAATGTGATTATAAATTTTTACCAAACCATAAACAGAGTTGTTCTGAAGGTAAGTATGCTTAAATCTGGGTAGCTTCATAACGTTCTTAGCTCTCGTGATATGCTCATGTTCACGCTTAGTCTCCACAAACAGGTCTCTATTATTAACTATGAACATAATTGCTTCATAAACATATAGACTCACAACAGTTAGCACTGATCTTTCCACAAAGTGAGCCCTGCATGATTGTGTTTTGCTCAGCTTAAGAATCCCACGAATACATCTCTTCTGCAACAAAAGGAGCCTCAAGATATCCGATGAATTCCCGACATAACTATCCCGTATCTCAGCCTACTATCAATGTATGCAATGTATGCGGTAAATGCTGTGGAGACATTCACAAGTTCGGACAGTGTTCTTAGTGCATACACATATCTGGCCATATCATTTGCAAGTTGGTCTACATGATCACCCCTATCCAGTCGATAGTCAACCGAAACACCCAGGAATTTAAGGCTATTAGATGAAACCATGGCAGTCTTATATCCATGAGATATGGGTATGTGTTCTCTTCCATATGCAAACCTGACAAGTTTGGTCTTTTGACTGTTCATTTTCAACTCAGTTTGAGAAAACCAGGCATCAAAATCGACAAGCACATCGTCCACTACCGAATCCAGAGAAACCGGATCGGCGAGCACCAGAGAAGTGTCGTCTGCAAATTGGACCATGAATTCAGTTGTACAACCAGGTAAGTCATTGGTATAAATCAGGTAAAGGAGGGGACCCAAAACCGACCCCTGCGGCAACCCCCTATCAATAGCCAACATCGTTGACAAGTGTCTTCCCAGTTGTAGGTTCTTTTTCAGCAACACATAGACATCTTCCTGATAAGTAAGACCGAAGCAGATCCAAAGGCCTGCCTCTAATTCCAACCGCATACATCTTCTCAATCAACTTGTCATGTTTGACGGAGTCGATGGTTTTACTAAGATCGATACACATCAGTGCTGTTATTTTACCTCTGTTTAAGCAGGAGAGAATCTTTTTTACAGCCTGATATATAGCTCTTGTCGTAGTCCTATCCTTTCTAAAGCCATTTTGGTATTCTGAGAGTACCCTGTAAGTCTCAAAAAAGTCGACAATTCTGTTGTAAATAGCTCTTTCAAATATCTTGCCAATGTTACTGAGTATAGATATAGGTCTGTAATTCCCCATAAGCTGTTTGCTCCCCCTCTTGTACACTGCTCTCACCTTGGCCATCTTAAGGTCATCAGGATATACACCACTGTCAAAAGTGAGACTTATCAGATATGCCAGAACAGGCGAGATCTCATCTGCAACCATCTTAATAAGTTTGACAGGAATTCCATCCAGTCCCACAGTTTTTGTGTTCTTCAAAGAGCTGATTAGATTGATGATATTTCACAAAAACAAATAATGGAGAAAACTATACTGATATCAATCTTTTGGATATATCGGATATTATAATTGGGAAGATAGATATTGAAAGCAAAATATTGTTAATAGAGTAATCAAATTGAATAAATCTATAGAAAGAACCTAAAGTATTGGAAATAGTCTGAAAGTACCCAAGGTTGAAGGAGGAACTACAAAATTCCCTACAAAACTGATTCTTTATATGCAATTTTTTTATGGGACATGTTCCTTCTTTCCATTCAGGGTAAAATTACAATACTGAGGTCTTGTAACAGGAATTTGACATTACACCCTCCATTCCAAAAGTAATCGAACTGTTTAAAAAAAAACAGTACTACTAGTGCCATTTGTTGTAATATTGTACCCGTCGAAAACTTGGTACTTCATTGACAGCTGTTAAAAATTTCATAACATTTCTATGTAAACAACTTGAGTTATTGCGTCATCTTCGTTAGTGCGTTTAGTACATCGGTCAGAAAATGATAATAATAATAATAAATGAAAGTCAAGAAAGGTCAAGAAAGGAACTGCATGGACGACATCACCATGAGATTAATCAACCACACATCGACAAAGAAGCCTCCAACAAATGGTTGATGAAAGGAGAAATTATTCGCGGAAGCAGAAGGATTCCTTATGGCCATCCAAGACCAAGTGATTGCTGCAAACAACTACAAAAAATTTATTATGAAGAACGGAACATTACAAACAGATAAGTGCAGAAAATGCCATATAAGATCGGAGACTATACAGCATATTACGTCCGGATGCGAACAACTGGCCAATACGGACTATCTTCACAGGCATAATCAAGTGTGCAACATTATCCATCAGAAACTTGCACACAAGTACGGACTTCTGAATACCTTCCAGCCATATTACAAGTATCAACCGGCGCCCGTATTGGAAAATGACTCTATCAGATTATACTACGATAGGCCTGTTATCACTGACAGAATGGTGGCGAATAATAGGCCGGACATAGTGGTGTATGATAAGAGAGCCAGAACAGCAATGCTGGTGGATGTCATCATACCGAATAATAACAACGTGCTGAACAAGTTTCAGGAGAAAATGTCCAAATACACAGGCCTTGCTATTAAGATCAAGCAGATGTGGCATCTCGATAAAATAGATATTGTTCCTGTCATTGTATCCTCGACTGGGTTATTACCCAAAACTTTGCATGATAGCCTTAAGAAATTAGAATTGCATAAGAATACCTATATAGAAATGCAAAAAGCTGTAATTCTTAATACATGTAGGATAGTTAGGAAATTTGTCAAGTATATTGTACTCGAGCCTTTCCTTTGATTGCTGAATCTGGGAAAGGGAATTATATCCAGCTAACAGCTGATAGTGCATAAGTCCACGATAATAATGATATTTATTGACCAATAAATTTACAATATTGGCCAAATGGCCATCAACTTAAGTCCTTTAGCCTATAAATTTATACATATGTTTAAAAAGTTTTCTTTCATGACTGTAGATTTATTAATGCTGACGAATATCATCAATATGTTCGATTAGTGTAAGTGATGGAAATTTACGCCGGCTCCGAATCTGTCTATCTCTAATTCTGAGATGAGGTTGAAGAATCTCTAGATTATGAGGGTGTTCTGCGAATTTTTTTGATAGCTGTATTAGTCTTTCTGGGATAGGCTGTATATTCGTCACTTGCTAGAGCAGTTGATTTGATGGGTTAAGCAATGGGTTGTCAGGGTGGTGCATCTTAGTTATTGTTCTCAATGCAGTTGTTTCGGCAGTTCTCAACTGTTTTGAAGCAGGATTTCTGCAGTTGGGGTATATTGTGTGTGCATATTCTAAGATAGGTCAGCAAATGCTCTTATAGATTTTTGTCGCAGTTCGTTTATTGATTCCACTGTTCTTGTAAGTTAAACACCTAAAGAATTTTGCTCTTGACGTAACTTTCTTCTTGCAAATTTTAGTGTGATGGTTAAAGTTCAGTTTGTTATCAATATGTACACCTAAATATTTAGCAGTGACTGTGGGATCTATGTTATGATGATCGATTGAGATTTGTGGTGAAACTGGAGATGGAGTATGATTGAGGATAATCAGTTGACATTTACTTGGGTTGAGAAGTAGTTTCCAATTATTCAGCCATTCGACGATTTTGTTGAATAGGAAGTTTTTCCATCACCTGGTCCCGTGCCTTTGCGTGCACAACTATAGCCGTATCATCAGCAAATTGAAGAATATATTCGTCTTTTTCGTTATTGTCAATATTATCGTTTATGTCAGAGCAAAAAATATTGTAGAGTAAGGGTGACAAGGGCGAACCTTGCGGAACCTGCTCAGGAATGAGAGATTGAGATACATTGTTGTTAATTTTTATTGCTAAGGTTCTATACAATAAAAATTTTCTTATAAGGTGGATGAGATGATAATCTGGTGCGTCCATTTTTTTCAATTTGTACAGCACGCCCTTGTACCACACACTATCAAAAGCTTTTTTTATATAGAGAAATATTGCAGAAGAGCAGAGATAATTAAGCCTGGATGTTTGATACCAGTATAGTGATAGGGTGAACTGTTGAGCATCTACTCCTGAAAACTGATGGTTGGGTATTTTTTCTCGGATTGCTTCTAATAGCTTAATCACGATAATTTTTTCAAACATTTTACTTAGAGTTGGGAGTAAAGTTATTGGCCTATAGTTGCTAACTCTCTTATGGTCACAGTTAGGTTTTGGTATTACAACGATGTTTCCTATTTTCCATTCTGAGGCAAAATATTGATTTGTGAGACAGAATTGAAATATGCTTAAAATGAAGATGTGTATGTTTAAAATGAATCTCTTGACAAGCACCCATGGAATATTGTCTGCACCAGGTGCCGTACACTTTTGATGTTCCAAGATTTGAAAGAAATCATTATCGTTAATTTGTACTTCTACTGTTCGAATATTTTCATTCGAAAGAACTCTCCATACCACTGATCTATTTCGATTTCTTTATTTTGATCAAACTGAGGATTCTGAAATTGTTCATATGTCTGTTTTTTTTATTGAAAAATAATATCTAAATAACCCTTTCAGGTTTTGACAGATATAGTTACAAAATATAAGATTATTTTATGATCAGATTTACATTCGAATTTGTATCAAGTGTTCTTGCAATTTTTTTTTAAATTTTGTGTGCGTTATCTCCTTCACTTCACGGGAAAGCTTGTTATAGAGTCTGACACCCTCAGATAGTATGCGTCTTTCCCCCACCTTGGTTCTGTGAGCTAAATAATTCAGCTCTTCATTTCTTCTGGTTGCGTGGTCATGTACTTCAGATCTAGTTGTTAAAATAAAATCATCATCTTGTATTTCATTGTCGAGAAATTTTCTCACCAATTTCATAGTTTCAAGCTGCCTCAGTTCTTCTATGGTCAAAATGTTTGTTCGTTTATATACTTCCTTCGTAGGTGTCATTGAGGGAATTTTATACAGGACCTTAATAATTTTATATGGCTTCGTTGCAGTTTTTCATTTCTATTACTTTTCCTGTTGCCCAAAAGATATCAAATAAGTTAACTTACTTTTAATGTAAGCTTCATACACCATTTTCTTCTCTTTCATAGGTAGGACGTCCGAAATTTTGTGAGCTAATCCTGTAATAGGAAAGATTCTTGACAAGCTGCCTGATGTGAGAGTCCATTTCATATTCTTGTCTAACGTGAGGCCGAGATATTTAATAGTGTATTGTTCAAGAATTTTGTTGTTATTTAGATATATGTTTATATTATGTTTTGTCGATTTATTCTCGAAGTTTATAATATGGCACTTTTCACTATTCAGGGTTAGCTTGTTTATCTTCGTCCATTCCATCAACCTTTCAAGAACTCTTTGCATCTGTTTTGAGTCACCTTATCATCTTCATTCACATAGAAAAGAGCTGTGTCATCAGCATATATCATAACCTTCCCACATAGTTGTTGCCTCTCAAGATCATTTATGTATAGCAAATATAGATAAGGGCCCAAAATTGATCCCTGCGGCACTCCGTAATATATGTTTTACATTCACTCACTTCATCCCCAACCTTGGTGAATTGCTTCCTATTCTTCAAGTAAGAAGCAAAAATATCAAGTGGACCTCCTGCCAAACCCATTTGTTCCAACTTACGCAACAAAACACTCGGATCAACTGTGTCAAAGCTTTTGAAAGTCCAAAATTAAAGCAGTAACACATTTTCCTGGTCCATTTTGTTTGTATAAAATTGAGTATATGTGTCATCGCAGTTTTGTACTTCTGTGCCTTTGAAACCCATGCTGAGACTTGCTGAGTATATTCATATTTAATATGTGTGCTGATAATCTGTCATGCAGGATTGTCAGGTTCGCGATTGGTCTATAGTTATTCGGACATTTTCATTTCTTTTTTGTGCACTGGAGTTATTCTAGCAATTTTAGCTCATCCGGAAAACTTCCTCTCGAAAGTGAGAGTTCACCAACCTAGCTATTATTGGAGCTATTATGTTCTTTATTTCTTTGACTAGTTTCGGTTTAACTTTATCATATCCTGCTGCAGCATTTGTTTTCAGTTTATTTATGATTTTCACGACCTCTTTGGATGTTGTTGGCCGCAAGTACATCATTGCTGATGGAGGAGATTCGTCACTTTTCTCTTCTAGTCTACCAGGATTGTGGCTATTAATTTTCTTTGCTAGGTTTGCTCCTACAGTGACAAAATGGTTATTCAGTATAGTTGAGATCTGTTTTCGACAAGTTGTGACAGTTCCATCTTCACTTTCAAGTTCTCGAATATCATTAGCTTGTAGATGTTCTTCATTCTCAAGATTTTTATGATTGACCACAGTTTTTACTGTTACCCTCTGCACTTTGTAGTTGATTTTTGAAGAATTCTCTTTTGCCTCTTTAATACATTTTTGGTGTCCCTATCCTGTATTTTGAATTGTTGTTTGAGATAATGTGAGTCCCTGTTCTTCACCATGCTTTTATAGACTTTGTTTCTCTGTTTTATTTTTTCATATATAATTCGAGTCATCCATCCTCTTTCTCTGTCGATGCATATTTTTTGTTGTTACTATGGTAGTCTCGGAGAGAAGTTTTATGATTATCTCTTGGAGCTCTTTGAAACTTGTTGTACTTTTCTCTTTCAGTTCCATATCCAATAATTCTTTTAGTTTGTTGTAGTCCGTTTTGTTTGTTTATACTTCTTAATCAGCGACTTTTCATGCTTTTCACGTTCATTTCGAATTCAATACTTTTGTGGTCGCTTAGAGGAGTATCTTTGAGGATAATTTCAGAAAATCCGTTTTGATTTCGATTTGTTAGTACATGATCTATTATAGTGTCTTCTCCTTTTCTATTTATTCTGGTTATACTTTGTTTGTTGATTGTATTTATTATACTAATATTATTACTTTTCAATACGTTTTTGTAGTCTATAACTTTTTGTTTATTTTGCTCAGTAAATCTAAATTCATGTCTCCAACTATAACTAGATTTTTAGTCTTGAAAATTTTTGTTCAAGAAACGAAAGTGACTTGCAAATATCTTTGCCTTTTCCTCATCTATCTCAAATTGTAATCCATTTTCTTCTATTGTAGGCGTTTTTGGTGTATTTTTATATCGGAGAGCTTATTTATTTTCTGGTAGAACATTCTACCATGTAGCTCATTAATTTCCTCACAAGTTTCAACCCACTTATGTTGTCTCTATTGATGAACGAGTTTTTGGATTTCTTTGC
Source organism: Cryptolaemus montrouzieri (assembly GCA_013387265.2). Lineage (NCBI taxonomy): Eukaryota > Metazoa > Arthropoda > Insecta > Coleoptera > Coccinellidae > Cryptolaemus > Cryptolaemus montrouzieri. Next base: position 6,338,924 of record JABFTP020000001.1, read on the forward strand.
TGTAATTGTTAATGTTGGTTTTAATTTCAGGTGAAGGGTTTTGTCTATATTATCTGTACATTCTTCTCTTATTTTAATTAAGCTTACGATGAAAGGAGGTAGGGGTGACATCAGAAAATAAATTTTAAACAAAGAGCGCAATTGAGTTTTGTGTTGAATTTGGTAAATCTTTTAGCACCAGTAGTAATCATAGTCTATCCTTCAAACTTCTGGGAATTACGTTAGACCCAGAATTAACATGGCAGGAGCATATAAATTGAGCAGGGCAGCTTTTGCATTTAGATACTTGAGAGATGTGGTGAGTTTGGGGGTTCTGAAGCTGAAGTACCAGGGATGGATTGAGGGAACACTGACATATGGAATAATTTTTTGGGGTTCTTCAGTATATATGTAGGAGTCTTTCATAGCACAGAAGAAGATAATCCGCATTATATTCAGACAGCCTTGCTTGAGTCATTGCCATGAGCTATTTAGAACTAAAGGGATCCTAACCTCCTTCTCTGTATGTGTATCATTTGATTTTGCATATTTGGAAAAACAAGCATCTATTTAATACAAATGATACAGTGCATGATTATTCCACCAGAATAAGAAGCTATCTGCGTTTACCATTTTTAAGACTCTGAGTGGGTCAAAATGATCCTAACTATATTGGGATCAAATGCTTCAATCACATATATCCGCTCACAAATGATTTCAAATCCAAGAGTGCAGTTAAGCATAGAGTAAGGGAATTGTTGATTTTGGGTGCATTTTATACAGTGGCCGAATTCTTTGAAGCACGCATATGACAGCTGTAATATATTTTTCTTAAATTGATGAGAACTCTTTCTAGAAATTTGTAATATTTATATTTTATGTCGAATATTTTTAAATTGTTTTGTTTATTGACGTGCTTGAATGTGACTCATAGTAGTCTTAGGAGCAAATAAATATGATTTGATTTGACTTAAAGAAGGCGCTAGCATGCACTTTAGGTATGTAATTGCGCAAGTGTGTTAGTATATGTTGACTAAAGAAGAAATAAAATCTCTCTTGTCAACTGTTGTAAGAGCGACACGCATTATGAATTTAACAATTAAGTTTGTAAAGCAAATGTAATAAATCAATCAAAATGCTGAGTCGACTGATCTACCTTTCTCATAGGCATGTTGAGTGAAATGTAAGGAGCGCTACGCTAGGGTATTCATTGTAAGATAAGTAGGAAGAAGGTGAGACTAACTGGTCTAAAATCTTTGGCGCTTTTATGTACAATCATGCCCGGCTTGGGAATGAAGATAACCCGAACCTTGTTCCAGAGGTCCGGAACGTATCCCAAGGCTAGGTAGGATCGAAAGATGTGGATTAATTGCATTACAAACAGAGGCTATATCTACCAAGATATTCATTTCTGATCAAAACGCAAAAACACGTCAATTTTTGCTTCAAGGGACATCTTTTGGGGTACCAACCCCTAAGAAGTCATGAACTCAAAGAACTCACAAAGACAAAGTGCACAATAAAACATATCAAGGGGACATCTTTGGGGTACAAAACTTGCCTGAAATATCAACCCCTAAGCAATCCTTGAACATTTTGAATAGGGAAGATGGGTGAGTTGAGATGACCCAAAAGAAAGGTGATATCTTTGTCTACATCGCCTTAAACGAATTTCCATTTCTAATTGAAAACTGTAAAAGATACAGGGTGAGCAACTGAAAGATACGGAAGACTATTTCCTTGAGACTATTCAAGTTTCAGTGAAGTAAAATGGAACAGATCCATGCTGATCAATGGCAGTCGTCATCAAGTACCATCGTACCATCAGCTCCTCACCCAGTAATTTTGATGGAGAACGAAAACTTGCACACCATTGTGGAGACAAACAAAAATCCTTTCTCAGAAGGTTATAACTGGACCTATCTTCTGCTTTGAAAATAACACAGGGTGGTCACCTCTGCTCTAGGGGTTGAAATTTGGAATGTGAATGGTGTTTCGGAAGATGACAGCCTTTGATCTGGAATGAATCTATTCCATTTTTTTGCACTAATAGTTGAATAGCTCAGGGCGATAGATAGTCTCCTCTATTTTTCAGTAGCTCACTCTGTATCTTCTACAGTTTTCAATCAAAAATGAAAATTCGTTCACGGGGATGCAGACAAAGATAATACCTTTCTTTCAAAGTATCACTCGACCCATCTACCATCTTCCAAATTTTCAATGGTGGTCACCCCTGCTCTAGGTGTTGAAATTCGAGATGAGGATGGTACTTGAGGATGACTGCCATTGATCAGCATGGATCTGTTCCATTTTACTTCACTGAAACTTGAATAGTCTCAAGGAAATAGTCTTCCCTATCTTTCAGTTTCTCACCCTGTATCTTTTACAGTTTTCAATTAAAAATGGAAATTCATTCAAGGCGATGTAGACAAAGATACCACCTTTCTTTTGAGTCATCACTCGACCCATCTTCCCTATTCAAAATATTCAAGGATGGCAGCCCCGCTTAGGGGGTTGATATTTCAGGCAAGTTTTGTACCTCAAAAGATGTCCCCCTTGAAACAAAAATCGACCTGTTTTTGCGTTTTGATCAGAAATAAATATCTTGGTAGATATAGCCTCTGTTTAGTTTTCGTTGAAGCACTCTATATATATATATATATATATATATATATATATATATATATATATATATATATATATATATATATATATATATATATATATATATATATATATATATATATATATATATATATATATATATATATATATATCTGCTCCTGGTGCTTTGTATGATTGAAAGGTAGATACTGCCCATTAAGACCATTACTCACAGCAACCATGGGATGTCTGTTGGGCCTCCCCTTTCTACATATAATGGTGGAAGATAAGGTCATGAGAACCACATTGAGGCTGTGAAGAGTCATGGGGGGGACAGGAATTTGAATTAAGGACACTCAACACCTCTAAGTAAAATAGAAATCTCACCTAACTAAGACCCTGAATCACTGGGCAGGTATCTCGAGATGGAGACAGTCAAACAGACTCATACAAGGGCCCAAATCAAAGAAGAAGGCACATAAACTATTATCCCTTGACAATATGTCTATTGGGATGACAATTGGCCTATTATTGGCTCGCCAACTTGATACATATTCACATCATAAAACACAATGTCATGCTTTACAAGAAAATAATGACACACAGCGGAGCATAAACTCTTGAAGTGTCATGCTCACTAGGCGACTAGACTGAATATAATATGCACCAAAATACCGAATTCCTGCATGATCCAGGGGTCCCCCTACAACAGAGTGTCAAAAACTTCATCAAAAAGTTTCTTGCATGACTAAAATAAACCAAAACACAATATGACAAGCACAATGTATCAAAAAGCTTGAGGGATGTCCTTAGGGGAGCTTCAATTTTTTTTTTTATAAATCCTAATGAAAATGAAAAACTGAAAAAGGGGACCTCTACTGCTAACAATAAATCAAATTTCAGTCCCAACTACTATATGTATATGAGTGGAGTCTTCTATATAATTAAATAGAAGTCAAGATGTTCTTTCTGTCTGTTAACAAGGATTTTGTTCGACAGATAAAAATTATTATATGAAATTAAAATTACCGTGGTCTCCAATTTTTAATCCTCTCTCCTCTCTTGAATAGCCAACCTTCTTTCACAATATTTGCAGCACTATAATTTTGGGACCCCATCGGAGGACCACTCTGCAGAGCCTGGTTCATCTTTCTAGAACATTGAAAATGATTTTTCCTTAAAATGAGTGAAAAAAGCGATTTACCTTCCATTGTCAACATTTAAAATCAAGAATAACTTGTCTAGAACTCCAAAACTTAACATATTTACTACTTATTTGATACCCATTCATTTTGAATGCTTCAAATACAATAATATTGATGAGTTTATTGATCAACACAATTATTGATAGGTATTGGACTCTGTTGCATAGTTGAAATTTACTCAGTGATTAATTTTGGTGCGTTTGTAAGTTTAACTGGAAATTACTGCCTGGGAAATATCTCAATTATAGAAAGATTATTGACAGAATTGATAGCCCATGTTTGTGTACATATATTTCTTGGAAATCTTTATTACACATTCTAAAATAAACACTCTACCTTGTTTACTGGGTTATTAATTCTTTAACACTGATAATTTTAACACAAATTATTTCAAATCAACATTAGAATTAATTAAAGGCGTTAGAACAGGAAATGGTGGTTTATTTTGGAAAATCCAATGCAATTAATCAAACATAACTGAAAACATTCCCACAGAATTGTGATATATAATTAGGATAATATAAAGGAAGTAATAATGATGTTATTGCAAAAAAGATATTTTTGCTAAATGAACAGGTGGCGTACAAGAAAAAACAAATCAGTTAATATTTCACACACAAGATTTATAAAAGTCTAGGAGCATAATTTCAACACTATTCATTAGTTTATCACATACCTTTGGTCGATTATGTTCTTCTAGGTAATCCTCATTAAATATAAATCAAAATAACTACGCAAAATATTTCAATAAGAGGTGCAAGGACATTTTAGTCTTCACGACTTCCTACCTACGGTCAATTCACAATTCAACAGTCAACAATCCATAACGACGTAATAATATTTTGACATTCCACAATTTCTTCTTCTTGCTTAGCCTACACAGTAAACGAGTCTTTGACATTTTCCTTCTGTATTCTTTACACAGAAACACATTCTTTTTCAAGGTAGATAGTAATAAAGACTGTTCTGTAGCTAGAAGCGTGAGCGGATGACTTTAATGCGAAACATCAGGACCTTAAATTCAGTCTAAAATTATTTTCAGAGAATGTGTATCATCAGGGCTTTCAATTCAACCATAACTTATTGTATGAGAATGCTCAGGAGGTGGGAAATTATTTTCGGGTATACTATTCTAGGTTTATTTTATGCCTGAGATTTGTGGACACATAGACCAGTGAACTGAATAACAAACTTGGAACGCTTACTACGGACTGCAGCAGTGAAGGAGACGATGCGATAGAAAGAGCGAGATAATCAACACAGTAAACCTCTCTTCGTTATCATTTGTAATACTACTTGCTTGATGAAAATTGAACATAAGCGATTAGATAACAAAAAATCTTGTCCAAATGAAGTTCACTTGAATACTAAGTGATTTAAATATTTGTTGCTGTTAAATTTCATCTCTTTTCACGTGTATTCTGTAAGTTTTGCTGTATTAATATGGTTCAATATTGCTGCTCATACAACTGTAATAACCAATTCCATTTCAATAAAACACTTCAGACAGAAAAGATCAAATTTAAATTGTAAGTTCGCCAGTAATTTATATATTTTTGGGCTTCTCGTGTAATTATTGTATAATCTCAAATGAAACTTATGAGATTGATGTTAACTTGGGTTACTTTATCTACTTGCAACTTGTTGCTTATCACTTCGATGGCTTATTCATTGTTTTTTTACTTAAGGTTTCCTCTAAGTGACCCAGAAAGATTACAGAAGTGAATAAATGCTGTGAAAAGAAAAAAATTTAACCCGCTAAGTTGACAGTTCTCTGTCATCATCATTTTGTACAAAGAGATTACAGATGTGCTTTAGTTTCAAATAAGTTGATCTTGAAGAATGATGCGGTTTTTAATCATACCGAATACTTGTTCCCCAAAAAACAAATTAATCGTAAAGTTTTGCCCCCGAGATTCAATCTCACTGGTAACATAACTGTGGTTAATTTTGCAACCAAGTATTTTATTACTGTAGTACTTGAGTAAAATTTCAGGTATTCTCATATATGTGATTTCAATTTTATTAGTCAGAAGTAAAAGACTTGAACGTTGAAAATGCTCATCAGTCATCAGTTTCTAAATTTATCTTTATTGTTTTCTAACAATTTTTCAACTATTTATTTACGATGTTATATTTTTAAAGTTGTTCATCAACTATTCATTCATTTATTTTCAATTTGAACATTGATAATTTCTCAGCTGAATACCTAAGGTAATTTTCTAGGCAAGTATTATTTTGTGAATTTAAAATTTACATCCAGAAGAGTGATCTTTAAAATACAATATTCATTTCATGACTGCAATGCAGTCATGATAAATAAATGTTAACTATGTAATTCGAAGTACAAATAATTAACAATTCACGGGATTTTTGCATTTCCCTCATAATCATATGATTTTTTCAGTAAATTTTCAAGATATAATAATGTCATAAATTACAGCCGTGATATTAAATGGTTGAGAAATCATATTTATAACTGAAAATCATTGAAGCTTGATTCAAAACACCTTTATTTCAACGTGTTAGACAAAGGGGTTTCAGCGTCAAAATATGTTATTTGTAACTTATTTTAGGTTAAAACACTTAACTGATGTATATGAAGTCTATTTCTCATTGATTTGGTATCATTTCTGGAATCTTTAGTGTTATATATTGCGAAATTCTTCGAAAAGACCTCTAACTATGTTGTTCGTGTATCGAAAGCTAATATGGCGCAATAACTGGATGACTATAAAAAAAGACTAAGTCATTTTGTATCGAAGAAAACTGGTTGCCTCAGGATTTTTATTGGCAATCCTTGAAGACGGAAAATATAAACTTGTCACTTGTCTCTTCTCGCGTCTGACGCTATAAAGTTCAGAAATCTCAACTTTCTAGCGTCAACGCTGAAAATTAGAGCGTTTTGACGCTGATTCGGATGGTAACGTGATTTTCAGCAGTAGCGCTAGAAAGTTGGGATTCCTGAACTTTATAGCGTCAGATGCTAGAAGAGACAAGTGACAAGTTTGTATTTTCCGTCTTCAAGGGTTGCCAATAAAAAACCAGAGGCAATCAGTTTTCTTCGATACAAAATGGCTTAGTCTCTTTTTATAGTCATCCAGTTATTGAGCAACATTAGCTTTTGATACTCGAACAATATAGTTTGTCGCTCGCTTCGAGCGTCAAATGAAAAGGCACCTTTAGAGGCGAGTTGCGATTTCACTGATTGCTACTCTAGCGCTGTGACAGGAGATGAGTAGTCTCAGTCTGCTTCACTCTCAGAAAAGTAGCCGCAATTTTTTGTCGCAGTTTAAGAAACCGTTCAGCGTTAGGAAGATCTCTCGAAGCGTTCTCGTATTGTGGGCTATGGATCCGCTCCGCTCCGAGATGAATCGAGAAAACGTAGCGGCAAAGATGATTTATATACTTAGTCAATGGTAGCGATTAGCGCTGTTTATATTACATTCAAGAATCTAGGGTTACCAAATACAAAATGGAAACGTGACTCATGTGTTGATATAGTTTCGGAAGAGTCACTGTAAAATGTACGATGTCAATAAATAAATGAAATAATTATAATGAGTACCATGATTCCATTTGCCGAAAAAAATTATCTAATAAATCATAAACGATTTAGATGATCAATAATTATTGCTTGTACCTTATAATTGAAAAATTTCTTTCGAAGATTAGGTATTGTGAAAATTCATTTGACTTATAAATCGAAATGAAACAATGTTGTATACTTTCGACATTTAATTTTAGAAACACGGTTTCGACGCTTAGGTAATTTTCACATAATAGGTATTCACTTGAAAATGACCTAAGGAGTCAAAGCCGCTGTTATTGTGAAAATATATTGTGAAAAGTTGATTAAACTGTCTTATTTTATTTTATAATTATTATTGTGAGGGTTGTTCTCCTGTTACAAAATATGCTACAAAGTTAATTTTAATATCATTTACGAAAGAAAGTGGTAGAATAATAACAAAATTCAGAAGACCAAATCAGCAATTACGAGGAAAGTCTTTAATACTAAGTGAATATGATTTATTGACATTGAATTATTTTCTTTCTATAGAAATATAAGCGTAACAATCTAACGGACACGAATATATGAATGACAGAATCGCCGAACCGATACGAAAAATTTCTACTACCTATTTCGTCGCTGCTACACGATAAGGACGGAGCAGTCGAGTCCGTCATTGCTACATTAAAATCGCAGTTCAGACCCAGAGAGAAGGGTCTGTTCTGTGTTCAGACCCCACTTCAAAGCGCTGGATAGGTGAACAGAGCTATGGTTAAACTGCTCCGCAGAAGCGCTGCGACTAGGCCGTCGCTGCTCCAGTAAAATCGCAGGTTGGCCCACCTCTATTAGATATATATACATCAAACTTCATTGCTTGAACACACTAGCAATATATGGCTTAGTTTATGTTCCATTCTATGACTCGATGGAATTACATCTTCTTCTTTATTTATTTACTCATTCATGATAGTTCAGTTTGTGACCGTGACCGACGTATCATAAGCTAATAAACGAATATGGTGTTGCTTATCCGATAAGAAAATCTAAAGATTAAAGAATGAATTCATAATTATCACATCATAACCCAATGTATTAAATAAGTAATTATTATGGGTCATATGTGGAGAATTCTTTTCCTTACAACTCTTTTAGTATGGCAGTGTCAAGGATTTTTACAAGAAGGCAAATGGCTTTACAACATCACGACAGCAGATACAGTAAGTTCAGAGACGAAATAATACAGAAGAAATACAACTAATTCTTGAATTTCCAGGGTTATAATTTGTATTTGCCACAGAGTTTATACAAAGGCGCCCAAACATTCGTGCAGAGTAAGTGCTTATAGCTCTAAATGTTTTAGATATTCATTCATATTTTTCAGTTAATTGTGAACCTCCTCATGGTACTGATGTTAGTTTAAGTATTGAATTAGCTATAGTTCCTTTACCATGTTGGGATTTCGTAGACGCCATTAAGCAAGCACAAAAGGTATGTTTTTATTGAAAATTTTCATTAAATAATATTTGACATATACTAGTTTAATGACAATAATTCTTTCAAGGTTAGATTTCTTCATAGGTATCTTTCCTCTTTCAGCTTATAGCATCCAGTCAATCTACCAATACCTCCTATATATTCAAAATGAGTAAGACAATTCAATGCATGGATCATTTCATTCTGGATGGTACACCATTAGGTAAAGATGAAAAATCACTTCACAAAACATCTCATCCCATTTATGCGGTTCAGCATGATGGTTTCTACATTCTTTTCTTCCAATTGGTATCGAACACTTCAGGTGCCCATGTGAATGTTCAGATGGAAATGAAGAGTGAATATGGATATTTATCTGCAGCGGACTGGCCCCTTCTGCCTTTCTATGGGTTCATGTGTGTTTTTTATGTTTTCTTGGGCATCATGTGGTTATTCTTTTCATTCATGCAATGGAGAGACCTTCTTCGAGTTCAATTTTGGATTGGCGGGGTTATTTTATTAGGGATGTTGGAAAAAGCAACGTTCTACGCCGAATATCAAAGTATTAATACTACAGGGGTTCGAGTTCAGGGGGCGATGTTATTCGCTGAATGGGTGTCATGCGCTAAACGTACTTTAGCAAGAATGTTAGTTGTGATTGTAAGTTTGGGTTTTGGTATTGTGAAACCGAGGCTGGGGGCCACACTTCATAGAGTTGTAGGTGTAGGTTTGCTCTATTTCTTTCTGGCTTGTTCCGAAGCCTATATGAGAATCATACATCCCAAAAATGATCAAAGTAAGGATCTTTTGGTTGCTTCAGTGCCACTTGCTGTTTTGGATTCTGCAATTTGTTGGTGGATCTTCAGCGCATTGGTGAATACTACTAGGACCTTGAAGCTACGTCGTAATGAAGTGAAGTTGGCACTATATAGACATTTCACGAATACATTGATATTTTCACTTGTTGCTTCTGTATTTTTTATGATGTATTCCATAAAAACGCACAGACTTGTCAGCTGTTTATCTGTTTGGAAGGATTTATGGCTGGATGAAGCATACTGGCATATCTTATTTTCGTGTCTTTTACTGGTTATAATGATATTGTGGCGCCCCACTAACAACAATCAAAGATACGCTTTTGTACCTTTGCTCGATACTGAGGATGATGAAGAAGAAGCCCAGCTCGTAAACGATGCATATGGGGTTAAAGTACGAGTACATCATAATTCCAACAAGCACCCGCCGAAAAAGGAGAAATCCGTTGAAGATGACTTGCAGTGGCTTCAAGACCATATAAAGAGTGAACCGACTTTATCAATTCTCGATTCAGATGAGGAAATTGTAAACACAAGGTTTGAAGTTTCGAAAATGCAATGAGGTAGCCATGTCTACCCCAGATTTCATTTAGCGTGTTTTTGCACATAATTGAGAGCTTTTATATTTTATATTATTTATGTAAGAGATGTAAATATACCAGTTTTTTGAGTATTGATTATTTTGAGTCGTCTGCAAACTGCTTAAGCAGAATTTTTCGATGTAATTTTCAAAAATTGATTCATTTTGCCCTTTTCGTATTACTTTGCTGCTCAACTGTACAGGTGGTCCACTTTTTTGTCAGGACTTCGAGGTTTGAAAGAGAATCGAAAATGATTATCACTTTCAGAACAAAGGTCAAAGTTAAAATTTTGAAAACGAAAAATGATTATAGCTACAGAACCCTGGGTGGTGAAAAGCCGAAATTTGGCACATCTGCTACTGATAATTGAGTTATCATTTAACGCTGGAGGTTATTCCTGAAGAATAAGCCAGTGGCGTCACGCTATTTATCGACCCTTTTTTTCGGTTTAACTTCTGCGCCTCTGCTTTTTCACATTTTCAGATATTTCGTTTAATTTATAAAAAAAAGTATTCTTGAGTTTTTTTAGTACGACGCATAGTTTAAGAGATATTTCGGATCAAAGAAGAGGAGACTCGCCTCTTTCAAGAGAATCATTATGTTTTGAACCGAAATGTATTGACCCCCTTCAAAACATAATGTTTCTCTTGAAAGAAGCGATTCTCCCCTTCTTTGATCTCTCAAATATCTCCTGAACTGTGCTTCGTACGGAAAAACACAAGAATACTTTTTTATTATAAAATGAACGAAATATCCGAAAATGTGAAAAAGGCAGAGGCGTAGAAGTTAAACCGAAAAACGAATCGTTTTCGACGTATGTTTGTTTTGAAAGTGATCATCATTTTCGATTCTCTATCGAACCTCGAAGTCTTGACACAGAAAAGTGGATCACCCTGTATATATACAAGATGAATATATTTTATTTTTGCTGGATAAGTCGATGTGAACTTATTTTGCTTGATATATAATCAGGTTGTCATAATAAAACCAATGTCTTCATGATTTGGATGAAGAAATCTCGTTTTATTCAAAATGGACAATCCATTTCTTCTTAATGTTAGGAAATCAAGAAAGGATTCTTTATTTTTCTGTTAAATATATTCACTCTATTCAAAAGAATAAATTTCAAGAAAATTCATGGTTTGCTGCAGTTCCTGATTTAGTTAATTGTAACTTTTGTGAATAAGACTCGATAAAGCAGTATTAGAATTAAGGCTCATAAAGTTAATTTCAAATTGTTGCCATAGATTTAGGTTTTATTGGTATTTCTCGAAGAAAAGTATCAATACCAGAGTCTTCTAGTCAAGGAGAACTAATATTTTATATTCTTCGGTAACATAAAAATTGCAGTATTTGCAAGATGAATTTTTTGATTCAGAATTTTGGCATGTACAATTATTTTCCTTATTTCGATATACTTGTAGAAATTGTGATTGTTTTTGATGAATGCATATTGTGAATGTACTTAGGCATTCTTAATTTATTCAGATATAAATATTAATGTTATATTCCTTTATGCTATTGAAATTATGGTTTTAATTTTTCGTTTCAATAAAATATTTTTCGTTAATTGTTTCTTGTATTAATGTATCCAAAATAACCTCTTATTAAAGAACTAGTTCTTCGAGTAACGTTGATTCTTATGCTACAAATATCAATGTAGATCTACTCTAGGGTGGGTCAAAAAACCGAATTCGCTTGGACTTAGAAAAATAAGTTCCTAGACCTCTAAGGAAGTCTCTTCAAGTATGAGCTCTTAATTGTAACGGGAAGGTCCTCGTCTTACAGTTTTCTATTTTTTCTTTTTATCACATGGAAAATTTGATATCTCGCTTCCAACTACTTATATATATCGTTTTATAGATTTTGTAGAATATTCAATGTTCTACAAAAAGAGCCTCCTACCATATTTTCGTAAACCTAACCGTTTAAAAGATTGTTTGTTGTTTCATCTTTTAACGATGTGCTTGGTAAATTAGCCCATTTACACAGTGGACCTACACAGCTTATAGTGGATTCCGAACCACTCTCCTAGACCGTGCAATGATAACTCACCACAAGAAATACAAGTTATCTGGTCTATGGAAATTTATGCCTGCTTTAGGCGACTTCTTCCAAGTATCCCTTTTTTGTTCAAGGACAACATCCATAACTTGAACCCGGATTCGAACCAGGTACCTCGGCTAAGCACGTTTAAAAGATATAAACGGTTGAAGTTTGATTATTTGAAGGTATTTTTTTCTTATGAATTTTATAACTCAGTGAAAAAAATCATTATGAATCATGAAACTTATAGTTCTGTAAAAAATTTATTGTTCTACAAAAATGGTCTCATAATTTTTCGATTAAGTTGAGCGTTTACGAGATATTCATCGTCAAACATCAATGCCCATCAATTTTTCTACTTTTGATCAATAATTCGAAAAATTTTAATTTAATATATGAGTTTGGGGAAATTTACACAAGTTTGAAAACTCCCATAAAAGTTTTATGTTCAAAAATTTATTTATAATACTTTTTTCAATTTTATCTTCAATAATTCAAAATCTTTGTCGTGTTATTTATTATTATGACGTTTGTTCAGTGCGTATTTTAAAATGTTTTTCCACAAAATACATATATCATTTTTCGTGGAGATTTTTATTTTGAAGTCCATTGCTTCTTCTGTTTGTCTTCTGAACCTAACACCATCTATGTTTTTACTTTGAAACATCTTCAGTGTTTACCAGTTTAATACCGTATTTTCAGGGATCCTGAAACTGTTCATTCTAGAATAATTCACTCCAAATAAGTCTTATAATCATCACATACATTTATTCATCATTAATTAACCTGCCATGAATAAAGAAATCCGTTTTATCGCTATACCAAAGCCTATACACATCTAACCAAATTTTAAAAATAGTTTATACCATTTTTCTGTCCCTAAAACTCAAATTTGTGTGAATTTCCCAAAACTCATAAATTCAATAAAATTTTTCGAATTATTGATCAAAATCTGGAAAACTGATCAAAATTGAAAAATTATAAGAGACCATTTTGTAGAGCAGTAAATTTCCTACAAAGTTATGAGTTTTATGATTTATATATTTTTTTCATTGAGTTATCTCTATTTCTCACATATCTGACAGCACTCTATAAAATTCAGACAGAACCCGTCATCATACAAGACATGATTACCCTAAAGGTTTATAATTTCAGAGCTTTATTTATAGATTTTTTGCAACTTAGAACGATTTCGTTGATTTTGTTTGTTTTTCCTTTAACGTGCTCTATTTCTGCCTGCAATGACACGCCGGGGAATTCTGTCACCTCACCTACCCGGTAATTTTGCTGAACCCCTCTCGTGTCGAGGGAAGGGTTTTTGATGTCCAACACATCTCTGTTAGACAGGACCGACAGCTTTACATCTCCTCTGAAAGATGGACACTCAAGCGATTCTCAGAATCCGAAAAATCGCACCGACTTTGTGAGGATTAAACCCAGGTAACTCTGCGCAGAAGACGAGCATCTTATCCCCTACGCCACCGAGCCGGCTTTCGTTAATTTTACCGTTAACTTTAATTATATTTACGACAATTCCACTCATGTGTCAAAATGCACGTTTAAGAACACAGAAATTCGAGTTTGATATCGGATAAATTGCATAGAAATTGGAAGGTAGGTAGGATATTAGTGGATAAATTTGCCCATAGAGAATCTTTGCGTTTCCATAACAACGCAACATTCACAACGAATAGCACGGTTTCAAAACTATCAAGAACAGCCATTTTAGTGCCTGTTATAAAGTTTCTGTCGATATGAATTAAAATGTCTCGTTTTGGAAACACCAGTGAAGCAGAAATGAATAGTTCTATTCTTATGGATTGGGGTTTTAATATGAAACAAATTAATGGACAAGATTACAACGAATACGTTGTCAAAACAATGTGGACAGAATTCTGTCCCCAAAAATACAAGAAAAACGCACAGCTCTATTTGGAATCAATTCAGTATATTCTGCAAGGAACGAACGTTCGATTTGGATTACAGTTTGTCGCCATAAAATTGTCACTTGTCATTTTACTACGGCCGATTTGTTTTTTTAGGTTAGACCGCCTCGGTAGCTGCACGGTTAGTGAGCAAGTATGTAAAGATATGCTAAGCCGAGGTGCCTGGTTCGAATCCGGGTCCAAGTCATGGATGTTGTCCTTGAACAAAAAAGTGAATTTGACAAAGACGTACATAGAGATTGGATACATAACCATAGTTGTTGGTCCATAACCTCTGAAGGCCAGATAACTTGTAATCCTGAGAGGTGGCAGTTATCTTCGCGATAATAACAGTCACTTCAAATAGATTTTTGCAACCATAGGTTTGTTCCAACAGAGAATCACAGACCTGTTTCTGATGCGTTCCTGACATTTCTCAAACATTAACAGTGCGAAGGCGTAAATATTTATTAATTTCAAACTAGTAAGGAATTCCTCTTGGAACATACGGATTCTGTGAAATAACAATAAACATTGAGTAAAGAAATCGGCTTGTGTAGATACTTTTCGTTTTCATTAAATTACCACTGCAAAAAATAAACGTCATAGATCACGAATGTAAGTATTTAGTTTTTATATTTACTCCTTCGTCCATGGCCATTTTATTTTATATGGATCGAGGTTGCTCAAAAATATATCATCCTTTTCAATATTCTATGAAGACAGCTAATTCTGATATTGAACCTATCAGCAACATCACGAAAGCTTGAAGTTTGGTGTCCTGCAAACCACAGGAAAATATGTGTATGTTGTTGTGGGTCGATTTTTCCATTAGGTCCCGATTGCGTATGGAAATAATCACTGGCCAACAAAGTGGATATACAAAATACCCTTGCTTTATTTGTATGTGGGATAGTAGAGCAAAGCAACTTCATTGGGAACAAGATGTTTGGCCTGTAAGAAATTCTTTAACTGTCGGTAAAGCCAACGTAATAAGGAGCCGCTGGTGAGCAGAGACAAAATCATACTTCCACCATTACATATTAAGTTAGGTATGATTAAGCAATTTATAAAAGCGTTGAACAAAGACGGAAATTGTTTTAATTACATTTGCAGAAAATTTCCGAAGCTTAGTATGGAAAAATTGAAAGGTGGAATATTTGATGGTCCTCAAATACGGCAATTGATGAAAGACTCAGATTTTATCAAAGTTATGACTGTTCCGGAAAGTAAAGCTTGGAAAAGTTTTGTGTTGGTTGTCGAAAATTTCCTAGGTAACCATAAAGCAGCAAATTATGAAGAAATTGTGCAAAATATGCTGACAAACTTTCAGACTTTAGGAGCAAATATGAGTATTAAGTTACACTATCTCCGCAATCATCTAGATAAATTTCCGGATAATTTAGGAAATTATAGTGAGGAACAGGAGAGCGGTTTCATCAAGATCTAAAAGTGATGGAAGAAAGGTATCAAGGTCGATGGGATTGTCACATGATGGCAGATTACTGCTGGTCTTTGAAAAGAGATTGTCCCCTGAAAAATTATAGAAGAAAAGCTCATAAAAGGCGTTTTATGGAAATATGAAATATATTTTCGACATTTTCCTCTTTATTTACTTCGATGTATCCGAATTTCTCAAAACATAACTGACATTATAAATATATCTGTTATTTTGTTTCTTGTTTTACGATTTTTGTTATGTAAAATGAAAATAAAGATTTAAAAAGAAATCAGAGCAAATCCTACAAAATCATTGATAGTTTCACGAATTGTGTGCATAAATAGACCCAAAATCATTTTCATATCTAGGGCAACAAAACCATTGTAGACCAGTGTTATTCGCTGTTGAACGACATTTCTGTGCTGGCGACGAGAGGAGGTTGCAATTTTTCTACAGAACGAAATTCAGTGTTGAAGAAATTCATTGGTGTTACTGACAATCTCGAAGACTGACCATCTCTGTTGATGCAATATATTTATGTGAAATAGTGAAACAATTTTTATTCCCATACATTAGTCAAAGACTATCAACTAAATGATTTATTTTGTACATAAATGCAACAATTCACATTTTTTTTTCGTTGTTTACATTCCAATTTTCTTCTGCTTCGCATGTACACGTTGCGAAAGAAACTGATGGAGATATTTTGCTAGAATGAAGATATTTTTGACAATAGTGACAAATTTTGTTATTCTTGAATTCCGGAATATCTTTACATGTGGTAAACCATATCTGTCCATAATATAAGAAAAGCATCTGAAGAAATATCAAGAGTAATTAAATAGAATATATTTATAAATCAAAGATCTATTTCACATAGACTTACTGCGAAAATTATTGCTGATGCCAACATAAAAATCTTCTGTGCTTCCCATAGCTCATCGTCACTGTTGTCTTCTTTTTTCGCACCGGTCCAAATTGCTAACGTCTCAAATAATGAAGGAGGTGGCTTGTACTTATACGTTCTCCCTGTAGATAAAAATATATTTGCTTTCTGAAATGGAATTAGTCATGAGTTAGGGAAATATTTGTTTACAATCGACTTACAGGTGCAAATTCTTTATAAAGATATTTTACAAACGATAATGCTGAACATATCACACAGTTGAAAGATACAACTACTGTGGATAAGATATTCTGATACGAATTGTCATTTATATCTTCTGTAATATCGCCATCGCAACCTACGGCTGAAAATTAACTGATTAAATGTTGAAAGAATATAATAAGTCTTACCATTTCTTGAGCATATTGGATGCATATAACAATGGACTCCTTTCACAATAATAAGAAATAGAAAAAAAGTGCAACCTTTGAGAAAACAAATCATTTTAAAAATATTTAATATCGAATGACATCTGTGACAATTTTTGAAATAACCTTAGCACACTATTCTTTCCATAATTCTAGATAATCCTCGTTTATTTTCTAAGCAGATTAATTCGATGCTGACTTATTTTCTTCCACTTTTTTTTGAGGATGTCCTATTGTGTCTCCTATTGTTTCGAGTTTATCGTGAACTTCTTCCACGGCATCCATTCTTTTCTTTATGTTCTCTGCAGTTTCACGCTCAGCTGGAAATAGAACAAATTAAATTTGGTTTAGAAATGTTGCATGAAGTTTTTGATTTTAATTGTACAGAAACTTTATAAATAAAAACGTAAGACTCTCAGCCGCTTCTAGAAGAGAAATGATTCGATTCGAAAATTGACGATATAAACACCCCAAAAAAGTCTAGGGAACACTTACCAATATCTTTAAAATATGAATTTGATGATTCGAATTTATAGAAATCTTTCGGTTTTTGTTAGGATGTATTGTATATAATGTATACAAGAAAACAAAATAATATTTGACTTCTCCAAAGCACCTATTATAAAAAAAATTTGAAATTTGAAAATGACGAAATTTGGTAAAACAAAACTAATATTTTCGAAACGATATGGAAGCACTTATATTTTTCAGTACCCAGAAGGTCCACCTCTGTTATTAATGACACTTTGGCATCGTCGCGGCATGCTCAATATTAAATTGTCTATTACATTTTGGCCTAAGTCATTCCAAGCCCCCTGAACTGCTAATCGAAGCTCCTGTTCATGATGGAAGACGTTTTGACGCAGGAGATTTCTTTTTAGGGTGTCCCACACATGCTCGATGGGATTCAGATCTGAGGAGCAGAATGGCCACGGTAGAAGATCGATATTATTCTCTTCAAGAACGTTCAAGACAACTCTTGCACGATGAGGATGGGCATTATCTTGTTGGAAGAGTGGATTTTGAACCATTGTTTGGAGATACGGTACCACTACAGGTAAAACTATCTCATTTGCGTAAGAATTTCCCGTGAGGTTGTTCTGTATGAAAACTAGGTCAGTTCTTCCACCAAGGCGTATACCTCCCCAAAACATCACTGATTCGCCTCCCTGTCTAACAACTTCTCGAGCATGCTGGAGACGGTTTTGCTTTCCAGGTTCCCTCTATATTCGAATTCTTCCTCAATCGGGATAATAACTAAATCTAAGTTCATCACTGAAGAGAACTGTGGCCCACCTCTCTTGATTCCAGTTTACGTGTTCTTGGCACCAAGCTAAACGAGCAGCGCGATTTCCATGGTACAGTTGTGGAGTTGAGTGCCTCAGGGATCCGTCCTGGGGCCACTTTTATTTGTCATTTTCGCCAGCGATCTTTCATTACACATTAAATCTCGCAAGTCATTCTTCGCTGACGACACCAAGTTGTATGCAAACCCGCTCACCGAGAGGCAGATTCTCCAGGACGATCTTGACGCAATAAACCGATGATGCAACGACTGGCTCCTACCACTAAAAATGTTGATAAATGTGTTGTGCTCCATATAGGACCCAATAATCCATCCGTCAATACTCGATTGACAATCATCCACTTCGCTCAGTTACTTCACATGTAGATCTAGGAGTGACCGTTACTTCAAAACTTACGTGGTCGGAACATGTCCTAAGTGTTTGTAAACGTGCTAATTCTTTAATTTATCTCATTCGTAGATCGTTCGTTAAGTTGTCCTTCTCTAGTTCGGTTACACTTTATAAAACTTATGTGCGTCCTATTTTGGAGTATGCAGGCTCGGTTTGGTGCCCGGTGCTCGCTCGGGATAAATGCATGCTTGAGGGTGTCCAGCGCCGTGCTACACGTATGACTTTTGGGGTCGTTCGTCCTTCATATAATGAAAGATTGGCTAGAGCTGGTCTCATAACCTTCGAGCAGCGAAGACATCGCGGAGATCTAATCTTGTGCTATCGTATAATTAAACACAATTACGCCAACCTGAGATGTTTGTTTAGTTTGGGTGCTGATACTCGTTTGCGTGGTCATAATCTGAAGCTGAAAAAAGAAAAATTTTCGTCGAGACAAAGACAGTATTTTCTTGTGAATAGGGTGTTCGATGATTGGAACAGGTTTTCTAGTGATGTGGTGGACTCAAATTCGGTTAACGAATTCAAAAATAAGTTGGACTTTCTTTTGTTTAATTAGATTTCGTTTTTGACATAAGTGGATTTAGTTATTATATATGTGTGCATATTTAATTATGGCTAAGCTGTGCTTGCAATACTATAGAAATTATTTTTTTTATTAGGCTTTTATAGGACTTGTCCTCAGCCTTAAATAACTTCAATAATAATAATAATAATAACTCTTAAAGGACGTCTGGAGTGGAGTTGACCTTCGTGCAGTTGATTTCTCACAGTTTGGTCGGAAATTTGTACATTATGAACTCGTGATAGCTCTTGAGCTAATTGAGATGTTGTGGTAGTACGATCTCTTCTGGCTTGTAAAACCAAAAATCGGTCTTGGGCGACTGTAGTAATCCTGAAACGACCTGTATGGCGTTCTTCTACGCTACCTGTTTCATTGAAACGCGACCATAAACGGTTTATGACACTTGGGCTACTTCCCAGAACCCTGGATACTTACTTCCCGTTGTGAGCTCCCAGCTTGGAACATGCCAACGGCTCGTAACATCTCCTCTCTAGTCAAATGACGTCTTTCCATGGTCGAATCACAAAACTTGAATCTTTTATTTGTGCTTACAACAGAAACAAAGTGCCAACTAACTGATTTCAAACACTGAATACATGAAATGATTATAAAGCAGCGTCGCATCTGCTGCATTTTCAGTTTTTTATAAAAAAAACTGAAATCTGTTGCGGCACTCTACATAATTTGGTGAGAAATT